>CM053146.1:5252500-6452500 GCA_028571685.1 Heterohyrax brucei | reverse complement strand
GCTGACTGCTTTCACTCAACATAGTGTCTTCCAGTTGAAACCAGGTTATAGATGTTTCCTGGAATCATCTTTATTCTTTATCATTGCATAGTGCTCCATTGAGTATATATACCATAGTTTACCTAACCATTCTTCTATTGTTGGGCATCTGGGTTGATTCCATCTTTTTGCTATTGTGGACTGTGCTGAGATAAACATTCTTATGTATGTGTCCGTTGGTGTGAAAGGCCTTGATTCTGTAGGATATATTCCAAGTAGTGGAATTACTGGGTCAAATGGTATATCGATATCCATTTTTTTAAGGAAGCGCCAGATTGCCTTCCAAAGAGGCTGGACCATTTTGCAACCCCACCAACAGTATAGGAGGGTTCCAGTTTCTCCACAGCCTCTCCAGCATTTGTTGTTTTGTGTTTTCTGGATCATGACCAATCTTGTTAAGAGTCTTTTCTTCTATACACAAGTCTGTTTTTGATATCTTATCATAGAGGTCTCATACAGTATTTGTCCTTTTGTCACTGACTACTTTCACTCAACATAATGTCTTCCAGTTGAAACCAGGTTAGGAGATGTTTCCTGGAATCATCGTTATTCTTTATCATTGCGTAGTGCTTCATTGAGTATATGTACCATAGTTTACCTATCCATTCTTCTGTTGTTGGGCATCTGGGTTGATTCCATCTTTTTGCTATCGTGGACTGTGCTGAGATAAACATTCTTATGTATGTGTCCGTTGGTGTGAAAGGCCTTGATTCTGTAGGATATATTCCAAGTAGTGGAATTACTGGGTCAAATGGTATATCTATATCCATTTATTTAAGGAAGTGCCAGACTGCTTTCCAAAGAGGCAGGACCGTTCTGCAACCACACCAACAGTATAGGAGGATTCCACTTTCTCCACAGCCTCTCCAGCATTTGTTGCTTTGTGTTTTTTGGACCATGCTCTTGGGTGAAATTGAGGCTAATTGTCACAACTAGCATTTTGCTAAGAGAGCTCTCTGCAACCCACATTGGTGAGTGGTGTCTGGGGTCTTAAAAGCTGCCAAGCTGCCATCTGACAGCACAGCAAATGGTCCCCACTCAGCAGGAATGTATGCTCACCGAGGACCAAAATGACATCCGGTAAAGACAACCCAGAAGATAGAGAGACCCACATGAGTAGGCGCCTACATCAACTTGGGACCAGAAGAGCTGGATTGTGCCTGGCCCCGATGGAGCTGGATCGTGCCTGACCCCGATGGAGCTCACCGATAGGAGTCTCACTGGCAACACAAGAATAAAAAGGGGTGCACCCTGAGATCTCCACTAAAAGACCTCAATTGATGGTCCAGTGGTTTGGGGGTTCCCCTGGGAACATGGCCCCTGGTCCTGATGCTGTCCTTGCCCATAAATCATAACGAAGATCCACTCTTTGGACATGAATGGATTGGACTTGGCAATGCACAGTAACCATATATTGTATGCACCTTATGGTTCTATACATCTATAGGATATCAGCCTGCTGACCTCTGGTTGGAGGAAGGAGAGTGGTTGGAGAGGAGGGGAAAGGAGACTGTTGGGAGGATGAGACATGTATGAAGCAGAGAGGAATATTGTGCTGTCACCGGATAGGGAGAGCAGTGGAAGCTGTGTATAGGCGGGCATGTAAATTTATATGGGAATGTACATTTTCACTTTGTCATATCAAATAAAAAAGTAAAAAAAAGAAACGGGATGGGAGATATGACAACAGACCCAACTGAAATCAAAAGTATAGTTTACAGAATACTATGAAAGACTGTACTCTAACTGAATTGAAAAGCTAGAGGAAATGAATAAATTTCTAGATTCATGTCATATACCAAAATTATCACAAAGAGAATTAGAGCAACTTAATAAACCCATGACAAAAGAAGATGTTGAAAAATCATCAAAAAAACTACTAACCAAATAAAGTCCTTGCCCATATGCCTTCACCACAGAATTCTACCAAACTTTTAGAGAAGAGTTAACTCCGATATTACTAGGACTATTTCACAGGATAGAAAGGGATGGAATATTCCCAAATTCATTCTGTGAAGCCAGCATAACTGTCATGGATCGAATTGTGTCCCCCCAAAAATAAGTGTAGCCATGTGGCTATGATCCCCAGTATTTTATGGTTATCCTCCATTTTGTGATTTTCTGATGCTGCATGTTAAAAGATTATGGTGTGACTGTAAATACCTTTATAAGATCACCTCCCTGCTCCACTGTAAAGGGAGTTTTCCTGGAGTATGGCTTACACCACCCTTAATCCTTTCGTCTTACAATAGATAAAAGGAAAGGGAAGCAAGAAGAGAACTGGGAACCTCACACCATCAAGAAAGTAGCACTGGGAGAAGAGCACAACATTCGGACCAGAGGCTCCTGGCCCAAGATGCTCCCTGGACAAAGAATGATGCAATACTGGACTTTCCTCCAGAGCTGACAAGGGGGACATCCTGAATTTAGACTGGTAGCCTACTGGATTGTGTAAGTTAAGAATAAACTTTCCTTTGTTAAAGCCATCCACTCTGTGGTATTTCTGTTCAAGCGGTACCAGCTGACTAAAACAATAACCCTAATATGAAAGCCAGGGAAAAATCTCACAAAGAAGGAAAATTGCAGACCAATATCACTCATGAACCTAGATGCAAAAATCTTCTACACACTTCTTGCCAATATAATTCAACAATGTATCAAAAAAAAATAATTCATCATGACCAAGTAGGATTCATACCAGGGATGCAAGTCTGGTTAAACACCTGAAAAGCAATTAATGTGATCCTTCACATAAATAATACAAAGGATAAGAATTACCTAATTTTTGTCAACGGATGCAGAAAAGGCATGTGAAAAAGTCTAGCATTCATTCAGACTAAAAACTCTCAGCAAAATAAGAATAGAAGGCAATTTCTCAACATAATAATAGGGAGCTATGCATAGCCAGCTGCCTACATCATCCTGAATGGAGAGACACTGAAAGAATTCCCTTTGAGAATGGGAACTAGACAATGATGCCCACTCATATCACTTCTATTCAACATTGTGATAGAAGTTCTGGCCAGAGCAGCTGACAAGACAAAGAAATAAAGAGCATCTGCTTCAGCAAAGAAAAAGTAAAAATATCCCTATTTGCAGATGATATGACTGTACATGCAGAGAATCCTCTGGAATCTATGAGTAAACTACTGGAACTAACAGCCGAGTTCAGCAAAGTATCAAAGTATAAGACAAACATAAGTAAATAAGTGTGATTTCTTTACACCAACAAAGAGATTATCAAAGAAGAAATTGCCAAGTCAGTATTATTTGCTATAGCCCCCAAGAAGATAAAATACCTAGGAACAAATCTAACTGAGAAATAATAGACCTATACAAAGAGAATTACAAGACCTTACTGCTAGAAACCAAGACCAAAGCCAAGCCAAGTGTCGTCGAGTCGGAGACGACTCATGGCGACCCTACATAAATGGAGAAACCTACACTGCTTATGGATAGCAAGACTTAATATTGTGAAAATGTTTATTTTACCCAATGTGATCTACATACATCCAGTACAAATTCCAGTGACATTTTTTAATGAGATGGAGAAACAAATCACCAACTTTGTTTGGAAATGTAAGAAACCCCAGATAATCAAAGTAATACTGAAGAAGAAGACAACAGTGAAAGGCCTCGCATCATCTGACCTTAGAACCTATTTCACTGCCACTATACTGAAAACAGCCTGGTACTGGTACAAAAAGAGGCATATAGACCAGTGGAACAAAGTTGAGACCCCAGTGATGCCACCATCCTCTTATGAACAGTTGATATTTGACAAATACCCTGAGATTGTAAACTGAGTTAAAAAGAGACTCCTTAACAAATGGTCCTGGCAAAATTGAATATCCATCTGCAAAAAACTGAAATGTTACACCTTGCACAAAAACTAATTGAAATTGGATAAAAGACCTAAACATCAAACGCAAAATGCTAAAGATCATACAAGAAAAAACAGGGTCAACAATGGAAGCTTTAATATAGAGCTTAGACCGACTTCAAAATCTGACAAAGAGAATGGTTAACAGAAGAGAAAACAGATGAATGAGAACTACTAAAAATCAAATACCTTTGCTCATCCAAAGACATCATCAAAAGAATTGAAAGACCACCTACAGAATGGGAAAAAATATTTGGTGACTGTATGTTGGACTGACATCTGATCTCCATAATCTCTACAAGGTACTGCAAAATATCAGCAAGAAAAAGGTAAATAACCCAGTTAAGCCATGGGCAAAGGAGATGGACAGATGCTTCACCAAAGACGATATCCAGGCAGCCAAAAGACACATGAGGAAATGCTCATGATCATTAGCTATTAGAGAAATCCAAATCAAAACTACAAGGAGATATCATCTCACCCCAACAACGTTGGCCATGATCCAAAAAACCCAAAAAAACAAATGCTGAAGAGATTGTGGAGAAATTGGAACTCTCTTACACTGCTGATGGGATTGTAAAATGGTACCACCTATTGGGAAAGCAATCTGGCACTTCCTTAAAAAGCTGGAAAAATATATACCATTTGATCTAGCAATCCCACTGCTCTGACTATATCCTACAGAATCAAGGACACTCACACAGATACGTGCACACGAGTGTTTATTGTAGCACAGTCCACAGTAGCTAAAAGATGGAATCAACCCAGATGCCCAACAACAGATGAATGACTAAACAAGCTATGGTACATATATTCAATGGAACACTATGGAATGATAAAGAACAATGATAACTTTAGGAAGCATCTCATAACCTGATTTCAACTGGAAGACATTATACTGAGTGAAATCAGTCATCAGTACAAAGACAATTATTGTATGACACCCTTACTATAAGGACTTAAAAATAGACTCATATATAGAGGAAAAGACTCTTTGATGGCTACAAGGGATGGCAGGTAGAGAGCTGATCATAGACTTGATAGATGATAGAAATTTTGTTGCATGAAAACAATGACAGATTCCAACATAAGCTGAAAACTCTTCTAATCTTTACTCAATATTGCAAGGGTAGAAGAGTGGAGGTAGGGGTCTGGGGACTATGCTCTCAAGAGACATCGAAGCCAATTTGCATAACTAGCCTATAGCTAAGAGAGTTTTCTGTATCCCATATTGGAGAGTGGCATCTGAGGTCTCAAATGCTATCAAGCTGCCATCTGAGGTACACCAAACGTTCCCAATGCATCCAAAACAGATGATCACCAAGAACAACAAAGACACAAGGGAAAAAGATCCCAAGAGACAGAAGGACTCATGTGAATGGGTGACTGTATCAACATGTGACCAGAAGAACCAGATGGTGCCTGGCCACCACCAAAGACAGCCACGATGGGGCACACAATGTAGAGTCCCCTTGGCAACACCAGAAAAAGAGGGATGCAACTCAAGAACTCCATTAAAAGACTGCAACTGATGGTCCAGAGGTCTGGTGGTTCCCCTGGGAGCATGGCCCATAGACCTGCTGTTGCCTCTGACCAGAAAACGTTACTGAGGTCAACTCTTCAGACAGGAATGTTCTGGACTTGGGGACACAACGTGACCATATGGTGTGTACCTTATGGTTCTATGGGTCTATAGGAAGCTGTCCTACTGGCTTCTTAGGAGAAGTGAGAGAAAAGGCTAGAGAGCAGGGGACAGGAGATTGTTAAGAGGATATGACATATGTAAAACAAAAAGAAGGAGTGTGCTTTCATGAGGCAAGGATAGCAGAAGGAGCTGCAGAAAGGCAGACATGGTTATTTAATTTGGATTGCATACTTTCACTTGATCACAATTAGAAAAAAGAAAAGAAAAAAACTAGAAATAGAAATACCCCATAATACAGTAATCCTACTGCTCAGAATATATCTTACAGAAATAAAGGCAGTCACACAAACAGATACATGCACATGAACGTTTGTTGTGGCACAAACAACGTTTGTTGTTTGTCTGCTTTAGCACAAAGATGGGAGCAACCTAGATTCCCATCATCACACAGAAGGATGAATAAACTACAGTACATCCACTCAATGAAACATTGTGCAATGATAAAGAATGATAATGATTTTAGGAAGCATCTCACAACCTGGATTCATTTGGAAGACATTATGACAAGTCAATCCATCAGTGGTAAAAGGACAAATATTGTATGAGACCCCCGCTATAAGGATTTAAATATAGACTTTGATGGCTAAAAGGGTGGAGATGAAAGGAGAGGGCTGATCATAGATTAGATGATTGATAGAAATTTGGTTAGGTGAAAGCAGTGACAGCACACAGTAGAAAGACGATCAGCTTAACTGGACTTTACCAAAAGCTGAAAGGTTTTCTAAACTCAACCTAGTATTTCAGAGGATAGATTAGCAGGTACTGGCTCTGGCAACCATGGATTTAGTGGACATGGATGCCAGTTGGCTTAAGTAATCTATTGCTAAGAGAGTCTTCTGCATCCCATATTGGTGAGTGGCATCTGGGGTCTTTAAAGCTAGCAAGCTGCCATGTGAAGTACACCAAATGGTCTCAACCCATCTGGAACAGATGATCACCAAGAACAATAGGTATGAGAGAAAATGAGCCCAAGAGACAGAAGGACCCACGTGAATGGAAGACTGTATCGATATGAGACCAGAAGAACCAGATGGTGCCCAGCCACAACCAAAGTTAGCCATCATGGGGGATGCAGTGTAGAATTCCCGAGGTAATATGAGAAAAATAGGGGTGCAGCCCAAGAATTCTACTAAAAAGACCTGAATTCGTGGTTCAACAGCCTGGAGGACATCCTGGGATGGACCATAGACCTGCTGCTGTCACTGACTGGCAACCTATTATGAGGTCAACTCTTCAGACAAGAATGCACTGGACTCGGGGACACAGCGTGTTCATATGGTGTGTGTACTTTATGGCTCTATGCATTTATAGGAGGCTGTCCTACTGGTCTTTTTCTAGATGCAAGAGAAGATGGTGGAGGCAGGGGGACAGATACTTGTTTAGAGGATGCAGACTGGTGGACATGCAAAACCAATATGGATTGTAAACTTTCACTTAATCACAGTAAAAACAAAATTGGTTCTCAAAATAAGCTGGTTTAGAATATACAAAAATTTTGTAGAGCTTTAAACAGCCTTTTAAAAACAGAAAGCTCTTTGTCTTTTTTTTTTTCTACTTCTTTTGACTACTTTTTGCAAAAGTGTTTCATGTAATTTCTGGTGTGGAAATGTGATCTGGTAACCACTAAGATCCATGAAGTGTTGGAACAGGCAATGTGAAGTTGCCTGAAGCCTTCTCTGCCTCTTCATATTTTTCTGTTTCATAATCCAATTTCAAATCATCCTCCCTCCTGTTTACTTGGCTTTTCTGGGAAATTATATTCTAAGCTTTACCAGAAGAATAAAGATCATTGCAATTTAACTAAAGGTTTCATTACGCTGAAGGCAGTATTTGAGACAGAGGAGTAAAAATTAAATGGAGCAATCCGCCCTGCTCATGGATAGGAAGACTCAATATTGTGAAAATGTCTATTTTGCCCCAAACAATCTACTTATATAATGCAATCCCAGCACTAATCCCAGTGACATTTTTTTAATGAGGTGGAAAAACAAATTATCAACTTTGTTTGAAAAGGGAAGAAGCCCCTGGTAAGTAAAGCACTACTGAAAAGAAGAAGAACACAATGGGAGGCCTCTTGTTACCTGACTTTAGAACCTATTACATTGTCACAGTTGTCAAAACAGCGTGGTACTGGTACAAAAAGAGACATATAGACCAATGGAACAGAGTAGAGACCCCAGAGATGTCACCATCCTCCTATGAACAGCTGATATTTGACAAAGTCCCTAAGATTTTAAACTGGGGTAACAACAGTCTCTTTAACCAGTGGTGCTGGCAAAATTGTACATCTATCTGCAAAAAATTGAAACAAGACCCCTATCTCACATCTTATAGAAAAATCAACTCAAAATGGATAAAAGATCTAAATATCAAATCTAAAATGATAAAGCTCATCCAAGATAAAATAGGATCAACAATGGAAGATTTAATACTCAATATAGACAGACTTCAAAATCTGACAAACAAAGCACATTCGTCAGAGAAGAAAATAGATAAATGGAAATTACTAAGACTCAAACACTTCTGTTCATTCAAAGACTTCATCAAAAGGATTAAAAGACCACCTACAGAATGGGAAAAAATACTTGGCAACTCTATTTCAGACTGACATCTGATCTCCGTAATCTGTAAGGTATTATAAAATGTCAACAAGAAAAGGATAAATAATCCAATTAAGAGATGGGCAAAGCAGATGGGAAAACATTTCTCTAAAGGGGATATCCAGGCAGTCACACATGTAGAATTGCTCATGATCATTAGTTTTTAAAGAAATTCAAATCAAAACTACAATGAGATATCATCTCACCCCAACAAGGTTGTCCATGAACCAAAATACACGAAACAACAAATGCTGGAGAGGTTGTAGAGAAACTGAAACTCTCCTACACTGCTGGTGGGATTGCAAAGTAGTACAACCTTTTTGGAAAACAGTCTGGTGCTTCCTTAAAAAGCTAGAGATAGATATACCATTTGATCCTGTAATTCCATTGCTTGGAATTCATCCTTCAGAAACAAAGGTTGTCACACGAACAGACACGTGTACACGAATGTTTGTTGCCACACAGTCCACAACAGCAAAAAGTTGGAATCAACCCCGATGTCTATCAACAGATGAATGGATGAAAAAACTATGATACATATACTCAATGGAACACTATGCTATGATAAAAAACAATGACAATTTTAAAAAATATCTCGTTAATATGGTCTCATTTGGAAGAGATCATGCTGAGTGAAATCAATCAATGTCAAAAGGACAAATTTTGTATGAGTCCCCTGTCACAAGGACTTAACGAGAATTATCCATGGAAAAAAATAACTGTGATGGCTACACAGGTGGGTGGGGGCCGAGGGTTTATCATAGATGAGTTAATCGATAGATGTTAGAAATTTTGTTCTTCTGTTGTAATTCATAAAAAATAAAAAAGTTAAAAAAATCACAAATATAATAAAAGGTTGTAAGTAGCATAAAAAAAAGACAGAAGAGAGTATTCATATAGTGTGTCAGATGTCACCACTTGTACTGCTTTCCAGTCTGTCTTTTCATGAGAAAGACCAGGTTTATTGTGTTTATGTTACAGGGAAAACAAGACAGTGCAGAATTGGTGCTGTGCTCTAACACACTTCTCTTCTAGACCTACTGTAGAAATAGCCAAGCCAAGTGCCGTCAAGTCGGATCAATAGTCGATTATAATTACATATGGCTACAGTGAATTCCAAGTATATACTATGCTGACATGTATATAAATTGCCTATAAATTCATAATAAATCTGAAAAGTAGGAAGTATTTTCCCTGCTTAGCTGATGAAGTATATGAACTTAAGACATCTATGATAATCATAGATCATCTATGATTATCATCTATGATAATATTCCACAATCCCTCTCTAAGATATGAGAGTGCAAACCAGGTCTATTCTAAACTTGCATATAACCAGAGCTAAGATTGTAGTCTATACAAGGAGAGGATCTTCCTTTCTTTTATCAACTAATGACAAAGAATAAAAATGTGTCATATGAATGAGTTAATCAAATATTTTCAAACCAACACTCATAAATTTTAAAAATAAATTAAACAAAGTCTTATTAAATATATAATTTCTATTTATTTCTTCCTTCATATAAGATCTTTGGGTTTAGAGCAATTAGTTCAAGTTCAGCAACCCACATGATCTTGTGTAAAGCATCCCCACTTTAAAGTTTTCTTTTAGCTTTTCTAACGGGTTAACCTACAAGTCATTCTGCAGTAGCCTTTGTTGGCTCTATTTTTGTTCTTAAGTTTGTTGCAAACAGAGTGACATTGCAAACCTTTAAAATATACAACTTTTTAAGTCTTTTAAAGGCACCAACCCCAAAGACCTGAAAAAAGAGATGACATCATTACAAGAAAGCAGCACCTTAGCATCTTTTGATTGCATTTGTAGGCATGAAATGTGGTCTCTCCATTTCCTATAGCTCTCTGTAACCACCATGGTGATGGGTAGTTGACACAATGAAAGTAGATGTGTCAAACAACTACGTACATAGAGAAGAAACGGTAGTCCCCTTCATATAGACGTCTATATGCTTTAGGTGCTATTCAAGATCATAAGCAATGGGTAGTTTAGAAATAGTAAAAACACAGATAAAAATGACATTGTCACTGAATGTTATTTAAAACTTGCAACAGAGATAAAATAAAATTCCAATTCTTTGTCATTTTGTGGGGGAAAATAATCTTTTCATATGCAGGAGCCAGTTAATTAAACTTTGAAAAATACTATTTTCTCTGACCAAAAATAATTCTCTTAACTTATTTTTAAGCACCTTAAACATTTGTAATAATATGAATGTTTGGCCTGGAAGATTAAAAAGGAATTAAAACAGATAAAGAGGCAGAGCTGATGTAGCAGAAAGTAAACAAAAAGAAGATACTTGAAAATTAAAAAGTCTGAGGGAATCTTTGGATCTGTGTTAAGATAGCATCATTGCTATGTAAATTTTCACATTTTAATCTTCCAAGTTGAAAAGATGAAAGGGTGTGCATGGCAATAAATACACAAATTATAGAGCCAAAAATATCTGAATAGCTGTTTTATAGGTTTATTATACAAAGATTTACTTATTGCCTGTCCGATAAAGATCTAATCTTTGAAACTCATTGGAGGGTCCAATACCTCTATGACAAAAAGACAAATAATCCAATTAAAAAGATGGGCGAGGAATATGAACAGACATTTCACAAAAGAAGACATTTAATACAGAAAGTACGAGGAAAACAACAGACACTGAGTAAACAAGAGGGAAGATGACTGGAAACTGGAGTATGAAAGAGAAAAAGGGGATCAGGCAGAGGAACTCTTAGGCAGCATTATATTGCCCATCCCTACAGTTCATGAGTTTCGATATTACCAGATCACATCTCCACAACAGCTCATGTAAGTGGCCAACAGAAAATGCTCCCAATTGCTAGCCATTAGAAAAATACAAATAAAAAAAAAACAGTAGGATATCTTCTTACCCTGACATTACTGGCAGAAAAAGAAATTAATAAATGTTGGTGAGTCTGTGGGCAGATTAGAAATCTTAAACACTGCTGGTGGGAATATAAAATGCTACAATCATTTTGGATAATGATATAATGCTTCCTTAAAAAGATAGAAATAGAAATAGCACAGTATCCAGCAATGTAACTCCTAGAGAAACAAGAGCCATCACACAAATAGAAATACCATTGCAGCATTATTGAAAATAGCGAAAAGAGAGAAACAGCCTAAGTGCCCAGGAACAGACAAATCGGTATATAGTTTTATATACACAATGAAATGCTATGCATTGATAAAGAACAATTATGAATCTGAGAAACATCTCACAACTTTGATGAATCCTGGGAACACTATGCTGAGTGAAACAATCAGCAAAGGACAAATATTGTAAGACACCACTACTACAAAAATTCAGGAAAATTTTATACACGGAAAGAAACAACTTTTGATGGTTATGAGGTAGGGAAAAGGTGAGAAGGGAAAAACACTAACTGGGATATAGATAAGTGGTAACTTTGGCTAATGATAATACAGTACAGAATACTAAAACTTGACCAAGGCAGGGTCTTGGAAACATTTTAGACACATCTAAACACCTTAAGGGACAGAATTACTGGGCTGAGTGAAGACCACCACAGTCTCAGGGCACATCTACTCAATTGGTATAACATGGTTGATAAAATGTTCTACATCCTACATCGGTGAGTAGCTTTTGGAGTCTTAAAAGCTTTTGAGCAGTCATCTAAGTTACTCCACTGGTCCTATTCCATATGGAGAATGAGAAAGTGAAGAAAACCAAAGACAAGTGAAAGGTTTGTTCATAGGACTAATGGACCACAACTACCACAACCTCCACCAGACTAAGCCCAGCACAACTAGACAGTGCACAGCTACCACCACCAACTGCTCTGATGAGATAACAATAGAGTGTCTTGGAAAGAAGTTGAAAAAAATGTAGAACTAAATTCAAACTCACAAGAAAAGATCACACTTACTAGTCTGACAGAAACTGGGGAAACTCTGAGAGTAGAGCGTTGGGCACTCTTTTAACTGAATAGTGAAGTCATTCCTGAATCTCTCTTCAGCCAAAAATAATATAGGCCCCCCAAACAATAATACAAATAACTCAACTCTGTATTCAAGACTAAATGGTCACATCAGCCCAGGGGCAAGGAAGAGAAGACAAAATGGGGCAGTGAAGCTGGACGAGTGAAAACGGGGAACACAGAGTCAAGAGGAGAGTATTGACACATAGTGAGGTTGGCATTCACTGTCACAAAACAATGATTACTAATTGTTTAATGATAAAGCAACTTGCTCTGCAAACTTTTGTTAGGAGCCCAATTAAAAATTACTGAAGACATATTAGTCATCAAGTGCTCTACTGAGTAGTAAAGATCTTGCTAAGTGTTATCTAGCTGATTGCTACTTAACAGTGAGCCTATGTACCACAGATCAAATCACGGCCCGATCCTGCATCATGCCCACAATGATTGCTTTGCTTGAGGGCATTGCTGTACTCACTGTGTCAATCCATCTCATTGAGGGTCTTTCAGTTTTCCACTGACCCTCTATTTTACCAATCATGATGTCCTTCTCCAGGGGCTGATCCTCCTGACATGTCCAAAGTATGTAAGACGTAGTCTCACCATCCTTGCTGATAAGGATCATTCTAGTTGGGCTTCTTCCAAGACCGCTTTGTTCACACTTTGGGCAGTCCATGATATATTCAATATTCTTCACCAACACAGCAATTCAAAGGCATAAATTATTTTTCAACCCTCTTTGTTCATTGTCCAGCTTTCACATGTGTATGATGCAAGTGAAAATACCATAGCTTGAGCCAGGTGCACTTTACACTTCAAGATGACATCTTTGCTTTTCAACACTTTAAAGAGGTCTTTTGCGGCAGATGTGCCCAATGCAATGTGTTTTTTTAATTTCTTGTCTACTATTTCCAGGGGAGTTGATTGTGGATCCAAGTAAAATGAATCCTTGACAACCTCAATCTTTTCTAAACTTATTTATGTTGCTTATTGGTCCAGTTATGAGGACTTTTGCTTTCTTTATGTGGAGGTGCAATCCATACTGTAGGCTGTGGTCACTGATCTTCATCAGTGAGTGTTTTAAGTCTTCTTCACTTTCAGCAAGCAGTGCAATTTGTTAATGAGATTTCCTCCAACCCTGATGCCCTTTTCTTCATTTAGTCCTGCTTCTTGAATTACTTGCTCAACATAAAGACTGAATAGGTATGGTGAAATGGTATAACCCTGATGCACACCTTTCCTGACTTGAAAACATCCAGTACTCTCTTGTTTGATGTGAACAGTTGCTTCTTGATCTATGTACAAATTCCTTATGAGCAGGTTAAGTGTTCTGAAATTCCCCTTCTTTGTAACGATATCCGTAATTTGTTATGATTCACACAGTCAAATGACTTCGCGTTTTCAATCAAAGATCAGCAGTCTCCAGTTATTCTTTGCTTTCAGCAAGGATCCATCAGACATCAACAATAATATCCGTGGTTTTATGTCCTCTTCTGAATCAGATCTGAGTATTTGTCAGTATAATATATTGCTGTCAGTATACTGCAGCAACCACTTTGGAGTGATTTTCAGTAAAATTTTACGTGTGTGTCATGTTAAGGATATTGTTCGATAATTTCAGCATTCAGTCAGATCAACTTTCCTGAGAATTGTCATAAGCATGGACCTCTTTCATTCAGCTGGCCAGGTAACTGTTTTCCAGACTTCTTGGCATAGATGAGTGAGCGCACTTCCAGCCCTGCATCTGTTTGTTGAAAAATTTCAACTGACGTTCAGTCACTTCCTGGAGTCTTGTTTATCTTGGACTTCTTCCTTCAGTGCCATCAGTTCCTTATCATATGTTACCTTTGAAATGGTTGAACATCGACCGGTTATTTTTTTTTTTGTGTGTGTGTGTGTAGTGACTCTATGTATTCCTTTCCTTTTCTGTTGATGCTTTCTGAATCATTTAATATTTTCCTTATAGAATCCTGTGACTCTCATGAACTTGTTCTAACTTCTTTCTTTCCACCTTTAACTTGTATATGAGCAATCAATGGTCTGTTCCACAGTTGGCCCCTGAACTTATTCTGTATGATGGTATTGTGCTTTTTTATCATCTCTTTCCACACATGTAGTTGATTTAACTACTGTGTTTTCCATCTGGTGAGCTCCATATGTGTAGTTGCCATGTATACTGTTGAAAAAGATATCTGCAATGAAGAAGTAGCTGGTCTTGAAAAGTTCTTTCATACTATCTTTAGTGTTGCTTCCATCACCAAGGCCATATTACCTCACTCCTTTCCCTCCTTTTTATTTCCAACTTTTGTGTTCCAATTACCAGCAATTGTTAATGCATCCCAATTGCATGTTTGATCAATTTCAGGGTGCAGAACTTGGCAAAAATCTTCAAGTTCTTCATCTTCAGCCTTCTTGATTGGTGCATAAAATTGAATAGTAGTTGTATCAATTGTCCTTCTTTATAGGTGTGTGGATATTATCCCTTCACTGACAATGTTGTACTTCAGGATGGATCTTGAAATATTCCTTTTTTATAATGAATGCAACACCATTTCTCATCACATTGTCATTTCCAGAAGAGCAGATGATACGATTACCTGATTTGAAATGGCCAATACCAGTCCATTTCAGCTCACTAATGCCTAGGATATTTGTATTTATACATTCTATTTCATTTTTGACAATTTTTAATTTTCCTAGATTCACACTTCACACATTCCATATTCCAGTTATCAATGGGTGTTTGCATCTCTTTTATTCTGACTTTGTGTTGTGCCACACCAGCAAATGGAGGTCCCCAAAGCTTGACTTAATCCATGCCATTAAAGTTGACTCTATTTGAGGAAGCAGCTCTTCCCCAGTTGTCTTCCAATCTGAGGGACTCATCTTCTGGAACTGTATCAATATTATGCTGCTATTCATAAGATTTTTACTGGCTAATCTTTTTCAGAAGTAGATTGCTAGTTCTGCCCTCCCAGTCTTTCTTAGTCTGAAGCTCAGCTGAAACCTGTCTGGGTGATCTTGCTGGTGTCTGAATACTGGTGGCATAGCTTTCAGCATCACAACAACATGCATGCCCCTACAGTACAACAAACTGACAGACACACGGGAGGCACTAAGGATGCTGAAGTGGAATCCTTGATTTATGGCGGCAAGTTTATAATCTAGTGATGAGAAAGGAGCAGTGTGCAGTATGTTTAACCCTATTAGAAGATAATGCAAAATGTAATAGGAACATTCTCCTCATTATTGATTTTATCAGCTTCACAATTGAGCCCCTGTAGTAAACATCTGGGAGACAAATTCTGATTTCATTTCTCATGTTCATCAATGCTTCAGCCATTCTGAACAAACAACATGCTTGAATACTAAATAGCCCTTATAGCTAGAGATAGTGTGTCTCTCAGTATTTACAGACCTGTTCCCTGACCTGCTGACCCCGGGTTCGCCAGCTTCTGCAGTTCCATCTCACAGCCAGCTTGGGATCCACTGACCTGTACAACCGGTAATCTAGAATTCTGGTCTCTGACCTGCTGACCTTGGGTTCACCAGCTCCCATGGCCACGTGAGGCTTGTGCCAATACTTGAGACATTCAGCTTCTGCAATTGCATGAGCTGTTTCCTGTACCTATATCCATCTATCTATATATCTTTCCTTGTACTGTATATATATAAATCTTTCCTTGTACATACACATGTTACTGATTTTGCTTCCTTAGAAAAACCAGCCTAAGACATCATATTTATTATAATGACAAGAAATGTCATATTCTAACACAAATGTTCATATTATGATCTATTTCCATTTAGTAAGCATTTATTGTTAGCTATTACTATCACTATCATTTTAATTATTTACCAAGACTTTATTCCAAGAAATGTTTTGAGTGTCTGTCTTATTATTGCAATCATTTTCTCATACAATAATTTTTCATAGCATATGTAAAAACAGAATGATAAAGAATTAAAAATCAAAAGGGGCTTGTAGTTGTATAGTGACTTTCTGCATTCCAACAAATTAGTCAAGTACTGCTGTGCTGTTCAAGAGAGAAACCCTGAAGCTGGGTTCTCTTAGGACAGGATTAGTCATCTGAAACATCGCCTTTTGAAAAATGATTTTGCTGTGGTTTGTGATACATACTAACAATATAAAAAGTCTTCACAACTAAAAAAGTTATCTGGAAGCCAATTTTTATTGTGGAATTCCAGTAAGGGACACTTAATTCTAGTCCTGGATAACCGAACTGTATTAAATTTTCCATGAAGAATATGGCTACTAGAGCAGAGCTGAAGTTTTAAGCCATAGTACCCTGGTTTGACCAGGTACCCCAGTAGGGTTGTTTATGGCTATTTTCAACCACATTTCCTGAGGTCTCTGAATCTCTGCTAGCTCATCTGT
The DNA here is from genome assembly GCA_028571685.1 of Heterohyrax brucei. Lineage (NCBI taxonomy): Eukaryota > Metazoa > Chordata > Mammalia > Hyracoidea > Procaviidae > Heterohyrax > Heterohyrax brucei. The sequence continues at coordinate 6,435,902 of CM053146.1, read as the reverse complement.
AAGTAGGGCATCAATGAGATCAAATATGACTCACATGATATAATACATGCATGTCACTGAGCTCTGTGTCTGGTACATATTAACAAGTAGTCTTACCGTCTGCCTCTAAATTTGCTGCAATAGTCTTAGTTAATACACTGATGAATGAGGTGACAACTAATATTTCCTTCTGTTCTCAGCCACATCAATCACTTTTACTTCTCCATAAATGCCTACACGCATGTTAACAACTCTCCTCCCAGTGCAGGAAACCCCTGGTACCATAGCAGGGCACTGGAGGGACTCACCGGAGTTCACATCTGAAAACAGTGAATGAAGGGTAAGTTAAAGGGATGATAGAACTGTGCAGAAACATTGTCATGACTTCCTTTTGTTGTTGTTTCTGGTTTGTGCAATAGAGAGATTTATTGCCCTCATTTGTCCCACCATTTTTGTTTTACAACCCACTCATTTCTGTCCAAACAATTCTCTCTTTCAACATGGTCTCAGCAGAAGTATAAGTGTGTGAGCTACATGACAGCTGACAAAATACACTCAGAAAATCTGATTATGTGTAGGGTAAAGTTCAATGGTGCTTCTTTGAAATAATATGTAGCATTTTCAGGATATGTTTTGTACATAAAGAGTTCAAATCTCTGAGGAAACACTAGCAATGAATAACAGAGAGCACAATTCAATGTTGACCAGATGGACAAACTGAGATTCAGAAGTAATAAACTTATTTACTGAGATACTATCTGTAATGAATTGTTTCATCCAAAATTATGTGTTAAAAATACTAACCCTTACACATGTGGATGTAACAAAGAGCATTTGTTATGTTAAGGAGTGTTTTAAGTTTTTCCGATATAAAAGCGCAAATTAGGCCCAAACTGTAAGAAGCACAGATGGGAAAGTACAAGAAAGATTTCCAGGGAACTGAGGAGCAGAACTTGAAGGAGAAAAAGACTAATTCTAGAGCCACCAGAGAGAGAAAGACTTCCTCTAGAGCTGGTGTCCTGAATTTGGACTTCGAGCCTCTTAAACTATGAGAAAATAAATTTACATTCACTGAAGTCATCCACTTTTAGTACTGCTCTTTTCGAAGTGCTGAGAATCTAAGACAGGACCTGCAGATTCATATGCCAAGAAACTGATTAAGGAAGGGGAAGGAAGTGGCTCTTCACATATTTTACAACGCTTAATAAGTATGATAATGTCACATCAGCCTTAGTACATTTTTTACAATAAAGAAAACTAAGGATTAGATTAAGATAAATATCGGTTCAGTGCAGATTTGGTTTAATGTTATTTTTATTCAACTTAATGATTTAACAAAACATAAAGTTATGTTTTCAATTCCAACTGTTTAGTGGTAGAATTCTTACCTTCCATGTAGGATACTTAGGTTAAATTCTTCTCCAAGGCATCTCATTTTCAGTCACCACCTGTCTCTCGGTGGAGGATCCAGGGACTAACATGGACTATAGAAAGAAAAGCCTAGTGATCTAATTCCAAAAACTGGCCAATGAAAATCCTATATATCCCAGGGGTCTGATTTGCAACGCATCACAAAGATGACACAGAAATGAACAGCATTTTCTGCTCATGTATGTGGGGTCACCATAAGTCAGGGGCTGCTTCAAAGGCAGCTGACAATGTATCTTGTATCACCTAATTAATCTGAGGATGATACTAAGGAAGAAGCCAGGGATGGGGAAAAAAAGATAAATTTGAGGGTTCAGGAAAAGCAGCAAAGGAGAGGTGGTCCATAAGCTGAGTCTAAGCTTCTAACCTGTTATTGGTTTCATGGATTTCAGAATGGATACTGTATTCCCTTTTGTGCTTTCCATTTTCTCAAGTTTATCTTTTCATTATTGTTTTCCATTCGAACTTGAATTTCCAACAGAACTGGTGAGAGTCACCTGTACATAATAGAGTTGTATGCTTGGGGCTGACAGGGAGAAATCTTAGAATACAACCTGCAAGGCTGTCCTGGCTAGTGAGACTGAGGCAAGAGAATTTCTAAACTTCTTGCTACTGTGAAGAAAGAAAGGGATCAGAACCAAACAAACAAACAAACAAAAAAAGTAAAATCTTCTAACTGACTCCTAGAACTAATCTTTGGAGAAATTCCCTACAGTACAGAAAAACTTAAAATTCAAATTGATTAAACAAGTAAAACCAGAAGCAATCCTCAGAGGAAAGTCAGATCAGAGCCACAAATCAAATAGCAACATTAGAAAATGCTACAGTAATGAGGTAAAAAAAAAAAAAAATGACAAAAGGGCAGAAGAGAGCCAAGGATCCATGTATTTTCATTTATGTTGGACACACAAGCCAGGAGTGATTGCTTTGAAATTTTTTCAAGAGATCAAATAAAAAATAAAAATTTACAGCCCTACAAAACAACTAGCTGAGAAAAAGAGGAGAGGACTAAAATAAATACCAGAAGCACTTAGACACTGGATCTCAGCTGGATCTGACAGCATTTTTCTCCTGGCTACAGTAGCAGGGTCATAAAGGAAGTTACTCACAGATGGCTGTGGAAGATACCTCTTCCCTACAATCCCTGGTGTCCTAGAGGGGTCTGGTTTGAGAAGAGAAAAATCAGTCTCATCATGCCAGAAACACTGTGACCAATGCAAGTTTTATTATTTTTTTAAAAGAACATTGTTGTTAGTTGCCTTTGTGTTGGCTCTCCCTCACTGGGACCCCAATACAACAGAACACAACCTTGCCTAGTCCTGCACCATCTTACAGTCCATTGTTATCTCCACTATGTATTTTGAGTGCCTTCTATTCTACAAGACTCATCTTCTAACACTATAGTGGACAGTGTTCTGCTGTGATCCATTGGACTTTAATTGACTAATAATCTGAAGAAGATCACCAGGCCCTCTTTCCTAGTCTGTTTTAGTCAGGAAGTTTTGCTGAAATCAATCCACTATGGGTGACTGTGCTGGTATTTGAAACACCAGTGATGTAGCTTCTGGTATCGTAGCAAAATACGGTATACCACAGTAGGACAAATAGACAGATGGTAGTTAATGAACATAAATTGGATGTTTTAAGCATACTATTTTTTTTGCCCATCTTTTCAGCTTCCACTCTATCATTCTGCATCATTTACTGAATGGTCCCAGAGTGGCATGGGCAGTTTTAGAATCCATCTAAAAGAAAATTGAGTAGACTGAATTTAATACATTTTTAGTTGTTCAACTGTCACTTAAGCAAACAGTGTAGCAATGGCTTAGAAGAGCTTATACACCCACCTTACCAAATTTATCATATAGCAAGAAGGCACAGGCCAGAGGAGTGCCACAACGTGATTGTGTATTTAGTGCTAGAATGAGAGTAGATACAAAACTAAAGATTACAGGTAACTGAAAGCTAGACTCGAAAAATTCTTCCAAGTCTCATAGTACACATATCAAATAACCATGAAGAGACACCTCAAAAGAAAGGCCTACGAAGGTGGGCTAAGATGGTGGACTAGATAGATGTTTCCTCTAATAACAACAAAGACCCAAAAGATCAAACGAATCAAGTATACATGACATCCTAGGAGCCTTGAACATCAAAAGGAAAGTTGAGAAATTAGACTGAGAAACTGGGATAGGAGAGTACTCCCACCCAGTACATAAGACCCCACAGACTGCCCATATTGCATCATCAGTCAAGCATGGCGGTTAGTGGGTATCCTCCTCAGCAGGAATAGTTGACTGGAGAATCCACTCCTGTCTCAGGAACCAGTGAGAAACAGCAGCAGGACGTCCAAAGATAACTTTTTGGTGTAATCTGCTGTGAGTGGATCTAAATATTTCCTTCAAGACAGGCCTATATCCCTTCTCCCAGCACTTCCTTCTTCCTTCACTTTACTGTGCCTGGCACTAGATTCTAATGCTATTAACTGAGCCAGAAGCTGAACTCCTTAAGCCCACCCTGATTCACTCTCCGAGACTCGGGGGAAACAATTCAACAAATTCAATGAATGGGGAGAAGAAAATTCTGCCAAGTCACCTAAGACAGAAAATCAGGACAGAAATACCACCTTGATGTAGATTCAGACATAAGGAGAAGTGCCATTCTCACAGACACACACGATCCACTGTTAGCCCCCTGGCTTTATAAACCACTGTAGTCAGACATCTGTGCCTGTATCAGGCACTGCTGCCCATCTAAGTCACTAGATTAGAACCTGTACCTCAGACACGATGACTGACTACCTGGACACATGAGCTGAATCCATACCAAAAAATAAATGTGCTGTTTGGCTCTCATTTCCAGCAATGACTCTAACTGCCTGGTGAAAAGACATTAGAATTCCAAAGACAACAATAACCAAACTATTGCACACAAATAGCTATCTGTACATTTCAAGAGTAGAAGGTAGAACACAATAGGCAAACATAAAATAAATAACTATATTTTTTCTGATGATTCAGAAACAGCAGTCCATATCAAAACACTTAAAGAAGCATAACATGATGTCTTCAGAAAGTTCCCAAAACAAAGATTCAATTTTTCCAGAGGAAGAGAACTTCCTGAAGTTATCAGAGGTAGAATACAAAAGATGAATGTTTAGAATTCTTCAATAAATGAGGAAGGAGATGAGGCAAAATACAGCAGCGCATAATGACAAATTTAACAGGCTGCAAGAAACTATAGAGTGTCAAGAATTAGATATTGAGAAAATTAATATAAAATTATAAAATTAAACAACTCAGTAAAAAGTCAAAGTAGCAGAATTGAGGCAATGGAAGGCTGGATTAGTGAGATTGAAATAATGCATGTGACATCAATGCGTTGAGGAAAAAATTACATAAAAGAATTTTAAAAACTCATGAAACACTAAGAATTATGTGGCACTCTGTCAAAAACAATAACCTATGAGTGATTTGAGTACCAGAAAAGGGGGAAGAGTGTAACAAAAAATACAAATAGAATTGCAAAAGAGTGACTGACAGAAATCTTCCCTGATATCTTGAACTATGAGAAGGTATCTATCCATGGCACTCACTGAAATCTACACAAAGTAGATCCCAAAAGAAAGACACTAAGATATATTAAAATCAAACTTGCCAAAACTAAAGATAAGGAGACAATTTTAAAACTGGACAGGGATAAACAAAAAATAACCTACAAAGGAAAATCAGTATGACTGAGTTCAGATTGCTTAGCAAAAAACACAAAAGCAACAAGACAATAAACCTGTTGCTATTGAATCAATTCCAACTCATAGTGATCCTATAGGACAGAGTAGATCTGCCCCATTGAGTTTCCAAGGAGTACTTGGTGGATTTGAACTGTCGGCCATTTGGTTAGTACCCGTAGCTCATAATCGCTCTACCTCCAGAGTTTCCGAAACCTGTGTTTCCCCTGGGCCCATACAGAGCAGAGCAACTGGATGTCAACCCAAATTGTGGAATTGCAAAAATAAATCATAGATAAAACATGGAAAATAGAGAAACAGATGCCATTATGAAAACATTATAACAAAAAAGGACTCAAAACAAAATGTAATCATACATTCTCCATATAAAAAGAAAGTCAATGCTATATAAAGATTAAAGATTGTTTTAAATTTAGAAAACTAGGGGGAAATATTAAGATAATCACAAAGGAAACTACCAACCCTATACATCAAATGACAAGGCAAATATGAAGTCTCAGCAAATCCAAAACAATGAAAAAGATGAAAACACATAAAGAAAGAAGACAGCACAAAAAAATTAAAAGGAACAAAGCAATTGTCTACAAATTGTCTACATACAAGAGCCATCAAAATGACAACACTAAGCACATATCTATCAGTAATCATGCTGAATTTAAATGGATTAAATGCACCCAAAAGACACAGAGAGTGGCAGATTGGATTAAAAAAAAGAGAACGTGACCCATCTATATGCTGACTATAGGAGACACACTTTAAACTCAAAAACCCAAACAAATCAAATATGTATAACAAACACTACCAACACTGAAAACAGAAATAGCTCCACAATGATAGTGGGAGACTAAAACACACCATTTTCACTGAAGGATAGGACATCTGGACAAAAGCTCAGAGGATCTAAATGTCACAATAAACCAACTTGACCTCACAGACATATACAGAATAATTCCACCCAACAGCAGCCAAGTATACTTATTTTTCAAACATATATGGAATGTTCTCTGAAATTGACCACATTTTAGGCCACAAACCAATCCTTAGCAAAATTCAAATTATTGAAATATTACAAACATCTTTTCAGGCTATAAAGTTGTAAAAGTAGAAATCAGTAGCAAAAAAAAAAAAGAAAAACAAACACTTGGAAATGGAATAACACTTTGCTCTAAACAAGCTGGGTTATAGAAGAAATCAAGATTGGAATAAAGAAATTCATAGAATCAAATGAAAACATATTCTACCAGAATCTATGGGACACGGCAAAAACTGTGCTCAGAGGTCAATGTATGTCAAGAAAGTGCACACATGCAAAAACAGAAAGGCCCCTAATTGGAGAATATACTCTCCAACTTAAACAAGTGAAAACTGAACAGCAAAGACCCCCTTGAGCATCAGAAGAAAGCAAATAATAAAATTTAGAGCAGAACGAAATGAATTAGAGAATAGAAATATGATTGAAAGGGTTAATAAGACTTAAAGCTAGTTTTCTGAAAAGATAACAAAATTGACAAGTGGCCAAACTGACAAAAGAAAAACAGGAGGGGAACAATTAACTCAAGTAAAAAATGAGATGGGTGAGTTTACAACAGACTTAACTGAAATTAGAAGAATCATAAAATACTACGAAAAATTGTACTCCCATGAATTATAAAACCAGAGGAAATGGACAAATTTACAAAAAAATTATCACCTGTCAAAACTAGCATAAACAAAAATAGAATAAGTAAATAAAGCCATCACAAAACAGATTGAAAAGGTAGTTTAAAAACTCCCAACTGAAAAAATCCCTGGGTCTGAAAGCTTCATTGGAGAATATCATGGGTTGCATTGTGTCCCCCCAAAAATGTGTGGTTTCACTAAACTGTATGTGAAAGGATTAGAGTGGGGCTGTAAATTCTTGCATAAGATTACTTCCCTGCTCTGCTGTGGGGGGTGTTTCCCTGGAGTATGGCTTGTCCCACCCTTAATCCTTTCAGCCTGAAAGAGATAAAAGGAAAAAAAAAAAAAAGGAGAATTGGGAACCTCGAGAAGGGTGAGTCCTTCAGACCTGAGGTTCCTATGTCAAGATGCTCCCTGGACAAAGACTGTTGCAATACCAGACTTTCCTCCAGAGCCTACAAGGGGAAAGCCTTTCCCTGAAGTGGACACCATGAATATGGACTTGCAACCTACCGGACTGTGTAAGAATAAACCTTCCTTTGTTAAAGCCTTCCACTCTGTGGTATTTCTGTTAGAGTGGCCCTAGCTGACTAAAACAGAGAATTTGACCAAACATTTACAGAAGAGTTAACACTACATTTACTAAGGATATTCCAGAGTATAGAAAATAACAGAATACTTCCAAATTCAATCTATGAAGCTAGCGTAACTCTGAAACCAAAACCAGGTAAACACAACACAGAAAAGGAAATTACAAATCAGTGTCTCTCATAAACTTAGATGAAAAATTCCTCAACAAAATTCTAGCTAATAGAATTCAACAACACATCAAAAAATAGTTCACCATCACCAAGTAGGATTCATGCAGGGATACTTCAACATTAGAAAAAGAATGTAATCAGCCAGATAATTTTTTTTAAAGACAAAAACCACTTGATTTTATAAATCAGTGCAGAAAAAGCATTTAAAAAAGTCCAACACAGATTCACACAAAAGTTCTGTAGAAAACAGGAATATAAGGGAAGTGTCTCAATTTAATACGGTACATCTATGCAAAGCCAACAGCTAACATTATCCTAAATGGAGACAGTATGAAATATTTCCCCTTGGGAAAAGAAACCAGACAAGCATGCTCACTGTTGCCCCTTTCACTCAACATTGTCCTGGAGATTCTAGCCACAGCAATAAAGAAACATAAGGAAATCAACTGGAAAGGAAGAAGTAAAAGTATCTCTATTTGCGGATGCTATGATTGTTTACAGAGAAAGCCCTAAAGAATCCACTAAAATACTACTGGAACTAATAGAAAAAATTCACCAAAGTATCAGGATACAAGACATACATATTTCCAGATGTGTGCATTTATGGAGAGAAACAGACCTCTGAGAACTGCTTTGGCTGTATCCCATAGGTTCTGGTAGGAAGTGTTTTCAGCCTCAATGGAATCTATAAATTTCTTTATTTTGTCCTTGATTTCTTCTATAACCCCTGTCTTTTTGAGCAAGATGTTGTTCAGTTTTCATGAGTTCCCCTTTCTATCTCTGTTTTTTTCTGCTATTGATTTCAACTTTTACAGCTTTATGATCTGAGATGATGCTTTGCATTAATTCAATGGTATGGATTTTGTTGAGAATTTCTTTATGTCCTAACATGTGGTCTACTCTAGAAAACGTTTCATGCACACTGGAGAAGAAGGTGTAGTTGTCTCCTGATGGATAGAAAGTTCTGTATATGTTGATGAGGTCTAGTTGGTACATTGTGGCAATAAGGTCTTCTATGTCTTTATTGAGCTGTTCTCTAGATGATCAGTCCAATATTGAGAGTGGAGTGTTGTAGTCTTCCAGCATTACTGAGGAGTGATCTATCTCATTTTTGAGTGTAGTCAATATTTCTTCAATGTATTTAGGTGCTCTAATATTAGGTGCATAAATATTTAACATTGTTAAGTCCTGCTTATATATTGTCCTTTTCAGCAATAAGTAGTCTCCATCTTTGTCCACGATCATGGATTTTACATTAAAATCTGTTTTATCTGAGATTAGAATTGCCACCCCTGTTCTTCTTCGTGTATTGTTAGCTTGATATGTATTCTTTCACCCTTTAATTTTCAGTTTGTCCATATCTTTAAGTTTAAGGTGAGTTTCTTGTAGGCAACATATGGATAGATTGTGCCTTTTGATCCAAGATGTCACTCGATGTCTCTTTACTGGACAGTTCAGTCCATTCACATGTAATTATGGATAGGTATGTGTTGAGTGCTGCCATTGTGATACTTTTTGTGTGTGTGTGCCTGTGTGCGCTGATATTTTCTCTGTTGCTCTTATTAATCTGTTCTGGGACATTCTTCTTTGTGAGTTGATTTTTCACCTTTTTCAGGGTTGGTTTTGTGCTTGTTGAGACTCCTTTGGTACATTTCTTGATTTGATATGTTCCATCTTCATTGTATTTTATGGATTTTCCTATGATCCCCCTTAATGAACTATGTATAAACTCAATTTTGATTACTACAGTTCTTACCAACTTCCTATTCATCTGGAAGGACTGTAAAGACTTTAGTACATCCCCCTTTTTAAAATGATGACATCATGGTTTTCATGATATGATCACTGGATTATTTCTTTCACTATTATAGCTTTGATTGAGTTTGGAGCCTTCCCTCCATCAGATCGAACAGCCTGCTTAATTTTTCATTTTGCTCTGCTGCATTTTGTACAAGGTCTAGGGGAGCTCTATCCATAACCCTTTTATATTCACCTTCTGACAGTTTCAGAAAGAATTCTTTGTCTGGGAAGTTTTGTGGTACTTTCTTTTAGGGACTTTCTAAAGCCATGGGTGATTTCTTGGTTACAGCTTTCTCCAGAGTTTGTTGATTTGGGGGCAGCATGTGAGTCAATAGAGGCTGAGAGAGATACTGTGAGGATGGATCACAGTTGGTTCCCTAGACTGTCTTAAAATGAGTAGGATTCTGGGTGACATGTCCTGTATTTGCTTCTAAAATATAAAGTTAGTTGTTTTGGTCTTCTAAGCCAAGAAATTCTTTCAGTATTTCTTGTAGCTTTGTTTGGTTTTTACAAAAGTTTGTTTATCTGTGAATGTCTTCATTTCGTTTTCATATTTGAAAGATAGTTTTGCAGGATATATAGTTCTTGGTTGGAAGTTCTTCTCCTTCAAGGCTTTGAATGTGTCCTGCCACTGTCTCCATGTCAGCATGGTTTCTGCTGAGAAATCTGACAAAAGCCTACAGGGTTTCCCTCTGAATGTTAGCTTTGCTTTGAGTCTTGCTGCCTTTAAGAGTTGCTGTTTATGTTTCATTTTGTTAAGCTTGATTATATCTTGGAGTCTTTCTATTGAGATGTATATTGAGTGGTGTTTGATATGCATCTTGGATATCTAAATTCTCTTCTTTCATAATTTCTGGGAAGTTTTCTTTCAGCAGCTCAGCAACAATACTCTCTGTGTTCTCAAGTGTCTCGTCCTGTCCGTAAACTCCAATGAATTGTAGATTGTTTCTCTTAATAGAGTTTCACGTGCTTCTTAGTGCTTCTTCATTTTTCTTGTTTCTTTTTTCTGATTTCTCTTTGTAGATGCTGGAATCAGTAGCTCTGTCTTACAAATCAGAAAGTCTATTTTCCATTTGTTCCATTCTGTTTCCTTGGCTTTGAATGGAAGTTTCTATGTCTTTGATTTTGTTCTTGATCTTTCGGATTTCAGAGTACTGGTGTTCCATCAAATTGAACAGCTTGCTTAATTTCTCATTTTGCTCTGCTGCATTTTGTATGAGGTCTAGGTGAGCTCTGTACATAATCCTTTTGTATTTACTTTCTAATAGCTTCAGAAAGGCTTCTTCATTTTGGAAGCTTTGTGGTGCTTTCTTTTGGGGGCTTTCTGAAGCCAAGGGTGATTTCTTGGTTATAGTTTTCTCCAGAGTTTGTTGCTTTTTGGGCATCATGTGAGTCATTAGAAGTTGGGAGAGGTTCTGTGAGGATGGACCACAGTTGTTTCTCTAATCCATCTTAAAATTAAAGGTGAAAGGTAACTGACAACTTCCAAAGTCAGTCAGGTTTTCAGAAGTATAGGTCCCTCTTCCAAACTGAGAAAGTAAGCACATCTATATTGAACCCCAGATGTTATAAACTAGCTCAAAATACAGAAAGGTTACTGCCCTGTTGGTCTCTGCTGTTGGGCCCCAGCTGTAGGTGACACTGTATAGGATCCTACTTTTCAGCCAGAAAAGTGCTCTCTTTGGGGCAGGTGCTGCCTCCCAGGCCAGGAGTTAGATCCAGCTGAGGCCTCCCTAAGGGTATATATATCCACCTCCCAGTGGAACAACATGGTATCCTATACAAGCTCACTGCTTCACTGGGTCCAGACTACTCTATATTGGCGGTGGAAAGAGAGGCTAAAGATGCCAAGATACACAGAGTTGAGAGCTGGCATCTCAAAATACAGCAACTTCACCTGCCAATCCCACTAGCAGTGCATCTGAGGTTAGCTTATAGTTAAGCCCCAGCTCTGCCCACCAGCTAGACAGAAAAAATAAATAAAATGGTGAGTTAACTTCAGTCTGTGAAAGCCAGCTCCTGTGAAGAGCAGGATCAGTCAAAGAGAGGAGGTTTTCCATTCAGTCGTATGAAGCCCAAATTAAGAGCCCTATGTTGTGTCCTAGGGCTCAGTGGATGTCCAGAAGGCTCCTTTTAATTATCAGTTCAGGTCTTCATTTCTAGAGGGATTTAGGGAGACGTGTGTTTAGTCCACCATCTTGACCATCAATGTTTTTCCCAATGGCATTTTTTAATGAGATAGGGAAAAAAATCACCAGCTTCTTATGAAAAGGGAAGAAGCTACAGGTAAACAAAGTGCTACTGAAAAAGAACAAAGTGAGAGGCCTCTAATCTCTACAATCTGCAAGGTACTGCATAACCTCAACAACAAAAAGAAAAATAACCAATTAAACAATGAGTAAAGCAGGTGAACAGATGCTTCACCAAAGAAGACATACAGGAAACTCTCAGATACTTAAGGAAATGGTCATAATCATTAGTCATTAGAGAAATCTAAATTAAAACTTCAATGAGATACCATCTCACAGCAACTAGGTTAGCATTAAACTGAAAAACACAATGCAATAAACATTGGAGAGATTGTGACAAGACTGGAACTCTTCTACACTGCTGGTAGAAATGTAAATTGTTACAGCCACTTCGGAAATCAGTTGAGTCTTTTGTAAAAAGCTAGAAGTAGATACATGACTTGATCCACCAATCCCACTTCTTGGAATATATCCTTCAGAAAGAGGGGTTGCCACACATATAGATACATGCACACCAATGTTTATTGTACCACTGTCCACAATAGCAAAAAGATGGAATCAACACAGGAACCCATCAACAGATGAATTGAAAAACAAACTTTGGTATACTCACCCAATTTAATACTATGCAGTGGTAAAGAACAGTGATAATCTTAGGAAACGTCTCCTAACATAGACTCATCTGGAAGGACTTAAGAAAAGATGTAAGCACAGAAGAAAATAATCATTGATGGTTACTAGGGTGGGAAGGAAAGGAGAGGGGTATTCATCAATTAGATAGTGGATAGATATTTTGTTTGGTGAAGAAAGGGACAGTATACAGTAGCAGGGAGGTTAGCACAACTGAACTACACCAAAAAGCCAAAAGGTTTCCTAAATAGAACCTAGAATTTTGAAGGGCAGGAGTCTCAGGACTATGGTTTCAGACTACCTCTAGGTTAATTAACAAAGCTAACTTTTTTATTATGAAAACTTTCTGCATACTACTCTGGTGAGTCGAGTCTATGGTCTCAAAAGCTAACAAACTGTGATCTAAGTAGCATCAGTTGGTCCCAGTCCATCTGAAGAAGCAGAGAATGAACTTTATCAAAGACATGAAGAAAATATGAACCCAGCAGACAAAAGGTGCCATACGATACAGAAACTACTTCAGTATGAAACCAGAAGAGCTAGATGATGCCTGGCCACCACCAAAGACTACTCTGACAGGGAACACAGCTGGATATAGTTGGAGAAAAATGGATACGCATACATAGAATTCTGTTAAAAGACCAGACATGATAGTTGGTCAGACTGGAGGGTCCACTGGGGACATGGCCTCTGGGTTTTCTGTTAGCCCAGAACTGAAATCAGTCCCAAATCAACTCTTCAGACACAGACTGGACTGGACTATAAGACACAGAGTGATTCTGGCAAAGAATATGCTTCTTGGCTTAAATACATAGATGAGGTTACCTGAGCAACTTGCCTCTAAAGACAAGATGAGAGAGTGAATGGGAACAGAAATTGGTTGAATGGATATGGGATGTATAGTGTGAGGAGGAAGTGTGTGTGTTGTAATTGAGTGAGAAGGGTGGAAAGAGCAGTTACAGCAGCTTAATAGTACATATTCAGGGTTTTATGTGGATTCGGATTGTATTCGGATGTAAATTTTATTATTTGGATTGTAAACTTTTACTTAAAGCACAATAAAACACTGAAAAAAAAGATACTAGCCCAAGGAGGTTGGGTGGGGAGACCTATGGAACACAAACAACAGTCCAGCACACTTGGGGTCTTTGTGTTTTACAATTAATTCAATGATAACTGTTTCTCATGAGAAGCACTAGGCTTTTGACAGTCCATTTGTGAGGCACTTGAGTGCTCTTATAAATACTTTGCAAAAAATCAGGGAACAAAGAAAGAAAAAAACTAAGGTTTACAATCATATAATGTGTTAAAAGTTTTGATTATTAAGATACTCCTTAAAAGTCAAATATATTACTCCTATTTTATAATGGGGAAATTCAAATTCACAGAAAATGATGAAGTATTCAGGAATAAGGGATAGTTTATTCCATAGTCCATTATTCCACAGCCCACAGCACTTAGTCATTTAATATTGTAACACTGAGACTCCAGAAATTTAAAAACATCAGAACGGACTTCAGGTATGAGTGAAACATGCAAAAATATTTCAGGGAGAAAGGTTTAAGTATATCTTAAAATCCAGTCTTCACTATATTGCAGTCTAAACCAAGACCTCCTTTAAGGTTAGTATCTAGTGCATTTAAGCCAGACAATCTGGCTCCAAAATTAAGTGCAGTAAATAAGAGTCTACTACTACAGGGTAAATCTCAGCAGTGGTAGAGCTACTAATTTATTTATCAAGACTATCTCCCTTATGACCAGTCTTAGCAGAAATACAACCAAAATGCACTTTCAAAGTGAAGATGGAGAGACTTCCACTTGCTTTTTTTTGACACATCATTAGTGAAGATGAACCACTAGGAAAGTATATCTTGTTTGCTAGAGGGTCAGTGTAAATGAGGACAACCTTCCAAGAAACAGATTGACGCCATAGCATAAAAATGACCTCAAATATAACACGAATCCAGAAGATGACAGAGCCTCCAGGTGCAGAATACCAATTAAGATATTTCAACAAATGGAAGTACTCACTCATCTGTGCCAAGACTTTTGGAAGACAGCCACCTGGTCAGTCAACTGAAAGAGATCTACATTTATGCCTATTCTTGAGAAAGGTGATCCAACCAGTTACAGAAATTATCAAACAATATCATTACTATCACATGTAAGTATGATTTTGCTGAATATTATTCAAAAGTGTCTGCAGGAGCCTATCAATAGGAAATACCCAGAAATTCAAGCCAGATTCAGACACAGAACAAGAGATATGATTGCTGTTATCAGATGGATCCTGGCTAAAGTCAGAGTATACTGGAAAGATGTTTACCTGTGTTTTGTTGACTATACAAAGACATTCAGTAGTGTGAATTGTAACCAAATGATGGGTAACATCACAACGAATGGGAATTCTAAAGCACTTAATCATGCTCATGCAGAAACTGTGCATAGTTTTTTATTAGGAAATTCAATTTCACAGAAAATGATGAGGTATGCAGGAATAACGGCTACCTTATTCCATAGCCCATTATTCCACAGCCCATAGTGCTTAGTCACTTAACACTCTAACATTCTAACCCTGAGACTCCTTTTTAGACACTTGGGATACTGCCTGGTTTAAAGTCAGGCAAGGTGTGTGTGAGGGTTGCATTCTTTCACCATACCTGTTAAATCTGTGAGCTGAACAAGTAATCTGATAAACCGAAGTATATGGAGAATGAGCATCAGAACTGGAAGACTTGTGAACAACCTAATTACAGGTGATACAACCTTGCTCGACAAAAGTGAAGAGGACATGAAGCACTTACTGATAAAGATCAAAGACCACAACGTTCAGTGGCTTACACCTAAACATAAAGAAAGCAAAATCCTCACAACTGGATCGATAAGCAGCATCATGAAACACAGGGAAAGGTTTGAGGCTTTCCACGATTCCATTTTACTTGGATCCATAATCAGTGCTCATGAAAAGATCAGTCAAGAATTCAAACGATGCATTGCGCTGCTCAAATTTGTTGCCAAAGACTTATTTAAGTGTTAAAAAGCAAAGATGTTGCCTTGAAGACTAAAGTGCACCTGATCTAAACCTCTTACGCAAGTGAAAGCAATACAACAAATAAAGAAGATGAAAAATTTACAATTTTGACTTGTGTTCGTGAAGAGTATTAAATATGCCATGAACTGCCCAAAGAAGGAGCAAATCTGTCTAGAAAAAGTGCAACCAGAATGCTCCTTAGAAGCAAGAATGGCAAGAATACATCTGATATAGCTTGGTCATGTTGTCAGGAGGGATTGTCCATGGAGAAGGACATCATGCTTGGTAAAATACAGGGTCAGTGAAAAAGAGGAAGACTTTCAATGAAATGCGACAATAGGCTTAAGAATAACAATGATTGTGAGGAGAGTGAAGTGTCTTAGGTCATTCAGAGCTACTATAGCAGAAATAGCAGAAGTGGGTGGCTTTAGCAAAGAGAAATTTATTTTGTCACAGTTCAGTAGACACAAGTCCAGTTTCAGAGTGTCAGCTCCAGGGTAAGTCTTTCTTTACTGGCTCTGGAGAAAGGTCCTTGCCGTTAATCTTCTCCTGGAATGGAAGCTTCCGAGGTACAGGGACCAGAGTCCTTTCCAAAGGACGTACTCTGCTCCTGGCACTGTTTCTTGGTGGTATGAGGTCCCCAAATCTCTCTACTTTCTCCCCTTTCCTTTATTCCCCAAGATATTACAAGGCACAATGCAGTCTTATACAATGAGTCCTGCCCCACCAATGCAATTGCCACCCACCGTCTCTCCTTAACATCATAGAGGCAGAATTTAGAACATGTGAGAACATACCTGTGTTTTGTTGATTATGCAAAGACATTCACACAATAGCAGGAATCACAGCCCATCCAAAGTTGTACGTATATTATTTATTTGGGGGACACAATTGAATTCATGACATTCTACCCTTTGACATTCTCATAATCACATCCTTGCAATGCATAAAATATATTCGCTCCATCATTGCAAAAGTCTTAAGTCCATGTCAACAAATCCAGAAATTTCTCTTCAACTGTGAAATCTAGAACACAAGTTATATGCTTCCAAGTCTACATTTGCAGGGGAGGCACAAGTTTAACATTCCTATTATAAATGGGAGAAATTGTAGGGAAAGACAGCATAACAGGCACCAAGCAAATTAACAGAACACATTATATTAACCATCAAGGCTTTGAAAGTAATATTTCGTTCTGTGAGACACAAGGACCCTGCCCTCCAGACTCTAAGATTGGTCACACTGTCTGAATTCTGAGTGGAGACCCCTTTGTCCTGGGCTACAGCTCTGACTTCCAGACCCACTGGGGCAGTAATTTTACTCCCTCAGCTTTAGCCATACTATTTTCCTAGTCTATGTGAATGACTACTCCACCAAGAAATATCAAGGGCTATGGTTGCACTCTTCAAAACCCCTGAGGTCATGGGCATACCTTTGGAAACTGCAGCAGCTCATTTCCTTGTGCTCCTTGTCTGTTCTGCCTCTGTGGTCTCTTCTCCCAGACCTCAAGCCCTCGTCGGTCCTTCTAGGGCAAGTGTTCCAAAGCTCTATAGCTCCACTGATAACTCTGCATAGGTATTCTATTCCATCAGGAAGACTACTGCACACAGACAATCAGCTCTATCATGCTGTGGGTTGGCTCCAGTGTTGTCTTGAGCAGGTCTCCTGGTGCAGTGCTGCTGGTTTGCTGTTCTCGCCATTTGTGTCTTCCTAGTGGCAACAGTTCTCAGTTTCTTCTGAGTCTCCTATCCATTTACAATTTCAAAACTGCTTCCACATTTTAGGTATCTATTAGAGAAGCTTCCCACTCTTTCGGTACCAAATTCTGTCTTATCCATCTAGTGCTGCAATAACAGTATTACCTCAAGTGAACTGCTTTAACAAAGAGAAATTTATTTTGCCACAGTCCAGTGGGCTGCAAGGCAAAATTCAAGATGTCAGTTCAGGGGAAGCCTCCCTCTGTTGGCTCTGGAGCAAGGTCCTTGTTATTAATTTTCCCCTGACCTGGGAGCTTCTGAGGCTCAGGGACCGCAGGTTGTTTCCAAAACACATGCTGTGCTCCTGGCACTGCTTCTTCGTGGTATGGAGTCCCCAAATCTCTGTTCTAGCTTCTTTCTTTTATATCTAAAGAGATTGCCTCAACACACAATACAATCTTACACACTGAGTCCTGCCCCACCAACATAAATGCCGTTCATCCTCTCCCATGAGCATCATGGAGGAAGGGTTTACAACATATGGGAGCATCACACAATACTGTAATCATGACTCAGAAAAATTGCTCTGCCCACTTTTTTGGGGGTAACACAATTCAATCCATGACATGCAGAATCAGGCAACGTTTCATTCTGTGGTATATGAGGTCACTATGAGCCAGGACCAACTTAATGGCTCCTAACAACAATAAAAGGCTATTTTAGATGTTAGATGTTATTACTTCTTATTTCTATTTTAGGTATTAGTCTATTTAATTATTTTTATGAAGGTTATTTATAGCACCAAACCCTAAATAGAAGATTTATTCAGTTCATGACACCTGTTTGTGTATGGTAAAAATATGCTCAGCAAGACATACACCTGTTCAGCAATTTCTACAGGTACAATTAAGTGACATTCATTGTATTCTTAAAATTGTGCAACCATTCTTGCTATCCTTTCCAATTAATCTCACTGTCCTCCAAGTGAAAATTCCTTTTGTCTCTTTCTTCCCACCTCCGGTAACCACTAGCAAATTGTCATTTCTTTTTGTTTGCTTATATGAGATTGTACAGTATTTAACCTTTTGCAATTCACTTATGGGAGGCTATAATAACATTATTAAGGATCATCCATGTTATGACATTTATCAGAGTTTCATTTTTCTTTCTAATACACCCACTGCTGTTGAGTTGATTTCCAACTCACAGCAACCCTACAGAGTAGAGTAGAAATGCCCCATAGAGTTTCCAAAGAGCACCTGGTGGATTCACACTTCTGCCCTTTTGGTTAGCCACCATAGCACTTAACTACTATGCTACCAAGGTTTTCAATTTCTCTTTATGTCTAAATAACATTTTATTGTATATACAACACGTCATTTACCCATTTGTCTCTTGGAAATTTCTGTGCTTTCTATCTGTTGGCTGTTGTGAATAGTGCTGCAATTTACAGCCATGTATGTACTTCAGTTCACATTGTTACTTTGATTTCTAATGGGTATATGCCTAAAAGTCTAATAGCTGAATTATACAGTATTTTTTTTTGTTCAACTTTTTGAAGAACTGCAAACTGTTTTCCACACTGGCTGTACCATTTTATGTTTCCATCAGCAAAGGATGAGGATTCCTATTTCTCTACAGCCTGGCCAACACTTTTTTTCCCTCATTTTTTGTTTTATTTTTGTAAGTGTCATTTTACAGGGTGTGTAATAATACTTTGTTGCAATTTTGATCTGCATCTCCCTAATGGCTAATGGAAGCCCTGGTGGCCCAGTGACCCAGTGATTAAGGCTACTAACCAAAAGGTCAGCAGTTCGAATCCACCAGCTATTCCTTGAAAACCCTATGAGGCAGTTCTACTTTGTCCTATAGAGCATTTATGAGTTGGGATTGACTAATGAATGCGATGGTTGACAATATTGAGCATCTTTTCATTTGTTTACTGGCAACTTGAATATTCTCTTCAGGGAAGTGTTTGTTTAAGTCCTTTGCTCAGTTTTTGATTGGATTGTTTGT
Source organism: Heterohyrax brucei (assembly GCA_028571685.1). Classification (NCBI taxonomy): domain Eukaryota; kingdom Metazoa; phylum Chordata; class Mammalia; order Hyracoidea; family Procaviidae; genus Heterohyrax; species Heterohyrax brucei. Next base: position 6,416,904 of record CM053146.1, on the reverse strand, counting down.
CTTATTATTGTTCAGCTATGGAAGTATTTTGTATATTTTGTTTATTAGACTCTATTGGGTATATGGTTCCCCAAATTGCATTCCACTCTGTAGGTTGTCTTTTCATTTCTTTCTTTCTTTTTTTAATAAAATTATTTGATGAATAAAAATACTTAATTTTTATGAGATTCTATTTATTGATTTTGACGTTTGCTCCCCATACTTTTGCTGTTGTTTCCAATAGACCATCACTAAAAACTAGATCATGTAACTTTGCCCCTATGTTTTCTTCTAAGAATTTGATGGTTTTAATTTTGAATTTAGGTTCTTAATCCATTTTGAATTACTTTATGTAGCTGGTGTAATGCATAGATTCTGACTTATTCTTCTACATGTAGAAATCTAATTTTTTCACACCATTTATTGATATGACACTTTCTTCCTCATTGTATGCACCCAGTACCCTTGTCAAAGTCAATGAACTGTAAATACTTAGATTTATTTATGAAATTTAATTCCATTCCATTTGTCAATATGTCTACTTTTGTGCCAGTAACAGGCTTTTAATTACTGGGGCTTAATAGTATGTTTTGAATTCAGGAAGTGTGAGTCCTCTTTATCTATCTTCTTCAAAATTGCCTTTACTACTTGGATTCCTTTGTCCTTTCACATAAAAATTAGGGTAAGATTTTCCCTTTCTGTAAACAAGACTGTTGGTATTGATAAGAATTGAATTGAATTTATAGATTGCTTCCTGTACTAAGCCTTCCAATCCATGAACATGGAATGCTGTCCCATTTATTTGTCTTTTTTGATGTGTTTTAATAATGTTTTATAATTTCATGTGTAGGAGTCTTTCAACCTTCTGGTAAAACTTTGTTTGTAAGAATTCTATTCTTTTAGATCCTGTTATAAATGATTCCTTAATTCTCTTTCTCATTTGCTCACTGCACATGTATAAAAAATGTATCTGATATTTCTGTATTGGTCTTTTTCATTGTCAGGGTGAAATGTATGTGAAATCTATAATAGCTTTCCTGTGTATCCACTGGTATTTCTACATATATGATGGTTTCATTTGTGAAAAGAGACAATTTTAATTCCTCATTTCCAATCCGGACATTTTTTTACTTATTTAATTATTGCTTTTCCTGGACTAATTTCTCTGGCTGGGACTTACAGAATGAATAACAGTGATGAGGCTGCTCTTCTCTGTCTTATTCTTAAATCTTAATGGTAGTGTCTGATTTATGTTCTTCTTTAGCCTTTGAGATAATTTTTTGTGGGTCTTTTTATTTCTTAATTCTCCTTAACTCCAGATGGGATGGGACCAGTTGATGTATCTTAGAAGGCTTTTTGAAAGTTTTTAAGACTCGAGATGATATTCACCAAAGAGAGATGTAGAACATTTTCTTTATGAATTATGTTATGCCAGTTGACCTAGATGTTTCCTGAGAATGTGAATCAAAGCCCCCAGCCCCAGCTACTTGCTCCTTCAAAGTATTTGGGTGTGTTTGGCCTAACTGTGCTGACTTGCCCTGTAATGTGTGCTGTCCTTCCCTTCATTAAAGCTGACCCTTGCCTATTATTTACTTAGTGATCCCCCTACTTCTCTACCTTTGTAACCATCACATTTCTGTATGTAAACCTTTTCTATATCTGTATGTAAATCTTTTCTTGAGCTATACAATATTTGTTCTGTTGCTATCGACTTATTTCATGCAGTATGATGCACATCAGATTCATCCATATTGTCAGCTGTTTCCTAGATTCATCACAGTTCTTTATTTTTGCACAGTAGTTCACTGCGTGTATGTAACCTAATTGGTTATTCATCCATCTGTTGACTGGTATTTACATATTTTGGCTGTTGTGAAGAGTGCTGCAATAAACACGGGCATGGATGCCCTTTTTCTCAGGGTATATTCCTAGGGACTGCTAGATTATATTATATTTCTATTTCTAGCTTTTAAGGAAGTGCCGTATCAATGTCAAAAGTGATTGTACCATTTTACTTTTCACAAGTAATGCATAAAAGTTCCAATTACCGCACAACCATCCAATGTTTTTTATTTTATGTTTTTTGGATTAGTGTCAGTACTGTCAGGGTGAAATGTATGTCTGTGGTTTTGAGTTACATTTTTCTAATGGCTGCTTATTGAGACCATTTCCTCATATGTCTGTTAGCCATAAGAGTGCTTTCTTTGATGAAGTATGTGTTCATATCCTTTGTTCATTTTGTAACTAGATTGGAGATTAGACTCATGTTGGATATATTATAGCCAATTTTTTTCTCACTTCGTAGTTTTTCTTTTTATTCTTTTGATGACTTCTTTGATGAGCATAAATTTTTAGTTCTTTAGGAGCTCCCAGTTACCTAGTTTCTCTTCTGGTGTTTGTTCATTCTTAGTTATGATTTGAAGATTATTAACGTTACATATTATGGCCCTAGTGTTGTCCCTATGTTTTCTTCCATGATCTTAATTATCTTAGAATCTACATTTAAGTCTTTGAGTAATTTTGAAGTACTTTTCATGTATATGTTAGGTATGGATTCTGTTTCATTTTCTCACAGACAGCCATCCAGTTCTGCCAGGACCATTTGTTAAAAAGACTGTCTTTTCCCTATGTAATCAACTTTAAGACTTTGTCAAATATCAGCTGCTGTCAGGTGGGTGGGTTTATATTCGGGTTCTCAATTCTGTTCCACTAGTCTGTACATCTGTTATTTTATCTTTACCAAACTATTTTAACTACTGTGGCTATATAATAGGTTCTGAAATCAGATAATGTGATGCCTCCCACTTTGTTCTTTAATAATGTTCTACTTATCTGTTGCCCTTTCCCTTTCTATATAAAGTTGGTAATTTATTTCTCCTTCTCCTTAAAGAATGCTGTTGTAATTTTTATTGGGATTGCATTGTATCTGTATACCGCTTTGGTTAGAACTGACATTTTCACAATGTTGAATCTTTCTATCTATGAGACTGGTATGTCTTTCCTCTTATGTAAGTCTCTTATTTTCTTGCAGTAGTGTTTTCTAGTGTTCTTTGTATAGGTCTTAGGTTATGATTATGGCTGTAGTTATGGTTAGGTTATGGCTATGGTTAGCAGTATTGATTTGGTGTACAGAAATCCTCCTGATGTTTTTATGTTTAACTTATGTCCTACTACTGTGTTGAAATCTTCTAGTAGTTGCAATAGCTTTCATGTGAATAGTTCGGGTTTTTTGTATATAGGATCACATCATCCATGAATAGAGATACTTTTACCTCTTCCTTACCATTTTAGATACTCTTTCTTTTTTTTTTTGCCTTATGGCTGTAGCCAGGATTCCCAGAACGATGTTCAATAAGAATGGGGAAAAAGACCCCTTCTCTGTTTCCTGTTCTCATGGCAAATGTTTTCAGTGACTTTTCATTTAGAATGATGTCGACTGTTAGCGTTGTATAAACGCCCCATATTATGTTGAGGAATTTACCTTCTCTTCTTATTTTGCTAACAGTTTTTAACATAAATGGATGTTGAACCTTGTCAATGCACCTTCTGCACTGATTCATAAAATTGTATGATTCTTCTGTTTTACTTACGTGGTGGATTATGTCGATTGATTTTCTAATGTTGAACCAGATCTCATATCTGGTATGAACCCCATTTGATTATGATATACCACTTTTTATAAGTTGTTGAATTCCATTGACTATAATCTTGGTGAAAAATTTTGTGTCTATTTACATGGGGGATATTGTTCTCTGTTTTTCTCTTTTTGTGGCATGCTTGCCTGGCTTTGGTATGAGGGTTACGCTGGCTTCATAGAATGAGTTCAGTAAAATTCCTTCTTCTCTGTGCTCTGAAATAGTTTTGGTAGTATTAGTGCTAGCTGTTCTCTGAAAGCATGGTAGAATTCTAGAATGCAGTCACTTAGGCCAAGTTTTTTTTTTTTGTTGGGAGTATTTCTTATCACATCTTCAGTCTCTTCCTTTGTCGTAGATATGTTTAATCTTTCTATTTTCATTTGTGTTAATTTAAGTAGGTAGTATGTTCTTAGAAATTTTCCCATTTCCTTTAGGCTTTCAAATTTATTGAGATTCAAAACTTTTCACAGTATTCTGTTATGACCCTTTTTATTTCAGTTGGGTCTGTTGTGATATCACCTGTCTCATTTAGTATTCAGATTATTTGCTTCCTTTCCTATTTTTATGTCGTCAATTTGACTACTGGTTTGTTGATTTTGTTAATCTTTTATTGTTCTTGATGACTTTTTCAGTTGCTTTTCTATTCCTTATTTCTTCTCTAATTTTTATGATTTCCTTTCTTCCAGTGCTCAAGGGCTTCTTTCGCTGGTCTCTTATTATTTGTTCAAGTTACAAGATTAACATTTTTACTTTGGCCTTTTCTTCTCTTTTGATTTCTCTGTTTATTCCTATAAATACCACATAAGCACTGATTCTTCTGTGTTCTAATGGTTTTGGTAAGATGCGTTTTCATTCTCATCATGTTCTATGTTCTTTATTCCACCCTTAGTTTCTTCTTTTACCATCTAGCTTTTAGGCAATGTGTTGTTCAGTTTTCATGTACTTGACATTTTGTTGTTGTTGTTCTTGGTTCTTTTACTGATTTCTAACTTACAGCAATTCGATCAGAGAAATAGCTTTTTGTTATTTCAATGTTTTAAATTTTGTTAAAGTTTACTTTGTGGCCTAAAGTGTTGTCTCTTCACAAATGAGATCCCTTATGGACGAGAAGAAAAGTACAATGCAGAATTCTAATTCACATAAAAAGACCAGACTTAGTGATCTGAGTGAGACTAGAGGAATCTCAGAAGATACAGCCACTGGATTCTCTGTAAACCTACAACTAAAACCATTCCAAAGCCAACTCTTCAGACAAAGATTAGATTGGACAATGAAACATAAAATAATACTCACAAGAAGTGTATTTCTTAGTTCAAGTAAACACACAAGCCTAACTAGGCATCTCCTATCTGGAGGCAGAATGAGAGGACAGAAGGTGAAAGAAGCTGGTTGAATGGACATGGGAAACTCAGGGTGGAAAGGTGTAGTGTGCTGTCACCTTGTGGGTTTTGCAACTAGGGTCACATAACAATATGTACATAATTTTTTGTATAAGAAACAATTTAAGCTGCAAAATTCCACCTAAAGCACAATTTAAAAAAAATACAGTCTATTCTGGAGAATGTTCTATGTGACTTGGAAAAGAATGTATACTTCATTGATGCTGGATGGAGTGTTCTGTGTATGTCTATGAGGTCAAGTTGATTGATTGTAACATTATTTAGATCTTCTGTGTCTTTGCTAAGTTTCTTTCTAGATGTTTCATCCTTCACTGAAAATGGTGTGTTGAAATCTTCTGTTATTAGTGTGGAACTGTACCTCTTTTCAATGTCTTTAGAGTTTGTTTTATATTTTTTTGAAGCCCTGTAACTGGGTGCGTATATACGTATTATGGTTATGTTCTCCTGGTATATTGACTCTATAATCATTATGTAGTGGACTTCCTTATCTTTTATAGTAGATTGTGCTTTAAAGTCTATTTTTCTAAGGTTAATATTACCTCCCTTGCTCTTCTTTGGTTATCATTTGCTTTATATATATTTTCTATTCTTTAACTTCTTTCACGTCTTTGTGTCTAAGAAATGCCTCTTGTAGACAGTATTAACATGAAGCATACTTTTTATCCATTGTACCACTGGCATTTCAGCCATTTGAATTCAGTGTGATTATCAGTTTGCTGCTGTCATTTGATGTATTTTTGTGTGTTTACTTGGCTTGGCTTTTGGCCATGTATGTACTTGGTGTTGACAGTTTATTTGTTCTGCTTCACGTTCTTGCTGAATTTTTTTGTGTGTCTGTATTTTCTTTTCGTATCTCATTACTTTTGATTTTTTTTTTCTGAGTCTATGTTTTCTCCTTTTTTGATTTTGGTGGGTAGATTTGTTAGCTTCCTTTGTGGCTACCTTGAAATTTACCGTATTTTTCTAAGTTTAAACCAATCTTTTATTTCTTGATAACACATAGAAGTTCTATGATTACAGTTTGTCTGTTTTGTCTTAATTTACATATTGAAATCTCTGCTTCCTGATTTTCAGTGATTTAGGTTTGTTTTTTTTTTTTGTGAATTCCCTACCTAGGTTTATTTGTGGTTGATCTGTTGGAAGTCCTAGCCTTAGATTGTTGTCTGATGTGGTTGGTTCTGTAACCAGAGGACTTTCTTTAATATTTCTCACAATTTTGGTCTAGTTTTTACAGATACATTTACTTTCCATTTATCTGGAAATGATCTAATTTCACTATTGTATTTGAGAGACAATTTTGGTAGATATACAAGTTTGGCTGGCAATTTTTGTTTTTTTCCTTCAAAGCTTTATATATGTCATTTCATTACCTTCTTGTCTGCTTGTTTTCTTGATTAATTTAAACTTACTCTCACTGGTTCTCTTTTGTAGGTGACTTTTCTTTTGCTTTTAGCCACTCTCAATTCTTTCTTTGTCTTCAGTTTTGGCAAATTTTATTATATTATGCCTCGATGACTTTCTTTTGGGGGTCTATCCTGTGTGACATTTATTGACCTTCTTGAATATTCTCTTTCTCGATACTAGGAAAGTTTTTCTGCAGCAAAACTTCAGCAACAATTCTCTATATGTTTTCCATTCTCTCTCCCTCTGGTACTTTGATCACTTGTATGTTTTTTCTCTTGATGGTATCCCACATTATTTTTTCATTTTTTTAATTCTTTTTTTGATTTTTTTCCTCAAATTGATATCAACTTATTTTCAATCTCACTAATTCTGACTTTCATTGTCTCAGTTCTGCACCTATGACTTTCTATTGAGTTGTCTAATTCTGAAATGTTATTGTTAGTATTTTGGAATTCTAGTTGCTGTCTCTGTGCGCTATCTGGCAGCCTATTTATTCTGTTGCTTTGTTCTTGTATTGCTTTCACGAATTCTTCTATTTCTTTGTCTGCGTGTACTTTGGTTTGGCCTGATCTCTCGCCTGGTCTGCTGGAGATCTCTGTATTTTAGCATTTTGAAGTTTTTTCTAAGGTAGTTTCACTGTCTTATCTTTCTCTGAAAGGTTTTCCCTGTCTATTTTGGTTGCTTGAGCCATCTTGTCCTGCTTCTTTATGTAATTTGATATTGACTTATGTCTCTGAGACATCAGTGAGTTACTATTTTATTTATTGTATTCTTTGTTTACTGTATCCCATATTTTGTTTTGTCACTGAGTGTATGGTATGCATAATCCAACCAACAGTCCTAGGAGGGCAGGGCTGTGGGGGAGGGGGAGTGCAACAGGCATAGTCTCTAGTTATAATAGGGGGCAAGGTCTGGGACAAGAAGAGGGGTGTTACTGAGTGCCTAGATAGAAAGTATGTTCCTGTTCACTACAGCCTGTACTGGGGAATGTAGTGCAGCTGGTCTCTGGACACATGGTATCATTGGCTGTGGGGATTAGGAGGCAAAATTAACTCCTAAGCCCCTGTTATGAATGGCTAGATGGAGTGTGTGGTACCACCAGCCCCCGTGTGTTCAGTGTGCCTGGATTAAGTCCCTTCTTAGGGGATGGGGCAATGCGGAATGCAACAAATCTGCCGCTCCCGTTCGGTGACACATTGAAAACAGGTTTCCAGTGAATACCCTGCATGTTTTGTTGTAATAAGAGCATGCAGTGTTGGAATGGCTACAATGCACTGGGGAGGCAGTGAAGGACATCGCAAGTCCATAAACCCTATAAAAAAGTGGCTTGGTGAAAGGATTGGCACCTCCTGACCTTACTGGCTTAGGGGGAATGTCACGGGACTTGTGTCTAAGTGGGCTAGAGGGTGTAATGCACCTGTGGTGCTCTGATGGAGTGTGTTTAGTCATGACGTATGGCAGGTGGGAGAGTTCACATAATTTTGCAGGTGTCATTTAGCTCTTTGGTTCCAGAGATGGTACCTATTCACTGCTGTTTGGTGAAAACTAGATGGGGCAGATTTTGGCTTGGCATGTTTCTGCTTGCCTTTACTACATTCACTGTGCAAAACAGCTAGCAGGTTATCAGCAATCCCACTATCCGTAGCTCCCCCTTTTCTCTGTTTTAAATTGTTTCTCTTTCTACCTGCTTTTCAGTCTGATCCTTCAGCTTTGTGTTTAATGGTTAGCGTTTCTAAACTGCTATATATATTCAATACATTTTTTTCTTTCTTTGTTTGAGGGACAACATGAAGTGTCAAAGTACTTCACTGTCTTGGCCTTACCTTGAATAATTACTTCATGTCGAGCCACCCTTGCATTCCTGGGATAAATCCCACTTGATCATTGCTTATAATACTTGAGTATGTTTTTGGATTTCATTTAGTAGTATTTTGTTGAATATTTGTGCCTTCATGTCTATAAGAGATATTGAACCATAGTGCTGTGTGTGTTAGAGATATATATATCTATTTAATTTTAGATATATGCTTTTTTTCTCTTTGTTCTTTGTCAGACCAGCCAGTTTTGTCAATTTTATCAGTGTCAAAAACTGACTTCCAGTTTTGTTGATTCTAATGGTTTTCTGTTCTCTACTTTATTTGTATCTGTTCTAATATTCAGTATTTTCTTTCTTCTGGTAGTTAGCAATTCCTTTTCTAATCCTTCAAGTTGTAAATTTAAGCCATTGATTTTGGATGGTTATTCTTTTTTAATGTAGGCACTTATTGCTACAAATTTTCCTCTGAGTAATGTCTTCATTGCATCCCATAGGTTTTGATATAGTGTGGTTTTGTTCTTAATAGAATCTAAATTTTTAAAAATATTTTATTGTGCATTAAGTAAAAATTTACAATCCAAATTATTTTGCAATATAAATCCTCATACTCACACCTCCATGCAACTCTAACTGCCCTTCCCCACCCTGTGACAGCACATCCCTCCTTTCCACCCTGTGCTTCCTGTATACATTCAACCAAGTCCTGTCCACCTCCATTCACCTCCTCTAGCCTCTGGACAAGAGTTGCTCACACAGCCTTGGGTATATATCTAAGTTGAGAAATACATTCTTCTCCAACATTGCTCTGTCTTATAGTCCATACCAATCTTTGTCTGAAGAGTTTACTTCAGCATTGGTTTCAGCAGTAGGCTAACAGAGACTCTAGGGGCCATGTGCTCAGGGGACCTGCCAATCTGATAGACCATCAGATCTGGTCTATTAATAGACCAGATCTGCACACCCATTTTTATCCCACTACGTCAGGGACTTTGCATTGTGTTCCCTGTCAGGGCAGTCATTTGTGGTGACCAGACATCATCTAGTTCTTCTGGTCTCATGCTGATGTAACAGCTGGATCATACGACACCTTCTGTCTGCTGGGCTCATGCTTTTCTCATGTCTTTGATGTCCTTCTTTCTCCTCTGCTCCAGTTGTACTGACACCAACTGATGCTACTTAGACCACTGCTTGTCAGGTTTTAAGGCCCCGGATGCCATTCATCAAAGGGTTATACAGAACATTTTCTTAAAAAAAAAAAAAAAAAAAAAAAAAAAACAACCTTAATTATACAAGTTATCCTAGATATCCCCTGAAATCATGAATCTTAATATTTTTAAGTTTCTTCCTTGATTTCGTTTTTTGTCTCAGTCTTTAGTTATTACCACATTACTTAGTTTCCATATATTTGTGTACTTTTCAGTTTTCTTTCTTACTGATTTCTGATTGATTATACTGTGATCACAAAAACAAAAACATTGTAGAATTTTAGTATATTTAAATTTATTTAGAAATTCTTTGTGTCCTAAGATATGGTCTATCCTGGAAAATGATCCATGTACACTGGAGAGTTCATATTGTGCTGTTGTTGGATAGAGTGTTTTATGTATGTATGTCTGTTAGATACATGTTGTTTTCATACAGACTATGTTTGTTATTTGTTTCTGCATCATATATTCCTTTTTATTTTTTTAATTTTATCTGTTATTAATTTTTAGTAATTATTTTCATTTCACCAATGCTTCACATGAGCAGTTTTACCTTTTAGGAGCTCTGATAATGCAATCTGTTTGTCTTTCATTCTGAGCTATAATTTTAATTTCATCCTCTGTGCTTTTCATTGCAAATATCCTGGGTGGTTTGGATGTAAACAGAGTAGGGAGAATATAGCTGAGGATCTACTGATTTGTTGGAGAATTTAAGTTCTGTTTTTTCTTTTTCTAGATATCCCTGGCTAACACACTCAGCTGATAACCAAAGAGTTGGAAGTTCAAATCCACCTAGAGATGCCTTTCATGAAAAGTTTGGTAATCTACTCCTTCTTCTTGTTCTTGTTCTACTTTCTTCTGTAACTGTTTTGTGCTGTGATTTACGACATGTAGGTGTGTGTATGGTAGAAAGAGAATGAGTGTCAGTTTTTGTGGTAAAGCTATAATGTAAGGCTTTGTTATGTTCTCTCAGTCTAGTATGAAAGCATGAAATTAAAAAAAATATATGACATTTTCTCTACTTTTGCTTCAATGTGGGAGCTACTAGTATGATTGATGGCTTTTTAAAAAAAGTTTTTTAAATTTTAAACTCTTAAAATTTTCTAAGTCTTTCATTTTGTTCTCTCTACATTGGAGATATTAGATTTCTTCTAATATTTCTTTTATAGTACATATTTTGGAGGTGGAGGTGAACTAAGATTTGTACTTTCTCTAAAATTCATTCTGTATTGATAGATTATATAATTTCACATTGTAATATTTATCTATAATTAGTGTTATAAACAAAAGCAAGTAAGAAAATCAAGATAGATAAAAGAAACAACTTAAATATTTAACAGTAAGCAAATACACATTTAAGCAAATTGTTGAACACCTCTATTATGGAGTAGCATATAGTCATCATAACCACAGTTACGGAGATTAAAAAAATGATATAAGAAATTCTTAAGTTAAAATACGAGCTGTTAAAAAATACACACAAATAATTATAACTATGTAAAAAATACAGACTTTATGGTTCAAGAAGTCCTACGAGATATATGTGTTTTCTTCTCGTTGGTTCAAAAGTGCCACTGAAATGACATAAGAAATATAAAAATAACATGAAACCACAATCAACATGGCAGTGATAGATGGTAAAGGATCAAACTTCTACCATTCTTAACTAGTGTAAAAAATGGGAAATCTTAAAGCACATGAATTTAAAATTCAATTTATCCACTTCAAAAATTGGTCAGGCACAATATACAGGTATGACAATTAAGTTCATCAACTCATCCTATTAAAAGTGCTACATACTTCATTGCTGAATACCACTACAGTCACCGTTGAAGTACCACTACTGGGAAGCCATGCACTGAAACCAGCACCTAATCCATCCTTCTAAGCAATTTTGAAGTCTTTCTCTGGAATGACAATCAGAGTTGTCATTGTATTAACCTCGATGCCCTGAATGTCATCAAAATGTCTTACTTTCAATATTTGCTTTGTCTTTGGCAAAGAAAAGTTATCAGAGAACAGACGAGATAGGTAGGGAGGGTGTTCTAATACATTCATTTGTTTACTGGCTAAAAACTCCCCACAGACAACTCTACAATTATGTTTCCAAATTTACTACCATGTGCAACAGCCATTTGAGGAAGAGTTCCAAAATTGCTTTGAAGGGTGGACTAGGCACTCTCGTCAGTGTACAGCTTCACAAGGAGAGTATTTTGAAGGTGACCACAGTGATATTCAGCAATGAGGTATGTAGCACGGAGAACAAGTTGGTTTGGGGATTTAATTGTTCCACCTCATGTGATCGAGAACTGATGATAGTGAAGTAACAAATCCAAGCTGCATTGCAGGCACTGGTGACAACAATGCTCCAAGAATTGACAGAATACCAGTTGAGATATTTCAACATATGAATGTAGCACTGGAGGTGCTCTCTTGTCTATACTAACAAATTTGGAAGACCGCTATCTGGTTAACTGACTGAAAGAGACCCAATTTTGTGCCCATTCCAAAGAAGGGAGATTCAACAGAATGCAGAGATTATTAAACAATATCATTGATATCACACATAAGTAAAGTTTTGTTGAAGATCATTCAAAAGCAGTTGCACTAATGCATCAACATGGACCTTTGAGTTCAGGCTGGCTTCAGAAGAGAGCATGGAACTAGGGATGTTCCATCAGCAACATTGCTGATGCTAGGTAGATTCTGGCTGAAAACAGAGAATACCAGAAAGATGTGTACCTGTGTGCTACTGACAGTGCAAAGGGATTTGACTGTGTGGATCATGACAATTAATGACATTGCAAAGAAAGGTAGTTCCAGTCTGCTTAATTGTACTCATGAGGACACTGTACATGGATCAAGGGATAGCTGTTTAAACAGAATGAGAGAATACTGCTTGGGTTAAAGTCAGGAAAGGTGTGCATCATGGTTATATCCTTTCACCATACTTATTCAATTTGAATGCTGAGCAAATGATCCAAGAACCTCTACTATATGAAGAAGAATGAGGCATCAGGATTGGAGGAAGACTCACTAACAGCCTGTGTTACGTAAATAGCACAACCTTGATTGCTGAAGGGGAAGACATGCAGAACTTACAAAGATCAAGGATTACCTTTTAGGTACTTGGGATGTGACAATGTACCTAAGGAGCAAAAATATATGCTCTCACAAATAGGTAAAAATAATAACCATATTAAATGAGTGTTATAGATATGTGTTATCTGCATATCCTCCAAACCTAATACTATGTTCTTCTTGATACAGTCTAGCTTTTCTGACCACTTGCTCAGCATACAGACTGAATAAGTATGTTGAAAGAATACAACCTTCATATACACTTTTCCTAATTTTAAAACACCCAGTGTCTCCTTGTTATGTTTGAACAACTGCTTCTTGATGTATGTATAGGTTCCTTGTGAGCATAATTAGAAGTTCTGAAATTCCCATTTTTTGCAGTTACTCGAAATGTTATTATTCACACAGCTGAATAGTTTTACACAGCAAAAATAGCATGTATACATCTTTCTGGTACTTTCTGTTTTCAGCGTAGATTCATCTGATATCAGCCCTGTTATCCCTTATTCTATGGCCTCTTCCAGATCTAACATGAATTTCTGGCAGTTCCGTATCAATGGACTGCCGCAACCATTTTTAATTATCTTCAGCAAAATTTTAATTTCTGATACATTAATATATATTAATAAACATGAATCTTTTCCAATCCACTGGCCATGTAGCTTTGTCCCAAACTTCTTGGCATAGATGACTGAGCACTTCGACCACGGCATTCATTTATCAAATCATCTCAGTGGTGTTCTGTCAATTCCTGGAGTCTTGTTTTTTTTTCCATTTTTTGTTTTTTACCAATGAGTTCAGTGCAGCTTAGACTCCTGCCTTCAATACCATCAGAAATGACAGATTGTCACCCAGTTCCTTTCAGTATTGTGTGTCTGTATATGTATTCAATCTTCCTTTGATGCTTCTTGCATTAACCACTGTTACATGTGACAGTTCTTCCATACTGAAACTCAAGGCTGGAGATTTTTTCTTCAGTTTTTTTTTTTTTTTTTTTTTTAGCTTGAGAAATCCCAAGCATGCTCATTCCTGAATCTCAACAACAGTCCCCACAACTGGAACAATAAATGACATCATAATATATGGAAAAAGGGTTGCCAAGGTTTTTTTTTTTTTTTTTTTTTTTTTCTTTTACTTAGATTGACAATCAGCATCCCTGGAAGTAACAGATCAAGCAATTAAACAACATATCACATTGTGCGAATATACTGCAAAAGACTTTTCCAAAGTATTAAAAGCAAAGCTGTCACCTTGAAGATTAAGTTGTGCCTGACTCAAGTGGTGGTATATTCTATATTTAATCATGGAGTTGGTGAGTAAAACTAAAAATGCCATGGTCAGCAGAAGAATGAACAAATCCATCTTAAAAGAAGTACAACTAGAATGTTCCTTATAACACAGGATAGTGAGACTTTGTCTCTTGTACTTCGGACATTGCCTTAGTCATGTAGTGCTGCTGTAACAGAAATACCACAAGTAGATGGCTTTAACAAACAGAAATTTATGCTCTCACAGTCCACGAGGCTACACGTTCAAATTCAAGGCTGTGGTTTATGAAAAAGACTTTCTTTCGATGTCAGCACTGGAGGATGGTTCTTGCAATACATCAGTCTTCTCTTGGTCTGGGAGTAGTACCTCAGTACAGGAACCATAGGTTCAAAAGATGTGCTTAGTTTCTGGCACTATTTTCTCAGTGGTGAAAGTCCCCAACTCTCTGCTTGCTTCTCTTTCCTTTTATCTCTTGTAGGATAAAATAATAGAATGTGATGTTAAGTCACACCCCAGGGAAACTCCCTTTACATTGGATCAGGAAGGTGACTAGGATTTTACAGTCCTATTTAACCTTCTTTAACATAATCCAATATTGCTCTATTAAGTCCTAGTGGAGACTGAATGTTCAACCAGAGCAGAGATTAGGACTTCCAAGATAGGAAAATCACAACATAGAGGACAGATACAGAGTACTGGAAATTATGACCTAACCAAGTTGATACGTCGATTTTGGGGGGAAGGTAATTCAATCCATGACAGCTATGTTTTCAGGAGGGACCAGTTCCTGAAGAAGGACATTGTGATGATTGTGGTTATGTGTCAGCTTGACTAGGCTATGACTCAAAGTAGTTTGATAGCTGTGTGATGTTGTGATTACTTCCATGATAAGATTTGATACTATACATCACCTCCACGTTGGGATTCACTGTGATTAGACAGTCAGTTGAACAGCAGTTTCCTTGAGTGTGTGGTCTGCATTAAATATAAGTGGATATTCTGGGAAGCTTGTAGGCTTTCACTTATTCCAGATCCTGCAGCTGAATCCTGCTTATCTGACTTCTGACTTTTGGAACATGAACAAGCAGTTTACTTATAGTTTAGCCTCCTGATCTTGGGATTTGTTGATCTTCACAGCCTGTGAGAAAAAGTCCTGCTCTCCAACCTACGATCTTGGATTTACCAGTCCTTGTGGGTATAGGAATCAGGAGAAGCCTCTTTTCTGAACCACAGACTTGGGACATTACAGCTTCTACAAACTATGTGAGTCATTTCCTTATCTCTGTATATTTATATACTTTCCTTTTTTTTTCTTCTGTAGAGAACCCAGCCTGTAGTGTTTGGTACCAAGAGTTGTTGTAAAAAGGAAAGATTGTAAGGATGAATATTCTAAATGGTTATCTAGTTTGGTTAGTCTTGAAGATGTTGGTAACTCTGCTTCTGATAGTAAAGAGGACAATGCTAATACATAGTGTGAGGCAGCAATTCAAATGCACAAAATATCACCACTAATATATCACATATTGGTGAAAGATGAGGCTCTGGATGATCACATATGTGACACCTTTCTACAATTTTGTCAGAATGAAAAGAATAAGGGATCTGGTTGGTTGGTCCTACTTTTACTAGACAAACTGGTTAAAGCAATGCCCTCAGGGCTTTAGAGTCAAAGTTCAAGTGCCACTTAAATGACTTCAGAGTTTCTATTTGTGCTTTGCAAGCATTATTTCTTGTAGTCCAAGAGCTGATATTGCAGAAAACTAAACCTAGAATCTCCCTATAAGAGTGGCTGAACTACAATGCCAACTGCACCAGCATTCTCAAGAAGTGTCTGAAGGTAAAGTTAGGTCATATATTGGTAAGAGATGGGATCCCAAAACTTGGGATGGGGACACAGAAGAGGATAATCAAGAAGCTGGAGACACTAAACACTTAAATTTCATAGAATCACTCCTGCCAATGGAATCAGCCTTCTCACTCTCCTCTGAAAAGATTACTCAGTGTATGTCTGCTAAACCATCCTGCCCAGTAAAACCATTAACTCCTCCACTCCAATCTAGTAAGGTTAATGCAACTATTTCTAAAGTACTTTTGCATGAGTTATTGCTTGGGGCGTTACCTGAGGCAGATGCTTTACAAGACAATAGTGAATATTCTCAAAATATTCCTCCCATTGATTTTGGTTTCTAGATCTGTAACTAAACTTAAGTCCCAGTGAGCCCCAAAAGGTGAAGTAGAAAGTGTAATCTAGGAGGAACTACAATATCCATTTGAGCCAATGGTGCTGCAAGTGTTGGGGACAGATAGAGATGCTGTTTAGATTCTTTTGCAGGCCTTTATCTGTGAATCAGAAACCCTGGTGGTGTAGTGGTTAAGAAGTATGTCTGCTAACCAAAAGGCTGGCAGTTTGAATCCACCTGTTACTCCTGAGAAATTCGACAGAGCAGTTTTTCTCTGTTCTATATTTTCACTATGAATTGGAATCAACTTGATGGAAGCAGGTTTAGCTTTTGGTTTTATTTGTGGATCACAGCATATACCATTAAGTTTCTAGAGCAAAACTCTGCCATCCTCTCCAGGTAACTACTCTCCTACTGAGAAACAGCTTTCGGCTTGTCACTGGACCTTGATAGAGACTGAGTGTTCAACTAGGAGACACCAAGTCACTATTGGCCTAAACTACCAATCATGAACCATGTATATGACCTAGAGGGTCATAACACTGGATGTGAACAAGCAGCACTTCACCATTAAATGGATGTGTTATATATATGAGATCGAGTCTGAGCAGGTCCTGAGGACACAACTAAGTTGCATGAGGAAGTACCCCGACACCCACGATTTCCATTCCAGTGAAATTATCTCCCCTCTTCCAGTCTCTACCCATGGCCTTGTGGAGAGTTTCTTATCCTCAGTTTACCGAAGAAGAAAATAACTCATGCCTGGTTTACAGATGGTTCTGAGAGATGTGAAGGCACTACTGGAAAGTGAACAGTGTCACCACTACAGATCCTTTCTGGGATCTCCCTGAAGAACAGTGGTGAAGGCAAATCTTCAGAACTCTGGGCAATGCATGTGGTTGTTCACTTTGTTTGGAATGAGAAATGGCTAGATGTGTGACTGTATACTGCTTTACAGGCTGTTGACAATGGTTTGGTTGGATGGTCAAAGACTAGGAAAGAACGTGACTAGAAAATTGGAGACAAAGAGGTATGGAGAGGTGGTACAGGGCTAGATCTCTCTGAATGAGACAAAAAAGTGAAGATATTTGTGTCTCATGTGAATGCTCACCAAAGCATGTCTTCAGCAGAAGAGTATTTTAACAAGTGGATGAGATGATATTTTCTGCAGAAGCCATTCATTTATTGTACTATGTGAGATGCAACTGTGACTTTATAGTTTGGTGCAAGAATTACTTTACAGTTGTCTTTATTCAGAGATTATGTATGGTTTGAGGAGATGTATATAGGTGCCATGTTGACAAGAGGTAGACTCTGATGGTTAAGGTTGTTTGTAAACTTGACCGAATGATGATTTTCAGGAGTTTGATTGTCATATGATCGTTTCCATAATAGTTTTGATTTTATGTGATCACATCCATAATGGTGAATTGGCGGTTGAAAGTTAGTTTCCTTAGACATGTGGCCTGAATTGAACATCAGTGGATATTCTTGGAAGGCTTGTGGGCTTTTGCTTGTTCTGAGTCTTACAGCTGGCTCCTATTCATCTGACTCTGGTTCCTGGAACTTCAGCTAGCAGCTTGCCTGTAGTCTTATGTACCAGCCTTGGTAATGTCAGTCATCGTAACATTGAACAAGAGCAAGAGCCTAGCTTTTAAACTTGCCAACCATGGGTTTACCAGCCGTTGTAGCTACCTGAATCAGGAGAAGCCTCTATCATGACCTACAGACTTGTGAAATTCCAGTCTGTACAACAATATGAGCCATTTCCTCTATAAAAATCTCTCCCTATGTATACATTTATATGTTTTACTGGTTTTGCTTATCTAGAGAACTTAGCCTTAGACAGATGTTGTGCTTCACAAAGTAGAGGCTCAAAGAAAAGAGAAGGCTCTTGACATGACCAGTTGACACAGTGGCTGCCACAATAGGTTCAAACATAGCAAGGCTTATAACAACAATGCAGGATGGAGCGAGATCTCCTTCTATTGTATGTAAGTGTTGTATGAGTCAGAACCACTTCATTGCTAACTGTTATGGGCTGAATTGCATGTGTGTAGCAATTTGGTTGGACCATGATTCCTCCTATTGTTTGATGTTCCTAGATGTTGTAAATTGTGCCTCTATGATGTTAATGATGGAGGATAGGCAGCAATTGTTGTTAATGAGGGAGGATGGGCAGCAATTGTGTTGGTGGGAAACAACTCCAAGTATAAGATTGAATTGTCCCCTGAGGGAATCTCTTGGTATACAAAGGAAAGAGAAGCAAGGATTGAGTCAGAGATGTAGTACTGTCAAGAAGCAGACCTGGGAGTAGACTTCACTCTTTAGAAAGGACCCGGATCCCTGTCCCTCCGAAGCTCCCAGTTCAGGGGAAGGTTAATGATAAGGACCTTCCTCCAGAGCCAACAGAGGAATACTTCCCCTAGAGCTGATACTGTGAATTTGGATTTGTAACCTATTGAACTATGACAGCATAAATTTTTCTTCATTAAAGCTATCCAACTGTAGTATTTCTGTTACAGAAGAACTAGATGACCAAGGCAGTACCTTACGACGACAATATAAAACCAAAATATCTGTTACCACTGTTTTCATTCCAACAAATCATCCTTATGGACAGAGTAGAAATACTCTACAGGGTTTCCAAGGGAGCCACTTGTGGATTTGAACTGCTGATTTTTTGGTTAGCAGCTCAATTTTTAACCACTGTGCAACCACAACAAACAACAACATAGATAGGTATGTGGGTAGCTTTTTAAAAGATGATATATGAAACGAAGAAATGAACTGAATGGCCACTCCTCATTTATTTGTCATACTGTGGTACTCAAAATACTAGTAACTGCAATAAAGGATTAGATCACACCAACAATGATAAAGATAATGCAGGATTATGCAATGTTTTGTTATGTTATATGTGGGGTCACCATGAATCAGAGCTTCCCCCGTGAGAACAAGCAACAACAGTATTTTGGAGTAGATCATGTGGATCAAGTTATAATTTTAATAGGATAGCAAATATGAGTCTCATTGAGATGGTGACATTCGATCAATTATATGCTCAGATGGTGGTCAACCATATGATTCTCATTCTGGCTGCCTAAACCTAAGCCTTGGGCTCAAAACATTCTCTGACAAGGAAGTTATAAATCGAGTCTCACTCTCTCAGATTCTTTTCCTTGGCAGAGTAAAGATACTCTCTGTTCTGAAATCACAGTAACTTCTTCAATCTCCACAACTACTTGTAACTACCTAAATGTACAGAATTAATCTTGCATCTAGGGGTAAACTTGGTCACAGGCTGCTCAAGTTGTTTGCTCCTGAACAAAGGTAACTTCCTGTCCACAGAGTGGTTACACTACAGCCACATAAACAAATGCACACTCTTCTTAACCTTCTTCCTTACTTTCACGCAATCTAGCATTAACACCTCTCGGAATTATGTACACAAGCCCCAGACTCAAGTTTCTCTTTGTTCTCTTGCCTATGGCACATTGGACAGTGTGCATGAAAGTGATACAAATCATTCTATCCTTGGATGGCAGCCTTTTGCAGAACCTGACACTTAATAGCTCTTATTTGATTTTTCTTTGTCCTAATTACTGTAAGTAATAAAAGCTTACAATCACCTTAGTGATTAATGTGATTATATTTTCTGATGCAAGGAAACTGGAAACTGATTTATTTCACTCAAAACACCACAGAATTTGGTAGAGCAAAGCTTAGTGCCTGATTAGAGTGGAAAAATAATAATTGAAATAGTGTTTTGGTCAGGGCTAAAGCATGGCCCCTTCTCTACCATTTCAAGCAGAAACTCTGGACCAGAAAAAGGAAGCCTAGAGCATTCCCTCATTCATCTAGTGGAAATTTCAGAAATCCTCTAGTTAATAGGGCTGAGCTGCTAACATGGATAACTGCAGAGGTCTGGAATGTGGAAAAGCTCAAGGACCAGGTCCCTAACCAGAAACACTTGCTAGCACAGTGAAAATGCAAGAAATCGTCAGTGTACTCATTCCAGGGTGTTATGGGCTCTCCTGGAAATGATAATCTAGTGATATACTGACATCCATCCAGCCAAATAGGGAGATGAGAAATGATGGTAATCTACTTTCTAGCTGGCATGAGCTAGTGAGAAGGTTTAAAGCTGAGGCTTTCACTCTCTCTCACAGTGATTCAGAATCTGCTACAAACTTAGTGTAGCCAAGAATGAAACTGGTAATATGAAGTTTAAGTGGGCCAAGACGATGGAGTAGTCAGATGCTTCCTATGACCTTTTAACAATAAAGACCCCAAAGTACAAATGAATCAATTACATATGACCTTCTGGGAGCCCTGAACATCAAAGGGAAAGTTAGGGAATCAGATTAAGTGACAGAGAGGGGAGAACAGGTCCAGAATTACCTGGAACTGTCCAGACTTAATCTATCAGGAATTAGTTGTAGCCAGTGTGATGAGTGGAGCAGTGGCATGTTCAGGTGCTCCTCCTTAGTGGGAGAGACTGAACAGACGAGAGCCCACACACACCTTCAGAACCAGGGGAAAATGTCACTAGATCATCAGAAGCTAAATGCCTTGCTTCTAACTAAGCACACACCTGCAGATCAGTTTTCCTGCAGGATAAATCCATGTTTTATGAGACAGAGAAAAGGAAGCAGAGAGATATGGGGACCTCATGTAATCAAAAAACAAGAGTGAACCTAAGGTCCCTGTGCTAAGAAACTTCTCAGCCAGAGAAGACTGGTGATTAGATCCTTCCTCAAGAGCAGACAGAGAAAGAAAACTTTCCTATGGGTCTGGAATCAATTTGTACTTCTAGTTTCCTAGCCTGTGAAAGAATAAATTTCTCTTTGTTAAAGCCGTTCATTTGTGTTATTTCTGTTACAGCAGCAGCACTAGATACATAAGACAAGTAGCAAAACAGTGTCTGTGAAAGACTACAGGAGCCACTAGGCTGGCACAAGCTGGCTATGGCAGGGCTTGCTGAGCCGTAGACTTAAGAGTTGTAACACTTGACTGACAAGGCCCAGAGCAGGGCCCTGCAACAGAGAACAGATAGAAGCTGTCTTCATTAAGAGCCCTATCCTGAGCTGTTTCTGTTACTTCTGAATTGCTTTTGATACCAAATTGTACCGTGTTACTTCTCTAGTAAACCACTTAATTGTAAGTATGTTTCATGAGTTCCATGAAAAGTTGTAGTAAATTACGGAACCCAAAGACAGGAGGACGACCACTGTGAGATGATAGAGTGCTGCAGCAGTTTGAAAACCTTGGATATTCAGAATGTCTTTAACTTCTGCCTCATAGGAATTAGCTTTGTGCTGATAGTTATGAAGTTAATTATTTAGATTGTTATACGCATGAGAAATGTGTTTCAAACTATTTATAAAGCCATTAGAGCACTCTGGTTTTATGATCCTGTACCACCACATCTGATGTTGATGTTGTTTTGCCTCAGAAGGAACTAAAGGCCTTACTGTGCCAGGCCCTCCCCATTGTAGCTCCCAATTCTCCCACTCTTAGTGTCTCCTGATATAATAGTGCAAAAGGCAACATTCTACTTTGGAATAACAGTAGCAAGGCAATGTCCTCCATTTCTGCAGCTTTGGTGGCATACTGGTTAACAGCTACAGTGAACTAGGCTGCCAGCCTAAAGGTTGCCAGTTTGAATCTACCATCTCCTCCTTTGAAACTCTATGGAACGGTTCTGCTCTGTCCTATAAGGTAGCAATTAGATGGAATTAACTTGATGGCAACCAGTTTGTTTTTTTTGTTTCTTTGTTTTGGTTGGCCATTTGTAACAGCAGGCATTTGGATAGACAGAAATCCAGTAATGGAATCTAAACTCAGAAAGCCAAGAGAGGAAAGAAGGGAGCATCACCAACAGCAACCCATCTCTACTGAGTCAATTCTGACTCATAGGGACCCTATGGACAGAGTAGACCTGCCCCATAGAGTTTCCAAGGAGTGCCTGGCAGATTTGAAGTGCAAACCTGCTGGTTAGCTGCTGTAGCATTTAAACACTGTGCCACCAGGGTTTCCAAATGACACTAGAGGATTGAAAAGTTAAGGGAACAACAACCAAGCCAAGGTTCAGAGCCCTCAAACAGTGAGAGCTAGCTGGGGTTCTGAAAGAGTTCCAACAAGCTGAGGAACTTTAGGTACATGCCTTCTCTCAGTAACACCAGCATAGATGCAGGAATAAAAGTGAAGAGCCCTTTGAGATTGCTTTTTGCTGAGTGGTCTTAAAGAGACTTGAATTCACTCTCTAGAATGGTATCATTTTATGTCTAGTATCATTTTAAGTCTAGTAGTCTAGTCCAATCTTTTTCTGAAGAGTTGGCGTTGGGAATGGTTTCAGCCATGTGCTAACACTGAGTGTGGGGACCATGTCTACTGGAGACCCTCCACTCTGTTAGACCATGAAGTCTGGGCTTTTTAATAGGGCTTGACTTCTACATTCCATTTATTTCCTGCTTCATCAGGGACTCTTTGCTGTCTTCCCTATTGGGGAAGTCATTGATGGTATCTGGGCACCATCTAGTTCTTCTGGTCTCATGCTGATGTAATCTCTAGGTTTTGTGACCCTTTCTGTCCCTTGGGTTCATTATTTCCTTATATCTTTGATCTCCTTCATTCTTCTCTGTTCCAGGTGGTTTGGAATCAGTTGATGCTACTAGATGGCTGCTTGCTAGCTTTTAAGACCATGAAGCACTTACCAAAGGGGGGTGCAGGACATCTTCTTAAAAAGTTTTTTTATGAGTGGTGTCTGGGGTCTTAAAAGCTAGCAAGCTGCCATCTGAGGTATACCAAATGGTCTCAACTCATCTGGAACAGACGATTACCAAGAACAGCAAAGATGTGAGGGAAAAAGAGCTCATGAGACAGAAGGACCCATGTGAGTGGGAGACGGTATCAACATGTGACCAGAAGAACCAGATGGTGCGTGGCCACCACGAAAGACAACCTTGATGGGAAGCACAAAGTTGGGTCCCTGTGTCAAAACAAGCAAAAGAGGGGTGCAGCTCAAGAACTGTGCTAAAAGACCACAACTGATGGTCTGTTGGCTTGGAGGATCCCCTGGGAGCTTGGCCCCTAGACTTGCTGCTGCCCCTGTCTGGAAAACACTACTGAGGTCAACTCTTTGGATGAAAACAGACTGGACTCAAGGGCACAGTATTACCATATTGTGTATGTACTTTATGATTCTATGCATTTATAGTATGCTGCCCTACTGGTCTCTTTTAGATGGGAGAGAAGAGGGTGAAGAAGAAGGGACAGGTATATTGAAGTCTCCTACAATTATTTTGGAGCTATTTCTCTTTTCAAAGCTATTAGAGTTAGTTTTACGTGTTTTATAGCCCTATCATTGGGTGGGTAAATATTCAATATAGTCATGTCTTCCTGGAGTATTGACCAGTTTATTATTATGTAGTGTCTTAGCCACTGTGGTGGGTTTTACTTTAAAATCTGTATAATCAGAATGCTACTTCTGCTCCTTTTTGAGTATCTTCTGACTCGACGGGACTTGGCTTGGCTGGCTTGCTTGATATATTTTTTCCATCCTGAGTTTTAGTTTGATTGAGTCTTTAAATCTAAGATGTTTCTCGTAGGCATTATATAGACAGATTTTTCTTTTTTATCCAATATACCCTTCTCTCTCTATTTGTGCTTTTAATCCATTTACACTGACTGCGATTATTGATAGATATGAGTCTAATGCTGTCATTTGGATGCCTTTTTTGTGCCATGTGGACATTTCCTTTGTTTTCCTTAATTTTCTGTGCTGAGTTGTTTTTCTTTACATGTTTTCTTTTCACCGTTTTTATCGTTGTTTTGTGTTTGCTTCAACTTTATGTTTTTCTTATTTTGATGTGTGGGATTGCTAATTTCACTTGTATTTTCCATAATATTTATTCCTATTTTTTCTAAATTTAAACCAGTCTTTAATTTCTTTGTATTGTCTTGACTTCTTTTACATACGAAAGATCTATGACTACCTTTTTATAAGTGTTTCTTTTTTTGTTATAATGTTCTCATCTTTTACATAACGACCTCTCAGTTTCCCTAGTTTCAGTGTTTTGTCTTTGATGTATTTTTGTGATTTCCATGTCTGGCTTGATAACCAGGTAGTCTGCTATGTGTTGTATTCTTGGATTGTTACGTGCTGCTGTCAATTTTCTAACCAGTGGATTCCCTTCAGTATTTCTTGTAATTCTGGATTAGATTTTGCAAATTTTCTAAATTTCTGTTCCTTTGGATATGTTCTCATTCGATAATCGTATCTGAGAGACAGTTTTACTGGACATATAATTCCTGGCTAGCAGTTTGTTTTCCTTTCTGGCTTTGTATATGTCATCCTATTTCTTTCTCGTCTGTGTGGTTTCTGCTGAATTGTCTAAGCTTAGTTCCTTCCGCTTCTGTCTGCTTCCCTACTCTTCCCTTCCCTCCCCTTACCTTTTGTCTTTTTGTGAGTTTAGTATTATGGTAAATTATTTTTCATTTATCCCTAGACTGCTTTATGACTGTATCATTATCTTTAGTTTTGTCAACTTTGATTATAGTATACATTGGTGGCTTAGATAGATACCTTCTCATCTTTGAAGATACTGGGGAAATTTCCTGGCAATAAATCTTCAAAAATTCTGTCTCTGTTTTCTGTTATTCACATTGCTCTGGTATTCTAATCATTCATAGATTATTTCTCTTGATAGAGTCCCATATAATTCTTAATGTTTCTTGATTTTTTTAAATTATTTTATCTGATTTTTCCTTTAATAAGTTAGTGTCATGTTCTTTTTTCATTTTTGCTAATTTGGCTTTCCATTGTCTCAAATCTACTTCTTAGTCGTTCTTTTGAGTTATCTCATTCTATAATTTTTTTTTGTTAATCTTCTGAATTTCTACTTCTTATTTCTGTATGCTGCCTTGTAGCCTGTTCAATTTGTCATAACACTCTTGTTACATTTTGCTATATCTCTTTCCTTATCTCTTAAAGAGTTCCGGCTATTAATCTTTTTTTTTTTTTTAACATGACTGAGTGAAAATGTACATTCATGTGTAAATTTACATGCCCACCTACATGCAGCTTCCACTGCTCTCCCTGTCCAGTGACTGCACACTATTCCTCTCTGCTCCATACATGTCTCATCCTCCCAACAGTCTCCTTTCCCCTCCTCTCCATCCACTCCCCTTCCTCCAGCCAGAGGTCAGCAAGATGATATCCTATAGATGTATAGAACCATAAAGTGCTTCCAATATATGGTCACTCTGCATTACCAAGTCCAATCCATTCCTGTCCAAAGAGTGGACCTTTGTTATAATTTATGGGAAAGGACAGCATCAGGGCCGGGGGCCATGCTATCAGAGGAACCCCAAAACCGCTGGACCGTCAACTGAGGTCTTTTAATGGAGATCTCATAATGCACCCCTTTTTATTCTTGTGTTGCCAGTGAGACTCCTCTCTGTGAGCTCCACCGTGGCTATCACTGGTGGTGGCTGGGCACCATCCAGTTCTTCTGGTCTGAAGTCGATGAAGGCACCCACTCTTGTGGGTCTCTCTGTCCTCTTGGTTGACTTTACCAGATGTCATTTTGGTCCTCGGTGAGCATCCATTCCTGCTGAGTTGGGACCATTTGCTGTGTCCTCGGATGGCAGCTTGGCAGCTCTTAAGACCCCAGACGCCACTCACCAATGTGGGGTGCAGGGAGCTCTCTTAGCAAAACGCTAGTTGTGCCAATTGGCCTGGAATTTGCCTATGAACATGGTCCCCCGTCTCCCGCCCCAGCTATTCTATCCTTGCAGTATTGAGTTAAGATGGAAGGAGTACTCAAGTTATGCTGAAGTCCACTTAATGTTGTTCTTGTTTCTAATGTGTGCTATCATTGCTTTCTCCCAACTAGATTTCTAGTAACTATCTAAACTAAACCTTCCCCCCTCACCCTCCCTCCCTCCCCTCCCTTGCAGCTGTCAAAGAGTCTTTTCCTCTATACACAAGTCTGTTTTTGAGATCTTATCGTAGAGGTCTCATACAGTATTTGTCCTTTTGTCGCGGACTACTTTGACTCAACATAATGTCTTCCCGTTGAAACCAGGTTAGGAGATGTTTCCTGGAATCATCATTATTCTTTATCATTGCGTAGTGCTCCATTGAGTATACGTACTTCTGTTGTTGGGCATCTGGGTTGATTCCATCTTTTTCCTATCGTGGACTGTGCTGCGGTAAACATTCTGGTGCATGTGTCCGTTGGTGTGAAAGGCCTTGATTCTGTAGCATATATTCCAAGTAGTGAAATTACTGGGTCAAATGGTGTATCAATATCCATTTTTTTAAGGAAGCGCCAGATTGCTTTCCAAAGAGGCTGGACCATTTTGCAACCACACCAAGAGTGTAGGAGGGTTCCACTTTCTCCACAGCTTCTCCAGTATTTGTTGTTATGCGTTTTCTGGATCATGGCCAATCTTGTTGGGGTGAGATGGTATCTCATTGTTGTCTTGATTTGAATTTCTTTCATAACTAAAGATTGTGAACATGTCCGCATGTGTTTTTTGGCTGCCTGGATCTCCTCTTTAGTGAAGTGTCTATCTCCTTTGCCCATCACTGAATTGGGTGGTTTATCTTCTTCTTATTGATATTTTGTAGTATCTTATAGATTATGGAGATCAGGCTTCGGTCTGACATAGAGTTGCCAAATATTTTTTCCCATTCTGTGGGTGTTCTTTTAATTCTATTAATAAAGTCTTCAGATGAGCAAAAGTGTTTGATTCTTAATAGTCCCCATTTATCTATTTTCTCTTCTGTTGCTTGAGGTTTCTTTGACAGATTTTGGAGTCTGTCCTCGTTGTGTATTGAAACATCCATTGTTGTTCCTACCTTTTCTTGGATTAGCTTTATCGTTTTAGGTTTGATATTTAGGTCTTTTATCCAGTTGGAGTTGGTTTTTGTATAAGGTGTAAGATATGGATCTTGATTCAGTTTATTGCAGATGGATAACCAATTTTGCCAGCACTATTTGTTGAAGAGACTGTTTTTACCCCAGTTTAATATCTTAGGGCCTTTGTCGAATATCAACCGTTCATAGGCAGATAGTGTCATCTCTGGGGTCTCAATTCTGTTCCATTTATCGATCTGTCTGTTCTTGTACCAGGACCAGGCTGTTTTGACCACTGTGGCAGTGCAGTATGCTGTAAGGTCAGGTAATGAGAGGCCTACCAGTGTGTTCTTCTTCTTTAGTAGTACTTTACTTATCCGGGGCTCCTTCCCTTTCCAAAAATTGGTGATTTGTTTCTCCATCTCATTAAAAAGTGATGCTGGAACTTGTATTGGGATTGCATTATATAAATAAATTGCTTTGGGTAAAAATCGACATTTTCACAATGTTAAGTCTTCCTATCCATGAGCAGGGTAGGTTTTTCCATATATCTAAGTCTCTCTTAGTTTCTTGCAGTAAGGGCTTGTAGTTCTCTTTGTAGAGGTCTGTTGTTTCTCTGGTTAGATTGATTCCTAGGTACTTTATCTTCTTATGGGCTATCGTAAATGGTATTGATTTGATAATTTCCTCCTTAACAGTCTCGTTGTTGGTATAAAGGAATCCTACTGATTTACTTATGTTTATCTTGTATCCTGAGACTTTCCTGAACTCTTCTATCAGTTTGAGTAGCTTCCTTATAGATTCCTTGCGGTTCTCTGCATATACAATCATATCATTTGCAAACAGGGAGATTTTAACTTCCTCTTTGCCGATACAGATGCCCTTTATTTATTCGTCGTGTCTAATTGCTCTGGCTAGAACTTCTAGCACAATGTTTAATAGTAGAGGTGACAGTGGGCAACTTTGTCTATTTCCTGATCTCAGGGGAAAGTCTTTCAGTCTCTCTCCATTCAGGATGATGTGGGCAATTGGCTTTGTATAAATGGCCTTTATTGTGTTCAGGAATTTGCTGTCTATGCCCATTTTGCTAAGAGCTTTTAGCATGAATAGGTGTTGGACTTTATTAAATGCCTTTTCTGCATCAATGGACAAAATCGGGTGATCCTTGTCTTTTGTGTTATTTATGTGGTTAATCACATTAATTGTTTTCCTGATGTTGAACCAGCCTTGCATCCCTGGTATGAATCCCACTTGGTCATGATGGATTATTTTTTTAATATGTTGTTGTATTCTGTTGGCAAGAATTTTGTTGAAGATTTTTGCATCTAGGTTCATGAGTGATATCGGTCTGTAGTTCTCTGTCTTTGTTGGGTCTTTCCCTGGCTTAGGTATCAGGGTTATGCTGGCTTCATAGAATGAGTTTGGGAATACTCCATCCCTTTATATACTGTGAAATAGTCTCAGTTGTATTGGGGATAACTCTTCTCTAAATGCTTGGTAAAATTCTGCCGTGAAGTCATCTGGGCACAGACTTCTTTTGGTTGGCAGTCTTTTGATGACCTTTTCAATCTGTTCATTTGTGTTGGGTTTATTAAGTTGTTCTACTTCACATTGTGATAATTTGGGTAGGTGGTATGAGTCAAGGAATTTGTCCATTTCCCCTAGGTTTTCAAATTTGTTAGAGTACAGTCTTTCATAGTATTCTGTTATGATGTTTTTGATTTCTGTTGCATCTGTGGTGACAACTCCCGTCTCATTTCTAATTTGGGTTATTTGTTTCCTTTCCTGCTTTTCTTTAGTAAGTTTAGCCAGTGGTTTATCAATTTTGTTGATCTTTTCAAAAAGCCAGCTTTTGGTCTTTTCAATTTTTTCAATTGTTTTTCTATTCTCTAATTCATTTAGCTCTGCTCTAATCTTTATGATCTAATTTCTTCTGGTGCCTGAGGGGTTCCTCTGTTGTTCTCTTTCTACTTGTTCAAGTTGTAGAGTGAGTTCCTTGATTTGGTTTCTTTCTTCTTTCCAGATGTGTGCATTTATGGAAATAAACAGACCTCTGAGCACTGCTTTGGCTGTATCCCATAGGTTCCAGTAGGAAGTGTTTTCGTTCTCATTGGAAGCCATGAATTTCTTTAATTCATCCTTGATTTCCTCTATAACCCATGTTATTTTGAGCAAGATATTGTTCAGTTTCCAAGAGTTCCACTTTCTATGTTTTTTCTGCTATTGATTTCAACTTTTATAACTTTACGATTTGAGAAGATGCTTTGCAGTAATTCAATGATATGGATTTTGTTGAGCATTGCATTATGGCCTATCACATGGTCAATTCTGAAGAATGTTCCATGTCTACTGGAGAAGAAAGTGTAGTTGTCTGATGATGGGTGGAAAGTTCTGTACATATCAATAAGGTTTAGTTGGTTAATTGTGTCAATGAGGTCTTCTGTATCTTTACTGAACTTTTTTCTAGATGATCTGTCTAGTAATGAGAGTGGAGTGTTAAAGTCTCCCACTATTATTGTGGAGTCATCTAACTCTCTTTTGAGCATAGTCAGTGTTTCTTCGACATATTTAGGTGCTCTGACATTAGGTGCATAAATATTTAATATAGTTAAGTCTTGCTTGTGTACTGAACCTTTCAGCAATAAATAGTGTACATCTTTGTCCACGATGGTGGATTTGACATTAAAATTGATTTTGTCTGAGATTAGAATTGCCACCCCTGCTCTTCTTTGTTCATTGTTAGCTTGATATATATTCTTCCATCCTTTAATTTTCAATTTGTTCCTGTCTTTAGGTCTCAAGTGAGTTTCTTGTAGACAATATATGGATGGGTCGTGTCTTTTGATCCAAGATGACACTCAGTGTCTCTTTACTGGAGCATTCAGTCCATTCACATTCAATCTAATTATTGATAGGTATGTGTTCACTGCTGCCATTGTGATCTGTTTATTTTTATGTTGATGTTTTCTCTGTTGTTCTTATTAGTCTGATCTGGGACACTCTTTTTTGTGAGTTGATTTTTCACCTTTTTCAGAGCTGGTTTTATAGTTGTTGAGACTTATGTGTTAGATTTCTTGAAATGGTATGATACATCTTTGTTGTGCTTTACAGCTTCCCCTATGAACCCCCTTAAAAAACTATTTATAAACCCAATTTTAATTACTACCAGTTTTGTCATCTTCCTCTCCATCTGTAAGGACTATAATGACTGTAGTACATCCCTCTTTTTATTATGATGACATCATAGTTGTCATGATGATCACTGGATTGCTTCTTTCCATATCAAAGCTGTGATTTACTTTGGAGCCTTCCCTAAGTGAGTAGAGTATTGAGTAGTGTGTCGTTCTAAAATATAAAGTTAGTGGTTTTGTTCTTCTAAGCCAGAGCCAAGAACTTCTTTCAGTATTTCTTGTAGTTTGGGTTTGGTTTTTACAAAGTCTCTGAGTTTCTGTTTATCTGGGAATGTCTTAATTTCATTTTCGTATGTGAAAGATAGTTTTGCAGGATATATAATTCTTGGTTCGTAATTCTTCTCCTTCAAGAATTTGAATGTGTCGTGTCACTGTCTCCATGCCAGCTTGGTTTCTGCTGAGAAATCTGACGAGATCCTACAGGGTTTCCCTCTGAATGTTAGCTTTGCCTTGAGTCTTGCTGTCTTTAAGAGTTGCTGCTTATGTTTCATTTTGTTAAGCTTGATTAGAATATGTCTTGGAGTCTTTCTTTGGAGATCTATATTGGGTGGCGTACGATATGCATCTGAGATGTCTATATTCTCTTCCTTCATGATTTCTGAAAAGTTTTCTTTCAGCAGCTCAGCAACAATACTCTCTGTGTCCTCAGATGCCTCACCCTGTTCAGGGACTCCAATTAATCGAAGGTTGTTCTTCTTAATAGAGTCCCACATGCTTCTTCATTTTTCCTGTTTCTTTTTTCTGATTTCTGCTCGTAGACGCTGGCATCAGTAGCTCCGTCTTCCAAGTCAGAAATTCTTTTTTCCATGTGTTCCATTCTGTTTTCTTGGCTTTGCATGGAAGTTTCTATGTCTTTGATTTTCTTCTTGATCTGTTGGATTTCAGAGTACCGGTGTTCCATCAGATCGAACATCTTGCTTAATTTTTCCTTTTGGTCTGCTGCATTTTGTATAAGGTCTAGAAGGGCTCTCTATGTAACCCTTTTGTATTAATTTTCTGATGTTTTCATAAAAGTTTCTTCATCTGGAAAAGTCCTTGGTTGCTTTGTTTGGGAGCCTTCTGAAGCCATGGGTGATTTCTTGTATGCCACAATTGTCTGTTGCTTTTTGAGTCCCATGTGAGTATATAGAGGCTGGAAGAGGTACTGTGAGGATAGATTGCAAATATTTCTCTAGGCTATCTTCAAATATAAAGCAAAATGTATCTGACCAGTTCACAAGTCAGTGAGGTTTTCAGGTGTAGAGATCCCTCTTCTCATCTGACAAAGTAAGCACCGCTATATCCAACCCCAGATGATAACAAACTAGTTCAGAATACAGCAATGCTACTGCCCTGTTGGCCTCTGCTGCCAGGGCCTAGCCTTAGCCAACACTGCGTCGAGTACTGGTTTTGTGATAGAAGAGCGCTCTCCTGTGGGCAGGCTTTGGCTCCCTAGCTAAGAATTAGGTCCAGCTGCAGCCACCGTATCCAAGATGGCATCCTCCACACAGGCAGCAGACAGGGGGGCTAAAGGTGAGAGGTAGTGATTCCTCTGATTCTGTTGCAGGGCCTCCAACGTAGGCAGCACTGTGCAAAATCACTACTTTTCTGTCGGAGAAGTGCTGTTCCGTTTGCAGGTGCTGGCTCCCAGGCTAAGAATGAGGTCCTGCTAAAATCTCAGTACTAACATGGCGTCCCGCACACTGACTGCGGAGCTCCGCACAAACCCCACTGAGGCAGCCACAAAACGAAAGGCTCAAAGTGGCTAGATTAACAGAGTCCCGAGCATGGCTCTCAGAATATGAGAATTTCACCTGCGTGTCCCCCCAGCAGCGCGTCTGAGTCCAGCTGCCGGGCAAGACCCAGCTCCACCCACCAGCCGAGACAGAGGAAAAAAAAGTCAAAATGATGCGTTTACTTTCTGTCTGTGAGAGCCGGGGCTAGCCAGGAGCAGAGTCAGCGAAAGACAGGAGGTTTTTCGCTGAGTTGTATGAAGTCCCAATTGACAGCTCTGTGCCGTGTCCTGAGGCTGATTAGGTGTTCAGAAGGCTCTGTTTGATTGTCAGTTCAGGTCTTGGTTTCCAGAGGGATATAAGGAGACGTGGGCTTAGTCCGCCATCTTGAATCTGCCCCCTTATTAATCTTTTATATTCTGCCTCCAATAATTTCAGGAAGTTCTCTGCAACCGGATAGTTTATTGATTTTCTGTTTTGGGAGCTTTCTGAAGCCATTGTGTTCTGCCTTTTACTGATTTGATACTTACTGTTGTTCTGAGCCATCACTGAAGTTGTATTTGTTTATTTTACGTTTTTCTACTGTGTTCTAGCATTTTGTTTTGTTCTGAAAAGTCCAAATAGACTAGTCACATACGTTAGTTTTGTTTTTGGTGACTTTGAAACTCTCATGTCCTATCACCACGTGTTTAGAGTAGTTTCTAGGCCAGCAAGCACAGGAGTCCTTTTACTTTTCTTGTATGGATTCAGCTCAGGAGTCCAAGTTCTCAGTCACCAAGTGTGTGCTGCAGGCTTTCACCTACATTTCTTAGATCAGCAGGGGTGATTAGTGTGGATGCATTTATCTGGCTGCATGCACCCGAAAAAGCCAAGGGCTGACAGCAGTCTCTGAGTATCTGTGAGAAAAGCCTTTTCCTCACACCTGTTCCAAAGGAACTGTTTCTGCCTTGAATTTCCACCTCAAGTGAGTTGGCAGGTTTTTTTTCCCCCTTCTCCCAGTTAAATTGTTCCTTCTCCCAGTCTTAAAGAATGATTCAGGGTGTGCAGAATGACTCCTACTTCTTACTCAGGTAATGGTACCAGACTCCGGAGCCAGGTACAGTGCAGAGAAGGGAAGGTGAAGTTCTGACAAGGAAGAGAGAGGTTTATCCTGAAGAAAAGGTTTATGTCCCAGTGTGGTAGGTTAGATGTAAGGCTCTTAGCTTTTGATGACTGAATGCCATTTTTCACTGGTTCTGAAGGTAGGAGTGGACACTCCATTGCTGCTCAGTCTCTCACATTGAGGAAGATACCCTCTAAAATCTAGTGTTATGTTTACCATGTTGGCTGTAGCTGATACCCTGTGGGTCAGATCTGTTCAGCCCTAGGTACTTCTGGATCTGCTCTTCCTTCCATGTTGCTCAGTCTGCTTTCTCAACTTTCCCTCTAATATTCATGGCTCCTATAATGTCATGTGTAATTGATTCATTTGTTCCTTCGAGTCTTTGTTATTGAGAGAACACGGAAGTGTCTGACTACTCCACCATCCTGGTCACACTCTTATGTGTGTGTGTATGTATGCATTAATGTACATCTCAAGTTTTTAGACAGTAATCCACAGATGACTATGATCTCTGTAACACCTGGTACCAAGATAAGGAAAATTTCATTCTTCAGTCACTGTCACCAAGGCTTTTGCCCAAACCTGACTGTGTCAGTAAGTGCTTTTGCAGCCCCAACAAATTTCTGTTTTTCAACATACACCTCTAAACTTTTGTAACCAAGTCCTGACAGGAATTGATGCAGTTAAGGCCATTTTGCAGGGGCACATGAAAAACTGTGACATGTGCTATAGCTATTAGCTGGATCATTTTATGGGACCATTGACAAACCTTGGAGTGTCTGGATAAAATCTACCTAGTAACTTTTGCTACCCATGTGGATATTCACCACAAAGTCCCCTATGGCGGACAGAGAAAATAACCAATGATTCCACTTGTCAGCTAACTACAGAGGCCTATGCTCCAGAGCAAGCAGAAGTATAGCTGACGACCTCCTACATCCGTGAGAGGAGATGGCCTCTAGGGA
Source organism: Heterohyrax brucei (assembly GCA_028571685.1). NCBI lineage: Eukaryota > Metazoa > Chordata > Mammalia > Hyracoidea > Procaviidae > Heterohyrax > Heterohyrax brucei. Next base: position 6,383,094 of record CM053146.1, on the reverse strand, counting down.
TTCAGACACCATCCTACATCTGTGGGCTTACATGCGTGGACTGACACTGTCATCAGAGGATGCCTATTAGGGACTGAACTGTGTCCCACCAAAAAGAAAATGTGTGTCAACTTGGCTAGAACACGATTCCCAGTACTGTGTGATTATCTATCGTTTTGTGATCTGGTGAGATCTCCCTTTGTACTGTAAGTCCTACCCGTATGATGTTAACAAGTTTGAATTATTGGGAGTTAGCTTAATAAAGTAGGCCTCAGCCTACAAGATTAAAAAAAGAAAAAGTTGCCACTGAGTAGATTTTGGCTCATAGAGGATGGAGCAGGACTGCCCATAGCGTTTCCAAGGAAAAGCTGATGAATCCGAGCTGCTAAACTTTTGGGTAGCAACTATAGCTCTTACTTAACATACTCAATCCACAGGGATCCTCATAATATTGTGTCTAAAGTCAGTGTCTTTTGAAACACAAGACAGAGAAGCAAACAGAGAGTTATGTGTACTTCATACAGCCAAGAAACAAGAGCCAGTAGAATAGTGTGTCCTTTGGATTCAGGGTCAGGATTGATGACAAGGACATTCCCTAAGATCTGACAGAATAAGAAAGCCACCTCTGGACCTGGCACCCTGATGGATCCCTGAGCCAAAGGACCAGGATTTTCTCCACAGGTAAATTTTATCTAGGCCTCTCATCCTCAGAAGAGGCTTCCACTGGATCTTTAATGAACTCCACATGGTCTACATTATCCCCAAGATTTTGGGTGATTGAGCACTTTAATAGATAATCAAAGAAAAGGCTTAAATAGTTGATGGCAGAAGACACATAACCCCAGCCTAAACTATACATCTCTACAAGCAATCTGGGTCTCAGTAGAGCCGTTCCCTGAAAGAGCATTTCTCTTGGATGCTGTAGATCTGACGGCACTGTCATATAAAATGTTGCTCTTCTGTCACTTTTGCATACATTCCTGACAATATATCTAGATAAAGCAAGAGAAGAAGGAAAAGTATTGTAAAACTTGAATTACTAGATGGAACTGCTAATAGAGAAATAAACATGAACACTGGCAATTGAAGAAGCATGGAGGAGACAGAACTCTTACGATCTTTGTTTTTTCCACAATTTTCCTGAAAGATTTCCTCCTTGTTCTCCTGAAACAAAACTCCTAGTTCTTGCTTCCCAAGCTGCTGGATTTAGATTGATGGCTAAGCTCATAAAACAACAGAAACTGCCTTAGCTCATGCACTGTCCTTACTCCTGAGACTGATAACTTGATGTCTTGGACAAAGAGAGTTGTTTGAAAATTAACTGCCTCTGGCAGTCCTCCAGAAAGTAAGGACTTTAGACAATAATAAAAATCACAGGGCAACAAGCACCATGACAGAGGGCCTCATCCTGAGTTTATAAACTTAACTAAGTATTGTGATATTATAAACTTTATTCTCAAGAATCCACACATGCCTTCTGTGATTGTACTTATGTACGCATACTTATTTATGTGCCCTATCTGTATCACTTTCTCTGCTCACCTCACAAGGATCAAGACATGAAACATAACACTGCCATGCATGCTGGGCAATACTGAGCTTGGATGGGGTGGAGGAAGCCAAGCCAAGTACCATCAGGTCGGATCCGACTCATGGCGATCAGTCCTTCAAGTTATGCCTGTGAAATTCTCTGTTAGTATACCCTACTGTTCTTGTCTCTACCCTCCACTAGCGTACAGTTTCTGGGGATGGTTTGTAGTCTTGGCAAGAGATAATGCTACCTTAATGCACTCCATCTCCTGTAGGATCCCACAGAATTGACGAAAAAGGCAACAAAATACTGAGGCATTGGAATTCCTCTGTCATATTCAGGACTCCCAACCCACGGTATAGGTTGATGACCTCAGAGGCTGTCACAGATGAATTCTGGAGTTAGCCACTCAGAGCTCAAAAGTGTGAGTCTCTGAAAAAGTCATTTCCACAAGACTGGGACAGACAGACTGGGCAATCCTCACCAAAAGTCGTAGGACAAGAATGTCTCAGTTCACAGGAAGAAGACAAGGGAGGAATTGTTAATGATGTCACTTTGTCTTCTAAGATTACCTCACAGTGATGGACAGGCACCTCACCTGTGGGGCCCAATGATGCCGGCTTTTACTAGAGCTACCAATCAGGCTCACTCTGTCAGCATTTGAGCTGAGATGAACCTCTCCACGTTGTTCTAGCTGAGCTATCAACAAGGTGGGCCATGTCCACCAACTGGACGTAAGATCCTACATACTGAGGAGATCACACTGTAGACAAGCATGGTCAACTCCACCATTTGGGGGAAACATCTTTTCAATACAAGGACTGCCTGTAGCGAGTGCCTTAAACTTGGAGGAAAATTCTTGTCTTTCTCTCTCTCTCTGGAAAACTTAAATAGCAGTATCAAATTTGGGAAAATTTCCCAGTGACTGTTGTCAAGGTTAGCTAGGGAACTTGATCTCTGCCACCAAATACTCCAGAATCTAACATTTTCTAGGGATAACAAAGGGCATGATTTGCGTTATAGAACACACACAGTATTGATAAGGTTGCCAGGGGAACCCGGTCTGCCACATGTTGACAGCTCTTCCTGGTACTTTGTGATGCAGATATGTGTTCTTCCTGGCAGTTGGGATGCAGATAGAACAGTTCCTCCTGGTAGTTGTAAGGTGGCTATGGTGGCCTCAGTTCCAATCAGAAGCCAAGTTACTAACCCCCTCCCATCTATGACATCATCCCCTGCTTTTGCCTATAAAAAGCACTCTCAAAGTTTAGAAGTCTATGTGGGGTCTTTTTGCACCCATGAAGACTGATCCAGTCCCTCTTTGGAATATACTTTTCCTTAATAAATTTTTCCATCATTTGCTACTAAAAGGGATGCATCCTCATGTGCTTCGGGGGAGAGGGATCCCAGTTTGCCACACTTTGGGAGACCGAATTTGCTAGTTCAATCTCTGCAACCTGAATCAGGTCACTTGGGGTCTAATCAGCTGCATGACTTCAACAACTGTTAGTACTTAACTACACGCTTTGACTCTGGACAGTACTTTTGAGTGTATGGGCAACTTACAGAATGGGAGCAGATGGTCTAACACTTGTTAATTGATTGCACCAAGTCTGGTCTAACGTGGTCTGGCATTATCTTGTTCAATTCTGCTGTTGAGAAAAAGAATGTTGTGTATTAGTTATACTAGAATGTGTACTGCTGATAAAATGCACCATTTCAGGGAAAACATGCTGTTTTACATAAACGACATAAAAGATATGGTTTACGAGATTAGAAAAATACAACTCCCTGATCTATTCAGTTGACTTGCATTAAGTCATGGTGGGGTGACTGATTGTGATCACACTCTGTAATATGGTAATGGCAGTTTCATCAGATTTCATCTAGAATTTTTAGGGATGTTAACCAGGATAAGCCCAATCCTGATTCTTACGAATTGCTTAGGAAAATTCAGCATACATATATCTAGGGTATTAAAATCTGAAAATCTGCATAATTGACTACCATGAAAACTTTCTCCTTTCAGAATTGTCATTTGGAAATCCTTCAGGATGCTTCATTTCAATTGTTTAATGTTCAAGAATAAACTTAAATCTTTCTTGTATAAAGGTATTTAAACGAACATACTTCTGGCAGTTGTCACTGCCATGTAAACATTGTGTGATATTTGACAATAAGAACATGCAAGTTAACCTTCTTCATTATTTAACACCATAGAATGTGATATAAATTCTCTAGCCTTGAAGTTGTTAGGTAATAAAGGCTTCAAGAATGTCATCATTCAAGCTTAGAATAAAAGAATTTGCTCAGCTGAAAGGCACACTGATTGACAAATTCTCTACTCATGTGCCTGACAATGACAGTTCTCAGAAAGCAGCAAAAACACCAAGGGGTAAAAATTTCCAGATGTTTCACAATTAACTAGGATGAATTACCTAGTTATATAGAAGTAATAGGCACCTTAGGAGAAGCTTGTTTGTCATTGATTGAAGCATTTGTTTGTTTATCAATCAAACATTTATTGAATTTCTATTAGGTTCCAGGAATTAGGGTTCCAGAGATTAAAAACTCAGACTTTGCCTCCAGTATGAGGATTTGTAGGAAACAAAGAGACATTTGTAGTACATTTGTAGGATAACACCTTACCTAGAGGTATGCTCAGAGAATTATGGGAGATCATGGAGCAGAAATCAAGCCCAGACTGGAAGACACATGGGATTTTGTTATAAGCATTGCGTGTGACCTTAGGCTTGAAACATGAGCCCAGATAAGCCAAGAGTCCTAGAAACCGGCATGTGTGGAGATGGTGGTATTGGAGAAAAGTTATTAAAATTAAAATATACACACAACCCAGGAATTCTTTCCACAAAAACAGAAAGGAAAGAAAAAATATTATTGAGTAAACTTTAAACCACAAACTGATGCATTGTATACAATCAGTAAAGAGATTTCAAAGACAGAAACAATATTGTTCTTTCTTGAGGAAAATTCCTACATTTACATATTCAATATTACATTGCTATTTTCTAATATCTTTGTGAAAGGATATCTGATGTCATGCTAATCACTTTCTAGGAAACTGAGATCTTTCCTGATGAGTACATTTGAAAAGAGATAGCTCCTAGATCCTTGATGAAATCTCTTTGATTTACATACTTTTCAAAGAGACAGAGGAAGAATTTACAATTTACCCTACCAAAAGTGAATTGTGAAAGAACCAGGGAAGAGGGGAGCCTCTTCTACTATTTTCAACACGTAGAATAAAAAGCTATTACTTTCAATTTGTATTTGTCATTACAGTAGTGGAGGTAGGTTGCCCCAGGATAGTGTAAGTGGTTAATACACTCAGCTGTTAAACTAAAGATTGGAGGTTAGAATTCACCCAAAGGTGCTTTGGAAGAAAGCCTTGGTGATCTACTTATGAAAAATTAGCCACTGAAAACTTTACGGAGCAAATTTCTACTCTGAAGTATTTGGAGTAACAGTAAATTAGAATCAACTGGAAATCCTGGAGGTATAGTGATTAAGTCCTACGTCTGCTAACCAAAAGGTCAGCAGTTTGAATCTGCAAGGCACTTCTTGGAAATTCTATGGAACAGTTCTACTCTGTCCCATAGGGTTGCTATGAGTTGGAATCAACTCGATGGCAGTGGGTTTAGAGGACAACTAGCCAAGCCAACTAGCATATTTTAAATGGGTCAGATTTCAATAAGGCGAGGAAGAAGCTGCATTGCAAAGCCACCATGTGGCAAAGTTGGAGAACTACAAATTCAAAATGGCAGAATAGATTTAACAAGACTGGGAATAGTAAAACCCTGGCAGTGAAATGCAAACCGTGGTAGTATAGTGGATTAAGTGCTACATCTGCTAACCAAAAGGTCGGCAGCTCAAATCTGCCAGGTGCTCCTTAGAGACTCTACAGGACAGTTGTACTCTGACCTCTGGGGTTGCTATGCACTGGACACAACAAGATGGCAGTGGGTTTGTTTTTTTCCTTTATTTTTAGTGGTGAAGTAGTTAAGAACTGCAGCTGCTAACCAAAAGGAAATGTGAATTCACCAGGCACTGCTTGGAAACCCTCTAGGGCAATTCTACTCTCTCCCACGGGGTTACTATGAGGGCGAAGTGACTCAACAGCAATTTGGTTCCTTTGGTTTGAAAACAGTGAGAGGGATCTAGGCAATGGAATTTCACTAAGGCCTTATAAGCTGTAATAGAGATATGTCACAAGAATCCTAAAGACAACTGGTATTTACAGAAGGCTAAGCAAATAAATCCTATGGAAATTTCTGCTGTAGAGCAGGGATTACAAGCAAGGACTTTCCGATATATTTGGATTATGAAATTAAGTTGGAGGTTCCAGACTAGCATGTTTCATTAATGAATTAGAATAGAATAGAAAATGAAGTATTAAACCACTCTGAAAGTAGAGACAATAAATATTGCTTTGCAGAATGTGTGTACTGGGACAGCAGGTAAGTTTTCTCACTTAGGAATGTGTTCAGAAAACTGAGAAATAGTGTTTCAGAAAGATGACTCAGGCATCTGAAATCAGGGAAATCAGGTAGGAGACTACGGTAACTGAATACCAAAAACTCTGCTGCTATCGAGTCAATTCTGATTCATAGTGACCCTGTAGTTCAGGGTAGACCTGCTCCCTAGAGTTTCCAATGAGCGCCTGGCAGATCTGAACTTCCAACCTTTTGGTTAGAAGACATAGCGCTTAACCACTATGCCATCAGAGTTTCCTCTAACTAGATGGTAGAAGGCAAAAGAGGTGGGCACCTCCAGGAGAGCGCTGAAAAACAAAGTCACTTTGTTACTGTGACATCTCTAAGAGACAATTTTATCAGCTTCTCCAATTTACAGAAGAGCCATTTAAATCACAAACTTTCATAATCTATCAAACAGAATAGCTCCTTCCATGTGTTCTCTGCTCCTTTTGCCTGCCATTTCTTCACCTGAGATGATAGTGTTCCATTTCTATGTGAAATGCGCCCATTACTCAAATGACCGCTGAAGTGACACTTTTTGCATGAAATATTCTCAGATCTCCCCATCTGTAAACAATCTGGCATTACCTCTTTTATCCTTCTTATCCTATTCATTTATATAACTTGTCCCATAAATCACTTTCTATCACCTCAGACTATTATAATAGTCACTAAAGCAAACCCAATCCACACTTGCTGCCCTCCAGTTCATTCTGACTCATGATGACCCAGTATGTCACTGAATATAACTGAGCTTCACAGTGTCTTTGGGGCTGTAATCTTTATGGAAGTAGATCACTAGGTCTTTCTTCAGTGGTACAGCTGGATGGGTTTAAATCACTGACCTTTGCTTAGTGTTGTTATTGTCAGGTGCCATTGAGTCGGTTCCGACTCCTAGTGACCATATGCAAAACAGAACAAAACACTGCCCGGACTTGTGCCATGTCCACAATCATTTTTATGCTTAAGCCCATTGTTGCAGCCACTGTGCCAATCCATCTCATTGAGGGTCTTCTTTTTCTCTGACCTTCCACTCTACCAAGCATGATGTCCTTCTCCAGGGACTGATTCCTCCTGACAATATGTCCAAAGTACATAAGATGCAGTCTCGGCATCTTTGCTTCCAAGTGTCACTCTGGTTGTACATCTTCCAGAACAGATCTGTTTGTTCTTTTGGCAATCCATGGTACATTCAACATGCTTCTCACACCACAATTCAAAGGCATCAATTCTCCTTCCTCATTCATTGTCCAGCTTTCACATGCAGATGATGCAATTGAAAATGCCATGGCTTGGGTCAGGTGCCCTTAGTCTTCAAGATGACAACTTTCTTTTCAGTACTTTAAAGAGTTCCTTCATAGATTTTCCCAGTGCAATGCGTCTTTTGATTTCTCAACTGCTGCTTCCATGGGTGTTGATTGTGGACCCAAGTAAAATGAAGTCATTGACAACCTCAGTCCTTTCTCCATTTATGACAATGTTGCTTACTGGTCTAGTTATGAGGATTTTTGTTTTCTTGATATCAAAATGCTGTGATCTTTGATCTTCATCAGTAGTGTTCCGAATCCTCTTCACTTCCCACAAGTAAGATGGTGTCATCTGCATAACACAGGTTGTTAATGAGTCTTCCTCCAATCCTGATGCCTTGTTCTTCTTCATATTGTCCAACTTCTTTTATTATTTGCTCAGCATACAGATTGAAAAGGCACAATGAAAGGATACAACTCTGACACACACCTTTCCTGACTTTAAACCATGCACTGTCCCTTTGTTCTGTTTGCACGAATGCCTCTTGATCCATGTACAGATTACTTAAGAGCATAGTTAAATGTTCAGGAATTCTCCTTATCTGCAATGTTAGCTGTTTTGTTACGATCCACACAGTCAAATGCCTTTTCACAGTCAGTGAAACAAAAGTAAACATCTTTCTGATATTCTCTTCCTTCAGCTCAGGTCCATCTGACCTTCGCAATGATTTCCCTGGTTCCATGTCCTCTTCTGAATCTAGCCTGAATTTCTGTAAGTTACTGTCAATATCCTATTGCACTCAGTTCTGAATGATCTTGAGAAAAATTTTACTTGCATGTCAGACTGATATTGTTCTGTAATTTCCTCATTCTGTTGGATCACCTTTCTTTGGAATTGGCATAAATGTGCATCTCTTCCAGTTAGTTGACCAGGTAGCTGCTCTCCAAATTTCTTGGCATAGATGAGTGCTGCTTCCAGTACTGCAACTGTTTGTTGAAATAGCTCAACTTATATTCTGTCAATTCCTGGAACCTTGTTTCTCACTAACACCTTCAAAGCAACTTCTTCTTCTTCCTCAATACCATTGATTCCTGATTATATGCCACCTCTTCAAATGGCTGATCATCGGTCAGTTCTTTCTGCCAGTTCATCTTCTTTTGATGCACCCTGAGATGGTAAACATATTCCGTGTAGAATCCTTTACTATTGCAACTTGAGACTTGGATTTTTTCCTTCAGTTTTTTCAGTGTGAGAAATGCAAAATGTGCTCTTCTCTTTTGATTTTCTATTTCTAGCTACTTGTACATGTCATTATAATACTTTACTTTGTCTTCTTATGTTGCCTTTTGAAATCTTCTTTTACTTTGTCATTCTTTCTTTTTGGTTTAGCTGCCCTATGCTCAAGAGCAAGTTTAGAGACTCTTCTATCCAATTTGGTCTTTTCTTTCTTCCCTGTCTTTTTAATGACCTCTTGCTTTCTTCATGAATGAAGTCTTTGATGTCATTCCACAGTTCATCTGCTTAGTAGAGGAGCTCAAACCAGGAAGCCAGTAATCATCAACATTTGCGATTATATTGTTTAGGTGTCTGTCTTCTCATTTCTTCTGTCTTCCCAGTTGTTGAATGTAAGTCATCTGAGGGCAAGCCTATAACTGGTTTGCCATTCCCTGCAGTGGGAGAAGAGGGACTCACGTTGAGGATAGACTGGGTAAAGTATTCTTGTATAAATGAATGAATGAATGTATTTTTCACTAATCTGGAAGCAAGGATCCCTGGTTACTCAGTGGTTAAGAGCTCAGATGCTAACTCCAAAAGGTTGGCAGTTCAAATCCAGCAGATATTTCTTGCAAGTCCTTCAGGACACCGCTACCCTGTTCTATAGCATAGTCAAGAGTGAGAATCAACTTGATGACTTTTTTTTTTTTTTTTTTTAAATCCTGGAAGCCACTTGAGGCAGAATGGGTGTGTGACCTCACCTTGATCTTGCAACATTCACTGTATTTTCAGAACTCCAGTATCTCCATCCTGGTTCATGTTTTTTGAAGGTGTGTCAAAGGGCTTCTTTTAATGAAAGAGACAACAAGACTGAGATTCAATGCCAAGTACATACCATTTCTGAAAAATTATTTAGATTTAGACATGGATTGTGGCAATATTTTTACTTTCTGCCTAGTAGTTCCATATGTAATACATATATCATCTGCATTTTATTTGTAAAACAGTATTCCTTTTCTTAAGTAACTTTAGAAAGTTAAGCAAATAAAAATATAATCCACCAGTGCTTGGTGAGTGGACACTGAATACACAGTTTTGGAATTTGGCGAATGAACAGTATTGGCAACAATTGCATGATTCCTGTCCTGGTCTTTGGGAATGTCTCCAACCACCTATGGCTTATTCTTTTATTTTGTTTATTTTTTTTAAGGAGCAAGCCAACAGGAGAACAGGCTGTAGCTTTCTTTAAAATTAAAATAATCAGTAATACATTGCCATTTTACCAAACATCTCACGATGCTCTTGTTTTCAAGGCTGACAACACTTCCTAATTTAAAAGTCAAACAAACCCAGCATTTATGCAGTTATCAAACAGCTCTGCTGCTTAACCCATTGTGTACCCTTGTTTAGAATATTTACAAACATGACATTAGGAGGAGACTTGCGCTGTGTTTTACTTGGTTCATCACAGTATCAGCAATACAAAGAAATCCCTGGAGAGTCAGATGCTCTTGCTTTAATTCCATAGGTTTCAGGGTGTCCCCTCCAGGTGAAGTCTTTCCCTGTTTTTCACTTCTGGAGGAAAGCACTTATATTGCATCTTTCTTTGTTCAAGGAATGTCTTGGCATAGGAACCTAAGGTCTGAAGGATGCAATCTGCTCTCAGTGCTGCTTTCTTGATGGTCTAAGATTCTTAACTCTCTGCTTTTTGCTTTTATCTCATGTGGGATAAAAGGTGGAGCCAACCATGCTCCAGGGAAGCTACGTTTACAATCTAGCAGGGAGGTGGCCTTAGGAAGAGATTTATAGTCCCACCCAAATCCTCTTTAACATATAGCATAAGAAAATCACAGAATGGAGGGCAATCACACAATACTGGTAATCATGACCAGCCAAATTTCTATAGATATTTTTGGAGGAACATAATTCAATCCATGACATTCCACCCTTTGGCCTGTGAAAAAATCACATCTTTGAAACATGTAACACATTCATGCCATCATAACAAAAACGTGCTCATCCTAGATGATACCAAAGTCTTAAATTAGTTCCAAGTTCAAAACACAAAAAATTCTGTACATCTATGAAATTGGCAATACAAGTTATCTGCCTCCAAAGTACAATAGTGGAACAGACAGACACGGGAGGAATTGCTAGGAATGAAGGCATTAACAGGCAACAGCAAGTCAGCAGAATACATTGCATTAGCCCTCAAAGCTTTGAAAATGATCTTCCATTTTCTCCCACAATGGCCTTTGTCCTCTGGATTCTAGGTATTGGTCACCCTCTCCAGATTCTGGTTAGAAGCCCCTAGGCCCTGTACTACAGTTCTGCCTTCCAGGCCTACTGGGACAGCAACTCTGCCACCTCAGCTTTAGAGGTACCCTAAGACCAACAGTGGCAATTCCACCCTTAGAAATGCAGGAAGCCATCGCTCCACCCTTTCAAATCCCTGAGGTCGTAGTCACACATTTTGGGATGGAGGTGACTCAGCTTCTCATGGTCTTTGTTAAGCTTCTGTTCTTATAGTCTCGTGGCCCAGGTCTCAGGCCAACATCTCCCCTGCTGGGACAAGTGTTCCAAAGCTCTGCATCTCCACCAATTTAAGTGCTGAGAGGAACCCCACTCTGCCAAGAAGCCTCCTGCACACAGGGACTCAGCTCTTCTGCTCTGTGGTTCAGCAAGCCTAGCTACACTGATTCAATGCCTGGAGATATCCTACTCTGGTAGGAACTCACCTGTGCATAGGCACTCAGCTCTCTCACTCCATGGGTCAGCTACAGTGCTGTATCACATTGGTCTGATTTTGCTGCTGCTGCCAGCCAAGCCAAGTGCTGCCACTGATCCTCTATTGCTTATTTTTCACCATTTGTGCCTTCAGTGTTAATAATTGTCTTCTGTTCCTTCTGAGTCTTCTATCTAATCACCATTTCAAAAGTGCTTCCACATCTTAGGTGTTTGTTAGAGCAGTACCCCAGTCTCTCAGTACCAAATTCTGCTTTAGTTGGCTAATGCTACTGTAACATAAATACCACAAATGGATGATTTTAAAATGAGAAATTTTATTTGTCACAGTCTAGTAAGCTAAAAGCCCAAATCCAAGATGTCATCAACAGGGGAAGGCTTTCTCTGCCAGTGCTGAGGGAAGGTCTTTGTCATCAGTCTTCATCTGGACTAGGTGGCTGTGAGGTGCAGGAACCTCAGGCTTTTCTAAAGGATGTGCTCAGCTCTCAGCACTCTTGCTTGATGGTATGAGGTCCTCAAATATCTCTGCCAGATTCTTTCTTTTGTATCTCAAGAGATTGTCTCAAAGCATAAAGCAATCCCACACATTAAATCCTGCTCCACCAACACAACAGCACTCATCTACCCTTGTTAATATCATAGCAGCAGGATTTCCAATACAGAGAAACATCACGTAGTACCAGGAATTGTAGCCTAGTCACATTGTTACAGATTTTGAGAGGAACACAATTGCATCCATGACAATGTCCCTCAACCAGTAAACATTGAAAGACACAATATTCCATGACCAGTACTAGCATAAAAAAGTCATTGCCATTCAGTTAATTCCAACTCATAGCAATACCATGTGTTATTCCATAGAGCTATTCCATATTCCATTCTCTTGGCTGTAAATCTTTATAGAAAAAGTTTGCCTGGTTTTCATTCCAAAGAGTTTCTGGGTGGATTAGACACCAATCTTTAAGTTAGCAGCTGGTCCTTAACTGCTTGTGACACCAGGCTTCTTAAGCTCAAACCCAAACTCACTGCCTTGAATGTCAACTCCTGGTGACCTTACAGGACACAGAAGAATTGCTCCATAAAGTTTCCAAGGATCTTCTGGAGGACTTGAACTGCCAACCTTTCGGTTAGCAGACAGCACTTAACTGCTGTACCACCAGAGCTTCCACCAGGCTCCTTAGGAATACACAAAGGCAAATAAGTCCATGCCATTGTCTCAAGTTGCTCATCAAGGAGTGGGGAGAAGCATGAATAAATGAATGAGATGTTGATTTATTTCCACAATGATAAAGCTATATAATAAGATAAATGTACCATATATATCAGTGTGTCTTGAGATACAGGTAGAAGCAAAGAATTGATTTTTAACAATGAGTGAGAATTTACTACTCAGGGTTTTCATGATTGTGACTTCTCAAAAGTAGATCATCAGCCCTTCCATAGAGCTTCTGGGTGGATTTGAACTGCCAACCTTTATGAGAGTGGTCAAGTCAAACCATGTGTGTCACCAAGGGGCACATTAGAAAACTTTTCTCATTTTCATCAAATCCCAACTTGTGTATATTTGTTTGTCTATATATAATGTATCAGTATGCTAAGTGGCCTTAAAAAAGACAAGATGGGTCAAATTGACAGCTTATACAATAGAAATTGTAAAACACTATTACAAGAGACAAAGAAAAGCAGATGAAAGGCATTCCTTGCTCACTGATTGGAAGACTTAATATATGAAAATGTCAGTTGTATCTAAAGCGATCTATAGATAAAATGCAATCCCAATACAATTCCAACAACATTCTTCACTGAAATGAATAGCCTCACAAAGAAAATCATAAGCAACCAGTGTAACACTGAAAAAGAAGAACAAAGCAGGAGGCTTCATACTCCCCAGCATTAAAACGTACCACAGCCAAGCCAGCCAAGTGCCGTCGAGTCGGATCCGACTCATCACACCATGCAGCCATTGTAATCAAAATAGCATGATATTTGTTCATTCACAGACACATACATCAGTGGAATGCCATTGAGAACTCAGAAGGAAATGTGACCATCTACAGATAACTAATTTTCAAAATGGGTCAAATCCACCAATGGAACAGAAACACTTGCTTTAATAAATGGTGCTGTGAAAATTGGATATCTACTTGTAGAAAAATAAAACTGGACCTATACTTTGCCCTAGACACAAAAATTAACTCAAAATGAGTCAAAGAACTACAGCTTAAACTTAAAATTATAAAACTCTTGGGAAAAAAACTGGAAGAGATTTTTGGAACCTAATCTTTTGTAAAAATAGGACAAAACCATAAGAAATGTTCTAGTGAGAGCACTAGATCAAGCTTGATGAGAAATTTTAATAATAATTTTCCTTTCTCCATCTTTGTGAACGGAGAAAAAAGTGGCACTTAAACAGACGGCAGTAATTGAGTTCTGCCTTCAGAAGGGCAGTCAGGTGTTGAACTGACAGAGCAAACAGAGGCAAATGATTTCACATCAAGTAGTGCACACTGGACAGACAGAAACAGTAAGGACAGACAAACCATGAACTTCCTTAAAATGAGTTCCTAGCCTAGACTTAAATCTCTTCTCCTGGTACAGTCTCACTAATGGAGGATTTCCAAAGTGAAACATATAAACGTTCTTGATGTAGAGCGACTAGTGGTGAGTCAAATTTTTTGGAATCCTTGAAATGTAAAAGCAACCATTTAGTTAGGAAAGTGTGAAGATTAAATCAGCTCTAAATCCGAAGCTTTTTGAAGTATAAACACCTTCCATCCACCTAAGAAAGAGTGAGTTAGGGCCCAAGCATTCACTAGGTGAATTCCCTGAAAGCAGTTTAAATAGTGTCTTAGTCTTCTAGTACTTTTCTAACAGAAATACTGCAAGTAGATGGCTTTAACAAAGAAAATTTATTTTCACACAGTTTATTTTCATATACCAGTGGAATAGAATTGAATTCAGTGTGCTGGCTCCAGGAGAATGAAATCTCTCTCTCTCTCTCTCTCTCTCTCTGTCTCTCTGTCTCTCTCTCTCTCTCTCGGCTCTGGAGGAAGGTCCCTGTGTTGCATCAGTCTTTCTTTGATCTGAGAGGATCTCAGGATGGGAACCTCGGGTCCAAAGGATGCACTCTGCTTTGGGTACTGCTTTTTGGATAGTATGAGGTCTCTACTCGCTGCTTGCTTCCCTTCCCTTTCATCTCTTACAGAATAAAAATATAGAAAGTGGTGCAAGCCACACTCCAGGGAAACTGCCTTTACCCTGGAGCAAGGAGGTGACTTTAGGAAGGGTGTTACAGTCCCACCTTAACTCTCTTAAATGTAATCCAGTCTATTAACTACAGGTACAGATTAGGATTTACAGCATAGGAAAATCACAACATGGAAGGCATAACATAGTACTGGGAATCATGGCCCAGCCAAATTATTACAGATATTTTTGGGGAGACACTATTCAATCCATAACAGATAGCAAGTTTATTTATATCAGTTAAAGTCTGAATCTCTGCAAACTTAAAAAAACTGTTACTTGCCTCTTATTTTAATAACTTTAGTCTTAAAATTTACCAAAAAAAAAAAATAGTAGAAATACACTGGAAAATTTCCAGTGAGTATAGGTTTAACCTGGGACTGAGGATGTGGAACTAATGCTTGATACATACCTATGTTGGCTATGCAGCTATTTACAGGTTCAATCGTAATTTAACATATGAATTCTAGTTATGAACACAACTATTTCAATTACTGGTATAGAAATATTCAGTGATAACAAGTACTAGTAAAAAATAATTCCAGAAGTGAGCAAAAATGGTCAAAACTATTAGAACACCAACAGTAATAGTTAAGGACAAGAGTTCACAAATTTTAGTACCTTGCATGTGATCTTGCTATGACTTAGAGTCAGCAGCTTAGTTTTGAAGCAGGTTGCTCCTGCTCACTGGGGCACTGCTTCACTTTGGGTTATAAATTTCCAGCAGGCTGGCAAGTCCAAATAGGCATTTTAGCTCTCTTCAACTGTGATAAATGAATCCAAAAACTAATGCCTTCTGGTTTAGCTGCACGGGGGTGAGTCAGAAGGACAAAATAACACTCCTTCCAGTGGGGTACCAACGAATCTTTTTTAGTTGTCATCTTTCCTAATAAACACAATCCCCTGGGTGTCTTAGTCATATAGAGTTTCTATAATAGAAATACCACAAATGGGTGGCTTTAACAAAGAAAAGTCAAATTCTCTCACAGTCCAGTAGGTTGAAAGTCCAAATTCTAGACACCAGCTCCAGGAGAAGGCTTCCTTTCTGTATCACCTCTGGAGGAAGTGTTGTGATGCATCCCATCAGGCTTCCCTTCTTCTGGGAGCATTTCAGTGCAGGAACCTCAGGTTCAACAAATGTGCTTTATTTGTAGCACTGTTTTCTTGGTTGCCTAAGGTAGCTTTAAGACTATCCAATGTTGTAAAATTCATCAGTATAACTGCTAATAATCCATCTTATTAAATCACAGTAATTGAGCTTAGAAAATATAGGAAAATCTCACCAAATGGTGGGCAATCACATAATACTGAGACTCATGACCTAACCAAATCAATGCACACATTTGGGGGGGGAGGGTTAAATTCAATCCAGGACATGGGGTAATAATTATTGATAATGAAGATTCAGATTTCTGCTCCTCAAATGCCTCGTAAACTTATGAAAATATGTCTTAGAGTACTGCATAAAATATTGACAATGCTTTAATAATTCAGATTGTACCAAGTAAGGATCAGTAGAGACAATGAAGGAGTGTATCACAGGTCTTCCAGTAATTGTTTTATAAGAAGTAAGTTTATGAGATCTTAAAGGAGTGTTTCTTAACTTTAGAAGGACTAAATGGAGAAGAACTTCAGTGAAGGACAAATTTAAGAGTACAGAAAGTTTTCCAAGTTTGGTTTTTATTAAACAGTTCTTTCTACAAGTCTAAAGGATTGTGATTGGTAAGGGCAATATAATCTCTGGCATATGTGGAAAGTTCAGCATAATACTCAACTTTTTTTCAGTAAAATGAATTCTTTGAACACGACAAAGAATTTTGACATGGATCCTGTTTCAGTCAGTCAGTGCTGCTCTAACAGAAATACCACAGAATGGATGGCTTTAACAAAGGCAGGTTTATTCTTACATAGTCTGGTAGGCAACAAGTCCAAATTCAGGATGTCCGCTCCAGAGGAAGGCTTTCCCCCTTGTCAACTCTGGAGGAAAGTTCGGTATTCCACCAGTCTTTGTCCAGGGAGCGTGTTGGCCCAGGAATTTAGATCTGAAGGACGCGATCTTCTGCTGGTGCTACTTTCTCAATGGTGTGAGGTTTCCAATTATCTTCCTGCTTCCCTTTCCTTTTCTCTCTTCTAGGACAAAAAGATTAAGGGTGGGGCAAGCCATACTGCAGGGAAACTCCTATTACAGTGGAGCTGGGAGGTGATCTTGCAAAGGGATTTACAGTCCCACACTAATCCTTTAACATACAGCACAGCAAAATCACAAAATAGAGGACAATCACAGAATATGGGGAATCACAGCCCAAGCAAATGACTACTCATATTTTGGTGTGACACAGTTCAACCCGTGACAGATCCTAATGATGGTTTAGTGTCAGCGTCTTGATAACAGCCTGACTTTCTCCATATTTCAGTTTCATTACAGTGACCAACTGCTGATATTTAAAAAAATTTCTCTTTGGTGCATGTGAAAGCACTAGTGTTTTCACAATAGATACCAAGAAACCAAACCCTCTGTCATCGAGTTGATCACAACTTATAGCAACTCTAGAACAGAGTAGAACTGCTTCGTAGAGTTTTCAAGGAGTGCCTGGTAGATTTTAACTGCCACCGTTTTGGTTAGCAGATGTAGCCCTTAACCTCTCTGCCACCAGGGTTTCTTCACAAGATTAGCTATCTATAAATTCTTCCAAAACCTTTCCATACTTTTGAGATTTCAGGGACAACAATAATTTAGGAAGCAACTCTTTTGGCAGCTGAAACAGCAATATATTTTCCTCAGTTTGGGGCACTCCTTTTGGCCAGTATGTTTAAATTTTAACTATAAAGTTTTCAGAAAGGAATACTTAGACATCTAATAGATAGGTGACTACAGCCCTGTTCCTGATAGTGTAACCAGCTGCAGTTAAGACACCTCTTTCTTTCCATAACACTATAATATCACAGACAATGTTGTTGTTAGGTGCCATAGAGTTGGTTCTACCTCATAGGAACTCGACGAACGATGGAATGAAACACTGCCTGGTCTCACACCATGTTCACAATCATTTCTATGCTTAAGCCCATTGTTGAGGCCACTGTGTCAATTCATCTCATTGGTGGTCTTCCTTTTTTTCGCTGACCCTTCACTCTAACAAGCATGATGTCCTTCCCCAGCTAGTGACCCTTCTTGACAACATATCCAAGTCCCTAAGATGCAATCTTGCCATCTTTGCTTCTAGGGAGAACTCTGGTTGTACTTTTTGTAGAACAGATCTGTTTGTTCTTTTGGCAGCCCATGGTACATTCAACATTCTTCTCCAACACTGCAATGCAAAGGCAACAATTCTTCTGTCTTCTTTTTTCATTGTCCAGCTTTCACAGGCATATGATGCAATTGAAGATACCATGTCTTTGGTAAGGCACATCTTAGTCCTCAAGGTGACATGTTTATTTTTCAGTACTTTAAAGAGGTCATTCATACCAGATTTTCTCAATGCAATATGTCTTTTGATTTCTTGACTGCCACTTTCATGGGCATTGATCGTAAATCAAAATAAAAGGACATCCTTAACAACCTAATCTTTTCTCCCTTTATGACGGTGTTGCTTACTGGTCAAGTTGCGAGGATTTTTGTTTTCTTAATGTTGAGGTGCAGTCCATACTGAGGGCTGTGGTTTTTGATCTTAGTTAGTGAATGTTTCAAATCCTCTTCACTTTCAGCTGGCAAAGTTGTGTCATCTGTGTAATGAAAATTTTTAATGAGTCTTTCTCCAATCCTCATGCCTCATTCTTCTTCATACATTGCAGCTTGCCTTTGACAGGTTATTTGCTTTGCACACATATTGGAAAGGTATAGTGAAAGGATACAACCTTGACACACACTTTTCTTGACTTAAAACAATGCAATGTCTCCTTTTTCTGTTTGAATGACTGCATCTTGATCCATATAAAGATTCCTCATGAACACAATTAAATGTTCTAAATTCCCATTCTCTGCAATGTTATCCATAATTTGTTATGATCCACACAGTCAAATGCCTTTGCAGAGTTAATAAAACATAGGTAAACATCTTTCTGGTATTCTCTGCTTTCAGTCAAGTTCCATGTGATATCAGCAATGATATGTCTGTTTCCACAACCTCTCCTGAATCCGGATGTCAATGTACTGCTGCAGTCACTTTTGAATGATCTTTAGCAAAATTTTACTTCCATGTGAAATTAGTTATATCGTTCAATAATTTCCCCATTCAGTTAGCTCATCTTTCTTGGAAATAGGCATAAATATAGAGTTCTTTCAGTTTGTTGGCCAGGTAGCTATCTACCAAATTTCTCAACATAGATAAAAGACCACTTTCAGCACGACATCTGTTTTTTGGAACATCTCACCTGATATTCCATCAATTCCTAAAGCCCTATTTTTTGCCAAAGCCTTCAATGAAGCTTGGACTGCTTCCCTCAGTACCATTAGTTCCTTACCATGTGCTACCTCTTGAAATGGTTGAATATCAAAGAAATGGTCGTTGTTCAACCATGTGTATGGTCATCATTTATGTTTTTGAAGGAAAGATATTTGCAGTGAATAAATCATTGGTCCTGCAGAATTCTGTCATACAATCTTTGACATCATTTCTATTACCAAGACCTTGTTTTAACCACAAGTCCTTCTTCTTTGTTTCTTACTGTAGTATTCTAATCATCAGTAATGATCAGTTTATCTTGATTGGATATTTGGTGACTTTCCTACTGCAGGATAAGGAAAGCTTTAATTTTCTCCTCTCTTTAGCATTAACGGTTTTTAAATAAACTTTAATAACAGTTGTAATTGCTGTTTTTTTCTTGTAAGTATATGGATATTATCCTATCACAGACAACACTACAATGTAGATCTTGACATTTTCTTTTTTGTGTTCCATTCCTCTTCAGTTTGTCATTTCTGTTGTATTGAGCAATGTTATTATCTTATTCAAAATGGCCACTTTCAGTTTCTTTAAGGTCACTAATGACTAAGAGAACGATCTGTATGCATTTCATTTTTTACCACTTCTGATTTTCTTAGATTCATACTTTGTACATTGCAAGAAGGACCAGGCAGTCTACTTCTGAAAAACCTGGCCTATGAAAACCTTATGAATAACAGAAGAACACTGTCTGAACATTCACATGCTGATGTGGCTTGACTCAGACAACCATTAATAATCAGAACATGGAATGTATGAAGCACAAATGTAGGAAAAAGAGTAGACAGGTTTAAAGTAGCTACCATATATAACCTAATATTAGAGGATGCCAGAAGAAGCACTTCATAGGAAGGAAGTCTATTGGCAGATAATGTTAAGTTAAAACAGAGTTAAATAGTGCCAATAGAGAATTAGAGTTAGGTACATTTACAAAAAACAAAAACAAAAAAGGATTTTCCAAAACAACATCTGCTTTGTTTTTCACTAGTTTTGCTGTAACAGGTATGACCATAAGGCGGGGGGTCAGACCCCGGCTACAAAGGCCAGCTACACGCTACAGTAACCCACATGTATATTTGCTCCCCATGTTTCTGTGTAAGAATACTCAGTGTATTACCAGAAACTTCATTCTCAAAAAGTGTGAACTCTAAATGATAGTCAGGAAGTTCTCAAGTGGACATTTTAATCAAAGATTCTTTTAACTTAGTTATTATCCCCTTTGATCTTCTGGATTAAGACAGATAGGATCTGGCTCAGAGGTTTTCAAATACTTACACAGAAACTGTACCATAAGAGAATAATTAGGAAGCCAGGCTCAGTAATAACTTCAAAGACCCAGAACCCCCTTAATTGTTTCTTTTCTAGGTAAGGAAAAAGCAGCAATGACCTCTTTTCTCTTGGGGGTCAATGGAAATATCCACTGTAGAGATAAAATAACCTAAGTGTTGGACAGAAATCTAAGCTAATTGCAGTTTCTCCTTTGAAATTATATGTCCACCAACAACAAAATCTTTGAACAGGGCTATGCTATCCTTGAGGCAAGCCTGTTGAGAGGTGGAACACACCAGCAAATTGTCAACATATTGTAATAAAGTAGATTTATTAGGAATTTACAAATTTTGTGAGTTTGTGTGCAAATTTTTTAAAAATAATTTGGAACCTCTGTAAAATTTTTGGGCATGACATTTCAGGAAAACTGTTGTTTATCCCAAGTAAAAACAACAAATGTCTACTTTGGGTTTCTACAGGATGCTGCAGGATGTGCTACAAAGTCTATAAGAGTAAAGTATATTGATTCAGCAGAAACATCAGAAAGTAACAGCTGTCTGTTGGAAACAATAGAATATCTAGGGAAAGCTTACTGCTTCCAAATCCTGTACAAATCACCAGCCTCTGCCATGTGATTTTTTAATCGGAAGCGTAGGGACATTTCAAGGAACAGGACAGGAGATAACCCTTTAGAAAGAAAATCTTTAATAATAAGAGTTATTCCTCCTTTTGCTTCATGTTTAAATGGGTATTGTGAAATCTTAGGCCAAGACATAGATGCCTTCACTTGAAGTTTAATAGGTCCAGCACACTGAACCCTGCCAATCTCTGTAGAAATTGTGACGCTCAAGAAATTCAGAAAGTTATTTCACGGGAAATAACTTCAGAGTGGATAGACTCTATTTGGAAAAGAAAAAAAAATGTACAGGAATAGTAAAGGCTTGCATGTTGCAGTTAACTTTTTCTTTGTTGAGTGATATCTGAGTTTTGACTATGAGCTGAAATTAATAAAATTATCTTTTTTCACTTAATTGCAAATTACAGTTCATTTAGATAAAATATCCCTTCCTATTAAATTAGCAGGCGTTCCAGGACTTAGCGGAAAGGGATGAAAATCTTCTATAGAGTCCAGAGAAATAAGTGCATGTTCAGAAAGAAACAGTGTTTGTTTCTCATTTGTAAACTTCCATTATAATGGATCCTTTTACTCTGGGACCCACCATGTGCCTGTCAGTTTGCCATATTATGATGGCCTATATGCTGCTGTAGAAACTGTGCCACCAGTATTTCAAATATTGGATCGCCTATAGTGGATAGATTTCAGAGAAACTTCTAGACTAAAGCAGATTAAAATGACCTGTCTACTTCAGAAAAAACGGTCAGTGAAAACCTTATGAATAATAGCAGAACATTGACTGATACAATGCAAAAAAATGTGCCCCTCGGTTTCGAAAGCACTTAAAGTAAAAATGGGAAAGAGCTGCCTCCTCAAAGCAGAGTTGATCTCAATGACATAGATGGAATACAGCTTTGGAGACCTTCATTTGATGATATGGCATGACTCATATGGAGAAAAGATAGCTGCAAACATCTGTCAATAATAGGAACAAGGAATGTACAATGTACAAACCTAGGAAAATGGGAAGTGGTCAGAAATGAAATGGAAAGCATGAAGATTTATGTCCTAGGCATTTATGAGATGAAATGGACTAGTATTGGCTATTTTGAATCAGACGATTGAATAGTCTACTAAATTGGGTATGACCAATTGAAGAGATATGAAGTCATGTTCACTGTCAGAAAGAAATCTTCAAAATCTATCCTGAAGTACAATAGTGTCAGTAATATAATAACGTGACAGAATTAATTACTTTGTGTGTGGTCTTTCTAGCCATGTTCTTATAACTCCCACCCAGGCAATTTGGTAGGATTTGCATGCTGGGGTAATTGTGGCCTGCTGAGGAGCCTGGTGAGTTTTACCTCAAAAGAGAGCCAATGATGGAGCAGAGAGGAGATCCCATCACCACCAAGGAAGAACAGCCAGAAGCTGGCTCCTTCTTTGGACCTGAGGTAACTGTGCAAGGAAGTATCTGGGATGGAGACAGAGAGAGCAAATTATATCCCTGCATGAAGAGGATAAGAAGCAGAGGCAGGAAAGTACCAGCAACAGAGACCCTACAGTGGGAGATTGAGTAGTGGGCTTCCTGGCCGACAAAGAGAGAAGTTTGAGTGCCTTTAGGCAGAAGCCTATGGCCAGAAAAAGAGACTCCTGTGAGTATAGCTGGCACAAGGCTGTCCCAGTGAAAGAGCTGTATCCTGGAGTGTTTCTGAACCTGAATTGTATCCTGTTAGTTTCTTAATAAATTTCATAAGCGTGGGGATGATCTGTGAAGCCTGTGTGGCCACTGCAATGAATAATCAAATTCAGCAGAGAAGTTCAGTGCTGTGGGAGTGACAGTCAGGGTCAGAACTTGTAAAGATGGCTGATAGAGGAGGCTTCTCTGGATTCTACTTCATGGGAGTTAGCCTTGAGCTGTTGATCTGGTTTCTCCTTCTCTCTCCCGGAGTTGAAGGAGGCTATACATCACCTCTATACCATATTTACAGATAAAATCTGTATGTCTACAAGTGACACCAATTAATATAATTGTTTTTGAAATTTTTTGCACTAACTACTAATCCTCAAAGTGAAAAAATCAAAGATTTTGTCAAACTTCTGCAGTAGGAAATTTATCAAACATGCAGTCAAGATGCATTGCTAGTACTTGGTGACTGGAATGCAATGTGACTAGTGGAAATAAAGAAGAAGGATCAGTAGTTAGAAAATATGATCTTAGCGATAGAAAAAGTTTTGGAGATCACATGACGACATTTTTCAAGACCAAAAATTTATTCATTAAGATCATCTTTTTAACAACAACATGAACAATGACTATACTCGACAGTGGAAAACACATGGTCAAGTCAACTACTTCTGTGGAAAGACATAATGGAAAAGCTCAATAGCATCTGTCTGAACAAGGCAAGGGCCAACCAATACACACATTGGGCCAACCAATGTATGTATACATTGTGCATAAACATGTTCAGGTTGAACTAAAGAAAATTAAAACAAGCCTGAAAGAGCCAAAATATGACATTAAGTATATCCAGTTTGAATTTAGAGACCTTCTCAAGAATAGATATGATATATCAAACACTTGTGATCAGAGACAATGTGAGTTGTGGGATGACATTAAAGACATTTTCTGTGAAAAAAGCAAAAGGTCATTAAAAAGAAAAAAAGATCAATATGGATGTCAGAAGAGACTTTGAAAATTGCTTCTCGGTGTGGAGTAAAGTGAAAGGAAGACATGATGGAGTAAAAGAGCTGAATAGAAGATTTCAAAAGGCAGCTCAAGAAGGCAAAGTAACTTATTATAACATAATGTGAAAGTCCTGGAATTAGAAAACCAAATGGGAAGAACATGCGTGCATTTCTCAAGGTCGAAAACACTGAAGAAAAAAATTTCAGCCTCGAGCTGTAATTTTGAAGACCTCTATGGAGAAAATATTGCACAACACAAAGTATCAAAAAAGAATGGAAGAATACACAGAGTCACTGTACAGAAAAGAATTTTTCAATGTTCAATCATTTCAAAAAGTAGAAGATGATCAGCAATTGCTGGTACTTAAGAAAGAAGTTGAAGCCACACTGAAGTCTTTGGTGAAAAACAAGGCTCCAGTAATTGACAGAATACCGACTGAGATGTATCAACTCACAAATGCAACACTGAAGGTGCTTTCTTTTCCATGTCAAGAAATTTAGCAGAGAGCTACCAGGCTAACTGTGGAGAGATCTATAGCTCTTCCCACCTCTAATAAAGGTGATCCAACAGAAGATGGAAATTGTTGAACAGTATCATTAAAATCACACACAAGTAAAATTTTGCTGAAGACTATTCTAAAGTAATTACAGCAGTATTGCAACAAGAAACTTCCAGAAATTAATCTGAATGCAGAAGGGGACATGAGAGGAGTAATATCATTGCTGATGTCAGAGGTATCTTGGCTGAAAGCAGAAAATACCAGGAAGATGTTTACCTGTATTTTATTGACTATGCTGAGGTACTTGATTGTGTGCATCAGAACAAATTATGGGTAATGTTACAAAGAATGGGAGTTTTAGAACATTTACTTATGTTCATGAGGGACTTGGACGTAGAACAAGAGGCAATAATTTGAACTGAGCAAAAGAGTAGTTTGTGGTTCAAACAAAGTATCACGAAAGGTATGTGTCAGCGTTGCACCCTTTCACCATACTTATTCATGCGTATGCTGAGAAAATAGTCTGAGAACCTGGGCTATATGAAGAAGAACAAAGCATTAAATTGGAGAAAGACACATTAATAACCTGACATATGCAGATTAAAAACTTTGCTTGATAAAAGTAAACAGGAATTGAAGTACTTCCTGATGAAGACCCAAAACTACAGTCTTCTGTGTGGATTAGACATCAACATGAAGAAAATAAAGGTTCTAAAGGTCAACAAGTAACATCATGATAAACATAGAAAATACTGAAGTTGTCAAGGATTTACTTCTACTGGGTTCCACAATCAAGACCCATGGAACCCAAAGTGAAGAAATCAAACTTGGTATTGCATTGGAAAAGGTAGTATAAAAGACATCTTTAAAGTGTTAAAAGCAAAGATGTTTAGAAGTCTAAAAGATGTGCCTGACCTAATTTATATTTAATTACTTCATATTCAAGCAAAAGTTGCACAGGGAATAAGGATGACTGAAAAAAAATTGATGCCTCTGTATTATGTTTTTTGACAAATTACTTTGAATATACCATGGACTGCAGAGCTAACAAGTCTCTTCTTGATGAAATACAGTCAGAGTGCTCCTTGGAAATGAGGATGATAAGGCTTTGTCTCAAGTACTTTGACATGTTATCAGGAGGTACCAGTTGCTGGAGAAGGAAATCATTATTGGTAGAGTAGTTGTTGTTGTTAGGTGCTGTCGAGTCGGTTCTGACTCATAGCAGCCCTGTGCACATAGCAATCCTATGCACAATGGAATGAAACACTGCCCGGTCTTGTGTCACATCCAGAATCATTTTTATGCTTAAGCCCATTGTTGCTGCCACTGTCAATTCATCTCATGGAGGATCTTCCTCTTTTTCACTGATACTCCACTCTACCAAGCATGATGTACTTCTCCAGGGACTGATCCTTCCTGACAACATGTCAAAGTCCATAAGACACAGTCTTGCCATTTTTGCTTCCAGGGAGCACTCTGTTCATACTTCTAGAACAGATCTGTTTGTTCTTTTGGCAGTCCATGGTACATTCAACATTCTTCTCCAACCCCACAATTCAAAGGCATCAATTCTTCTTCTGTCTTCTTTTTACATTGTCCAACTTTCACATGCATACGATGCAATTAAAAATACCGTAGCTTGGATCACATGCACTTTAGTCTTCAAGTAGACATCCTTACTTTTCAATACTTTAAAGGGACACTTTGTAGCAGACTTTCGCAAAGCAATATGTTTTTTGATTTCTCGACTCTTGCTTCCATGAATGATGCCTGTGGACTCAAGTAAAATGAAATCCTTCTCCATTTATGACAATGTTGCTTACTAGTTCAGTTGTGAAGATTTTTGTTTTCTTGATGTTGAGGTGTAAACCATACTGAAGGCTGTGGTCTTTGATCTTCATCACTTACGTGTTTCAAATCTTCTTCACTTCCAGGAAGTAAAGTGGTATCAACTGCATAACACATGTTGTTAAGGAATCATCTTCCAGTTCTGATGCCTCGTTCTTCTTCATATAATCCAGATTCACAGCTTATTTGCTCATGATACAGATTGAAAAGTTATGGTAAAAGGATACAGTCCTTATGCACAACTTTCCTGACTTTAGAGTAGAAGGTCAGTGAAAGATAAGATTCTTGACAAGTTGATTGTCACAATAACTGCAACAATAGGCTGAAACATACAATGATTGTGAAGACAGCATAGGACAGGGCAGTATTTTGTTCTGTTGTGCATAGAGTGACTATGAGTCGGAACTGACTCAACAGCTGCTAGCAACAACACGCTCTTGGGAAAGGGCTTTTTCAGGCATGTTGGATTAATTGCATAGAAGGACCCCCTGAATCAACTAAAAATATACTAAGTTCTTCATTGTTGTTTCTCCTGAGGGTTAAAGCAACCACAGGAATAGCTCCTGTTTTGTCCCTCAAGCTTCTTTATTGTGAGTCAATGGATGGAGGATAAGTTGAGTTAGAACCCTTCTGTTTATTCTGTAACTGAAAACATTTACTTTGGCAATGACCAGGTTTTCTGTAACAGTTTCAGGGACCAATTTTAGGTCCATTGAAGAGTTTAAAATCCTTTTTTCTGTACAGGTTCTTGCAGCTGTTGTAGTTTAAGCAGTCTGCTTTGTTTCTAAGCTCATGAACTCAGGTGGTTAATTTCCCAATAGAAGCAGCCTGTCAATCTAATGCTGAATATTTAAGTTTTCAGGTGAGACATAAATACTGCCTTTCAGGCCTCTGGATTCCTTCATTTGAAGACTTAAATGAAGAACATTCCAATAACTTCTAGAGTAATAATGATTGGTAATCATAAAAACTTTCATCACTTCCTTGCATACCAGTATGGACTTTGGTCCAACCATTTCTTTGGAGGAAAGGCCTTAAAGATTCTATAATGTAAATCTGTACACTTCTCTCCAGTGTCATGAGTAGGTTTTTGGACACTTTTGACATATTTAAAACTAAACAATCTTGAGGATCTTTCCACTTAGCATGTTCTACCCAAAATTTGATTTCTCTTGGGCCAATGACTAGTTGATATAAATCAGACAATCTGGTTGATAAGCACTAATAAAGGCAAATGCTGAGAGAGCTCAGTGAAATAATAGATAAAAAGTATCACAAGAATATGATGGAGTAGAATTCTAATCCAGAGTATGCAAAACCTTAGGACAATAATAAAGGATTTGGATTTTGCTTGCAGCAGGTTTGAACATGGTGACATGATTTCCTTTATTTATTCTTAAGATTTTTGTGTCTGCTGTGTGGAAGAGACACTGGAGAGAGAACATCAGAAATAGGAGAATTTAGGTACCTGTTTTGATGGGGTAAGTTCTCTGCGTAGCGTAAATAACTTGCAGTCAGGTGGCTACTAAACAAAATTTTGGTGGTTCAAGCATATACAGTAGTATCACAGAAGAAAGACCTGATGTTCTTTTTCTGAAATGTCATAATAATTTATACTCTGTGGAGCTGTTCTACTCTATAATACAGAGGGTCATTGTAAGTTGAAATCAGTTCATTGGTGATGGAGTTTTCATAGCTAATGAATGTTGATGATTACTTTGACCAGAATGGTAGCAGTCACTTTGGTAAGAAGTAATTAAGATTTTCACAAAATATAGTGTGCTGATAAAACAGACTGAGAACAAAAAGAGAAAGTTAAGGATGTCTCTAAAATGATTTGAACTGAGCAATTGGGTGGATGGTGATACCATTTACTACCATTTACTACATTAGGGGAACAGATTCAAGAGCTACACCAAGAATTAATTTTGAACACGTGAAGTTTGAAATGCATATTAGGCATCCCAGGAGATATTTTGATAGGCAGTTGAGTAGATGGCTTTGAAGTTTAAGGGAGATCTCGGAATCAAGTATATGCTTAAGGATCATCAGTTAGTACAGATGTTATTACAAGCCATGGGAATAAGTGAATTTACATAGGGGGTGATAATAAGAGATATTTCTGAATATTGAACCCTGTAGCACTCTAAAATTTTACAGTCATAAGAAGAGAGTCAACAATATAACTTTCAAAGAGGCAGATCAAAAATCAGGAATGACTATTTTGCAGGCCAAGTACAGAAACTGTTTCTAAAAAGGGAGTAGGCAATTGTGTCAAATACTCTATGAAGATTTAAGTAAGCTGAAAGATGTATACTGATCATCGAACTCACTTTCTGAGCAAGGTTGCTCAAGGGCGTGATAGGGATGAGGGCACACTGTGCTCGGAAGATACTGAGGGTTGAGCAAGTGGAATAGCTAAGTGTAAGCAATACTTTCCATTAATTTCATTTATTTTTTTAAAGGTAGGAATAGTCAAAAGGAAATGGGATCAAGAAAAAGTACTTTTTTTTTTGGATGGGCATTGATTAACATAATTTCAAGTAGATGGGAATCATCCAATAGTGAATGAAAAGTTGATGGAATCAGAAAAAAATGGACAAATTAGGAGTAAAGCATTTTAAAAGAAAAGAATAAATCAGATACAGGTTACAAATGGTGAGATTGTCTTAGGGGCCTGGAGGAGTTCATTCATTGTTCAAAAAGAACAATAGAGTGTAAGATGGAGGTAGGTTAGCAGATTTGATGGTATGAGGTTGAAGAAGTTTTCTGACTGCATTTCGTTTCCTCAGAAACACAAAAAACAAGGTCACCAAGTGAAAATGAGAAAGGAAAATGTATTTGATATTTTAAAGAATGAAGAAAAGGTGAGAAATGATTGCTTTGGAAAGTAGGAGAGGGAAATGTCTGAGGAAATATAATAAATAGGTTTTCTGGAAAGGGCTTAGGTCATAAATTTAAAGCAAGTCTAGCCATTATGTATCGTGATATTCTTCAGCTTCAATCAGCTACAAGTTTTCAGGAGAGATTAAGAGACAGTTGGATTCAAACCAGGGTTGTGGTTTGTAGATAGCTATTAAAAAGGAAGAATGAGCAAGAATGAATGTGACACATTCAAGTACTGATGGTAATAATGACACACCACAGACTCTGAACTATGTAATGAAGGAAGTGGTAATGCAAGGGAACATAGAGAATAAAAGATTGCTTTAGTCAGCTGGTATTTCTCTAACAGAGAAACCACAAAGTGGATGGTTTTTGCAAAGTAAAGTTTATTCATACACAGTCCAGTAGGATACAAGTCTGAAATTAGGGAGTCCAGTCCCAGAGAAGGCTTTGTTCTCTGTTGGTCCTAGAAGAAGTTCCTTGTGTTGCATCAGTCTTTAGTCAGGGAACATTTTGGCACAGAAACATTAGGTCTGAAGAACATGTTCTACTGAAGCTGCTTCTTGTTTTGATGGTATGAGGTTCCTCATTCTCTTCTTGCTTCCCTTTGTCTTTATCTCTTCTTAGGATGAAAGGATAAAACAAGGTACGAGTCACATTTCAGGGAAACTCCCTTAGTAAAGGTGTCGGAGCCCCACCCTAATCCCCTTTTAACCTAATCCCACTGGCAGAGATTAAGATTTACAGCACGAGAAAAATCACAAAATGGTGGGCAATCATAAAATACTGGGAATCATAGCATGAAAGTGTCAATGAATTGTTGTTGTTAGGTACCAGTGAGTCAGTTCCAACTTATAGTAACCCTGTGAACAACAGAATGAAACACTGCACGATCTTGCTCCATGTCCACAATTGCTTTTATACTTAAGCCCATTGTTGTGACCACTATGTCAATCCATCTTGTCTAGGGTCTTCCTCTTTTTCGCTGACCCTCCACTCTACCAAGCATGATGTCCTTCTCCAGGAACTTATCTTTCCTGACAACGTGTCCAAAGTATGTAAGATGTGGTATTGCCTTCTTTGCTTCCAAGGAGCACTCTGGTTGTACTTCTTCCAGAGCAGATTTGTTTGTTCTTTTGGTGGTGCATGGTACATTGAACATTCTTCTCCAACACTGCAATTAAAAGGCATCAATTCTTTTTCTATCTTCTTTATTCATGGTCAGCAGATTGAAAGTCCTTATTTAAGAGTTGTTGAGATGGGAGAACTAGAGGAAAAAGCATGGAAGAGTCACTGTTGCTATTACAACAACTGGAACCCTGGTTGTTCAGTGGTTAAGAGATCAGCCATTAACTAAAAGTTTGGCATTTCGAATCTACCAGCCACTCACTGGAAAAACTATGAGGCAGTGTACTCCATTCTATAGGTTTGCTATGAATTGGAATCAAAGTTATGGCATTACGTTTAGTTTAACTGGTTTACCTATGACACTGGATAATGAATGGAGCTTTAAGAAGTATTTCTGTTATTGGTAAGGAAATGTGTCAGAGTCTGAGAGTTCTCTGATGAATATGGGCAGAGGGGAAGCCATGCCAAGGTTAAGGAAAAGACAGACAGACAAAAGTTAGTGATCAAGGGGCTAATGGTCATCCCAGTCTAAAGCCCCAAATCAAGTTTTATTGAAGTATTTATACCATCCACTAATAAAAATTCATATCATAGAAACCAAGGAGTTGGGGACATCCAGGTAGCTGGCTAGGGTGGGAACGGTTTTCTGCTACCCATTGCATTGTCATGGTTTTCCGCATTCCTACATGCCCTATTTCATTAACTGGATGTGTTCCCATATAATTCCTTTGTTATTGGACACAATGGTAAAGTCAAGGTAATTGATTATCATGCTCTTAGTACAAAAGGTTATATAAAGCTGAAGTAATGGTATAGCAGCCAAGATGGCTGCAGTCATGTCAAGAGAGTTAACATATTTTCCCACAAAACAACAAATGGTGGAGAAGCTGTGGGGAAACAGGAACTCTCCTACACTGTTGATGGGATGGCAAAATGGTACAACCTCTCTGGAAAACAGTCTGGCACTTCCCTAAGAAGCTGGAAATAGATAGACCATTTGATCCAGTCATCGCACTGCTTGGAATATATCCTACAGACTTAAGGGCAGTCACATGAACAAATATATACACACAAATGTTTATTGCAGCACAGTCCATAATAGCAAAAAGACGGAGACAACCCAGGTGCCCAACAACACATCAACGGATAAACAAACTATGGTACATACTCAGTGGAACACTATGCAGTGGTAAAGAACAATGATGATTTTAGGAAGGATCTCATAACCTAGTTTCAGCTGGAGGACATTATGCTGAGTGAAATCAGTCAGTGGCCTAAGGACAAATATTGTATGAGACCCCAACTTTAAGGACTTAAAAACAGACTTACATACAGAAAAAAAGACTCTTGGACAGCTGCAAGGGAGATGAAGGAGAGAGAGGGCTGGTCATACATTAGATAACTGATAGAAATTTTGTTGAGTGAAAGCAGTGACAGCACATGTTAGAAATAAAATCAACTTAACTGGACTTCAGCATAAACTGAAAACTCTTCATATTTTAACCTAATATTGCAAGGATAGAATAGCAGGAGCTGGGGCCTGGGGACCACGTTCTTAAGGGACATCAAGGCCAATTGTCGTAACTAGCCTATTATTAAGAGAGTCTACTGCACCTCATATTGGTAAGTGGCATCAAAGCTAGCAAGCAAGCTGCCACCTGAGGTACACCAAATGGTCCCAACTCATCCACAACAGATAATCACCAAGGACAACAAAGACATGAGGGAAAAAGAGCCCAGAACACAGAAGGATCCGTGTGCATGAGTGACTGTATCACCATGTGACCAGAAGAACCAGACGGTGCCCAGCCAACACCAAGGACAGATGTGATGGAGTACACAATGTTGAGTCCCAGTGGCAACACGAGAAAAAGAAGGTTGCACCTCAAGAAGTCCACTAAAAGACCACAATTGATGGTCTGAAGGCCTGGGGAGTTTTCTCTGGGGGCATGGCACATATACCTGCTGCTGTCACTGACCAGGAAACATCACTGAGGTCAAGTCTTTGGCCAGTAATGGATTGGACTTGGGGACACAACATGACCATATGGTGTATGTACTTTATAATTCTATGAATCTATAGGATTCTGCTCTACTGGCCTCTGGAAAGAGGGGCACAAGAGATTTTTTTTTTTTTTATGATTGAATGAAAATGTACATTCCCATATACATTCTCATGTTCACCTATATGCAGCTCCCACTGCTCTCCCTGCCTGGTGATAGCACACCCCTCCTCTTTGCTCCATATATGTCCTATCTTCCCAAAAGTCTTATCCCCTCATCCACACCCACTCCCCTTCCTCCAGCAAGAGGTCAGCAGGATGACACCCTATAGATGCATAGAACCATAAAATTTCCACAAGATACAGTCACTGTAGGTCGCCAAGTCCAGTCCATTGCTGTCCAAGAAATTGACCTTCATTATGATTTATGGACAGGGGCAGCATTAGGGCCAGGGACCATGCTCCCATGGGAACCCTGAAGCCCCCAGGCCATCAATTGAAGTCTTTTATTGGAGATCTCAGGGTGCACCCCTATTTATTCTCTTGTTGCCAATGAGACTCAACTTTGTGAGCTCCACCGTGGATATCACTGGTAGTGGCTGGGCACCATCTGGTTCTTCTGGTCATGAGTCAATGTAGAGACCCACTCACAAGTGTCTCTATGTCTTCTGGGTTCTCTTTTCCCCATGTCATTCTTGTCCTTGGTGATCATCCGTTGCTGTTGAGTTGGGACCATTTGCTGTACCCTCTGATGGCAGCTTAGTAGCTTTTAAGACCCCAGATGCCGCTCACCGGTATAGGGTGCAGAGTCCTCATTAGCAAAACTCTAGCGGCACAGGAGGTTTTTAAGAGGATATGACATGTATAGAAGGGGAAGGAGTAATGTGCTGTCACCAGGCAAGGAGAGAATAAGGAGCTGCGGATAGATGTGTATGGAAATTTAATTTGGACTGTATACTTTCACTCAATCATAATAAAAGAAAAGAAATTCAGGAGTGAAATCAAATTACAGTTATGTCAAGAAATCTAACAGAGCACTGAATTTTCAGTATTTTGAAGTTGTTCACACCATCAGTTGAGGGGGAAAAGTTCAGTTGTTAATGAACACATGGCCATCATTTATTGTTGCCCATGATGAGAAGAGTTTCCAAATCATGTAACAGAATGTCAGAAACTGCTGAAGAATACTGTTATGGATTGAATTGTGTCCCCCAAAAATGTGTGTAGTAATTTGGCTAGGCCTTGATTGCTGCTATTATGTGATGAAACCCTGGAGGCATAGTGGTTAAGTGCTAAATCTGCTGATCAAATCCACCAGGCACTCTTTAGAAACTCCAGGGGATAGTTCTACTGTATTTGATGGGGACTCTGTAAGTCAGAATGGATTCAGATGAGGCAGTGTGTTTGGCAATGGGTCCTGTGCTGTAAATCCTGCATCTATAATATTAATAAAGGCGGGTGGGCAGCATTTGTGTTGGTGGGGCAGGAGTCCCCAATGTGTAAGACTGCATTGTGCCTTGAGGCAATCTTTTGGGCTGTAATGGAAAGGGAAGCAAGCAGAGAGCTGGGGATCTCACACTGTTACTGTCTTAAGCAGTGCCCTTTGGAAAGCACCCAAGACCCCTGCACCTCAAAATCTCCGAATCCAGGGTGAGATTGACTACAGAGACCTTCCTCTAAAGCCAGCACAGAAAGCCTTCCTCTGGAGCTGACTCTGAATTTGGACTTTTACCCTAACAGACTGTGAAAAGTAAAATTTATCTTCTTAAATCCATCCACTTGTGGTATTTCTGTTAAAGCAACACTAGATGAGTAGGACAAACATTAAGTCTAGTGACAGCCATGAAAAGTCAATAAAGGCTTCCTGGAAGAAAAGATACAATGATCCAGTCTTAAAGAACTAACAAGAATTTTCCACTATAAGAAGAAAAAGACTCAAGCTATTGGCTAATAGTTTTCAAAGACTTTGTGTTCTCTTTCTTCTGGGCTAATCTTTGATGAATGTTATGTCATTCTAACTTAAAAAAATCTTACATCAGTTAAGCAGCTACCACTAATAGCTACACAATTTGCAGAACAATTAATGTGTGCCACACTCTGTATTTACCATGTGGCTGTGAGGTCTGCAGTTTTCAGTATGAATTACACCTCAACATAAAGAAAACAAAGATTTCAAAGACTGATCCAGTAAGCAATATCATGATAAAATGGAGAAAATACTGAAGTTGTCAATGATTTCATTTTATTTGGATCTACAATCAGTTTCCATGGGAACAGTAATCAAGAAATGAAACAACTGCATTAGGCAGATTTCCTGTGAAAGACTTCTTTTAAGTTTTAAACAAAATGTCACTTTGAAGACTAAGGTGTCTATGATGCAAGCCATGACGTTTTCAGACTCCTCATAATATTGTCAATGTTGTGCAGCTGATTAGACCTCGAGTGACCTGATTCAGGTTTCAGAGATTAAACTAGCAAGTTCGGTCTCCTGATGAGTGGCAAACAGGAAACTCCCTTCCCCAAAGCACAGGAGGATGCATCCTTTTTAGTAGCAAATGACAGAAAAGTTTATCAAGGGAAAGTATGTTCCAAAGAAGGATTGGGTCAGTCTCCATGAGTGGAAAAAGACCTCGTATACATTTTTGGGGTTCTTTTTGTTGGCAAAAGCAAAGGGTGACATCATAGATGGGAGGGGCAATAGTAACTTGGTTTCTGCTTGGGCCTGAGGCCACCATAGCCATCTTACAACTACCGGGAGGAACTGTTCTATTTGCATCCCAGTTGCCAGAAAGAACCCACATCTGCATCACAAACTGCCAAAGAGAGCTGTTGATGTGTGGCACATCAGATTCCCCTGGCAACTTTATTAATACCATATATGTTCTATAGTGCAAACAAGACCTTTGTTATCCATAGAAGAATGTTAGATTCTTGAGTAAAATATGTTAGCATGTGGTGGCAGAGATCAAGCCCCCTAGTTAACCTTGACAATATGACAAAATTGGATAATAAATAAGGAAGACAAAAGGAGAAGATATGATTCTGAATTATGGTATTGGGGAAGAATGTTGAATACATCCAGGACTTCCAGAAAAACAATGAAATACGTCTTGCAAGAAGTAAAACCAGAACTCACTTCAGAAACTAGGATTGTTGCTGAACCCAGAAAGGTAAATCTTTGTCTAGTGTGCTCAGATTTGCCAATAATCTGGACACTCAGTCTTTGAGAAAAAGAAAGTAACTTTACTGTAATACACAGAGCAAGGACTCAAAAGGCAGTTCCTCAGATCTGATTACCTGAGCAGGATGATTCAGATGATTCAGGTGATTCAGACAACAAGATTGTGGCTGCCCAGGCATACTGAGGAGAGAAAATTCTAGAAGGAAGATGTTGCATAAGTTATAGCAGCAAGGAAAAGGATGATGTGATTTTTGTCAGACCTCTAGCTTTAGAATAGGGTCTAGGTGATGATTTTTCTTCTAATTCATTCAACCTATAGATGTGTCATCTGCTGAGGTCAATTGGAGATCTCAGCTGGACTTTCTGCACATGTGAGGTGGACTAAATATGGCATAGACTAGTTTAAGACACCCTTTTTTGACTAATGGAAATATATTGGCATCTGTAGGTCAGGTTACCAGATGGCAAGACTCAATCTCACAAACTTTGGACACATTGTCAGGAGGGACCAGACCCTGGAGAAGAATATCATGCTTGGTAAAGTAGAAGGTTGGCAAAAGAGAAAAAGAGCTTTGAAGAGATGAATTGATATGTTTCACCACTAGTGCTAACATGGCCTAGAACATTGTCTTGCCTCTCCGAAACATCTTGATAAACTTCAACTCTCCTTTGCTTGGCTTGGCTCCTTTGCTTTTGTTCACTGGTGAGCTCCTTAGGGAACCTTTGTGTTCACACCTTTCTCACACCAAGATTTTCAGTTAAGATTTTTCTAACTCTTTCTCTATTGTTGCTTACTTGGTCTTCCATGCTTCTCACATCCAGCCAATGATTTTGAAACAAAATTTGACAGATTTTTACAGTGTTTTCATCAGTTCTAGTCATTACTGGCTGCCCTGCCTCTTTTCATCAGTGATGCTTTCTCTCCCCTCAGAGAAACACTTAATCCATTTGTATACTGCATTTTTTTTTCATGGCATTATTTCCATAAAGTTGGATTAGGCTGTCTCTGATTTCAGTTACACTTTTGTCAAGTTTAACAAAAAATTTAATGTTTGTTCATTGTCTTAACTCAAAATTCAAGCTCCAACATTCTTGTGACGGCATACAAAAACCCACAATAGCAATAATAAGTGCCACACAGCAAGATTCCACCGCTTATTAACACGTAAACAGTTGTGAGACACTGATATACTAAGGTTATGAAACCTTGCTGAGTTGTTTGTACAACTGCCAACGTAAGCTCATGGTGGCAGGTTCACAGACTCAATTGCCAGAACTTGTATTGGTATAAGAGACATAATTCTGTCATCAAGGTATTTACAGAAAAAAAAATAGAGGACAGATTACAGACCACAAACTGTGTTTTGGTCCCATGCTCTGCACTAGGATAAAGGACACAAGTTTTATCTTTAGAGAATTCATAGTCTAGCAGTGCTTATATACATGCATAAACAATTTATTTCGTGTGATAAATTATATGACAGGGTGCTGTGTGAACACAGAGGAGGAACTCCTAGCCTAGATTAGCTGAGATGAATAGCTTATAAGAGCAGCTAAACTTTGAGTGCAGTCCCACAGGAGAAATTACAAGGAAACTATCTAGGCAAAATTATCTAATCATAGATGAATGTCCTACAAGGGCTAATGTTCAGATCTGAGAGAGCAGGCTGTCTTTGAATATTTGGCATAAATACCTGGAAATGGGATATGAACGATGCATGACAAGAATGGAGAGCATTAATTTTGACTTGAAATTGGTCTCCATATTAGTCAGAAGTCTTATTTTCTAGCTTTTCTAACAATCCATATTTCTTAACAAACCTTCAAATAACGTAAGCTTTATTAACAGCTTCTACAAACTTACCACTATGTTGAAGTTCTGCTTCAGAACTTCCGGATCCCAAGTGGTGGTCATCAGTCATTTTAAAGCTTGGCTTATTTTAGCTATGATTTGCTCCAATAAACACAATATTTCTACATAGGGTATAGTGTGAACTTCTGTCAGTGATTACTATTCAACATGTGGCCTCTAATCTCCTCTGCACCTCGTAGTCCTTAAAGAGTATTCGTTCAACCAGGATTTATTGAGTACTTGCTACATGCTTAGAAGAGAGCCAGGTCCTTCCTTGTTTTTATCCAGATTTCCTCTTACTAAAGACTAAATACCATTTGTTCCTTTAATAAAACTTGAAATTTCAAAGTTAGCTGAAATCAAGGGCAGTGAGTACTTTTCAAGCAAATTAATTTAGGTCTAGAAAGAAGAGTTTTCTTAGCTCCTGTGATGACAGTAGGTTTGCAAGGGTGACTCTTTTTGCCTGTTAGACTTTTTTCTTTAGTTTATTTACTTAACAAATATTTATTTAGCACCAACTAAGCATTGTTAATACAGGAATGCATGGATGAAGGCTTTGCATGCATATTTTCATGTTCTAGGAATTCATGACAAACAATATACACAAACACAACAAATAAGTAAATATGCAGAGTGTTCTAAGGTGATAACTATCACAGGAAGAGTAAGTATTACAAGAGTATTCAAAACCAAATGCACTGCCATTGTATCGGTTCCAACTCAAAGTAACCCTGCAGGACTGAGCATAGGTGAAATATAGAATTTCCAAAGAGAACCTGGAAGATTTCAATTGCCAACCTTCTGGTAGAGTGAAAGAGTGAAGCCTGGATTGATTAAGCTCAGTAGTAGATATCATAAAACAATCCTGTAATCAGACTGCCTGGGTTCATATCCTGTCTCCAAACACTAGCAGGTGGAGGGTTTTTGGGTCAAGCTGCCTAAACTGTCTGAGTTTATTTTCTTAAGCAGAAAGGAGTAATGCTAGTGCTTCCATCACAAGGTGCTGTGAAAATTAAGTGAGACAATATATGTAATCTACTGAGAGGTGCCCTACATCAGTGTATAGTAAATTCTCAACAAGTATCTTCAAGTAGTACTACTGAGAAGAGATTTTATTCACATGTTTAACAGAAATTTTTAGTTCTTGTATTGGAAAAAATATCTTCTGCAGACAGACTAGAGGAGATTTGATATTTCCTTTCAAATCATTTTAAAAAACCTTGTCCTTGAGAGATTCACCATTCTGAAATGAAGAGAAGTTTTAATACTGAATCTCAGTGACCATAGCTATATTTTAGTTACAAATGGACAAAGTATATATCATAATGACCAATAGTGTTGGTATTTGTCCCCAAGATTTTTACGTGAATATATTCAAAGTTTCAAAAAGATTTTATTTATGAAGAAAACAACTGTAAAATATAATTTTGGATATTTTTGAGCAATTGCTTTCTTTAAGGCTTTGCCCCAGATATCTTGCTTCACTATAACTTCTAATAACTCTGCAATAAAAGGATTTTAAGGTTGATTTTCAAACTTGTACAGAAAAACACAAATGTTCTGATCTTTAATGCTTCAATGGTCTTTACTATCATTAGCTAACTCATCCTAGGCAAGCCAAAGGCCTTTTATGGAAT
The DNA here is from genome assembly GCA_028571685.1 of Heterohyrax brucei. Taxonomy (NCBI): domain Eukaryota; kingdom Metazoa; phylum Chordata; class Mammalia; order Hyracoidea; family Procaviidae; genus Heterohyrax; species Heterohyrax brucei. The sequence continues at coordinate 6,344,584 of CM053146.1, read as the reverse complement.
AATGGGGAGAATTTGGGGTGTCATTGTCTCAGGGTGAATGTAATGTGTGGACTTTTGAAAACTGAAGCGTGTCTGTGAGTGCCTGTTTTAATGTGTATACATATATATACATACACACACACTCACATATGTATATATATACATATACATACACACACACACATAAATGTATATGTATGGGAAACCCTGGTGGCATAGTGGTTAAGTGCTATGGCTGCTAACCAAAAGGTCGGGAGTTCAAATCTGCCAGGCACTCCTTGGAAACTCTATGAGGCAGTTCTACTCTGACCTATAGGGTTGCTATAAGTCGGAATTGACTTGATGGCACTGGGTTTATATATATATATACATACATATATATTTAGAAATCTTGACCACCCAGTCAAAGCACGGCTAGCTTAGAGCATATGACCATCATTCTTGTCCAATTCAACTCAACATGTTGTCTCCAGAATATTTGACATAGCTTCTATACAGTCACTATGAGTTGGAATCAACTCAAATACAGTGGGTTTTTGGTTTGCTAAAGGGGGGAAAAAATAAGTATTTTAAAGTAGCTTCCTATGCTACAGAAAACATTCTGTAAATGTAATTAAGTTCCTTATATGGGTTGTTAATTTTATCTTAACTACCTAAAAAGAACTATCAGATAATTAAAGAAACAGAAATATAAATGAGTTGTTAATTATGAATATTAAGGTAGAACACATTAACTAGATAATTTATATTATTATATTGTTTTTGAACCAACAAAATTTAGAAAATCTGAATAACACAAAGCATTGTAATAGAGATAATTCTAATGAAAACATGTAAGATATTTAATAATCTTTACAAACTACATTAACTTTGATTTTGTTAATTCTAAATAGACCATGGTTTACTTTAAAAAGTTCTACATGAAAATGCTTACCATTATTTGAGGATAAATTAAAAGCAAAATGTCAAGATTGAGATTACATAAATTCACAAATAGTGAAAACTATCCATGTCTTAGTTATTTAATGCTGCTATAACAGAAATGTAACAAGTGGGTTGCTGTAACAACCCACTGAGAAATTTGTTTTCTCTATTCTGGCACTGGCAGAAAGTCCTTTTATCTTCAGCTTTATTTCTTGACTCCTGGGTGATCTTTAGGTGACATGGTATGTATCTTTCCCCATCTCTGTCCTAATCTGCTCTTTTAACAGTTCAAAAGTGATTAGATTAAAACACAAGATACAGTGACACGGCTTTTTAACATAACGAAGTAAATGTACTTTGGGATGTAATTATAACCACTGGTTAAAAGGTATAACATAGTATACTACTTAATATGGCCTTTCTAGACTTCTTAGGAGATAGCACATGACTAAGATACTATGATACTGAAGGAAGGAAATTCGAGCTCCACCGAAGGCACTGGCAAAAAAAACAAGTCTCCAAGAATTGATGGGATGCCAGTTTGAGATGTTTTAACAAACGCATGCAGTGTTAGAGGTGCTCACTCATCTAGGTCAAGAAATTTGGAAGACAGCTGCCTGACAAATTGACTGTAAAGAGATCTATATTTTTGCACATTCCAAAAAAGAGACATTCAACAGAACGTGGTAGTTATTGAACAGTATGATTAATATCACACGTAAGTAAAATGTTGCTGAGGATAATCCAAAATCAGCTGTGGCAGTACATTGACAGGGAACTTACAGAAATTCAAGCTGGATTAAGAAGAGGACATGGAACAAGGAATATGATTGCTGATGTCAGATGGATTTTAGCTGGAAGCAGAGAATACCAAGAAGTTGTTTGCCTGTGTTTTATTGACTCCACAAAAGCATTCCTCTGTGTGAGTTGTGACAAATTATGTATAATACTGCATAAAATGGAAATTCTAGAACATTTAATTGTGTTCATGCAGAACCTATATATAGACCAAGGTGTTCAAACTTAACAAGGGGATACTATGTGATTTAAACTCAGGGAAGTTGTACATCAGTGTTGTATCCTTTCACCATACTTATTCAGTTTGTAAGACAAGCAACTAACCCGAAAATCTACACTGTACGAAGAACACAGAACAGCACTGGGATTGGAGGAAGACTCATTAACTGTGTTATGTAGATGACACAACATTTTTTGCTGAAAGTGAAGAGAAACTGAAGCACTTACAATGAAGATCAAAGACAACAGCCTTCAATATTGATTATACTTTAACATAAAGAAAACAAAAGTCCTCAAAACTAGACCACTTAGCAACTTCAATAAATGAAGAAAATATTGAAATTGTCAAGAGTTTCCTTTTACTTGGATCCACCATGAATGTCCATAGCAGCAACAGTCAAGAAAAACAAATTATTTTGTTGGGCAAGCCTGCCGCAAAAATACTGTTTAAAGTGTTAAAAATGCAAAGATGTTACTTTTCAAACTAAGGTAAGCCTGATCCAAGTTATGATATTTTTAATTGTTCCCATGCATAAGAAAGCTGGACTATGAATAAAGACGATCAAAAAAGAATTGGTATCTTTAAATTATGGCACTGGTGAAGAATATTGAGTATATTATGGACTTTCAGAAGAATGAGCAAACCTGACTTGGTAAAGTACAGCTTAAAAGTGATGACTCTGAGACTTTACATTGCACACTTTAGACATGTTATCCAGAGAGACCAGTCCCTGAGAACATGATGTCTGCTAAAGTAGAGAGCGAAAAACAGGAAGACACTCAGTGAGATGGTTTGACATAGAGATTGCAACAATGGACTCAAGTATAAAAGGGATTGTGAAGATGGCACAGGACAGGACAGTATTCTTTGTACACAGGGCAGCTATGGGTTGCAATCACCTTGAGGTCACCTCATAACAACAGCAACATGAATCATGGAATGACAGAGTGGGAGTTAAATCTCAGGACAACAGTCATAGTCTTTGTGACTCTGATTGGGCTAGACTATGCAAATAAGGTGCTTGTAGCCCACCAATGAAATTAGGAATGTTTGTTACTGATGCAGATAAGGTCTATGGAACCTCTGATGGTTCAAGTTATATGACAACTTGGCTGATGATTTGGTGATTTGGCAGTTACATGAAGAAGTAATTTGGCAGTTATGTGATGATGTAGTCATTCTTGTATTTTGATTTGATGCAAGTATTCTCAATTTTGTAATGTTATAAATCTTAGCCTCTGTGCCTGTGATTATGGTCCCATTAGAGGGTAGGATATCCATTATGTTAATGAAACTGTATTAGGATGGAAGGTATCTTAAATCAAGTTACCACCCTTATCCCGGTCACCACCCTTACTCTCCTTAACCAAGTCACACCCTTACTTGAGTTGTACCTTTTATCTTACAATAGATAAAAGGAGAAAGAAGCAAACATAGAATAGGTGGTGGTGGAGGATACCCACCCACTACCATCAAAAAGAAGAGTTAAGAGTGAAGTGTGTCCTTCAGCAATGAGATCCCTGTGCTTGGAACCTCCTAGATCAGGACACAGAGAGCTGTACACAAGAGATATTGCAAGATGATTAAAAATATTACGGAGTGTGATAGAAAACCAGCAGCAGTAGAACCTTCAGATGGGTTGGAGACAGTAGCAAGTCTCTCAGACTGTAGAGCAAGGCAGCTACAGTGGGTTTGCTGACCCATGAAGTGAAACAAGTCAGTATCATCCAACAGGAGGCTTCCTGGTGGAGTGGGGTGCCTCTGGGAACTTGTTAATGAAGCTAGGCTTGCCAACCCACAGAGTGAGAGAGATTAGCATCTTTGAGCAAAGTGGCACCTACTAGCAGCTTCTATTTCTTGGCTCCTTGGTGATCTTCCTGTGACATGATGCCTGTCTTTTCCTCGTCTATGGTAAACCTGTACTTTTTTTTTTTGTATCTCAAAGGTGACTGACTAAAACAATACCCTACACTGATGGTCTCTTAAGAGATAGAAACCGTTACCTAATTAGATCAACTTTCATGTTCTCCAGAGACTATCAAATATGTTAGCACTTTTTTCCATGTGTATTTTTAATTTATGGAAGACTAAAACACAAGTAAACCAACTTTATATTCTGCTTTGGTTAGTCAGACTTTTAGAGATACTTCCTGTCATTAAACTTTAATAGATGTAAATCTCATATAGATAGATTGGATCATAAATTATACATAAAGTTCTCTCTAGATATTAATTTTCAGTGGCTTTTACCTTACTATATCCACACATAAAAGTGCATACATGCATACATACATCCATGTGTGCATACAATGTGCATAAATTTTCATGTACTTTTCAGATGGAAATTGAATGCCTGTCTCTTACCAGCTGTCTTGAATTAAATTATATCTCCCCAAAATTGTGTGTAGCAGTTTGTCTGGGCCATGATTCCTGGTATTATGTGATGTTCCTTTATATTATAAACCCTGTCTCTATGATTTTAATGAGGAATGACGGGCAGTAGTTGTATTGGTGGGGCAGAATTCAATGTGTAAGTTTATAATGTGCCTGAGGCAATCTCTTGGGATATAAAGGAATGGGAAGCAAGTGGAGAGTTTGGACCTCATACTACCAAGCAAGTGTACCAGGATCAGAGTGTGTCCTTTGGAAAGGACCTTGAGGTCACTGTACCCCAGAAGCTTGCAATCCAGGGGAAGACTAATGACAATTACCTTCCTCCAGAGCCAACACAGAAAGCCTTCCTCTGGAGCTGATGCCCTGGGTTTACCCTACTGGACTGTGGCAGAATAAAATTTATTTTTTTAAAGTTATCCACTTGTGGTATTTCTGACAAAGCAGAACTAGATGATTAAGATAACAGCACTTCTCAGATACTTCTTCAGAATGGCATAGTAGTCAAAGGGACCCTTTTTTTTAAGAAGACAGTTGCAACAGATGGTCAGAAAGAACAATCCCCTTGCTGTGCCTACTAGCAGTGCACAGAGCAGAAAAAAACAAAAGAGAAGGGGCAACTTGTTTCATACACAGAAATCCTGTGTACCCCTGACAGTAATCAGGGGACTTCAGACTCTCCCTGGTCATATTAGGCACACCCCTGTGTAGTTTCCCTCTCTTCAGAAGAGAATATATGGCACTATCTTCTGAAGAAATGCGAGGGTAAAATTTAAAGATAATCTTTGGTAATGCTCAGTAAGAGAGCAGTATGGTGTCTCAGAAAGGGCAAGAAAACCAGGCTCTGATTTGTGAATGCTTATCAACTATGTAACCTTGGCCAAGGATGGATCAAATTATTTGAATTTCAAACTATGGATTGTTCCTATTTTGTAATAGTCTTGCAAGAAGTAAAGGAGGTAAGTTATCAATTCGTTGACAGAGAGAAAAATGAAAACAATTGTTTGACATATTGCTAATTTGGCTATTATAATCATAGAGGTCAAAATGTTAAAATTAGAAATACTATATAGACACGCTCATTATTAAATCAACATTTATTGAATTCTGTGATTCTCTAGTCCCAATTTACATAAATTGGCAACATATAATTAATTGTCCACACACATGTTGGGGTCTTACTCTACAGCACAAGCTTCCTTATAAATAAAATATAAAAATAAATAAAATAAGACCACTTATGTTAGAGTTAGAGTATATCCTTGGTGGCATAGTTAAGCGGTATGATTGCTAACCAGAAGGATGGCAGTTCAAATGTATCAGGCACCCTTCGGAAACTCTAAAACAGTTCTACTTTATACGGTATGGTCTCTATGAGTCTGAAATGACCAAGTGGCAATGGTTTTTTTAATTTTTATTTATTGGTTATATTAGTGTAAGACTGCAACATTTGTGTGAGTCGTTAATTGTGTTTTGCTAATTTATGTAAATTGGGAGTAGAGAAGCATAAGATTCAGTGAATGTTGATTTAATAATGAATATGTCTATACGATATTTCTAAGTTTACCATTTTGATCTCTATGTTTAAAATAGCCAAACTGGTAATATATCAAACAATTATTTGGATTTTTTCCCTGTCAATGAAATGACAACTCCATAAGGAGGAAAGATTACTCAGATTATAGTATCTTCTTGCAAGAAAACTGTGAAACCCTGGTGGCATAATGGTGACATGCTATGTCTGCTAATCAAAAATTCAGCAGTTTGAATCCATCAGGTGTTCCTTGGAAACTCTATGGAGCAGTTCTATTCTGTCCTCAAAGGGTCACTGTGAGTCAGAGTTGACTTGACAGCAGTGGGTTTGTTTCATTTATATGTGATATTAACAGATTATCATTTCACCTGTTAGATTTTGGTGATGCATTTTGGCTGTCAAGCTTGATAGCTGTGCACTGAAAGTTGCTGACTTGTAAATTTGAATGCATTCAAGGTTTGATGGTCATAATGCCTCTCAGAAGCTGAAAATTGGTGTAAGTGACATGCCTATGTTTGCTACCACTGATTTATTGAAAAATTAAATTCTGTCTTTTTAGTATGTTGTAGCGATTTGTTGTAGTACTGCTTCTCTATGGATGCCAAATTGGAAAATGTAGATTGTTCAAGGTATAATTTTGATATAGCCTGATGGTATTGTGACCAGAGAATATAGCCTGATGGTACTGTGACCAGAGAACTCAACAGTTCTCAAATCCTTCCTTAATAATTACTTTTCTTCCCCATTGTTTTCTAGAGAGAATTACAAACAAAAGGCACAATTAGCATAACAGGAATCTGGGGTACTAATTTCTGTTCAAAGTTCTGGGTGAAAGGCTATGCTAAAAGGCTAATTGAGTTCTCCAACTTCCCATCTACTCTGGTATCTTAGGATCTTAAAACCTGGAATGCTCCCAGGAAGAACAGAGAATATGAGTTTAGATCTTCAGAATAAGCTCCTGATGAACTCATAAAACCATTCATGACAGAAAATAAGAGGAAACAGAGGCTAAGCAAGGCTACTTGAATGATCAAACCTCACATAAAGAGGCGGAAAATAAAAGGCTGATGAAGAAAAGAAGAAAGTACCTGATTTGTGAGTTTTACACTATTGAACTGCCATTTATTATGAGGAATGCCAAAGCACTTGCCGGGCAGTGGAATTAGAAACAAAGAAAGGCAGAGCCTTGCTGGTTTGGGGAGTTAGAAGTGATGAACTTTCCCTGTGTTTCCTTCTCAACAGTCAGAGATGTGGCAGATTTCTCAGGGAAGGAAACAATAGTCAATACTGCTCCTACCTCTTGAGGTCATGTTCCAGACACCTTTTCAATTCTTTGGGAAAGTGAAATGGATAGTGTAACTCCCAAAGAATCCTCTAAGTGGATCAGAGCATGAGATTAATGCCAAAAAGAAACTCACTTGATAGCATGGTTCACCGTAGATCACCAGAGGGTCATGTGATGAACACATACAATGCTGTGGTACTCCAAAAAGACAGCATAAATTTGAACAATGAAACTCTCTTTTGCTTAGTAAGTTTCTGCAGAGAAATTAACTTTCAAAATAAAATTTCACAGGTAATGTCATCAGTGGAAGTGGTAAAAGCCACTATTACTATCCTCTTTTGCCTCTCAGTTACTTAAATACATCTTTGAGCAATTAGAAGACTGGAACCAAGAAAAAGTGAATCCCATCATCTCAATCCTACCATATTTGAGGTTTATCCATAAGCCTTAAAATACTTGGTGCTTGAAGTCTATCTCTAACCTTGGAACCATAGGTACAAAGTGTCTCTGGAAGTCTGTTCCTCTGTAAAAGCCATAATGGTGTTTTGATTTTTAGCTGAAATATTCTAAAAACCAGTATCAGTTTGGACCTAGACCAATTTGACAAAAAGAGACTTTATGGGGGAGGGGGTGAGTCTCTGAATTTTAATTAAATTTGGCTGACAAACCAATACTCTAGTAACGACTTCAATATTTACAAGAGACTTTTTAGAAATTAGCAAAAAACATCAGCCATGAGGGCAATTTTATCAGATGCCCAGAATGTAGCCCTGAAGCTCATGTGTAAATTGATCAAAGAGTGCAAAGAGCTTTTAACTGGAAAGAGAAGAGATGACGCTCATTATCTGTAGCTTAATAAAGTAAAATCAGCTGCTATGAAAGGACCAAAGAAAGTGACACCCATCTAAAGAAAAGCAGATTGAATTTGAAGACAGTGGGGTTTTCATCACCCAATGGCAGTGATCTGGGTGGTGTGCAATATATTAAAGTCAGCAAATTTATGAAGACAATTGTGTCAGTAATATTTTCACTCTTCGGTTTCCGAGCGTTTAGCTTTAAATATAATAGTTATTGACAGCATAGTGGGGGACTAGAGGATAACGAACATGGCTAGACCAGAAAGCCTAGAGCTGTGATTTAGATTTCATTTAGTTTGGCCTCCAAGAAAGTTGTAATTGTTGGTGTCGTCAGGTCAGCTCAGACTCATAATGACCCTTTGTATAACAGAATGAAACACTGTTCAGTTTTATGTCATCCTTACATTATTGCTATGTTTGAGCCTATTATTGAAGCCGCTATATCAGTTTACCTCACTGAGGATATCCATTTTTTTTTCACATACACTCTGCTTTAGCAAGCATTGTATTGTTTTCCAAGTGACTGGTTTTTCCTGACAAAGTATATAATGTAGGTGAGATGAAGTCTAGCTATCTTTGCTTCTAAGGAGCATTCTGGCTGTACTTCCTCCAAGACAGATTTGTTTATTCTTTTGGCAGTCCACAGGATATTCTGCATTCTTCTCCAACAGTATAATTCAAATGTGTCAATTCTTTTTTGGTCTTCCTTTTTCATTATCCAGCTTTTACCTGTATATGAGGCAACAGAAAATGCCATGGCTTGGGTCAGATGCACCTTAATTCTTGAAGTGAATCATTTTTAACACTCTGCAGGGGTCTTTTGCAGCTGATTTTCCCAATCCAATATGTTGTTTGAGTTCTTGACAGCTGCTTCCATGGTCATTGATTGCAGTTCCAAGAAGGAAATCCTTGACAACATTGATCTCTTTGCCATTTATCATGACATTGTTTTTTGATCCAGTTATACAACTTTGAGAATTTCATTTTCTTTCATGTTCAGATGTAATCCACAGTACAAGCTAGGTTATATCATCTACATATCTGAGGTAGTTAATGAGTCTTCCTCCAATCCTGATGCCTTGTTCTTCAAAGTAAGTAGTCGGTAGGTATGGAAACAGTATTACTCACAGTTTGGTTGTGATTCACAACCACTTGATACATTCCCAAAACAAGCTCAACTTATTGCCTTCAAGTCTATTCTAACTCACAGAGACTCTATAGGATGGAGGATAACTGCCTCATATGGTGTCCCAAGAGTAGCTGATGGACTTGACCAGCTGACCTTTTTGTTAACTGCCATAGGCCACTCTTCCAGGGCTCCATTTGACACATAAGGAAGTTCAGTTATGTAGGAGGCTCTGCACTACAGAACATTGAGCTACGTACAATGTTGTTCATAAGCCAGGAGCGGGGACCTTTGAAGATAAGTACATTCCAGGAGTACTGAAATAAAATCTCCTGTCATTTGAAAGGATATTTTGTAGAATTAGGTACTATGAAGGGTCCAGCTACATGGAGTAAGATTTGCCTAATTTCTAGTCTGAATAAGAATCTGAAACCAGTGGGAGTGATAAGTTGAAAGTGAAGCTCAAATTATATAGATTTGGCCAGCATAGCAGGGTGTGATGGGCATACGTGTCCAGAACTCAACCACAGGAAGAGGAACTCAGCTCTATTGTGGCCTACTAAATTCCAGGACTGAGTAATGTGTGGGAAAAAAATTTGTAGCTTATCTTGACAAATACCTTTAGTCATATATTTTCCAGAATTGTTCTTAAATCATTTCCTGGTGTGAAATAAGTGAAAATGCAATACATACAGTATTTTTCTCTAATGGGTTTATAAAAACATTAGTGTATTAAGTTATAAAAAAAAAAGTCCCACAGTATTTTTTTTTTTAAAAAAATAGTTTTGTTTATAGTAGCATTTTCTAAATTTACTTAACAATCTAATCTTTGGAATGTATTTTGATAAGTCTTGCTTTAATGTACCAGACTTGTCTCAGTGCTGGAGAACATGCAACTCAACTCAGGGAATATCTAACACCTCACTACTCTTCCTGAAAGCACATCTTACAGGATTCTCAGCTTCTCTTTCCAGTATCTGCACTTGATCACTACATTACACATACCAAAAGGGGGTGGAGTCAAGATGTTGGACGAAGGACTAGTCTCCTTATATCCCTCTGGAAACCAAGACCTGAATTGATAATCAAATGGAGCCTTCTGATCACCTAATCAGCCTCAGGACACGGCACAGGGCTGTTAATTGGGACTTCATACCACTGAGCGAAAACCTCCTCTCTTTTGCTGACGCCCACTACTAGCTAGCCCTGGCTCTCATGGACAGAAGGTAAATGCACCATTTTGACGTTTTTTTTCCCCTGTCTTGGCCAGCGGGTGGAGCTGGGTCTTGCCTGGCAGCTGGACTCAGACGCATGGCTGGGGGGACAGGCAGGTGAAATTCCCATATTCTGAGAGCCAGGCTTAAGACTCTAGTAATCTAGCCACTTTGAGCCTTTCGTTTTATATATGTGTCAGTGGGGTTTGAATGAAATTCCACAGTCAGTGTGCGGGACGCCATGTTGGTACAAAGATTTTAGCAGGACCTAATTCTTAGCCTGAGAGCCAGCGCCTTCAAACAGGACAGCGCTTTTCCTACAGAAAAGCAGTAATTTTCCCACTGTCACCTACGTTGTGGGCCCTGCAACAGAAGCAGAGGAATCACTATGTCTCAGCACCCTTAGCCCCTCTGTCTGCTGCCTGTGTGGAGGACGCCATCTTGGATACAGTGGCCGTAGCTGGACCTAACTCGTAGCTTGGGAGCCAGAGCCTACCCACAAGAGAGCGTTTTTCAATCACAAAAGCGGTATGCGATGCAGTGTTGGCTAAGGCTAGGCCCTGCCAGCAGAGGCCACCAGGGAAGTAGCATTGCTGTATTCTGAACTAGTTTGTTATCATCTGGGGTTGGATATAGTGGTGCTTACTCTGTCAGATGAGAAGAGGGACCTCTACACCTGAAAACCTAACTGACTTGTGAAGTGGTCAGATACCGTTTACTCTACATTTTAAGACAGCCTAGAGAAACATTTGCAGTCCATCCTCACAGTACCTCTTCTAGCCTCTACATACTCACATGGGACCCAATAAGCAACAGACAATTGTGCATACAAGAAATCACCCATGGCTTCAGAAGGCTCCCAAACAAAGCAACCAAGGACTTTTCCAGATGAAGAAACTTTTATGAAAGCATCAGGAAGTGAATACAAAATGATTATATATACAGAGCCCTTCTAGATCTTACACAAAATGCAGCAGAACAAAATGAAAAATTAAGCAAGATGTTCGATCTGATGGAACACCAGTACTCTGAAATCCAACAGATCAAGAAGAAAATCAAAGACATAGAAACTTCCATGCAAAGCCAAGAAAACAGAATGGAACAAATAGAAAAAAGAATTTCTGACTTGGAAGACAGAGCTACTGATGCCAGCGTCTATGAGCAGAAATCAGAAAAAAGAAACAAGAAAAATGAAGAAACATTAAGAAGCATGTGGGACTCTATTAAGAGGAACAATCTTCGATTAATTGGAATTCCTGAACAGGGTGAGACATCTGAGGACACAGAGAGTATTGTTGCTGAGCTGCTGAAAGAAAACTTCCCAGAAATCATGAAGGAAGAGAATATAGACATCTCAGATGCATGTCGTATGCCACCCAATATAGATCTCCAAAGAAAGACTCCAAGACATATTCTAATCAAGCTTAACAAAATGAAACATAAGCAGCAACTCTTAAAGGCAGCAAGACTCAAAGCAAAGCTAACATTCAGAGGGAAACCCTGTAGGCTCTCGTCAGATTTCTCAGCAGAAACCATGCTGGCATGGAGACAGTGGCATGACACATTCAAAGCTTTGAAGGAGAAGAATTTCCAACCAAGAATTATATATCCTGCAAAATTATCTTTCACATACAAAAATGAAATTAAGACATTCCCAGATAAACAGAAACTCAGAGACTTTGTAAAAACCAAACCCAAACTACAAGAAATACTGAAAGAAGTTTTTGGCTCTGGCTTAGAAGAATGAAACCACTAACTTTATATTTTAGAATGACGCACTACTCAATACTCTACTCTTTTAGGGAAAGCTCGAAAGTCAATCACAGCTTTGATACAGAAAGAAGCAATCCAGTGATCATCATGAAAACTATGGTGTCATCATAATAAAAAGAGGGATGTACTACAGTTGTTACAGTCCCTCCAGATGGAGAGGAAGATGACAAGACTGCTAGTAATTAAAACTGGGTTTATAGATAGTTTATTAAGGGGGATCATAAGGGCAGCTGTAAGGCACAACAGAGATGTATCATACCATTTCAAGAAATGTGACACACGCGTCTCAACAACTACAAAATCAGCTCTGAAAAAGGTGAAAAATCAACTCACAAAAAGAATGTCCCAGAACAGACTAATAAGAACAACAGAGAAAACATCAACATAAAAATAAACAGATCACAATGGCAGCAGTGAACACATACCTATCAATAATTAGATTGAATGTGAATGGACTGAATGCTCCAGTAAAGGGACACCGAGTGTCATCTTGGATCAAAAGACATGACCCATCCATATGTTGTCTACAAGAAACTCACTTGAGACCTAAAGATAGGAACAAACTGAAAAGTAAAGGATGGAAGAATATTTATCAAGCTAACAATGAACAAAGAAGAGCAGGGGTGGCAATTCTAATCTCAGACAAAATCAATTTTAATGTCAAATCCATCATCATGGACAAAGATGGACACTATTTATTGCTGAAAGGTTCAGTACACAAGCAAGGCTTAACTATATTAAATATTTATGCACCTAATATCAGAGCACCTAAATATGTTGAAGAAACACTGACTACGTTTAAAAGAGAGTTAAATGACTCCACAATAATAGTGGGAGACTTTAACACTCCACTCTCATTACTAGACAGATCATCTAGAAAAAAGCTCAGTAAAGATACAGAAGACCTCATTGACACAATTAACCAACTAAATCTTATTGATATATACAGAACTTTCCACCCATCAGCAGACAACTACACCTTCTTCTCCAGTGCACATGGAACATTCTCCAGAAGTGACCATGTGATAGGCCATAATGCAATGCTCAACAAAATCCATACCATTGAATTACTGCAAAGCATCTTCTCGGATCATAAAGCCATAAAAGTTGAAATCAATAGCAGAAAAAACATAGATAGAAAGTGGAACTCTTGGAAACTGAACAACATCTTGCTCAAAAAAACATGGGTTATAGAGGAAATCAAGGATGAAATAAAGAAATTCATGGCTTCCAATGAGAATGAAAACACTTCCTACCAGGACCTATGGGATACAGCCAAAGCAGTGCTCAGAGGTCTGTTTATCTCCATAAATGCACACATCTGGAAGGAAGAAAGAAACCAAATCAAGGAACTAACTCTACAGCTTGAACAAGTAGAAAGAGAACAACAGAGGAATTCCTCGGGCACCAGAAGAAATGGGATCATAAAGATTAGAGCAGAGCTAAATGAATTAGAGAATAGAAAAACAATTAAAAAAAATTGAAAAGAACAAAAGCTGGTTTTTTGAAAAGATCAACAAAATTGACAAATCACTGGCTAAACTTACTAAAGAAAAGCAGGAAAGGAAACAAATAACCCAAATTAGAAATGAGAGGGGTGTTGTCACCACAGATGCAACAGAAATCAAAAGTATCATAACAGAATACTATGAAAAACTGTACTTTAACAAATTTGAAAACCTAGGGGAAATGGACAAATTCCTTGACTCATATCACCTACCCAAATTATCACAACGTGAAGCAGAACAACTTAATAAACCCAATATATTACACATATCAAGAATACAGAATAGTTCACTACCCAGAAAAGGAGATACCTGACTCTGCTTCTATTTATTTGTTTATTTATTTTTGGCCTTTGTACATAGTATACTTTTAGCTTTCCCTCATGTTAGTCCAAATTCTAAGAGAATGCAGGTCAGGATTGTGAACTCACCCCAGAAAAAGTGCTACATATCTCGGTGCTGAATATCACTGTGGTCACCTTTGAAGTACTTCTCTTGGGAAGCTGTTCACCAACACCAGTGTCTAGTCCATTCTTCAAAATAATTTTGGAACACTCTTTCTGGACTGGCCATCAGAGCTGTGGTCGTATTACCCTTGATGTCCTTAATGTCATCAAAATATCTTCCTTTCAATATTTCCTCTATCTTCGGGTAAAGAAAAAAGTCATTTGGGGCCAAATGAGGTGAATAGAGAGGGTGTTCCAATACAGTTATTTGTTGACTGGCTAAAAACTTCCTCACAGACAACTAAACAATTTAGTTTGTGAACTTGCCAATGTGTCACCATGCACAATGGCCAGGTCAGAAAGAATTCCAAAATTGCTTTGAAGAGTAGACTAGATGCCATCATTAGTTCTTAGTTTCCCAAGGGATGTGTTTCAAAGGTGACTGTAGTGATATGAGCAATGAATTGTGTAGTACCTAGAACAATTCAGTTCACTGACTCAGTTGTGAAACCTCCTATATCCCCTTCTGCTTTTCCTTACATGTGACTCCCACAAAACCCTCACAGCTTTCCTTCTTCCCATCTCTTCCTAATCTGATGAGAAGTTGCTCCTAGATATAACTTCCCTAATGCCAAGCCAGCCAAGTGCCGTCAATATACTTTTTTAAATAAATATATTTATTGTGCACCTTTTTTGTACCAAGCGCTTGCATTGTATTAGCGAACAAAACAAGATTGCTGGCTTTACTTTCTGCCTCCCTATGTCTAGGCTTCCATGCATCTTGTTAGACTGCAGCATTTCTACATTTCTTATCCATCTCTCCTGCTAAGTATAGCTCTCTAAAGACAACACCCGTCCAATTATTTAAACATTTTATTCCCAAGGCCCAGAATAGTTTTTGGTATCTATCAGAAGTTCAGTAAATATTTACCTATGAATAATAAAAGCAATCAAGAACATGATTTATTATTCATTTTTGCCTTTGTTTGTTGTTGTTTCCAATGTCAAAATAATCTCTAGGAAGTTGTGTCTACCTGGTGAAATCATTTCGAGGAGACCCCTCCTTGCAGGATCTAAGCAGTAGTAGCAGTGCCTGGGGCTTTATCTAGTTGCCCTCAGCC
The DNA here is from genome assembly GCA_028571685.1 of Heterohyrax brucei. Classification (NCBI taxonomy): domain Eukaryota; kingdom Metazoa; phylum Chordata; class Mammalia; order Hyracoidea; family Procaviidae; genus Heterohyrax; species Heterohyrax brucei. The sequence goes on along the minus strand of CM053146.1, from coordinate 6,329,411 downwards.
ATTCTTCTGTTTCCTGGCAGAAAGGTTCTTCATCATTTTAGGCCATATTTCCTAAAGTTAGGATGTTGCTAATACTCTTCTGAAAAATGTATAGTTTGCTTAAAATAAATGTCAGTGAGTTTTATTTTGATTTATTTATTTATTTTTGAGTATGTTCAAATAGTCCTCGTCACCTTAAATTATCAATCACCTTGTCCTGGGACAAGTGCATCAGAGGACATAGTCTAGACTTTGACCAATTTTAATTAAATCCTGCCTGTATCTTGGCTGGGTTGTGTGACTTTGGAAAGCTAATTTAACATTTTTGAGATTGATTCTCCTCATTTGAAAAACAGGAATAGCTACACTGACCTCATAGATTGTGTGACCATTCAACAAAAGAAGAATCTAAAATAAGTCACTCACTATACGTCTGACATACAGGAGAAACTTAGTAAATGTTAGTTCCATGTTCCCCCAAAAGGATGACTTCATTTTTCTAGAAGGAGTGGAGGAAAGAGATAAGTAAATGCCAAATTTTGGTGAGGATTTTAAATGAAGACATTTTAACATACAGCTTGTAGGTCTCCCTTAGCTCTGACTTAATTATTCAAAGGACTAAGCAAGAGTAACTGGAGGTAAATGTATCATTTTAAAAAATTACCTGCTTAATCCACAGAGGCTCTTTTACTTGCTCCAGGCCTGTAATTAAGACTTGTCTGAATAAGCACTAGTATTTTAACTGAGGCATAAGATGAAGAAGATGAAATGCAAGGAAGATGGAGCTCTCAGTTTCCTTCTGAGTGAAAGATTGCTCACTTTAGAGAACAGAGTGAGCCTTTAAAAACTGCTTACAATGGGATTTTTTTTAACGTTTCCTTTTAACTACACAAGTTACATCAATGTGCTAATTATTCTAAAATGAACTGAGAATTTGCTGTATGGTTACAGTTTATGAAATACTTGAGCTCCATTACACAGAGAAATAAAATGCTGCAAATTCATTTCTGTTAATTCATGCATAATTGAAGTATGTGGTGGTGTGAAGCTTCCAGTAAATGCAGATTTTGATTTCTTTGTTCTCACCGTGTTTGTAGTTAAAGGTTTACAACAGCAAAAAAGGGTAAATATGTTGGATTCATACCTTTTATGAACTGTTCAAATACATAATGAAGATGATTCATAAACCTCTGTATTTGTATAAGTGCATCACTAAATATGGATTGTAAAATATCTTGTTTATTTTTTATATAAAACCACTATACATAAAAGAATCTGCAAACATACCGTGTATTTTGTGTAGGAGGGAGATTGGATGAAATTTTTGCTTAGAAAAAATGTGGCCGTGTGTCATTGGGGACCGTTTTTCTTCATTTGTCTTTTACCCAAGTCAAAACCATCACTCTGGTAACATTTCAGTGAGGATAAATGATATACAGCACTAGCTAGACATTGTAGTAAAAATTTTAAGCTAAACCATATTAAAAAAGAATTCCTCTTCACAAAATCTTAGTTAAATGTTTGAAGGAAGCCTTCACTGCCCAATTCCTTTCCTCCTGCTGAATCATCATCATTATCATTATACCCTTCTTGTCACACTAAGGATTTTGCATGGCATGAAGGATGTCATGAATAATGGCTATGACGGCACTTGGCTTGGCTATCTAATAGTCAGGTGCTAAATGCCACACAGTGAAACTCCTTATCTGGTGTGTGCCAGGCACAGGAGCAGGAACTCATGACTGTCTGTGGAATTGTTGAATAGGTTTATAAGAGTTTTGCAGTCAGATGTCCATTCCTCTATAAATGCTGTATGACGGCTTTAATTATTAGAGCAATATTACAGGTAAGCACCTGAAACTCAAGGGTTGGAAGTCACTTAGTGTCATTGTAACACCTAGAAGAAATACGAGATTGGTTTCCAAACCAGATCTTTGGGATCTAGGATCTACCCTCTAACCCCTAACTGCATCCTCTCACCAAATGATTGTATCTTACTCAGCTCCATCCATTTGACCAAGCTAACTGGGCTGAATTGTAGGGAAATTCAGGAAGGCAAAGGGAATCCACTGGAATGGGTGAACCTCTTATGAGTCAGTTTCCACATTAAGATTTTCTTTTGTCTGTTTCTAAATAATATTTTAGCAAATTATTTTGGTTAACTGAGATTGCCATTAGTGGCATTTCTAGTGGTTCCCTAGAAGAATAATAGGATTATTTGGGATTCTATAGTTAAAACCAAAACCAAACCCACTGCTGTCAAGTTGAATCCAACTCATAGTGACCTAAAATTACAGAGGAGAATTGCTCCAGAGGGTTTCTAAGGCTGTAAGTCTTCACAGGAGCAGACTGTCACATCTTTTTTCCATGGAGCAGCTTGTGAGTTCAAAACAGCAACCTTTAGGGTAGAAGATGATTGCTTTAACCACTATACCACTAGTACCTCTTTTATATAAATCATTGGTTGGAAACTATTAATAATTATAAGGGTACATCAATGGGTATCAGCTCAGCTTAATACAGTTGAGATAGGCAAAGACCCCATACAGAAGTTAAACATACAAATGACTAAAATTACAACTGGTTTTTAAAGAAATACCTAGAGTGAAAAAGCAAGTCAATTAATCCTCTTTATTGAACTCTAATGTGTTTGGAAGGTGATATGTTACAGAGGAAATGATAGAAGCTTTGGAGTCAGGAAAACCTAAGTTCTAATCCTGGTATACCTATTTATCTTCTGTGCAACTTTGCAGCAGTTACTTAATGCTTCTCAGTCTTTATTTCATCTATAAAATGGGACTCAAATCTAATTTCTACTGTGGAATAGAGAATAAACGCATATATGAAGTACATGTACATGGGTTTTTGTCTATAACATTTAGCTTTTTATATACACAATTTGTTTGAATTCTTTGTTGAATTTATAGAAGTATCATCACATTAGAGCCACAAAATAAATTTAGTATGATTTGTTTAAAGGAATCATAGATGATCTAAAGATTTGTAGTTACTTTACCAGTGATAGTTGCCAAGACTGTGAGAAGAAAGAAAAAGGTGTATATGTCTCCATCTCTGGCACTTGGAGCTGGCCACTAAGCCTACAGAAAGAACACCAAATGTGTTTGATTTCTCCTGCACCCCTTGAGTTACAGCTGAGTCTAAGTCACAGGTGAATAAACAAGAAAGCTGGAAACAGAAGCCAGCAGCTTAGTGTGATTTTTCTAAGGCTGTCTTCTTTGGAATACCAACAGCCTGGGAAGATTGTTTTAAACTATACTTATCATGAGAAGAGTACATGTAATTTGCAATGCCCTAACCACATTATTAGTTGATTTTTTTTAAAAAAAATGAAAGAACAGCTAATTTTCAAATGATTGATGAATTAGTTCATTTGTCATTCAGAAAGAAATTTAGAGGAGGTGGACTAAGCTACTGGAGCAGTCAGATACTTCCTGTGATCCCTCTAACAACAAAGACCCCCTTAAAATCAAATTAATACATTATATACAATATTTTAGGAGACCTGAACATCAATGCTGAGAAATAGGACTGAGCAACAGGAAAGATAGAGCAGCTTGAGAAGTTTCTAGAACTGGCCAGACTTGACTTGGCAGAAATTGGCATCCTCCAGGTAGATCTGCAGCAGCTAATATGATGAGAGGAGCAGTGGTATTCAGAAAGCTTTTACCTGAGCAGGAGAGACCAATAGGTCCACAATCCATGCACATCTCCAGAATCAGTGAAAAATGTACTTTAGTGTCAAAAACAAAGTGTCTTGCATCTATCCTACTGAGCAAATATTTAAAACCTCCCTTAGGGATAAACCTCTCCCTCTTTTCCCTTACGTGCCTCTTCCTCCTCTGCACTGCTGAATGTAAATGGATTAAATATACCAATGAAGAGACAAAGAGTGACAAAGTGGATTAAAAAGAACATGATCTGTCTGTATGCTGCCTACAACAGACACTTCTTATACTTAAAGACACAAACTAAAACTCAAAGTATGGAAAAATAATACAAGCAAACAGCATTCAAAAAGAACAGGAGTGACAATATTAATTTCTGATAAAATTACATTAAACTAAAATGCACCACAATGGATAAGGAAGGATACTAAATGCTTAAAGGATCACTATACCAAGAGGACATAACCATAGAAAATATTATCTCTCAGTGAAATGCATAAAACAAATTCTAACAGCATGGAAAAGAGAAATAGACAGCTCCATGACCCAACACTTTTGGCGAAGGACAGAATATCCAGAAAGAACTGAGTAAAGATACATATTTAAATGCCACAATCAATGAACTTCACCTCATAGAACATTCTACTCAACAGTAGCCAAGTATGTTTTTTTTACCAACAGACAAAGAACATACTCTTGATGAGAAAACACATTAGTCCATAAGACAAATCTTAACAGAATATACAGCAGCTGAAATATTGCAAAGCACTTGTCCTGACTATAAAGGCACAAAATGGAAATCAAATACAGAGAAAGCAAAGAAAAAAAAAATCAGACATGTGGAAACTGCACAACACCTTATTCAAAAACTACTGGGTTAATACAAGAAATCAAACATAAAATAAAAACTCTAAGAACCAAATGACAACAAAAACCTATCCTGCCGGAGTGTTGGGAGCACAACAATAGCAGTGCTCAGAGGTCAATTTGTTTCAATAAATGCACACATCCAAAAAGAAGAAAAGTCCAAATCAAAGCATGAACCATACAATTAGAATAAGGAGAAAGAAAGAGTTAAGGTTGCCTTTGGGCACCAGAAGAAAGCCAATAATAAAAATTAGAACAGATGCAAACAAATCAGAGAATCGAAAAATTATTGAAACAGTTAACAAGAACAAAAGCTGGTTTTTTGAAAAGATCAACAAAATTGATAAGCCACTGGCGAAAATGACGAAAGAAAAAGAGGACAGAAAGCAAATAATCCAAAGAAGAAATGAGATGGGAGACATTACAACAGATCCAGCTGAAACATAAAATAAAATAAACAAAAAAACAGTAAGTTACATTTAAGGAAGCAATACAGTACACGACATCTAGAATCTAGTGAGTTAGGGAAGTCATAAAACTCAATCAAAGCTACAATATTAACAGAAGGGAATCAGCAATCATATCATGAGATTTATGATAGCATCACACTAAAAAGAGGGATATACTAAAGTAGTTATAGTTCTTGTAGATGTTAAAAAGATACACAGAAGTTAAAATTGGGTTTAAACTGAGAATATTAAGAGGGATTATAGGAGCATCCTCAAAGCAAAATAATAGCGAAACATATCAAAACAAGAAATATAATACAGGAGTCTAAGCAAACACAAAACCAACAATGAAAAGTCAACCCATGAAGAAAAATGACCCAGGACAGAATATCAAGAGTAACATAGAAAGCATCAATGCAAAAATAAATATATCAAAATGACAGTGCTAAACACATAACTATCAGTAATTACACTGAATGTAAACAGACTGAACACTCCAATAAAGAGACAATGAGTGACGTCTTGGATCGGACACAACCCATCTATGTGTTGCTTACAAGAAACACATCTTAGACTCAAAGACATGAACAAACTGAAAATTAAAGGATAGAATAATATATACCAAGCTAGTAACATATAAAGAAGAGAAGATGTGGCAACACTAATCTCAGAGAAAATCAATTTAATGTAAAATCCATGATCATGGACAAGGATGGTCACTATTTACTGCTGAAAGATTCAATAAACAAGCAAGACTTAATGGTATTAAATATTTATGTACCCAATACTACAGCATCTAAAAACATTGAACAAACATTGACAACACTGAAAAATGAGAACTATCATTTCACAATAATTGTTGGAGACTTCAACACTCTCCTATCAGTAATGGACAGAACATCCCAATAAAAGCGCACTAAAGATACAGAAGATCTTACTGCAACTTGACCTTATTGACATATACAGATCTTTTCACCCATCAACAGATAAGTACACCTTCTTCTCCAATGCACACAGAACATTCCCCAGAAGAGATCATATGCTAGGTCATAAAGCAATTCTTTACAAAATCCAAACCACTGATTTATTGCAAAGCATCTTCTTGGACCATAAAGCCATAAAAGTTGAAATCAATAGCAGAAAAATCATAGGTAGAAATTTGAACTCATGGAAACTGAACAAGACCTTGCTCAAAAAGCCATTGATTATACAAGAAATCAATGATGAAATAAACTTATGAAATCAAATGAGAATGAAAACACATCTTACCAGAATCTATGAGATACAACAAAAGTGGTGCTCAGAGATCAATTTATCTTTGTAAACGCAAACATCCAGAAGGAAGAAAGCCCCGAATTAAAGAATCCCACAGCTTGAACAAGTAGAGAGCAACAGAGGAGCCCCTCAAGCACCAGAAGAGAACAGATAATAAAGATTAGAGCAGAACTATGAGTCAGATCTGACTTGACAGCACTTGGCAAATGAATTAGAGAATACAAGAACAATTGAAAAAACTTAAAAAAATCAAAAGCTGGTTCTTTGAAAAGATCAACAAAAGTGATGAATCATTTGCTAAACTTACAAAAGAAAAACAGCAGAAGATACAAGTAACCCAATTAACAAATTTGATAGGAGATGCTACAACAGACCCAGCTGAAGTCAAAAATATCATAACAAAATACTATGAAAGGCTGTACCCAAACAGATTTGAAAGCCTAGAGGAAATGGATCATTTTTAGATTCATATCACCCACCAAGATTATCACAAGGAGAAGCAGATCAACTTAATAAACCTATCGTAAAGGAAGAGATTGAAAAAGTCATCAAAAAACTGCCAACAAAAAAAAGTCCTGGCCCAGATGGCTTCACCAGAGAATTCTACCAAACTTTTAGGGAAGAGTTAGGTCGGATAATATTGAGCCTATTTCACAACACAGAAAGGGATGGTATACTCCCAACTTCATTCTGTGAAGCCAGCATAGCCCTGATACCAAAGCCGGGAAAACACCACGCAAAACAAGGAAATTATAGACCAACAACAATCATGAATCTAGATGCAAAAATCTTCAACAAAATCTTAGCCAGTAGAATTCAACAATGTATCAAAAAAATAGTTCATCATGACCAAGTTGGTTTCATTCCAGGGATGCAAGTTTTGTGCAACATCAGAAAAACAATTAACGTGATCAGCCGCTTAAATAGCACAAAAGATAAGTATCACCCGATTTGGTCAATTGATGCAGAAAGGGCATTTGAAGAAGTTCAACACCCATTAATGCTAATAACTTTCAGCAAAATAGGAGTAGAGGGGAAATTCTTCAACTCAGTTAGTGGTACCTATGCAAAACCAATTGCCTTCATCCTGAATGGTGAAAGACTGAAAGAATTTCCCTTGAGAACTGGAACTAGACAAGGATGCCTGCTCCCACCTGTCCTATTCAACATTGTACTAGAGATTCTAGCCAGAGCAATTAGACAAGAAATAAAGGTTGTCCATATCAGCAATGAAGAAACAAATATCTCCCTATTCACAGATGAGTAAACTACTGGAACTAATAGAGGAGTTCAGCAAAGTATTAGGATACAAGATAAACATAAGAAAATCAGTAGGACTCCTTTATACCAACAAAGAGACCACCAAAGAAGAAATCACCAAATCAATACCATTTACTATAGCTCCCAAGATGATAAAATACCCAGAAATACATCTAACTAGAGAAATAGGAAACCTGCGCAGAGATAACTACAATACCTTTGTGCAGGAAGCCAAAAAAATCTTACAAAATTGGAGAAACCTGCCCTGCTCAATGTCAGGAAGACTTAACATTGTGAAAATGTCTATTTTACCTAAAATGATCTACTTAGACAGTGCAATCCCAATACGAATTCCAGTGTCATTTTTTCATGAGATGGAGAAACATATCACTAACTCTGGAAAGGGAAGAAACCTCAGATAAATAAAGCACTACTGAAGAAGACGAACACAGTGGGAGGCCTCACACTACCTGATCTTAGAACCTATTACACTGCCATAGTAGTTAAAACAGCCTGGTACTGGTACAAAAAGTGCCATATAGACCAATGGAGCAGAGTAGAGACTCCAGAGATGCCACTGTCTTCTTATGAACAATTGATTTTCCCCAAAGGCCCTAAGATTTTAAACTGGGATCAAAACAGTCTCTTTAACTAATGGTGTTGGCAAAATTGGATATCTATCTTTAAAAAACTGAAACAAGTCCCATATCTTACACCTTACACAAAAACTAACTCTAAATGGATCAGAGATCTAAACATCAAATGTAAAACTATAAGATCATGCAAGAAAAATATGATCAACAAAGGAACTTTTAATATACAACTTAGACAGACTCCAAAATCTGATAAAGCACAATCAATAGAAGAGAAAATAGATAAATGGGAACTACTAAGAATCAGTTTTGCTCATCCAAAGACTTTATAGAAAAAGTTAAAAGACACTTACAGAGTGGCAAAAAATATTTGGCAACTACGTATCAATCAACTGATCTCTATAATCTACAGGGATCTGCAAAATATCAACAAGAGAAAACTAAATAACCCAATTAAGTGGTGAGAAAAGGAGATCGACAGACACTTCCCTACAGAGGACATCCAGGCAGCCAAAAGACACATGAGGAAATGCCTACAATAATTAGCTATCAGAGAAATCCAAATCAAAACTACAATGAGATACGATCTCGTCCCAGCAAGATTGGCCATGATCCAAAAAACACAAAACAACAAGTGCTGGAGAGGCTGTGGAGAGATAGGAACTCTCCCATACTGCTGGTAGGATTGCAGAGTGGTACTATATTTTTGGAAAGCAATCTGCCACTTCCTTAAGAAGCTGGAAATAGATACACCATTTGATCCAGTAATCCCACTGCTTGAAGTTTATCCTTCAGAAACAAAGGCTGTCACACTCACAGACACATGCACAGGAACGTTTATCACAGCACAGTCTACAATAGCAAAAAGATGTAATCATCCCAGATGCTCGTCAACAGATGAATGCATAAACCAACAAACTATGGTATGCACACTCAGTGGAACACTATGCTATGTTAAAAAAAATATATATAGGCGATGACTTTAGAAAACATCTCGTAACATGTTTTCGATTGGGAGACATTATGTTGAGTGAAATCAGTCAGTGGCAAAAGGACAAATATTGTACAAGACTGCTGTTATAAAGACTTAAAAATAGAATTATCTGCAGAAGAACGCTTCGAAAGCTACAAAGGCAGGGTGAGATGAGGGTCTATCATAGATGATATAGTTGATAGGTGTTAGAAATGTTGTTCATTTACTGCAATAAATACATAAATAAATAAAATTATTTAAAAATCATAACAGAATGCTATTAAAGATGGTACTCTAAAAAATTTAAAAACCTAGCAGGAATGGACAAATTCTAGAAGTATGCTGCCAACCTAAACTAATATAGACAGAAATAGAACAACTAAATAAATCCATAAGAAAAGATGAGGTTGAAAAAGTAGCTTTAAGAATCCCACCAATAAAAAGCCTGTCCTGGACATCTTGACTGAAGAATCCTATGAAACTTTCAGTGCAGATTTAACACCACAATTACTAACTATATCTCAGAGCAAAGAATATGATGAAATACTCATAAACTCATTGTACAAAACCAGCATAACTCTGATACCAAAAGCAGGTAAAGACACCACAAAAATGGAAAATTGTAGACCAATATCTCTCATGAACTTAGATGCAAAACCTTCAATGAAATTCTAGTCAATGGAATTCAACACTGTGTCAAAAACATAATTTACCATAACCAACTAGAATTCATACCAGATGTCTTAGTCATCTCTTGCTGTTGTAACAGAAATACCACAAGTAAAGTTGGTTGAAAGTCCAAATTCTGGGCCTCAACTTTAGGAGAAGTTGTTCTCTGTCGACTCTGGAGGAAGGTCCTTGGTATCATTACTCCCTAAACATGGAGTTTCTGAAGCATAGTGACCCTAGTTTCAGGACATTCTCTACTCCTGGCATTGCTTCTTCCGTGACTGTGTGAGGTCAGCTGTCTGCTTGCTTTCATTTCCTTTATGTCCCAAGAGATTGCTTCAAGGCATAATGCTATCTCATATATTGGGTCTTGCCTCGCTACACAACCACTGCCTACTCTCCTCATTAACACCACAGAGGCAGGATGTACAGCACATAAGAAAATTACACAATACCAAGAATCATGGCATAGCCAAAATGTTACAAACAGCTTTGGGGGGACACAGTTCAATCCACACTAACAGATAACACAGTGATAATTCAACATTACAAAAGCAATAGATGTTATCAACCACATAAATACAAGATAAGAACCACTTGATTTTATCAATTGATGCAGAAAAGGCATTTGACAAAATCCAACACCCATTCATAATAAAAACTCTCAGCAAAATAGCAACAGAGGAGAAATTCCTCAATGTCGTACAAGGCATTTTTACCATGCCGATAGTTAACATTATCCTAAATGGAGGGAATCTGGAAACATTTTGCTTGAGAACAGGAATCAGAGAAGAATGCCTTTTGCCACCATTTTTATTCAATATTGTGCTTTAAGTTTTAGCCAGAGCAGTTATACTACAAAAAGAAATAAGGGACATCCAAATTGGTAAGGAAGAAGTAGCAGCTTCTTTATTTGCAGATGATATGATCTTATACAGAAAAAAGAAAACACTAATAAAGCCACAAAATAAACAAACAAATGAATACACGAATGAATAAAACTACAGGAACTAACAGCAGGGTTCAGCAAAGCATCAGGATACAAGATAAACATACAACAGTCAGTTGGATTTGTCTACACCAGCAAAGAGAACATCAAAGAGGAAATCACTGCATCAATACTATTTACAATATTACCCCCAAAGGTAAAATACTTAGGAATAAATCGAACAAGAGACATAAAGACCTACACAAAGAAAATTACAAGACACTATGGCAAGAAACTAAAACAAACATACATTAGTGGAGAAATTTACCTTGCTCATGAAAAGGAAGACCCAAATTGTGAAAATGTCTATGTTACCTAAACAGATAGATTCAGCGGAAACCCAAACTGAATTCCAATGGCATTTTTTAAGGAGATGGAAAAGGAAATCGCAACTTTATGAGGAAAAGGAAGAAGCCACAGATAAGTAAAGCATTAACAAAGAAGAAGAACAAAGTGGGACACCTCACACTACCTTGTGTTAGAACCTATGTTATTGCTAATGTAGTCAAAACAGCCTAGTACCTGTATAACAGCAGACATGTAGCCCAATGGAACAGAATTGAGAATCCAACATAAAATCATACACCTCTGGACGTTCAATATTTGACAAAGGCCCAAAGTCTGTACACTGGAGAAAAGACAGCCTCTTTAACAAATGATATCGACGTAACTGGATATCCATCTGCAGTAAAATGGAATAAGACCCATATTTCCCACCAGGTACAAAAACAAATTAAAAATAGATCAAAGACCTAAATATAAAATCGAAAACTATAAAGATCATGGAAGGAAAAACAGGGACATACATGCCATAAACAGAATGCAAAACCTTATTAACATGGCATAAACAGAATACAAAACCTTTCTAACAATACACAAACACCAGAAGAGAAACTGGGTCACAGGGAGCTTCTAAAAATCAAACACAGTCATCCAAAGACTTCATCAAAAGAGTGAAAAGACAATCTACAGACTGTAAAAAAATATTGGCTATGACAAGTAAGACCAGCTTCTAGTCTCTAAAATCTACAAGACTAGAACTATAATGAGACACCATCTCATCTCCATAACATAGCTTTAATCCATAAATAAATAAATAAACATTGGAGAGGCTGTAGATAGACACTTATACATTGGTGATGGGAAGAAAAAATGGTACAACCACTCTGGCAATCAATTTGGTGATTTCTTAAAAAGCTACAAAGAGAAATGCCATACAATAAAGCAATTCCATTTATTGGAATGTATCCTAGAGAAATAAGTGCTGTCACGTAAATGGATACATAAACACCAGTGTTTATTGGAGCACAGTTCACAATAGAAAAAGATGGAATCAACCTAGGTGCCTATCAACAAATGCATAGATAAGAAAACTATGGTATATCCACCCAATGGAATATTATGCAATGATAAAGAACAATGACAATCTTGGGAAACATCTCATAACATGGATGAATCGGGAATACATTATGTTAAACAAAATTAGTCAGTTGTAAAAGGGCAAATATTGTATGAGACCACTGTCATAAAGACTCAAGAAACCTTTTAAACACAGATGAAAACAATCTTTGATGGTTAAGATGGTAGGAAGGAACAGAGGGTGATATTCACTAATCAGATAATGGAGAAGACTTATTTTAGGTGAAAGGAGGACCAACACACAGTAGAGAAGTCAGCACAACTGTATTAACCCAAAATCTAAGAAGTTTTCTAAATACAATCAAACACTTCAAGGGACAGAGTTGCAATGTCAGGAGTTGGGATCGTTATTACAGGGGACATCTAAGTCAATTGACTTAATAAATTTTATCAAGAAACTGTTCTGCATGGCACTCTGATGAATGATGTCTGTGGTCTTAAAAGCTAGAAAGCAGCTGTTTAAGAACCATCATTTAGTCTGAGCCCACTTGAGGAAAAAGGAGAAAGAAGAATATCAAAGACACAAGGAAAATGAACTCAGAAGACAGAAGAGGACATATAAACCAGAGAGTACATCAACAAGAGACCAAAAAAGTAGCCATTGCCTAGCCACCAGCAATCACTGCCCTAAAGGGAACTCAATAGAGTCCCTAAGGGAGCACATATATTGTGTGGTGCAGGACACAAACTCCAGTAAAAGACCAGTCTTGATGGTCTGACAGACTGAAGGTTCCTCAGCAGACATGGTCCCTGGGCTTGTTGTTATCCCAAAGTGAAATCACACCTGAGGCAAACTCCTCAAATACTGAATTGGTCTATAAGACATCAAAAATACTGGTGAGGAGGGTGCTTCTTGGCTTAAGTAGATAAAAGAGACTAACCAGGAAGGTCTTATCTGGAAGTGAGCAGAGAAGACAGAGGGGAGACAGGAACTGGTTGAATGGACATGGAAAGTATGTGATTGGGTGGAGGGATGTGTTAATACAATGTGGAGGGAGCCACTAGTGTCATATACCAGTGTATGTGTAAGTTTTGTATGAGGAACTGACTAGGATAAACTTTGACTTAAAACACAATCAAAAACTAAAAATTAAAATTAAAAAGGAAAGAAAGCAATTTACAGAATTATGAATCAAGATGGAGTAGTAGTTAGATGCTTCATTGCATCTCTTTCACACACAAAAAACATGAAAAAAACAGCAATATCTGTTATAGATGACAACTAAGGATTCCTAAGCACCAAAGACAAAACTGAAGAATTAGACTGAGTATGAAGTGGGAGAACAGAAAATAAAAAGCCAGTGGATACAGAGAATTACATTTTACTGGTACACTTAGCTGAACGTGCACAGCATGACCATGTTGAGACAAAGTAAGAAGAATACCCAGCTGAAACCCCAATCACATGGTGCAACCAAAGGGGAGGGACTCTGCACTCATGACCAGAGTGAGATAGCAGCCTACCAAAGGTGAAATGCATGCATGCCACTCACAGTGCCCACTCCAAACATCCATGCCAGAGTTCTCAGGGGATGTGTAGTATGTCCATGTTCCCAGCCCATCTCCCTTAGTCATGATCAAAAGCCAGTAGCACTCACCACCACGCTTACCACTAAACCAGGAGCCTACAGCCTGAATAGACATGGGAAATGTATGATTACTCAGCCAGTCACAAGAGCACATGGAATGGCAGGGCCTTTGACTTCCTCTAACCACATGCACTGGTGGTCTAAGGCCTGTAGGTCCTCCCACCTCCTTTAAGCCATTTGCATTGGGGTCCTGAACACCAGAGCTGCCTCCTACCCCTTTAACCTACCTAAGCAGACGGACCGATGGCTGGTGCCGCCTTTTGCTTCATTCAGTAAACCATGGCTAAGGCCTGAGTTTCAGTAGCTCCTACCCCTCCTTCTGGCTACCCACAATGGATAACTGAGGGCCACTCCTTCCAGCTATTTGAGTTGGGAGCCTGAGAAGTAGTGGTGCCTCCTATTTCCTCCAGTCACTCGTGCCGGGGAATAAAGGACTGGCAGTGTTGCATATATCCTACAGCCATCTTTACCAAGGGCCCAAAGACTGGCTGCACAACCTCCACCACAATGTGTTCTATTGGACAAAGTGTGCCTTCCAACCAGGAACCTGTTAACAGCCAACATTCTCCCTGCCTTCCCCTGCATCAACTTGTCTACTGCAATCAGAGATTTCTGCCTGTTCTGAAACGCCTCTGTGTAGTTCTGTCTATCCAGGACTATTGGAGAGTTTATATATCACACATCCTGTGAGTGATGACCCAGGTACCCTCCAATCCAACCATATGAAAATTGGCAGAGTTCACATATAATACCCATTTCAGCAACCAGAGGGAATAGTTTCTGCTCCATAGCCAGGTGGCTGACGAGCAATATATCACCTCACAAGTAACACCACACAGATTCTCAGCAGTCCTGTGGGACCAGAGAATTGGGAATTGCACTTACACACCAAGCTGCTGCTCACCCACCTGAAGATAGGAGGTGACAGTTTCCATATGATAAGATTAGCAACCAGAACAGCACACTCCGATATATCAAAACCAAAGAATTCAAGATGCAGCAGACATATGATTAATAAATAAATATAAGGACTTCTTGATTCTTCAGAGATGACAATATCCAATCACATGAATAATAAGGGCAATATGGCTCCAGAAAGTGACCAAAATGAAGAATCAGAAAATATTCTGGAGGAAGGAATGGCAGTGGAACTACCCAATAAAGATTTCAAAAGACTATCATATAAGGTTCTGTGAGAGATCAAGAAAAACCAAAGAAAACACAAACACAGCTATAGAAGAATTCAGAAAAACAATACAAGAACACAATGACAAAATAAATAAACAGAAACCATACAAAACAGTAACAAATAATTCAAGATTAACAATAATTTTGGAAATAGACAACTCCATAGAAAGACATAGGATCAGGATTGAAACAAATAAAAGTCAGAATCAGTGATATTAAAGAGAAATTCACAGATGCCATTTTATTTGAGGAAAAAAATCAGAGAAAAGAATGAAAGAGACTAGGAAAACCTAAGAACTATGTGGCACACAATCAAGAGCAAAAAATTGCCAATGTTCAGAGTTCCCGAACAAGAGAAAAAAAGTGAAAAGCACAGGGAAATTTGTTGAAGATTTCCTGGCAGAAAGCTTTCCAAATATCATGAAAAGTAAAAAACTAACTATCCAAGAGGCTCAATGGACTCCATATGGGATAGATTCCAAAAGACAGTCACCAAAACATACCAAAATCTCAGTTACCAAAACCAAAGAGAAAAAAACAACCCTGAGAGCTGTTAGGGAAAAATGAAAAAACACTTACAAAAGGGAACCAATAATATGAAACTTTGATTGTTTGGTAGAAACTATGCAGGCAAGAAAAAAATGGGATGGTGTATGTGAAACCTTAAAAAAAAAAAAAAAGCCAAGAATTATATACACAGTAACACTGTCAGTCACATATGAAGGCAAAACTTGAATGTGTCCAGATAAACGGAAATTTAAGAATTTTCTGAAAGTCAGACAAAGTCAACAAGAAACATTAAAGAGAGTTCTTCAGATAGAGAAACAACATCAGAAAATAATCTGAAATTAGGGATAGATTAGCCAGATACCAATCTAGACAGAGAATTCTAAGACTAAATCAAAGCTAAAAGACTGAAAACAGGGAAGCAAAACTTTCAAAGTGTACATGATGACAGAAACAAAACAAAACAAAAAAAGGAGGGGGGATAAATTGTGTAGTTATAGAACTTTCATACGGAGAACAAGTCAAGACAATTGAAGAATAAAAGACTGGTTTAAATTCAGAGAGATAAATGTAAGTTTCAAGTTAACCACAAAGAAAGTTAACAAACACAGACATTAAAATAGAAAAGATAAAAAATATAAAGACTTAGGGAACTGAAAATCAACATCATGAAAAGGAATGAAAAAATCCACAAGGGGAACTCCACATAGACAATTAAGAACAAGAAATAAATCATCAATACCACATAAAAGAACAATAAAATGATAGCAATGAACTCATGCCTATCAATAATTACACTGAATTTAATTGGTTTAAATATACCAGAAAAGAAACTGTGGCAAAATGGGTTAAAAAAAACATATAATCCATCAATACACTGTCTATAAGAAACATACCCTAGATACAAAGAGTGTAAGAAAACTAAAACTCAAAGGATTAACAAATATAGCTCAAAGAAACAATAATCAAAAAAAGAGCAGGAGTGGCAATATCAGTGTCTGGAAAACCAGACTCTGCAGCAAAATCCACCATAAAAGATAAGGAAGGACACTATGTAAAGATTAAATGGTCAGTGTTCCAGGAGGAAGTAACCATAATAAATATATACTCACTCAATGACAGGTTTCCCAAACCATAAAACAAGATCTGAAAAAACACTGAAAATAGAAAAAGGAAATTAATAATAAGAGTAGGAAACATCAACACAACACTTCTGTTAAAGACAAAATAAACTTAACAAAGATACAGAAGATCTAAATCAGCCATCAACCAACAGGATCTTTTAGATACATGCAAAACACTCTACCCAACAGAGGCAAAGTATACATTGTTTTCCAACACACATGGAGCATCCTCCAGAAGAGACCAAGTCTTAGGTCACAAAGCAAGTCTTAACAAAATGCAAAGCATCAAAAAGCACAAAGCATTTTTTTTGTGATCACAATGACATAGTCATAGAAATCAATAACAGAAAAGCAAGGAAAAAAAGGGGGAAATTGAATAATAACTTACTTAAAACCACTAGGTAAAGGATGCCAATTTCCAAGAAACAAATGAGAAAGAAAACACAAGTTACCAAAACCTATGGGACAAGGAAGAAAGAGTACTTACAGGTCAGTTTATAGCAACAAATGCACACATCAAAAAAGAAGAAATGCTTAAAATCAAAACATTAAGCCCACTACTGGAACAAGTTGTAAGACAGCAGAGGAGAAAAAAAAAAAAACAAAACTGTTCACAGAAACCAGAAGAATGGAAATAATAAAGATTAGAGTAAAAATAAATGAAACAAAGAACAACAACAACAGAATAGAATCAATAAGACCACAAGTTGGTTCTTTGGAAAGATCAACAAAATTGACAAACTGTTGACCAAACTGACTAAAGCAGAAGAAGCAGGTAAGCCAACTAACAAATAAGATGGGTGGCATCATGACAGAACCAGCTGAAATAAAAGGGATCGTAATGGAATACTATGAAAAATCATACCCTAACAAATTTGGAAACCTAGAGAAGATGGACAAATTTCTAGAAACATTCTACCTACCTAAACTACCACAAATTGGAGTTAAAACAAAAACAAAAAACAGACCCATAACAAAAGATGAGATTGAAGAGGCAATTAAAAAAAAATCCAATAAAGAACAAGCCCTGACCCAGATAGTTTCACTGCAGAATGCTATCAAATTTCCAAAGAGTTCACAGTGGTACTACTCTAAATATTTCATTGCATAGAGAAGGAATATACCAATATCCATTCTAAGAAGCCAGCATAACCTTGATACCCAAACCAGGCAAAGACACAACTAAAACAAAAACTTACAGATCAATGTCCCTCATGAATAGAAATGCAAAAATTATTGACAAAATTCTAGCCAATAGAATTCAACAGCATATCAAGAAAATAATCTATCATGACCAAGTGTGATTCATACCAAGTATGCAAAGATGGCTCATCATTAGAAAATCAATATAATCCACTAAATAAATAAAAGAAACAAAAACCACATGATCACTTCTACTGATGCAGAACAGACATTTGATAAAGTCCTATATTCATTCCTGATAACAACTCTCATCAAAATATGAATAGAAGGGACCTTCTTCAACTAATAAAGGGCATTTATACCAACCAGCAACCAACATTAATCTCAATGGAGAAGCACTGAAAACATTCCCCTTGAGAAGGAGAATAAGACAAAGATGTTCCTTATCTTCACATTTATTTAACATTGTACTGCAAGTCATAACTATAGCAATTAGTCAAAAAAAAAAAAAAAGAAAAATAAATTCACATTGGTAAGGAAGAAATAAAACCTTTCAGATTTGCAAATGATATGATCCAATACAAAGAAAAACCCGAAGATTTATACAGGAAATCTACTGGAACTAATAGAAGGCTTGAGCTAAGTACTATGATACAAGATCAACAAACAAAAATCGGCAACAAAGAACTTTGAAAAAGAAATAAGGAAAACAATACTATTTACAATAGCCCCCAAAAGATAATAAACGTAGGAACAAACCAAAATATGGGCATGGAAATGGGCAAACTTAACCACACTTGACTTTAGGAAAATGTCAATACTACCTAAAGAGATCTATAGATATAATGTAATCTTGATTTAAATTCCAACAGCATTCTTCAATGACACAGAAAAACTAATCAACAACTTTATACAGAAAGCAAAGATGTCCTGAATAAGCAAAGCATTATTGGGGAAGAAGAAAATAGGAGGCCTCAGACTGCCTGAACTTAGAAAAGACTGGTAGTCACAGCAGCCTAGTACTGGTACAACAACAGATACATAGACCAATGGTATGGAAATGAGAGCCTACGTATAAATTCATTCACCTTTGGACAGTTAGTATTTGAAAAAGGGTCAAAGTCCATAAATGCGAGAAAAGTCTCTCTTGCAAATAGTGTTGGCAAAACTGGATGCCCATCTGTACAAATGTGAAACAGGACTCATGTATCTTACCATACACAAAAACTAGTTCAAAATGGATCAAAGACCTAAATATCAACCCTAAAACCATAAAAGTCATGGAAGAAAAAATAGGGACAACTCTAGGTTCCCTAATATATGGCATAAATAGAATACCAAACATAATTAAAACCTGCACCAAAAAGTAGAAGAATAATTAGATAAATGAGGCCCAAAGACATTTCATGAAAGACAAAAGGAGAAGCTATAGACAGGAAAAATTTTTTTGGCTGTGGCATATGTAACAAGAGCCTGACCTCTGAAATATTTACAAAAGTGTAACACCTCAACAATGTATGTATATATAAATATCAATAAATACATGACTCTTAATAAATTATACACACACACACGTATTACCCCCTACAGTTCAGCAAGATCATGTGAACACATTTCAGGTGTTTGGTCTGGCCGTTTCCATAGGAGCCCAGATTTGCCAAATGGAAATTAAATTAATCCTAGATCTTTCTTTTTTAAAAATTGGGCATATTTTTATTTCAGAATTTCACAAAATATTTTAAAATAATTTAGAAACATCATAATTAAGATGAAGAAAGAAGTGTCATAAGAGCTTAAAGTCACTGCTATAGAGAAAGTTTCAAGTATAAAGTGACATCTAGTTCTCCATTCCACAAATTGGCCTGTGAATCACTGGCTGCTCAGTCTAGGGTTGTTAATAAGCATTTATGACGGATGGTGACTAGACTGGTACCAGGAGAAAGAAACTAAATCTATTCTGCCTTCTTTCCAGGAGTACAGTCAAGAGAAGAAGACGAAAAGTAAACAGATTTATTTCTGTTGCTGTTGAATTGATTCCAATTCATAGTCACCCTATAGAGCAGAGTACAACTGTCCAAAGAGCACCTAGTGGATTTGGACTGCAGACGTTTTGATTAGCAGCCATAGATCTTAACGCCATGAAGGTTTCTAAATATGTACTAAAAACAAACTAAACGTGTGGAGTCAATTCTGACTCATTAAAACCCAATGTGGTACAGAGCAGAACTGTTCTGTTGGGTTTTCTCAGATGTAATCTTTTTGAAAGCATATCTCCAGGCCTTTTCCTGAAGGGCTTTCTAGGAGGATTTGAGCCACCAACTTTTAAGTAAGTAGTGCAGCGCAAAGCATCTGTGGGTCCAAAGATATGCTGTTAATCAATCAAACAAAAAATTCTGCCCCTGAGTCAACTCTGACTGATAGCAACCCTATGGGACAGAAGAGAACTGCTCCCATGGTATTTCCAAGGCTATAAATTTTGATGGAAGCACACAGTCACCTTTGCCTCCTGCAGACTGGCTGGTGGTTTCAAACCATCAATCTCTTGGTTAGCAGACCAGTGCTTAATTGCTATACCATCAAGCCTCCTAAACTGGTATATACTGAGTGCAGAGGGGACACAAGGTAGGTACAATCTGAGCCTGCTCTCTCTGTTATTCCATTTCCTTGTTGTTGTTAGTCACCATGTTGTTGCCATAACACCTGTAAAATCCTGTCTGGAAAGAAGTCTGTGTGTATACACTAAGTTCTGATTTAATTCAACGATCTACATAGCGTATAGCCAACTTCTACCTAAAGATTTTAGTAGAATTGCACCATACTGCAAGCCAGAGAATAAAGACTGTTTCGAAATTCAATTACAGAACAACAGTAAAGGAAGAAATTAATAAAGGATGAAGTTCCATGTTTGCATGAGTTGATGCAACTGACAGGAAAATGAAGCCTTTTTAAGATATCAGTGCCCACAGAGGTGAAGGTGCAGGTAACCTCAATGAAGAGGCTGTTAGTAGCAAAACAAGAAAGCAGAAATTGAGACAGAACAAATCAACAAAAGCAATAACACTTGAAGCCCCTGCTTTCAGGTCCAGTATTTCCTGGCATAGTTGAAGACAGTGGACGTATTGCTCCTTTATTATATTTGTATTTTCGTACAGTCTTTGCTCTTTCAGATGCAAGGAACAGAGCTGCCAATACAAAAGGAAAAAGAAATACATATTTCTGCAACATTCTGAAAAGCACAGAAGTGAAAAGAGTTGAAAATTTTGCAAAACCATGTTCTTGTTTAGTTCTGCAATCCAAATGTTCAGCATGACTGACTAAATCAAAAGAACCTCTTTCTCTGACATTTCTAGTTCCTTCCTCCCCTCTGACACGTTCTTTTTTCCAGTCTTTGCTTTCCTGAAAATCTTCCCTGGAATTGGCACTATTCCTCCTTAGTAGAGACTGATTGCTATTATAAAGTTCTTAAGGAATTTTTGTATATTCTGGAATGCAGTACTGGGTATCTCAGGGTTAAGGTGTACACTAAATTGACTACTACAGGTGGTTTGTGCACAACGGTAATGTTCAGAAAAGTAGGTTAGAATCTCAGTATGGAGGTTTGAAATATAGAACTTGCAGAGTTTGAAGCTTATTAAATGTGCCCTAGGGTTTCACACCAAAACGCGATGCTTTGGTGGGATTAATTAGATGTAAACCCAGAGAAGTCACGGTGGTTAGAGAAATAAGGCGATGTTGAGTACAAATAGAATACTTTAGGCCTACAGTCATGAGGTACAAACTCAAACTTTAACTAATGTAGAAATGGGAAATCCTTAGCAAGTTTTGTGATGATTAAGATTGCATATCAGTTTGGCTCAGTGTTTTGGCAGCTGTATAATGAATGTGGTCATCTCTGTGACAGAATGTGCTGTGGTACTGCGAGGGTGGAGTCTGTGGTGGCTCATTGCCATGAGGCCACAAGAAGCAAAAGCTGAAGAGCCAGGGAGCTTGAGAAGCTGGGCTGCCTCGTACTCAAAAGTTATGGCTCAGGAGCTTCTAAGGGTGGAGTTGCCACTACAGATTGTCGAGGAAAATGATGTGCCTAAAGCTGAGGGAGCAGAGTTACCATTCCAGGGGGACTGGAAGGAGGAGCTAGCTGTATCACAGGGTTTAGCGGCTTCTATTCAGAATCCAGAGAGTGTGATCAATATCTAAGGTCTGGAGGGTGGGACCATTGGATAAATTGTCTCAGAGAATGAAAGATTATTTTCAAAGCCTTGAGGGCTAGTGTAATGTGTTCTGTTAATTTGTATATATACATATGCATATAAATAACTATGACTATACATATAGTTATTGTGTAAGGATGAACAAAAACTAGAAAGCCAGTAAGAGTTTTTGTGGGAAGAAATTGAGTTCATTTTTTCTTTTCCTTTTTTGGAGGGAGAGGCATGTTGAACATGAAGAGTTACTAGGCATCTGTCAGAGACAGAAAGAAGGCAAAGGCACAGTGAAGTTGAGGAGAGAAGGCTCTGCTTAGATTTGGAGAAAAGGATTAAATATTAGGTCTGAGGAGAGGGGAAAGGATATAAACAAAGGAATGAAAGAGTAATATTCAAAATCAAAGAGACTGTAAACACATAGGAAGTTGAATGTAAGTTGGGCTTCTTAGTTTTGGAGGCTGAGAACCATCTGGGTATTCCCCAGGGCAATTTCTATGTAGTGTTGCCCCTGTGGTGTCAGGAAAACTTACCGCTTATGGTGCTACGGGGAACAGGACATGAGACATCAGGTACAGTAGTTTGGAAAGAAGCTGAAGATGTAACATTTTTCTTCAGTGAATAGTTCTAGGTAGATTTATAGAAGTGGTTATGGATTGAATCGTGTCCCCCCAAAAATGTGTGTAGCAATTTTATTGGGCCATTATTCCCAGTGTTGTGTGATGTCCTGCATTTTGTAAATTCTACCTGTATGGTGTTAGTGAGGGAGGATGGACAGTGGTTGTGTTATTGAATCAGAACTCAATGTGTAAGATTGCTTTGTGTCCTGAGACAATTTCTTGGGAAGCAGTTTACCGTGCATTCTTTCGAGGCATCTCTGGGTAGACACAAGTCTCCAGTCTTACAGTTAAAAGCCAAGCTTGTTATCGGTTAGTACCATCCTACCCTTATAATGGTAAGTAGAAATAAGCATTCAAAGGACAGAGGATATTAAGAAGACCCCCAAGGAGAAGGCACAGTTGGTTTTAGGCTCCTGGGATAAATAGAATCCTGAAAGACAGAGTTTGAAAGGAGGAAATATGGGGAATGCATACAAATACTGAGAAAATCAGAAGTAGACATATATGTCAGAAATCAAGAGACACATTATAAAAATAGTAGTCACATTATTTGACAGAAGAAAAAGGTTATATAAGATCATTAAAATGAATGTTCTTACATACAAAGTTCAAGGTAGGTGTAATTCAAAGTCATTCAAATTAACCTAAGTATATAGTCTCAGTTTCTGTTTTTGAGACTGTATATGTGGATTTTCTGGAAATATCACTGGAAAATTCACTTTTCTCCAGAGCTCATGATCTGTTTCTCATGCATATACTCATTTTACTTAAAAAGAACACAGGAAAAGCAATCAATGGCACTAAAAGTTGTTAAACCTGGCAAGAGCCCTAGACCAGAAACAAGGGAATAGCCAGATTTTCCTGATGCTTACTTACATGAGTTGGACAATTGGCTGACCATTTAAGTCCCCGTTTCTCTATCGGTTAAAAAGATTATTGAATTCAATGATATCTTGAGTTGTTTCTGGTGCTGAGAAGCTTTATGTTTGCTTCTATCTTTCCGCATTTGGTTCAAACCCGTTGAAAGGGAGTACATGACACAGGACTAAAACAGCTTCGGTGAGTATATTTGGTTGTTATCGTCAGCTGCTATGAAGTTGATCCCTGACTCACGGCAACCCCGCATACAATGAGATCAGACCCTTGTGATCCACAGGGTTTGAACAGGCTGATTTCCGGAAGAAGATCACCAGGTCTCTCTTCCTTGCCTGTGTTGGTCTGCAAGCTTAGCTGACAACTGTTCTGCATCATAGCAGCATGCAAACCTCCACTAACAGTCAGGTGGTAGCTATGCTTGATGTTCACTGGCCAGGAATCAAACCTGTCTTCCAGTGGAAACTGAGAATTCTACCACTAAACCACCACCGCTGTCTAGATAGCTACATAGTCAGTGTGTCAAAATTGAAATAAACTATGGGGAAAGTCGGGTAATCCAGTGTCCCATAATTCTATGGACATAGCAATAAAAAGTAACTATTACGGAATTGGGGCGGGAGTTGCTTTCTCTGGGAAAATTAAATCAACTCAAATCATCATTTCTATTTTAAAGTGAGAAAATGCACAAGCAATCATCTAAAAATAAAATTACAGGGTGGAATAAATAAGGCAGAGAGAGAAAGTGTGTATGTGTTTGTGTGTGAGAGAATTTTTAAATTACCCTTTTCAGAATAAATGACTTTAGGAAGCTATTTATGCAGAATGAATTCTTCCACTATTAAAGATTCTTCTCTCAGATGCACTCAAATTGGGTGCAGGTAAATAAATAAAAGCACATTTTCCAATGTCAGTTCAATTGACAATCAGAGGGAAAGGTGTATCTGTCTCAGCTATTATGCCCTACACAATGAGTCTGATTGACAGAGAAAGGAACCATCTCTAGTTGTGTCTCTGTTAATTATTAGCCTTGTGGAAATAATTGGCCAAGATTTTTCTTTTCTCAAGTGAACTGAAAGGGAAAACATTTTGCTTGTTCTACTGTTTACTATTCAGAAACGGCTTAAAACCCTTATTAACTAAAGCCAAATGACTGGGAAGCAAGCTGATGGATGCTTTCCTTACTGGTGATGAGTATGCAAGGCTTGCTTAACACTTGCTGCTAAGATGTTCTGGCAGGCACTTAGCAGGTGACGTTACAGGGGTGTGTCACTCTGTAAGCAAGCAGGCTGCAAAACCAAAGTTTTGTTTCTCTTTAGCTCCCTCATCCAGCATAAGATATGCAAAACAAAACAAAGGGATCCATGCACAACCCTGCACATTAAGCACATGATGAATTATTTAGCAGAAGTCTGTGCCTTTCTGATTTTGAAATTGACAATCAAACCCATAACATCCCGTGTCAGAGATGCAGGGGGCTTCTACTAGAATCTGCCTTGAGGTTTGAATTTGTACTGCAGAGAGGATGATGAGCAGCCTTTAGAAGATGAGAGATGGAATGGGTGGGGAGATGTCAGCATTTTCCTCAGGCTTTCTGAGTTACTAGCATGATTCAGCAAGTTAAGCCACAGTATAGTCAAGAATTTGCATATTTCTGTGTGATTTAAAAACAGATCTCATGGAGTTACTTAAAATATAAAATATAAAAGCATACAGTTTACATGAAAATGTTCCTTGATCTCCAAAACTACCAAATGTTTTAGTTAGCTAGTGCTACAATAACAGAAAATGCCACAAGTGGATGTCTTTAAGAAAGAAAAAATTATTCTCTCACAGTCTAGGAGGCTACAAGTCCATATTCAAGGTGACATCTCCAGAGGAAAGTTGCCTCTCCTTGTCAGCTCTGGAGAAAAGTCGTTGTCATCAATATTCTTTGAGTTGAAGAGCTTCTCAGGCAGAGGCAACCCAGGTCCAAAGGACACACTCTGCTCCCAGTACTGCTTGCTTGGTGGTATGAGATCCAGCTGTCTCTCTACTTTTTTTCCCTTTTATATCTCAAAGGGATTGGCTTCAAACACTATCTCATCTCATAGACATCATCTGTGTAACTGATATGAATTCATTTACTAGTATCAGTGATAGAATACAGGGAAATCACATTAAATGACAAAATGACAGATGATCATAGTGCACCAGGAATCGTGACTTAGCCAAGCTGACAGACATTTTTGAGGGACACAAAAGTCCATGACATAATGAAAAAGTTAACATGTTATATGCATCCAGAAATTTGGGGAAACAAAGTTTCATTCATTCATTCATTCTGTGATTACTTATTGAATGATGGGTATAGAGGTAAAACAGAGAAAATAACCCATAACATCCTGCTTTCATGAAGTTGGTATTCCAGTATATACTCACCATTTCAGCATTTTTGTAATTTTGTCATTTTATATGAAGTTGTATACCTGAACACACACAGATGAAGTGTTTCCATCCAATAGGTTTCTTAATAGCAAGCAGAGACACTGACTACAGTTTGTTTACACTGAAAAAAATTACTGATAGAGAATTAAAACCAGTCATTGTCAAGTCAACTCGAAGTCATTGCAACCTTTTGTATGTTAGAGTAGATGTGCATTCCATAGGGTTTTCAGTGGCTTTATTTTTCTCAAGTAGATGGTTATGCCTTTATTTTCAGATGCCTCTGGGTAGATGAGAACTACCACATTTTCTATTAGCAGCCTAATTCTGAGCTTTTTGTGCTAGCTACAGACTCCAAAAGGATATTAGGTAGCTTACAAGAAGATTAAGAAAGACCGGGAAATCAGGCTTAGGTATAAGGCAGAAGAAAAGAAATATAGTCAAAACCCATCACAGACCCAGCATGAGAAGACATTGTCTCCACTGAGACATTGAGCAAAAGATGCCCTGCAGACTGTAGGTGTCCACTGGAAAACTTGACCCATTGTGGCTGAGCTCCCCAAATCATTACCTATACTGTCCTTGGGTCTCAGAGATACAGGCAATGATCAAAGTCCTAGGGAGAAGCTTAGTCACAATAGCTAGAAGTTAAGACCTAATAAAACAGGAAATACTAGTTAACTGTCCACCACTGCCAAACAGGTAGCTGGTTTGCTAGATTGGATAGTGGCATCATGAGGTCAGCGCATATTTGATTTTCTCTTTTCTCTCACAATGCCAGCCACCTAGGAAGTGCTCAGGACCTGTATGAATGAAACTGTTACTGGATATGGAGGTGAAATTTTCTACGCACTCCATGTATATATTTATACATTTCAGAATTCTTAGATTTGAATCAGCTTCTGATGGAAAAGTCAGATGTTTTATTAACGGTTCCGAGAGCAATAGAATGGGGCAAATCTTTGGTCTCTTCCAGATCATCTTGGGATTTAGGGGACTAGAGAGCTCCTGTGAGGGATAACTAATGAGTGGAGTATTTCTGGAAAGGCATTTCTGACCAGGGCAAAGAACACCCAGGACATGAAGCAGTGAAAGCTAAATTTGCCTATCTATTTGAACACTAAGAATAATCAGCTTCTCCTGCTCTCCTGTGAGAGTAGATAATGACATCAAGCCCACAGTTTTCAGGACACTGTTGAGTAACAGTGAAATATGCTGCCCAGAAAGAGTCACCTTGTAAGTCACGGTGGGAAGAGACAAATGAAGCAACATCAGTGTTTCATCCTTCAAAAGGCTTGATCTTGGAAGGCTCATTATTCAGAGAAGACATTTAATCAGGGGAGTTGAGTGTCAAGGTCAAATTTCTTGAGAAGAGCCAATGTGAGAAGACCCTTCTTTTCAAGCTAATTTCATGGATGCCATAAATCTTAGAAAGTTAAAAGGAAGGTGTATCATGCTGTGTGTTAGATTTAGCAACATTTTCCTATACTGATTAGATGTTTTACCTTCTTTGCTATTAGAAAACTGTTCAGAACATTTAGGGTTCTAATTACCATGCATTTGGCCTGGAATAAATTAACATACAGAAACAGGCCAAGAAGCATAAAGTTTGAAAGGTAAAATTCATACAGTTTACTATAGAGTATTCTCTTCTTGTTACTTCTACTTTCCAAACATAACAAAAGAACTTCTAATACACATGTAGACACATATACATGTACTCACATATAAAGATCAACAAAAATTAAGGAGGGGTAAAAGAGAACTCATATTTGCGGAATGCATAACCAGTTGCCACTGAATTGACTTTTATTAATGTTTACCACATGTATGTCTGAGCAGAATTCAGGTCCACAGGGTTTTCAGAGGCAGACACAGGAGCAGTTGGCAAGGCCTTTTTTCCTTCAAGGCCTCTCTGGGTAGGAATGAATCAACTTTTCAGTTAGTAACTGGATGCTTAAATGGTTGTGCCATTCAGAACCTCTGATAGACTGTTTATGATAACAGATAAAGTGGAAGTTATTTTTATCTGCCTGCTCACTTATTCATCACAATGAAGTTTCTAGTTATGTATTAAAATTGTCATTTTTATTTTATGGAAGACCCAGCAGAGGTTCACACAATAACACAGCACATAAATGAGAGTTAAGATTTGAACTCTCATCTCCAAAGCTGTTCTTTCCCTTAAATGATTTGCACTGCCCAATGTGTTCTGTCATTTCACATCCATAAGCTTTAATGACATCCTCATCTTAAGGTTAGACACACCCAAGAGGGAGAGATAATGTTGACTTTTTCTCCAGAATTTATTTTCGACTTACTTTAGCCTATGTCTTTAATGTGTGTCTTTAAAATATCATTTATCATCTGTTGGTATTTGGTCATTTGCTGGATACTTTCTTGCACCCTATGCTTGCAAAACTTTGACAAACTTGAAAAGTGATAGACTATGAGTAAGTATGTATCGAGACAAGGCATGCTGGGCCATTGCAGCAATATTCCCCAAGGAATAACTAAAACATTTCATTCTCATCTCTCATCTGGCTTCAATTTCAGTCTCTCCTTCATCAATTGCAGATCATTTCAGTTCCTCCTGGGAAATTTCATCCACCCTTTTATAATTTCAAAGTAATATACCATCTTTCTGTCAAAGTGTAAAAACTCATCTGCGGCTACTGAATTCCAAGATGTCTAAGTGAATACAAGCAACCATGGCTTGAAGTTTCTGATCCCACTCTTCAGATGCCATTGCATGAACTTTTTGGATACCAGCTACAGAGTCTAGTTCTTATTCTGACATAGTTAAAAGAGACTGCTTCTACTTTGTCCAGAAGTTAAGAACTAGCAAAGCTATCTGGGTTTTTAAAAAGGGTAGGAGTGGAAAATAGATGACACACAAGCCAGAAACTTGGAAGCTACCCTCATAACTTTACCTGGTCACATTTTACACATTAAATATTTCAAAGGTCTAATGATTTTTGTTGCTAAAAATTATTTCCTTATCTCTAGTCTCATATTACCTTTATTCAAATCTTTATAATTCGTCTCCTAGTCTTTTGCAACAGCCCTCTAATGCTTCATCTATTTCTCTCATCTATCTGTCACAGAAAAGTCACAAGTATCTCTGTAAAATGCAAAGCTGAGTTTGCCTTGGGTAGACAAAGAGTAGCTCATAATAAACAAAGACTCCACTCCCACTGAATTAATTCTAACTGATAGTGACACTTAAAGACAGAGTAGAAATGCCCCATAAGGTTTCCAAGATTGCAAATCACTACAGGACCAGACATCCACATTTTTCTTCCAAGGAGTGTATCAGTGGGTTTGAACCACTGACATTTTAGTTAGCACCCCAACATTTAACCATTGAAAAACCAATGCTCCAAATTCACAAAACAGGGTTTAAACAAAGCTAAGTATTAAAAAATACTACTGCTGTTAAGTGGATGCCAACTTACAGCAACCCTATAAGGCAGTACAACTGCCCCACAGTTTTCAAGGAGCACCTGGTGGATTTGAAACTGCCAGCCTTTTGGTTAGTGGATGCAGCACTCAACCACTACATCACCAGAGCTCTGAACCTAAATAGAGAGATTTTGCACCAGTAGCTGTAAGGACCTGCCTAGAATTTGTGTCAGTATAAACAAACAAATATGTAACTTTCACTAGTTATTTCCATTGAATCCTATGTAGAAAACTATTGTTTTAGAGCAGGGATCAGCAAACTATGGTTTTATGCCAAATCTGTCCTGATGACCATTTTTGTCTGGTTAAAAAGTGGTTTTTTTTTTTTTTTTTTTTTTATGTTTATCAATGTTTGGGAAAAAAAATCAAGAGAAGAATAATATTTTGTGATAGTAAATAACTAAATGAAATTCAAATATCAGTGTCCACAAATAAAGTTTTATTGGACCACAGCCAGGCTCATTTACTTATGTATTACCTATATCTGCTTTTGTACTATAATGGCAGAGCTCATTAGTTGCAACAAACAGTAAATGGCTTGCAAACATTACAATATTTACAGTCTGACCATTTCCAGAAAGAGATTACCGATCCTTGCTTTACAGAGCAAAGCTTAAGTTTGTCATGTTGGCGTACATGTCTGGGGAACTATTGCATGGCTATCTCTTTAGCTTTGTTTCAAAAATTTTCCTTTCATCACCTAGGGATCAAGCATTTGGATTGCTTGGATCTTCCAGGGTTATATCCATGCATTATGATACATTTTTGCTTGTATGCTATACATACACAGTATTCTTTCTAAATGAAATATTCTCCTTTGTCCAAACTTCAGCTTCATGTTCTCTTACTTCTGGCTGTGAAGTGTACTGGATCACTTCTGCCAAGTGGTTCCCTTCTTAACAGTCATGGACAGTATTAAATTCCACTTTCTCTGCAATATTTGCTCATTTTGTTCACTTGTTTATTCAGTGAGTCATTCATTTGACAATAATTGTGTGCCTACTATGTCCCTGGCAGTGGTGAATATATCAGGGAAACATCAATGAATAGAATTCATCTGACAGAATTTACATCCCACAAGGAACACACAAGAAATGTATAAAGTAAGCTAGTAAGTGAGGAAAATAAGTTTAGATAGTGAAAAGTAAAATATGTCAGGATTGTAACATAAAGAGTGACTAGTAGAGGAGGCTACTTCAGATTAGAAGATCAAGGGAGCATTCCATTACAAGATGGCAGAGTAAACAGACATCTCCTCATCTCCCTCTGAGAACTAAGGCCTGGATGATATTTTTTATGGAGCACTGAATACCTGAGAAGCCTTGGGACATAACATATTTGACTGGGCAACAGTATCAGACTAACCTTCTCCTCCCAAAAACAATCCAGTGACCATTTAAACTCTGCTTCTGCTGCTACATTGTAACAGAGAACTGCAGCTTCTGCAAACGGCCGGTAATGGAACATACTTTCATTATAAGTGGGCAGGTGAAGTCTGCTGTTCCCCACTACCTGTTCAGGCCAGCCTGTTGGACAGCTTCTAGCTCCCAATTCAGCACCTGGACAGCTCCCTGCATGGAAGTACAGTTTACTTTTACCTTTAAGGTTTACCTTTTTAAGGCTGAGAGGCTTATATTTTCTCTCTGGAAATCTCTCTATTGAAAAACCTCTCACATTTTAAGATTGGCTCACAGCCCCCAGTTTCTCCATAAACAGGGCAGCCTCTTTGCTACTCAATAAGCAAAGTCTTCCACCCTTGAGAGTCCACCTGGGGCAAATCACTACAGTATTATAGTCAGCTGGTGACCAACAATTCTCTTAGATCCATTAGCAGAGAAATCAAGTAATATCTAGATGGCACACAGGCAACAGACTATAATTAGTCACTTAAAGAAACAGCCTTCAAATGCTCCAGAAAATTCCCTAAAGATTCAAAAAATTCAAAAAATTTCCCAGATGAAGAAGCCTTTCTGAATCTAACAGAGATTAAATACAAAAAAAATTATATATAAAACCCTCCTAGAAATTAAACAACATGCAATAGAACAAAATGAAAAATTTGGTAAACTATTTGACATGCTAGAACATCAACAATCTAAGATACATCAGATTAATAACAAAATTACAGTATTGGAGAATTCTATCCAAAGCCAAACGAGTAGGATTGAACAGATGGAAGTTAGAATCAGTGACCTAGAAGACAAAGTAACTAATGCCAACATTTATGAGGTAAAATCAGAGAAAAGAAATAAGAAAAATGAAGAAACATTAAGAAATGTATGGGACTCCATGAGAGGAATAATTTACATTTAATTGGAGTTCATGAACAAGAGAGGATTAATGACAACATAGAGAGTATTGCTCTAGAAATGCTGACAGAAAACTTTCCTGAGATTATGAACAAAGAAAACATAGATATCCAAGATGTTCATTGAACATCGCAGAAGTTAGATCCAAAAAGAAGAACGCCAAGGCATATTATAATTAAACTTAATAAGCTAAAACACAAAGAGATGTTTCTGAAGACAGCAAGGCTAGAATCAAAACTGACATTCTGAGAGAAACCCTGTAAACTTTCATCTGACATTTCTGCTGAAACAATGCTGGCCAGAAAACAATGGGCAGACATATTCAAGTCCTGAAAGAGAAAAACTTTCATCCCAGAATAATTTATCCCACTAAATTGTCTATCAAATATAATGGTGAAATTAAGACTTTTGAAAATAAAGAGAAATTTAAAGACTTCATAAAAACTAAACCCAAATTACATGAAATATTGAAAGAAGCTCTTCCTTAAACATATGTTTTAGGTGATAATTTAAGGCACTTTATCCAAATTTCTAATCAGCTAAGGAAGGCACAAAATTTCATCAAACCAAGCCAAAAACTACAATATTATAAGGGAATCCGTGATTATATCATGACAACTATAATATCACATTAAAAGAGGGATACACTATAATAGTTACAGTTGTTTTCGATGCTGAGACAGTTTCTAACTTCTAAAATAGTTAAAATTGATTTCAATAATTATACATTAATGGGGATTAGGTATGTAGCCATAGAACTAATTAACAATAAACCATTTGAAATGAAAAATCACAATACAGGAGTCTCAATAAATAGAAAACCAAAACTCATACTATCCATAAAGGAGAATGTCCCAGGACAGATTAATAAGAACAATATATTAATAAGAAAACACCAACATGAAAATAAACATATTGCAAGGACATCACTAAACGTATACGTATCAATAATCACATTGAATGTAAATGGACTCATTGCTCCAGTAAAGAGACAGCGAGTGACATCGTGGATCAAAAGACATGACCCATCTATATGTTGCTTATAAGAAACACATCTTAGACTTAAGGATAAGAACAAGTTGAGAATTAAAGGTTGGAATAATATATATAAAGCTAATAATACATGAAAAAGAGCAGGAGTGGCAATATTAATCTCAGATAAAATAGATTTTAATGTAAAGTCCACTATTATGGACAAGGATGGTCACTATTTATTGCTGAAAGGTTCAATACTCAAGCAAGACTTAACAATATTAAATATTTATGCACCCAATGCCAAAGCACCTAAATATATTGAACAAATACTGACAATATTGAAAAATGAGATTGATCATTCCACAATAATAGTTAGGGACTTTAACACACCCCATTCAGTTAAGGATAGATCATCCAGAAAAAAGCTCAGTAAAGATACAGAAGGTCTTATTACAATAATCAACCAACTTGACCTTATTGAAATATACAGATCTTTTCATCCATCAACAGATAAATATACCTTCTTCTCCAGTGCACATGGAACATTCTCCAGAATAGACCATGTGTTAGGTCATAAAACAATTCTCCATAAAATCCAAACAACTGATTTATTACAAAGTACCTTCCTGGACCACAGAACTATAAAAGCTGAAATCAGTAACAGAAAATTCATAGGTAAAAATTCCAACTTCTGGAAACTGAACAACACTTTACTCATAAAGCCTTGGGTTATAAACAAAATTTAAGACACATTAAAGAAATTTATGGACTCAAATGAGAATGAAATACATCCTACCAGAATTTATGGGCTTCAGCAAAAGCAGTACTCAGAGGTCAGTTTATCTCTATAAATACACACCTCCGGAAAGAAGAAAGAACACAAATTAAAGAATTAACCTCACAGCTTGAACAAATAGAAAGAGAGCAACAAAGAAACTCCTCAGGCACCAGAGGAAAACAGATTATAAAAATTAGAGAAGAACTAAATGAATTAGAGAATAGAAAAACAATTGAAAAAATTAACAAAACCAAAAGCTGGTTCTTCGAAAAGGTCAACAAAATTGATAAACCATTGGCTAAACTTACAAAAGAAAAACAAAAGAAGACACAAATAACCCGATTAAGAAATGAGTTGGGAGATATTACAACAGACCCAACTGAAATAAAATATATCATAACAGAATACTATGAAAAGCTATACTCTGAGAGGTTTAGAAACCTGGGGGAAATTGACAAATTTCTAGATTCATGTGACTCACCAAGACTATCACAAGGAGAAATAGATCAACTTAATAAATCTATCACAAAGGAAGAGACTGAGGAAGTCATCAAAAATCTACGAACCAAATAAAAGCCTGGCCCAGACGGCTTCACCAGAGAATTCTACCAAACTTTTAGAGAAGAATTAACTCCAATACTAATGAGGCTATTTCATACCATAGACAGAGATGAAATGCTTCTAAATTCCTTCTATGAAGCTAGCATAACTCTGATACCAAAACCAGGGAAAGAGCCCACCAAAAAAAAAAAAAAAAAAAAAATTACAGACCAATATCACAGATGAATCTAGATGCAAAAATCTTCAACAAAATTCTAGCCAATAGAATTCAACAGCATATAAAAACAATCATTCCGCATGAACAAGTTGGTTTCATTCCAGAGATGGAAGGCTGGTTCAATATCAGAAAAAACAATTAATGTGATCAACCATATTAATAACACAAAAGATAAAAATCACCTGATTTTGTCAATTGATGCAGAAAAGGCATTTGACAAAGTTCAACATCCATTCATGCTTAAAACTCTCAGAAAAATAGGAATAAAAGGGAAATTCCTCAATATAATCAATAGCACCTATGAAAAGCCAGCTGCTTTCATCATCCTGAATGGTGAAAGACTGAAAGAATTCCCTTTGAGAACAGGAACTAGACAAGGATGCCCACTCTCACCACGTCTATTCAACATTGTCCTAGAAGTTCTAGCCAGAGCAATTAGACAAGACAAAGAAATAAAAGGTATCCTTATTGGCACTGAAGAAGTAAAGATTTCCCTCTTTGCAGATGATATGATTGTTTATGTAGAGAATCCAAAGAAATTTGTAAGTAAACTATTAGATCTAACAGAAGAATTCGGCAAAGTATTGGGATACAAGATAAACATAACTAAATCAGTAGGATTCCTTTATACCAACAATGAATTTATTAATGCAGAAATCACCAAATCAAGTCCATTTACTATAGCCTCCAAGAATATAAAATATCTAGGAATAAATACAACTAGAGAAATAAGAGATCTTTACAGAGAAAGCTACAAGACATTGCTACAAGAAACTAGGAGGGACTTACATAAGTGGAGTAATCTGCCCTGCTCATGGATAGGAAGACTCAATATTGTGAAAATGTCTATTTTGCCCAAAGCACTCTACTTATATAATGCGATCCCAATACAAATTCCAGCAACATTTTTTAATGAGATGGAGAAACAAATTATCGGCTTTATTTGGAAAGTGAAGAAACCCCGAATAAGTAAAGCACTACTGAAAAAGAAGAGCATGCTGGGAGGCCTCTCACTACCTGACTTTAAAACCTATTACAATGCCATAGTAGTCAAAACTGCCTGGTATTAGTGCAAAAAGAGACATATAGACCAATGGAACAAAGTAGACACCCCAGAGATGCCACCATCCTTTTAGGAACAGCTGATGTTTGACAAAGGTCCTATGATTCTGAACAGGGGTAAGAACAGTCTCTTTAACAAGTGGTGCTGGCATAATTGGATATCCATCTGCAAAAGATTGAAACAAGACCCACATCTCACAACTTATACAAAAATCAACTCAAATTGGATAGAAGACATGAATATAAAAGCTAAAATGATAAAGCTCATCAAAGATAAGATAGGGTCAACAATGGACGTTTTTATATGCAATATAGACAGACTTCAAAATCTGACAAACAAAACACATTCATCAGTAGAAAAAATAGATAAATAGGAATTAATAAGAATCAAACACTTCTGCTCATCCAAAGACTTCATCAAAAGAATTAAAAGACCATCTACAGAATGGGAAAAAATATTTGGCAATCCTATGTCAGACTGACACCTGATCTCCATAATCTATAAGGTTCTACAAAATATCAACAAGAATAAGATAAATCATCCAATTAAGCAATGGGCAAAGGAGATGGACAGACACTTCTCTAAAGAGGAGATCCAGGCAGCCAAAAAACACATGCAGACATGTCCACGATCATTAATTATTAAAGAAATTCAAATCAAAACAACAATGAGATACCACTTCACCCCAAGAAGATTGGCCATGATCCAAAAAACGCAAAACACTAAATGTTGGAGAGGCTATGGAGAGATTGGAACTCTCCTTCACTGTTGGTGGGATTGCAGAATGGTGCAACCTCTTTGGAAAGCAATTTGGCTTTACCTTAAAATAATGGATATGGACATACCATTTGACCCAGTAATTCCTCTGCTCGGAATATATCCTACAAAATCAAGGCCATTCACACCAACTGCTACATGCACACGAATATTCACTGCAGCACAGTCCACGAGAGCAAAAAGTTGGAATCAACCCAGATGCCCAGCAACAGAAGAACAGATGAGTAAACTTTGGTATATATACTCCATGGAGTACTATACACTGATAAAGAACTACGATGATAGCAGGAAACACCTCTCAATTTGGTCTCAACTGGAGGACATTATATTGAGTGAAACTAGTTAGTGACAGAAGGACAATTATTATATGAGACCCTTATGATAAAAACTCAAATGCATACTCATACATAATAGAAAAGACTCTTTGACGGCTACAAGGGTGGGGAAGGTGGGAGGGCAGGAAGGCAAGGGGCGAGGGTTTAGATTAGATAATTGTTAGAAATTTAGTTGGGTGAAATTGGTGACAACACACATTAGTAAGAAGATCAATATTAATGGGACTTCAGCACCATTTGTGCACTCCTCCTCTCTTAACCCAACATTGTAAGCACAGAGTATGCACACTTTCATTTTTTATTTAATTAAAAAAAAGAAAAAAAGAAGATCAAGGGTGGACTGCTCTGACTGAGAAACATTTGAACAATTACCTGACAGTTAAGAGTCAGTCCAGTGATATCTGGCACCGAAACATCCCAGAAGGAATGCCAAGCCACCAGAAGAACAGACAGTCAAAATGTAAATGAGTGTGGTGTGTTTCAGTACCAGAAAGACTATAGTGGTTGATGCATGGTAAGGGTGCTTTCGGCTTTGTTTTATTTCATTTTCTCTCTGCTAACAGAGAGAAAACAAAATAATTACTTTCATGTATCACAAAATGTTTTTCTTATCTTGATATTTTTCAAACATTTATGAATGTGAAAACCATTTTTAATCTGACAGAACAAATGTCAGGCTAGATTTGTCATGTAAGCTGTAGTTTGCTGATTCTTGCTCTAAATTGATGGTTTGCTACACTGGCTTGAATACGAATAACTAGTGAATTTTATACGTTTCTTTATTAAAGTTAATGAAAATTCTAGACAAAGAGAAAAATTGATTAATAAAACCAGAACTTTCATATAATAAAAGGAAAGAAAAACAAAATAAATGAAAAGTAGAACAATGCAGGGACCAAGGTAAGATACTGACAGTAAGTACAAATATGTCAATGACCACACTAAATCCATCAATTAAATAAAAGAAATTGATAGATTGGAGAAAAATGAAATCAAGCTGTATGCTATTTGTATGAGATACATCAAAACATACAAAAGACAGAAAAACAAAAGCCAGTTGCTATCAGGTCAGTTCCAGCCCTGAGCTACCCTGTAGGACAGACCTGTACTGCCCAGCAGGGTTTCAGAGGAGTGGCTGCTGGATTTGAACTGCTAACCTTTTGGATAGCAGCCATTATCTTCTATTCACTGTGTAACTGAAAGTAGGTGAGAGAATGGGAAAATATACCAGATAAATACTAAACAAAAACTGTGGACTTTCGTCTATCAATATCAAACAAAAATGAAAGGTTACCACACAGTAATGAAAAGTTCAACTAACCAGGAAGAAATTGTTACCGGACAAATTCCAGATTCTTTGTTACCTGCCCCAGAAAGTCAGTTTCTGACTTTGGGTGAATGATCAAATCTTTATTAACCATGTCCTGCTGGCCAGAAGACAGGAGACAGTCAAGCACCTCCGTTCTTCATGCCTGTCCTAACTGGTCAGGCCTAACCCAGGGTTTATATATAGAAAAAAGTATAGCATGCACAGAGGTCTCAGCAAAACAATGAGAGGGACTGTCTGAAAGCTGTTGTCCAGAGCAGCTGGTGGAATATGCATGGCTCAGAACGCTCCCTGCTGCCTCCGGGGGCAATCTCAGAGAAGCAGTGTCTCTCCATTTCTTAGACACACTTAAAGAAGTTGTAAAAAACTGGTAGCCCTGTCATCTCAGTGGTTTCTGTCAGTTAATGGGTAACCTCTTCAGCCCTGCCCCGAATATCAGGAATCTTTAAGACAGGAGAAAAGACAAGTAAAAAGGTTTAATCCTGACAGTCTATTTTAATTTTCCCTTTGAAAGCAGGATATCTAAAGCTTCTCCTGCTTCAGTATGAAAATTCTAAATTTATAAACTTCAGTAGCAGTCCTGGTGGCACGGGGATTGAGTGGTCAGCTGTTAACTGAAAATTAAGCAGTTTGAAACCA
The DNA here is from genome assembly GCA_028571685.1 of Heterohyrax brucei. Taxonomy (NCBI): domain Eukaryota; kingdom Metazoa; phylum Chordata; class Mammalia; order Hyracoidea; family Procaviidae; genus Heterohyrax; species Heterohyrax brucei. Next base: position 6,291,140 of record CM053146.1, on the reverse strand, counting down.
CCAGGAGCTCTGCAGGAGAAAAATGTAGCAGTCTGCTTCCATAAAGATTATAGCTTTGGAAACCTTATAAGGCAGTTCTACTCTGTCCTATACGGTTGCTATGAGTCACAATTAACTGGACAATACACAAAAGCAACAGCAAAGAAAGCATCTTCAAATTATGATCAAGCAAGTAAAATAAAATAGGGAAGCACACACCCATATTCCCTCATGCATATGCACACACACGTAGACAAAACAACATTTTAGAATTGGCAAGAGAACATAATTACAGAGGCAGGAGAGATTTAAAAACTAACATGTAAGTACTGTAAATCAATACTTGAACAACTTAAATATGCAGACAGTTCATCTGGGGATCTTGTTAAAATGCAGATCCTGATTTAACAGGTCTGGGATGGGCACTGAGACTGGCATTTAGAAAAAACCCTCAGGTCATACCACTGTTGCCCTGTGGATATACACTGAGTTACAATGTTTTAATAACTTAATGGCAATGAACTTGAAAATTTAGGGAAAGTCGATAAATTTCTAGCAAAGTACAACTTACCAAATGACCTCAAAAACAATAGAAATATGCCTATTCCACAAGTCAATAAAGAAAACTAATGACTAGATTAAAATCTTTGCAAAAATTAAATAGTAAGCTCTCATGATTTAATAAGTGAATTCTACCAAACTTTTAGGAACAATTGATTTTCATCATACAATAATTTATTTCAGAAATCAAGAAAATTGGAAACACTGTCCAACTCATTCTATGCAGATAATTTAACTTTGATAAGAACAAAGAGACAAATACAGTAAGAGAAAAGAAAAAACAAAACAATCTGTAAAATGCTGTGGTGTTGGCTCAGAGCATGATGTCACACATCTTGTTCTTCATCCATCTGGATTTTGGTCAGCTCATCCTCACCCATCCAAGCTAGTTTACAGTGGGTAACTCATTGTATATCCATATATCTCATCCCTAGGTTCTTAGTCTAGGTCATCTGGCTCCATCCATAATTCAGGAGTCTACACAACTCCCTGGATTTCTGGCCAGCCAGTCCTTCCTCTCTCATTCCTAACCTCCATGGGCTAGATCGACAAGCACCAAGAGAACATGTCCAAAATCAGCTCCTCTCTTCATTGTTGTACCTCCTTCACTCCACTTACGAGTGGACCCAGGTGGTCGCTTCTAGTGAGCATACTAGGCTGTTTACTCATTGGCTCTGTTTAATTTCTAGTTCCAAAAGGAGGTTGTGATGGGCACTCACTATTTCTACTTCTGTGCACCTAAACACAATCTGTTTGCTTGAAATCCGAAGAACAAAATAGTCCGACTGGACTGCACTTGGCTTTTTGGCTGGCATTCCGTTCAGGCCCTTCCATCAAATGCAAATATCCTGTTTCTTCAGCATTTCTGGGTATATCTACATGTCTTTTGAAATGCAAATTATAGATTGGGCTTAGGTTTTCAACAAAGCCTCCACTGTATCCACAGGCCCACTGGCTTCAAATTGATAGCCTGTGTTTCTTTTGGGCAAATTCTTTCCTTTTTGGATTTTTGTGTGTGTGTGTGATTACGTGAAAGTATACAATCCAAATTAATTTTGCATGCCTGCCTGTCTGCAGCTCCTTCTACTCTGCTTGCCCAGTGACAGCACACTCTTTTTAATTCTATACTTGTACCCTCTTAACAACTTTCTGTCCTCTCCTGTCTACCCTCTTCTCTCCCATCTAGAAAGAGACCAATAGGACAGCATCCTATAAATGCATGGGGCCATAAAGTACATTCGTCATATGGTCACATTTTTCCCCTGAGTCTGGTCCATTTTTGTCTGAAGAATTGTCCTAAGCAGTGTATTCTGGTAGGGTCAGTAGCAGATCTAGGAGCTGTGTTCCCAGGGGATCCCTCAGGCTGTCGGACCATCAATTGCAGTCTTTTAGTAGAGATCTTGAGCTGCACCCCTCTTTTTCTTGTGTTGCCTCAGAGTCTCAAAATTGTGTACCCCATTACAGATGTCTTTGGTGTGTACTGGGAACCATCTGGTTCCTCTGGTCACATATTGATGCAGTCTCCTATTCACATGGGTCTTTCAGTGTCCTGAATTCTTTTTCCCATGTGTGTCTGTTGTTCTCAGTGATCTTCTGTTCTGGATCAGTTGGGACCATTAGATGCACATCAGATGGCAGCTTGCTATCTTTTGAGACCCCAGACACCACTCACCAATATGGGATGCAGGGGACTCTCTTAACAATAGGCTAGTGATGTCAACAGACCTTGATGTCCCTCGAAAGCATGATCTCCAGACCCTGCTTCTGCTACTCTATTCTTACAATATTGCTTTGCGATTAGAAGACCTTTCAGTTTATGGTGAAGTCAAGTTGATCTATATTCTACTGTGTGCTGTCACTGCTTTCACCTAATTTCACCAAATTTCTATGAACTATCTAATCTATGACCAGTGCTCACTCTCTCTCCCTACCCTTGTAGCTGTCAGACTCTTTTCTTCTGTAAATCTATTTTTAATTCCTTCTGTTAAGGAACTCATACAATATTTGTCTTTTTGCTGCTGACTTACTTCACTCAGCAGATCTTCCAATTGAAACTAGGTTATGAGATGCTTCCTAAAATCACCATTGTTCTTTATCATTTCATAGTTGCCACTGAGTATACGTACCGTAGTTTGTATATCCATTCAGCTATTAATAGGCATCTGGTTTGAGTCCATCTTTTTGCTATTATGGACTGTGCTGCAATAAACGCTTGCATGCATATGTTTGTTCATGTGACAACTTTTGTTTCTGTAGGATATTTTCCAGGCAGTGGGATTACTGGATCAAATGATAAATCTATTTCCAGCTTTTTAAGGAAGCACAAATTGCTTTACAAAGAGGTTGTACCATTTTGCAATCCCATCAGCAGTGTAGGAGAATTTTAAGCACTCCACAAACTCTCCAGCATTTGTGTTTTTTTTATTATTATTAAGTAAAAAATGAAAATGTACATACTCTGTGCTTACAATATTGGTTAAGATGGGAGGAGTACACAAGTTGTGTCGAAGTCCCATTAATATTGATCTTCTTACTAATGTGTATTGTCACCAATTTCACCCAACCAAATTTCTAACAACTATCTAATTTAAACCCTCTCCCCTCGCCCTCCTATCCTCCCACCTTTCCCACCCTTGTAGCCATCAAAGAGTCTTTTCTGTTATGTATGTATGAGTCTGCTTTTAAGCTTTTATCGTAGGGGTCTCATATAGTAATTGTCCTTCTGTCACTGACTAGTTTCACTCAACATAATGTCCTCCAGTTGAGACCAAATTGAGAGATGTTTCCTGCTATCATCACTGTTCTTTATCATTGCATAGTACTCCACTGAGTACATATACCAAAGTTTAGCCCTCCATTCTTCTGCTGTTGGGCATCTGGGTTGATTCTATCTCTTTGCTATCGTGGACTGTGCTGCAGCGGACATTTGTGTGCATGTATCAGTCGGTGTGAATGGCCTTGATTCTGTAAGATATATTCCAAGCAGAGGAATTACTGGATCAAATGCTATATCTATATACATTATTTTAAGGTAAAGCCAAATTGCTTTCCAAAGAGGTTGCACCATTCTACAATACCACCAACAGTGTAGGAGAGTTCCAGTCTCTACACAGCCTCTCCAACATTTAGTGTTTTGTGTTTTTTTGGATCTTGGCCAATCTTGTTGGCATGAGATGGCATCTCATTGTAGTGTTGATTTGAATTTCTTTAATAATTAATGATCGTGAGCATGTCCGCATGTGTTTTTTTGGCTGCCTGGGTCTCCTATTTAGAGAAGTGTCTGTCCATCTCCTTTGCCCATCACTTAATTGGATGATTTGTCTTTTTCTTATTGATATTTTGTAGTACCTTACAGATTATGGAGATCAGGCATCGGTCTGACATAGAGTTGCCAAATATTTTTTCCCATTCTGTAGGTGGGCTTTTAATTCTTTTGATGAAATCTTTGGAGGAGCAAAAGTGTTTGATTCTTATTAATTCCCATTTATTTATTTTCTCTTCTGATGAATGTGTTTTGTTTGTTAGCTTTTGAAGTCTGTCTATATTGTATATTAAAACTTCCATTGTTGACCCTATTTTACCTTGGATGAGCTTTATTGTTTTAGTTTTTATATTTAGGTCTTTTATTCAATTTGACTCCCGACTCAAAGGCACTTGATTTTCTTTTTTAATCCAATTTGAGTTGATTTTTGTATAAGGTGTAAGATATAGGTCTTGTTTCAATTTTTTGCAGATGGATATCCAATTATCTCCAGCATTTGTTATTATGTGTTTTTTGGATCATGGCCAACCTTGTTGGGGTGAGATGGTATCTCTTTGTAGTTTTGATTTGGAATTCTCTGATAGTTAATGATTGTGAGCATTTCCTCATGCACCTTTTGGCTGCCAGGATGTCTTCTGTGGTGGTCAAGATTGTTTCAGTTTGACAACTCCGTGTCTGGCTGCTGTATTAAATGGCAAGGGAGGGGCCTGTGATGGTTTCCCTCTCCTCAGCTCTCATCTCTCTGCCTTCCACCACCTACTTCCTGTCTGTTGACGTTGCCAGAAGCTCCTGCTCTATTTTGCATCTGATTCCTGGGCCTGAACTAGCAGCTGCTATATTCATCAACCCTTATGGCTGAAGAGAGTCTTCTTCCCTCATCTGCCAATCCTGGGTTTGCCAGCCTCTGCAGCTCGGTGAGTCAGTATAGAACTTGCCGGCTTGCAATCCACCAACCTACACAGCTAGTGATCTAGAACTCTGGTCTCTGACCTTCAGACATTGGGTTCACCAGCTCCTGTGACCAGGTAAGGCTTGTGCCAGGACTTGGGACATTCAGCTTCTACAACTGCGTGAGCTGTTTCCTTTATATATAAAACTTTCCTTGTACTTTATATATAAATCTTTCCTTGTACATACACATGTTACTGGTTTTGCTTCCCTAGAAAACCCTGCCTAAGACATCCTCTTTGGTGAAGTGTCTGTCCATCTCCTTTGCCAATCACTTAATTGAGTTCTTTACCTTTTTCTTGTCGATGTTTTGCAGTGCCTTGTAGGTTATGGAGATTATGGAGATCAGAAGTCTGTCCAATAAGTAGTTGCCAAACATTTTTTTCCCATTTTGTAGGTGGTCTTTTAACTCTATTGATAAAATCTTTGGATAAGCAAAAGTGCTTGATTTTTAATAGTTTCCATTTATCTATCGTCTGTTGTTCATGCTTAGTTTTCAAGTTTTTGAAGTCTGTCTAAGCTGTATATCAGAATGGTCGTTGTTGATTCTATTTTTTCTTGGATGATCTTTATTGTTTTAGGTTTGATATTTAGGTCTTTGATCCATTTTGAGTTAGTTTTTGTGTAAGGTATGAAATAGGGGTTTTGTTTCAGTTTTTTTGCAGATGGGTATCCAATTTTGCCAGCACCATTTGTTAGAGACTCTTTTGACCCCAGTTTACAATCTTCTGGCCTTTGTTGAATATTGACTGTTCATTAGAGGGTGGTGGCATCTTTGGAGTCTCTACTCAGCTCCATTGGTCTATATGGCTCTTTTTGTACCAGTACCAGGCTGTTTTGACTACTGTGGCAGTGTTATAAATTCTAAGCTCAAGTAGTATGAGGCCTCCCACTGTGTTCCTCTTCTTCAGTAGTGTTTTGTTTATCTGGGATTTCTACTCGTTCCAAAGAAAGTTGGTGATTTGTTTCTCCATCTTATTAAAAAAATGTCACTGGAATTTGTATTGAGATTGCATTGAATATGTAGATCGCTTTGTGTAAAATAGCCATTTTCACAATGTTAACTCTTCCTATCCATGACATAATAGGTTTCTCCATTCATGTAAATCTCTTGTTTTCTTACAGTAAGGTCTTGTAGTTCTCTCTGTATAGGTATCTTATTTCTCTAATTAGATTTATTCCTAGGTATTTTATGATCTTGGGGGCTATAGCAAATGGCATTGGTTTGGTGATTTCTTCTTTGTTTCAGAGTGGTAGTTTCCCCTTTAGTGGCACCTAGTTTAATCTGACAAAACTATGCTAGATACTAGGGCACCCGGATGTTCACACTATTCCATTCAGTTATCATTCCAGGCCTTAGGTCTCAAAGAGAATCGAGGCAAAGTGTGTCTAGTCTTCCATCTTGCCCCCCTCTTTTGGCAAATTCTTTTTCCTCTTTTAGCATATGCAATCAAGTACTGGCTGAAATTAAAGTTACATGTTCTGTCTATTATACTAACATTTATTTCTGTCATTCGTTTAGGTTTATTTTACAACCCTATCTGAAACCATTGCCAGTGAGTCGGTTGCAACTCATCACAACCCTATAGGACGGAATAGAATTTTCCACAGTGTTTCCAAAGAAATCCTGGTAGATTTGATCACCTTGCTGACCCTTTGGTTAGTAGCCATAGCACTTAACCACTATACCACCACGGTTTTGTTTACAGCACTATGTAGAAGTAATATTCAATATTTATATCATATTCAAATAAATACATAACCCTTTTTAAAACATTCCAGTTGTATTCTCTCTTCTCCACCACTTGACTACCTTCCAATTTCCATGAATATGGCATTGGGCCTCTGGCATGGTGGAGCCAGAAGGCTCCGTCCTCAATCAGTCATTCTGGTTAACCTGCTTTGCCAAGCCGCTTGATGGGAGATGAGGATTTTCTCCCCTCAGCTGCATACCATTTCTTACTTTCCTTTTAGCCACAAAGGGCAACAACAATCAAAGTAACCATTTAAAAATCAAAAGTTTAACTTGCTAAGCCACACATTTGTTCTCTTACAATCTCATGATTCCATGAATCTGGAGCCATTGCAGAGTTCTGCTTAAGTGATACTGGCAGCATCAGCTAGGGATCCTGGTTGCCACCGCTTGAAGCTTGGGAAGGGTAATCACAGTCAGGATGTCTTCTTCTTGACAATTGGAAATAATAAGATTAGCTTGGAAAATGTAATCACAGATAGCATGGTTCCTTCCTGATAGCTGTGATAAGGACAGAACAGTTCTGGCTATGTGACCACAAACACTGGAGGGACACCCGGGGATGACCCAGCCCTTGTTTCCATCCTATTATGTATCATTATCATACTCTCTTGTAGAGTACCCACCATACAGTTGCTGATATATGGCCTGAGACTTGGATTCAGGAGAGTGTCACATGAACCATGAACAATGTTACCATCCTCCTCCATTACCAGTGTATAAAAGGGATCCCCAAAGTCTGTAGAGGGTCTTTTCTCCACTCTCAGAGACTGACCTCTTCCCTCTTTGGGATGTACTTTCATTTAATAAAACTTTTCTTCATAAAACCTTGCTGCCGAGAAGATTGGGTGCCTTGGGGAGGAGGAGTCTGGTTTGCCACCCATCAAGAGACGGGACTGTCTACCCTGTTCTCTGGTATCTGAGCCAGGTCATTTGTGGTCTAATCAGATTTAAGACCTCAACAATACTGACTCTAAAAATGATGTGATGCTGGCATCTGCCATCCTCTGAATTCACATGAAGGAAGGAGAATCAAGATCAACAACCCAAGACTGATTCCTATGAGGTAGAGATCAGATATGCCTACCCTCTCTGCCATCTTTACCAATTCTAACACAAACATACCATCCCATGACACTAATTCTCTCCTGGCTTTGATAATTCATTGAAATGAACATACAGAACTCCTGAACAATATTGGTAATTATGTTTTATTTTTAGGGAAGTAAGCAGGTTATGATTCAGGATCAGGAACACTCAAGATTCATTTCTAACATCAGGACAGCCTCCTCTCAGCCTCTGCAGGAGTGTTTCATAAGCACGATTTAAGTTAAAATTGGCCAAAGTATTGAAATAAAAAATGGGTGTACTTAAGCTAAGTAAGACTGAGAAAATTAAGTCTTGATGAAGTAAACCGGTGAGAAAAACAACCACCAGATGGACATAGAGTTCACACAATTAAGTCCTTGAACTTAATTGTTCTAAGTGCTATTTACTTAATTGCTGAGTATCACTACAGTCACCTTTGAAGTACTCCCCTCAGAAAGCTATACACTGATATCAGAGGCTAGTCTACCCTTCAAAGCAGTTTTGGAACACTTTCTAGAATGGCCATTGTGCATGGTGGCACAGTGACAAGTTTGCAAATTTCATTGTATAGTTGCCTATAAGGGAGTTTTTAGCCAGTAAACAAATAACTGTATTGGAACACCCATCCTACTCACTTGATCTGGCGCCTAATGACTTTTTTATTTACCCCAAGACAAAGGAAATTTTGAAAGGAAGACATTTTGATGACATTCAGGCCATGAAGTATAATATAACAAGACCTCTGATGGCCATTCCATAAAAGAAGTTCAAGAACAGTTTTGAAGGGTGGATTAGGCAGTGGTATCTGTGCATAGCTTCCCAAGAGGAGTACTTCAAAGGCGACCTTACTGATATTCAGAAATGAAGTTTGTAGCAGTTCCTTTAGGATGAGCTCAAGAACTTAATTGGTGCTCCTCATAACAACTGACAGTCAGGGAGATGACAAGAAGAAAACCAACCAGAAAGAAATCAACAGCATGAGGCACCAGAAGGTAAAACTAATGGACTGGACAATAACTTGAACTTGTTTATTTACTACTATAAAAACCCAGCATGCTGGACTTGGGGAGCACAGTCTCCTCCTGCTGATTTGCTGTGACCTGATCTTGGACTTTGGCTGCTTCACTCTGGAAGGACTGGTTTGAATAACTGTGGCAGTTTACCGCTGGTGCCGAAACCCACCATATTATCCTTGCAGGATCCAGCCTAGTGACATTTTGTAATCGCAGATCTGTGCTGTGGACTCTCCTGATGTCTGAACAGTGAGTCAAGGCCAAGTGTCATTGAGAGTGCAGCCAATTTTTAATTTATTAGAGTGAGACCCTCTTTTAGGGAAGTGTATGTGATGACATACTAATGTTATGACTAACTATGTAGTCCCTGTGGGACTGGGTGAGAGTCTTTTTTTTTAGCTAATGTAAGTAAGAGTGCATTTGTGTCCTGGATTCTAACACCTTCTCCCAGCTTGTGTGTGGCTTGGTTAAATAAAGCTTATTACTAACGCCAAGTCTTATGATCATTTTCCTCTCATGGGCTGATATTTCCACAGGTGCTCGTGACCCTGGACCCTTGGTTTCTCCCTCTTCTTAGGCAACAGTTAGAAAGCTCTTTTAGTTCTGTCTGAAAGTGCCCTGAAACAACTCACTATGCTAGGAAACCTCACCTTGAAGGCACTCAGCTCTAACTGTGTTAGTCAGCAAACCTAGCTCTACCAACCCACAGGGTACATGTTCCACCAGCAAGTCTCCTGCCCAAGGGCACAGCTTTCTCATTCTGTGAGTCAGGAAGCTCACAGTGCCATCTTCTGTCAGTCTCTCCTGCCACTGTTTTTCTGCTACACTTTTTGCCGTCTTCAACGTTAAAGCTCTTTTTCTTTCAGTCTCCTAGTTATAGAATATCCCCAGTGCAGAGATCCCGGGTCCAATGGATCCACCCTGCTTTTGGCTCTTCCTCCTTGATGGTAGTGAGATTTTCTCTCTGCTCTGGAACTAACTCTCTTTTAAATGTAGTTGAATGGTAAAACGGATCAATCCCCTTGTTTGGGCATAATTAGCTTGTTTTGCAGCCCCATCCAATTATTTGGATAGGAGTTACAAGACCATGGCAGCTGTTGTTATGTGCTATAGAGTTGGTTTCCACTGATAGCAACCCTATCTACAACAGAACAAAACACTTCCTGGTTCTTCCCAAAGCCCACAACTATTGTTACGCTTTAGCCCATTTTTGCAGCCACTGTGTCAATCCATCTTGTTGAGGGTCTTTCTCTTTTTTACTGACTCTCTACCAAACATAATGCCCTTCTCCAGGGGTTGATCAAACATGTGAAACATAGTCTCACTCTAGTTTTACCTCTTCCAAGACAGATCTGTTTGTTACTCTGGCAGTCCACGCTGTATTCAATATTCTTCTCTATCACCACAATTAAAAGGCATCAACTCTTCTTTTGTCTTCCTTATTCACTAACAAGCTTTCACATGCACAAGATGTGATTGAAAATACCACAGCTTGAGTCAAGTATACCCTAGTCTTCAAGGTGATGTCTTTGTTTTTCAACCCTTTAAAGAGGCTTTTGCAGCAGATTTTCCCAATGCAATGTGTCTTCTAATTTCTTCACTGTTGTTTCTATGGGTGTTGATTGTGGATCCAAGTAAGACAAAATCTTTGACAACCTCACTCATATCTTTGTTTATCATAATGCTGCTTTTTTTTTGGTCTAGTTGTGAGGATTTTTTATTTCTTTTGAGGTATAATCCATACTGAAGGCTGTGGTCTTTGATCATCAGTACGTGCTTCAGATCCTCTGCATTTTTAGCAAGCAAGGTTGTGTCATGTGCATAATGGTGTTCCTCAAGTTCTGATGCCTTGTTCCTCTTCATGTAGCCCAACATCTCAGATTATTTGCTCAGCATACAGACTGAAGAAGTATGGTACAATGGATACAATCCTGACACATGCCTTTTGTGGCTTTAAACCATGGAGCATCCCCTTGTTCTGTTCCAATGACTGCCTTTTGATTCGCATACATGTTCCTTTTGATCCATGTACATATTCCTCATTAGCACAATTAAGTGTTCTGGAATTGTCATCCTCCACCATATTAACCACAATTTGTTACAAGTTATAGTCAGTATGGGGAGTCAACAAAAACACGTCTTTGCATAGTCAACAAAACATAGGTAAACATTTGCCTTATATTCTAGGCTTTCAGTCAAGATCCATCTGATATCAGTTCCAGGTCCTCTTCTGAATCTGGTCTACATTTCTAGAAATTCCATGTCAAAAATATAGTGCTGCAGTTATTTTTGAATGATCCTCAGCAAAATTTTACTCACATGTGGTATCAGTGATGTTGTCCAATAATTTTAACATTCAGTTGGATCACCTTTCCCAGCAATGGACAAAAACATAGATCTCTTCCAGCCAGTTTTCTCAGTGGCTATCCTCTAAATTTCCTGGCATAGACCAATGAGCACTTCTAACACTGCGTCCATTTGCTGAAACTTCTCAGGTGATAGTCCATCAGTTCCTAGAAGCTGTTTTTTGCCAGTGCCTTCAATGTAGCTTTAAATTCTTCCTGCAGTACCACTGGTTCCTCATCATATTCTACCTCGTGAAGTGGTTAAAAGCGGACCAGTTCTTTTTGATATGAACTCTGCGTGTTCCTTCCATCTTCTTTTGATGCTTTCTTCATCACTTAATATTTTCCCTGTAGAATCCTTCACTATTGCTTTATCTTCCAGGAGTTTTATTTTTTAAAAAACCTTAATCTGCACTTGGCTTGGCAATCTGCTTATTTGTTTGTGTTTTCAGTCCTTGATTTTTCATTTCATCTTTAAATTGCTTTAAAGCTGCCTCAAATTACGTTTGAAGTGAAGCAAGTTATATACACATGAGAGTGTATTTAATTCAGTAGCAATAATGCCTATATGGTTAGGGCAGCAGCCTGTACCAGTTGTTGTCGGGTTGACTGGGACTCATGATGACCCTATGTGTGTCAGAGTAAATCTGTGATCTGTGCAGTTTTCAATGGCTGGCATTTCAGAAGTAAATCTCCATACCTTTCTTTGTAGGCCTCTCTGCATGGGCTTGAACTTCCAGCCTTTTTGTCAGCAGCTTAGCATTCTAACCATTTATATCACCAGGGGACTCTTTAAAACGTGTGGTGCTTTTAGAATTGTAAAACAACATGCAGGTGATTTTTGCATGCTGGGTATAGATATCCTAATTCAGGTAGGACTGGGATTTGATCCAGTTGTGGATATATGATATTTTAAGCTCAACAGATATTACCACTAGGTAAGTCTAGGTTGAGCATTACTGTGTTAGGATGTTGTAGGGAGAGGGGGGCCTCTTTAAATGCTAGTATCAGCTTCTACTTTAGCCTTAAACAGCATGTTCTGACTCATGTTTGCAGTCACAGTTAATTAATTTCCAAATGAGTCATCAATATATCTACCTAAATCTTTATGTACCGTTGTAAAGTTTGGCCCCCCATGGAGATGAATTGATGTGAACATGGCAGTTTAGGCTTGTTTCTTTCCTTTCTTATTCATGAATGTAGTCCTTACACATAAATCCAGTCCTTGGTGAACAATTTTCTAGGTACACGTCTTCCCTCACTGAACAAACAAACACAGAAGAAATATGCCAGGCTAAATTAATGAAGTGAAAAACCAATATATTTGGTAACTCCATAAATTTCCATATGTGGATTAAAAACCTTATTTCTCTCCATTTCCATATTCAAACATATCAGTTTGAGAAATGCTTCTCCAAAGAAGAATTTTAAAGGTTCCTGTTTTAGTCACCTGGTGCTCTAACAGAAAATACCAGGATTGGAAGGCTTTGTGAAGAGAAACTTTATTGACACAGTCCAGTAAGGTACAAATCCATTCACACATTGCAAGTCCATTCAATGAGAGAAATTATTACAGTCTGGTAGGCTGAGTCCAAATCCAGTGAGAGCATCTTGGCACAGGAACCTCAGGTCCAAAGGACATACTCTGCTGTTGGTACTGCTGCCTGGTGGAACGAGGTACCCAGCTCTCTGTGCTCACTTCTCTTTCTTATTATCCCATAGCTAGTAACTTGAGTCCTGCCTCTCCAGCACGGCTGCTGCCCATTCTCCATTACCAACATCACAGAGGCAGTGTTTACCACACGTGGGAGGCGTGGCACCATACTGGGACCCCTAGCCAAGTCAAATCAATATATACATTTTGGGGGGCACACAATGCAATCCATGACAGTGCCTTTTAAATAAGGTAATATTTTCTGGGTCTGTGTACCTCATGAGGGGCATATTAATTTCAATAACTTAACTATTTAAGAAGTTTATGGAACAATGTGTTTCCGTGGCAGAGTTCTCCCTTTCCATGTGAGAGACCTCAGTTCCATTCCTGGGCACTGTGCCTCATGCACAGCTACCACCTGTCTGTCAGAGCAGGCTTGTATGTTGCTGTGATGTTGAACATGTTTCAGAGGAGATCCTAGACTAAGATGGACCAGGAAAAAAAGGCCTGAAGATCTACTTTCAAAAGCAAGCCAATGAAAACCCTATGCATTACAATGGTTTGATTCACAGTTAGTCATGGATATGACACGGGGCTGGACATGGAACTGGGCAGCATTTCATTCTTCAACAGCAAGCAGTATATGAATTAAGTAGCTATTTCTACTCCATGAATGAAGATGCTGAAACCTACAAGCTGAAATAAAAATTCAAGTTCACTAAGTGAATAAAAGTGGAGTTTAGATTTGTATCTTGGTTTTGCCGTTAGTGTATGGCCTGTCATGCCAGTTTCTTTCCAAACCAAACTTGCTGCCAAAGAGATCCTTCAAGCTGAGGATGTGAGAGAAGGGACACATCTTGACCTTAGAGAATCATTTAAAGGATGTGTGAAATAGCTAGTGATCATGCCTTCACCCTTCACTGGAGTGTTAGGGTTTGCTTAACACTGTAGATAAAGTAACTGTAAACACTAACGGGCATTCACGGCCCCTAATCTCTCTTTGGAAACATTTGTGGTGACATGGTTAAGTGATACATCTGTTATTCATGAGATCAGTGGCTACAATCCTTCAGGTGCTCCTTGGAAATTCTATGGGGCAGTTCTACTATGTCCTGTAGGGTCACTATGAGTCAGAACTGACTTGGCTCACAATGGGTTTGCTTTCTGGCTTGACCTCATTGAACTGCATCGTTTCTGTTTTCCAATCTGCCATAGAGATGCTACTGCTTGGATTTATGAACAACTTGGTTTCTTTCCCATCAGCCTACTTGAAACATCTAGATGGGAAATAGTCGTCACACTTAAAAAAGTTTGGCTACCATAGGAAGGATGTGAATAAAACTGATCCAGAGACTCAGGAGAGGAAAAGTACAGACTGGCATAGGTAAGGATATGGAGGCTTTGTGGCACAATAGTTAAGAACTTCACTACTAACCCAAAAGTCAGCAGTTTGATTCCACTACTTATTCCTTGGAAACCTAGGGGGAAGTTCTTCTCTGTCTTATAGAGTTACTATCAGAAGGAACTGACTTGATAGCATAGAATAATAATAACTAGGTAAGAATAAAAGAACAGTGAGCCTAGTGTTTCAACTTTAATAACAGATTGGATATATTTGATACCATTAAAGGTCCATTTTTAATAATCTTCAACTTCTATACAACACAGGTATTTTTAGTAATAATCATTCACTAATCTCTAAAACCAAATGAAATCCAAGGCCACTGAGTCAATTTTGACCCAATGGAACAGAGTAGAACTGTCTCCAAAGAGTTTCTGAGGAGTAGCTAGTGGATTTGAACTACCAACCTTTTGCTTAACAGCCATAGCACTTAACCACTACACCGCCAGGTTTTCCTACTAATCAGTAGTGGCCATTTTTTAATTTTATTGATAAAACAATCAGCAACAATAAACAAACTATGGTATATATACACAATGGAACACTACAAAATAATAAAGGACAATGATGATTTTATGAAACAGCTTACAACCTCGAATCAATGGGAAGACACTATGTGGAGAGAACTCAGTCATCTGCAAAAGACAAACATTGTATGAGACCACTACTACAAGGACTTAATTAAAGAGTTATTTACAGAAGAAAATACTATTTGATGGCTGCAAAGGTTGGGAGGGATGGAGAAGCTTATTCATAGATTAGCTAGTCCATAGGACTTTGGTTAGGTAAAGGAAGTGACAGCATGTGATAGAAGGCAGGTCAGCATAACTAGGCTATACCATAAGCTAAAAGGTTTCCTAAATTTAAACCAATATTTCAAAGGACAGAGTAGCAGGGATGGGGTTCTGAGGATCACGATTTCAGGGGACATTGAGGTCACTTGGCATAGCTAGTTTCTTTTTAAGAGAGCATTCTGCACCCCATACTGGTGAGTGGCATCTGGGGTCCTAGCCCACTTGGAGAACATCAAAGACATGAGAGAAAATGAGCCCAGGAAACAGGACCCATATGACTGGGAGACTACGTCAGCAGAAGACCAGGAGAACAGATGGTGCCCAGCCACCATCAAAGACATCTCTGAGAGGGAACATAATGTAGAGTCCCTGATGTAGCCTAAGAGAAAAGGATGAGCAGATTTAGAACACTATCAGAAGATCAGACTTGATGATCTAACACTCTTGAGGGTCCCCTGAGAACACGGCCCCTGGACATACTACTAGACCAGAGCTGAAACCAGTAATGCAACCAATACTTCAGACAAAGCATGGACAGGATCTGGGACAATGAGTGATGCAGGTAACATGTGTACTTTATGGTTTAATGTATATATGAGGCTGTCTTATCCATTTGTTTTTAGAGTGGAGAGAATAGGGTGGAGGGGAGAGGACAACTGTTGGTTGAGTAGACACTTGAAGTACAGAGTGTTCTGTCACAGGCTGAGGAAAACAAGTAGAACTGCAGAGAGGCAGGTGTATCAGAGACTAAATTGTGTCCCCCCAAAATATGTGCAGACATGTGGCTAGTCCATGATTCCCAGTATTTTAAGATTGTCCTCCATTTTGTGATTTTCCTGTGCTGTATGTTAAAGGATTAGGGTGGGACTGTAAATCCCTTCATAGGATCACATCCCTGCTCCACTGTAAAGGCTGGTTTGCCCCACTCTTAATCTTTTCATCCTACAAGAGATAAAAGGAAAGAGAAGCAAGTAGAGAACTGGAAACCTCACACCATCAAACAAGCAGCACTCAGAAAAGAGCACTTCTTTCAGACCTAAGTTCCTGCGCCAAGATGCTCCCTGGAGAAAGACTGATGCAGTGCTGAACTTTCTTCTAGAGCCGACAAGGGGGAAAGCCTTCCCCTGGAGAGAACATCCTGAACCTGGACTCGTAGCCTGCCGGACTGTGTAAGAATAAACCCTCCTTTGTTAAGGCCATCCACTCTGTGGTAATCCTGTTAGAGCAGCACTAGCTGACATTTTAAAATAAGGTGCTTGAGGCTTTATATGGCAAATTGGATTGCAAACTTTCACTTTATCACAATTAAAAAAATTAAAACAAAAACAAAAAAGGAACACATTTAAGCATAGTATTTAAGTAAGATACTGAGCATAGAATTTGTTTACACTTACCAAACAAAAATATTATACCTTGTAGTTTACGTTTTGGTTTTCTTTTCTGGATTTTAAGCAGAAGTAAAAATTTCACATGGAATGGTAGTAACTTTAGTTTCATTTCTTCCTTTTTGTAATTCCTATGCTATCTGTTTTATTTTGAATCTACTATATAAGTCATATAAACAAGAAAATGCAGTTTTGCAAGGCTTAGGACATGAACTGCATCCTAAGTGGACTGTATTCTAAGTTAAGTTCAAATTATTCTATATTCTTACAAACTTATTCTCAAAACAAACAGTTGTATGATTGTGTGTTGGGTGCCAACTGTATATCTGGGAGGTCTCAAGTTAACTTCCATGTAGAACACAGTGTTTACTACAGGATAAGTAACCCCTTAGAACACCGGTGGGAAAGTTCTACGTTGTCCTATGCAGTTACTGTTAGTTGGAATCAATTCCACAGCAATGGGTTTGGTGTTTGGAAACCCTAGTGGCACAGTGATGAAGAACTATAGCTGCTATCTGAAGGGTGGTGTAGAGGGGTGGGGAGCAACAACTTCTCTGAAACTCTATAAGGTAGTTACACTCTGTCCTGTAGGGTTGCTGTGCATCAGAACTGGCTCAATGACAACATGTGTTTTGTTTTGTTTTGGCAGGGGTATGGTGCTGGTGGTTAACGCATTTGCTTGGCAATTGAAAGCTGGAGTTTACCCATACACTTCTTGGAAGAAAGGTCTGGCTATCTACTTCTGAAAAGTGAGCAATTGAAAACCCTGTACTACCCAGTCAGAAGGAGAACCTACTACATGCTACAACATGGATGGAGTTTGAAGACATTAATGTTGAATGGAATAAGTGAATCACAAAAGGACAAATATAGAATCTCCCTTATATGAAAAGTTAAGAATAGGAAAATGTAGAGACTAAAGTTTATTAGTGGTTATCAGGGTGCAAAGGAGATAAAAAGCGAGGAGATTATTGCTTGTAGAACTCTGAGTTTCTGTTTACTGTGATGGAAAATTCTCACTGATTAGTGGAAGGATTGCACTGTTGATTAATGTTGGTGATATCAACAGGTTGAACTGGAAAATGTTGTGAAATACATGTATTTATAACAATTACAACAACAAAGAGCAGCTACTGAGGTTATTTATATACTACCGAACCTCTTAAGATATTTGGTTTTTTGATTTGAAGATTTAAGGTCATTATTTTATTGAACATCTCCATTAATTGACCTAATATTGTGTGTAGTGTTTCTGCTCTACCTCCTGCTTTGTTGGTGGTGCCAGGAGTTTTAAATGTTTTCTGGCAGCCATCTAAGATACCATTGGTCTCTGCTTAACCTGGAGCAACAAAGGAAAAAGGTGAGCCACGACTAGAAAGAGGACATAGAATGTCCTCTGATTCCGTCTGTGAACCACTACTTCCCTCACTAGGTTGTTGTCAGGTGCAGTAAGGTCAGTCTGACTCAGTGACCCATGTTCAACGAAACAAAACACTGCCCATTCCTGTACCATCCTTAAAATAGTTAATACGGTTGAGTCTATTGTTGTAACTGCTATGTCAGCTAGTAGTGTTAAGGATCATCCTCTTTTTTGCTGATCTTCTACTCTACCCGATACTATGTGCTTCTCCAAGGAATAGTCCTTATTGGTAACATGTCTAAAGCATGTGAGATGAAGTTTCTCCATCCTCACTTTTAATGGGCATTCTAGCTGTACTTCTTCCGAGACAGATTTGTTCATTCTTCTAGCATTTCATGGTATATTCAATATTCTTCACCAACCTCATAATTCAGAAGAATCAATTCTTGGTCACCATAGCTTAGAGCAGGCACACCTCAGCCCTTAAAGTGGTATTTTCATTTTTTAACACTTAAAAGTTCTTTTGCAGCAGAGTTGACTTCTTGATTTTTCTTCCCTGATCATCTTATCACTTACTAGTCCAGTTTTAAGGATTTTTGTTTTCTTTATGTTGATGGGAAACCCTGGTGGTGTAGTGGTTAATCGCTACAGCTGCTAACCAGAAAGGCTGGCAGTTTGAATCCACTACATCCTCGCTGGAAACTCTATGTGGCAGTTCTACCTTGTCAGACAGGGTTGCTGTGAGTTTGAAGCCAAACTACAGCGATATTTTCTTTGTTTCTTTTTATATTGAGATGTCTGTGTAATCCTTGATCTTCATCGTAAGTGTTCCAACTCCTTTTCACTTTCAGCAATCAAGGTTGTGTCATCTGAAAAATTCGGGTTGTTAATGATTCTTGCTAATATAGGTTGTTAACGAGTCTTCCTCCAATCCTGTTACCCCTTTTTTCTTCATATGTTCCAGCTTCTTGGACTGTTGGCTCAGTTGCCAGATTGAATAAGTATGGTGAAAAGGTGTAATCCTGACTCATGCCTTTCCTGACTTTCAACCACACCATACCCCTTCTTCTGTTGAAACAACTGCTTCTTAGTCTATGTACAGGTTCCTCATAAGCACAATTATGTGTTCTAAAATTCCCATTCTCCATAATGTTATCCATAATTTATTATGATCCATATAGTTGAAAGCCTTTGCACAGTGAGTGAGACACACATAAACGTCCTGTGGGTATGTTCTACTTTCAGCCAGAATCCATCTGACATCAGCAACATATCTCTCATTCCAAGTTCTCTTTATGAATCTGGCTTGAATTTCTGTCAGTTCCCTGTCAATGCGCTGCTGCAACTGTCTTTGAAAGAGCTTCAGCAAATTTGTGTGTGAGTGTGTGGTATTAGTGATAAAAGCCAAAAAGAAAAACCGTTGCCGTTGAGTCAGTTCTGACTTGCAACTCTATAGGACAGAGTGGAACCACCCCATACAGTTTTCAAGGAGCACCTGATGGATTCAAACTGCCAACCTGTTGGTTAGCAGCTGTGGCACTTAACCACTATGCCACCGGGGTTTCTGATATTAGTGACAATTGTTCAACAATTTCCTCATTTGTTTAGATCACCTTTCTTGGGTATACAAATAGTATGGTTCTCTTCAAGTTGGTTGGCCAGGTAACTTCTTCCAAATTTCTTGGCATAGAAAAGCGAGCACCTCCAGTGCTGCATCTGTTTGTGGAAACATCTCAATTGGTATTCTGCGAATTCCTGGAGCCTTGTTTTTGTTTTTTTACCAGTGTCTTCAGTGCAGTTTAGATTTTTTTTTTCTTCAGTATCATAAGTTCTTAGTCCTATGCTACCCCTGAAATTCTTAAATGTTGATCAATTCTTCTTGGTATGGTGACTCTGAGTATTCTTTCCATCTTCTTTTGATGCCTTCTGTCATTCAGCATTTTCCTGTAGAACCCCTCACTATCCCATCTTGAGAACTGAATTTTTTGTTAAGTTCTTTCAGCATGAGAAGTGCTGAGTGTATTCTTCCTTTTTGGTTTTCAAAATCCAGGTATTTGCATATGCCATTATAATACTTCATTTTATCTTCTCAAGTCACCTTCTGAAATCTTCTGTTTACCTCTTTTATTTCATTTCTTTAGCTACTCTAGGTTCAAGAGCAGTTTTCAGTTTCCAGCAGTCTTTCTTGTCTTTGTAATGACTTCTTTCTTCTTGTATGATGCACTTGCTGTTGTCGTTAGCGTTCAGTGCTTCAAATCTATTCTGGAGATGTTCTCTAAATTCAGGTACAATATACTCAGGGTACTACTTTGTCTATTGTGTATTTGTTCTAATCATCTTCAGCTTCACCTTGAACGTGCATGTGAGCAATAGATGGTCTGTTCTGCAGTTACCCTCAGTCTTGCTCTTACTGATGGTATTGAACTTTTCTGTTGTCTCTTTATACCCACGTAGTTGACTTGATTCCTGTGTATTGTATCCTTCAAGATTCATGTATATCACCATTTATGTTGGTGAAAAAGGGTATTTGCAATGAAGAAATTGTATGTCAAGTGCCATTGAGTCGGATCCGACTCATGGCGACCCTATAACATACCCATTTTTTCAGTGAATTACAAGGGCAATCATTGATTTCTCTTGCCAACAGGCATGTGATTGGTTGAATTAACTTCAGGTTGCCTTTTCAGGCTCAGGTCTGCCTCAGCTTCTCTCATGGAGAATGATCAGCGTACAAGAAGGTAAATGAAAACTCATGTTACTTCTTAAAGTCTCAGCAAGTAATTGCCGCATTCTTACTTGGCCAACTGTCTATTGGTCAAATCAAGCCATACGGCAAAATCCACAGTGAGTAGCACTGCAATCCCCGCAAAAGTCTTAGATGTACTAAGAAGGAAGTAAAACCCAAAAAACCCATTGCCATTGGGTTGATTCCAGCTTATAGTGACCCTAGAGGTCAGAGTAGAACTGCCCAATAGTTTCCAAGGAGCGCCTGGCAGATTTGAACGGCTGACTTTTTGGTTAGCAGATATAGCACTTAACCACTGCGTCATCAGCGTTTCCTAGAAGGCTATAAAGAACTTGGAAAAACAATTCAATCTAACATTCAGTAAGGATGATAAGAAGTTTCAACGGAGGAAGGATGTCATTTTGCATACAATGATTAGGGAAAGCCTCAGCTAATAGGAGACATCTGAGCAGAGATTTTGAAGAAATAAGCCTTACAAATGTTTACTAGTTGCTGTGGAGTTGGCCTCTGACTTACAGCTACTCCTTGCACAACAGAATGAAATGCTTCCAGAACGCACACCATCTTGATGACAGGTTGTGGATTGAACCATTGTAATTCATAGGTCTTCCACTGGTTGATTTCCAGAAGCAGATCACCAGGCCTTTATTCCTAGTTCTTGTGTATCTGGAAGCTTCCCTAAAACATACTGAGCATCATGGCAGCATATAAGCTTCCACTAGCAGGTGGGTGGAGGCTGCATCTTAGTTGTATTGGCTAGGATGGAACCTGGATCTCCTTTGTGGAAAGGAAGACAACTACTGAACTACCATTGCTCCCTGTAAATCCTTGGGGCAAATTATTCCAGACAGAAAGAATACCTGATGCATGACTCTTGAGACAGGAGTTTGCACAGAGATTGGTGTGGCTGGAGCAGTGTCTGAGCTGGAGAGATGAAGGTGAAGTCCTAGGTATATTGTCAAGGGGATTAGGGAGCAGACAACGTGAGATCTTGTAAAGTGTTTAATCTTCACTCTGAGATGAGAAGTCATTAGGGAGCTTTGAGTATAACAGATTTAAGAGGAAAAACTGTAACTTTGGTGACATTATTGAAGATAAATGTAGGGAGACAGTAGTAGAAGCAAGGAGAACAATGGTAAGCTACTATCAGACTCTTGCATGGAGTGATGGTACCTTGGTCTGTGGTGGTGAGATATTAGACATAGTTTGAAGGAATTTCTGATACAGTTTACAGACAGATCAGACAGAGATTCGAAAGACAGGAGTCAAGGATGATTCTGAAGTTTTCAGCCTGAGACTGGAAAGGTGTATTGCCATTACTTGAGGTAGGAATGTTGTCATCCATGACATTTAGGAAATCCAGTTCTTAATTGGTGTGATAATGTCCTTTTTTCTCCTGCTCTGTAATGCTTGGAAAATTTTACAACACAATCATTACCAGGATACAATATAGTTTAAGTTTTTATATTTTGTATTTAAGCCGAACCGCTATATCGTATGAACTAAAACTGTGTCCACATCGACTTTTGTTGTACTTTGATTTTAGAAGTCACAGAAAAGTGATCCTAGAAATAAATAATTCATTTCAACTATATTATAAAGTTAATTCTTACCAATAGCATGTAATTAAAATATAAATGTGCAAATAGTTCAATTTTATTTTTTAATTAACTCTTCAGAAGTAATAGCTGAGAACTGTCCTTGATCAAGTAAAATGCTATATTTAAATGCCTAATAGTTTTTAAGTACTTAATGGAAATCAGTGGAAACAACTTCCTGAAATTTATTACTTACTCTTTATCTCTCTTGTAAGTTTTTAATATGGACTAGAGCTTAAGGAAAAAAAAAGAAAATCCTTCCAAAACACTGACAGAGTATCTATTAGAGTTGTCTATTTCTTGTCAATAAGTTCACAGTAAACATATCTTCCACACCTTTCTCACAGTATCAGACACCTCGTTAACTCCACTAACCCATTCCTTTTGTGTTCTCTATTTCTAGACCATCTTATCTTTTGCTGTTTAGTGCAAATCTCACTTCCTATATTCAATGACTCTGCGATTTCCAGCCCATATGATTTCATGTATTTCAACGTGACATCTTGTATATAATCATATATCATATGATTATACAAAATACTTAGATAAAATCATTTGTATGCAACCGTTCTAATAAAATACGCATTTAATTTTTGCATAGTTTTTCATCTTGTATCCTTTCTTTCCAAGGATACTATAGATTACTGGAATTGGTTTACTATAATGACTAGGTGAAAAGTTTGTGACTTCAGGAGGTCCTAGTTGGTCTCTTAGGGAAATATTCTGAATCATCAGATTCTCAGAGTCCTTAATCTTGAAATGTGGAGAAAGGGTAGAATTTGGAGGTAGTATCCTACCTCCTTGGAGTGGTAAGCCTGTGTTCCCATTGCTTAGCATGATGAAGAGTATGCTATGGAAAGTAGCTGGGCTTGACTTGAGCTGTCTACAGTGCCACTCATTAAGTAATACTAACATAAGAAACCGAGCTATAGACAGGAGAGCCTGAGACAGAACTGCATCATCCTCGCTCAGATACTGTCCAAGGATAGAATCAAAAAAAGAAAGAAAACCAGCACATGTACCACAAGAGCCAGTTAGAGTCATTGCAGAAAGAGTGAGGCCATGAAGCAAGAATTGTACCAGGGTGACAGCATACCAGAAGAAAGAGGGGTGATGTAAAAAATCAAACTATGGCTCCTCTCATTTCCAAGCTACTAGAGCTGCAAGTCTCTTCTGACTTGGGCATTTTGAATTGGAAATGAGAATGAAGTGTGTAAGTAGATAACAATGAGTCTTCAGAAGCAACAAAAAGGTCATAACTTTATGATAATGAGATGTTAGTCAAACCCACTACCCCATGGTGAAAGAAAAGTTTGTCATAAAGCCATTAACAGTATTGATTGGAACTAATAAATACATTTCAAGTTTATGGTCCAAAGGTTAGAAATTCCTCATTAAATTGACTATTTCATGGACACGCTTGCCTTCTTTGGAAAAGGGAATAATAATATCAATATTGCAAAGCTGTTAAAAAATGCCATGAGCCAGTGGTCAGTAATAGGGATCAGGAAAGGCTGGCTACTTCTGTCTTGCCTCCAGAACATGCCTGACAATGAAGGACTTCTCTGACCTATCTCCTAACACTGGCAGTTTACTTAATGCTTGTTGGCTTTCCACAGTTTGTCTTCTCCTGGAGGGTTCGTTTATGCTGCCTCTTGCCTAGGAGTACTGCTGACTAGCTATGATGTTAATGGAAAGCTGTATTGCTATCTTCCCATTTATAGTCTTGTTCTGAACCATTTTCCTTCAACATCTTGTACCTCCTTATGTACTACCAGGACCCCCAACATTCCAACTCATTGTTTATCCTCAAATATCAAGCCTTCAACCATGTTACTGATTTCCAGAATAAAATCATAGCTTTTCTTCAGTCATCATGCAGGATTTTGGGTGGCTTTAGACTACCTTCAATTAAATGTTACTCGGTTCTGTTCAGCAACGCACATCTATCAGTCTTGTGTCAGTTTGGCAGAAGTGAGCTGGCCATAAATGGCTTTTGTATACATTTATTTATACTTAATCCTTTAACAAATCTTGGTGAGAAAAGATTATAATCTCAAAACTCACAATGACAAGGTGGTTCACTATGTATCTAGTTACGTCGGCCAGTTCTCCATTAGAATCCAGGCATGTAAACCCAAGAAGACAGCACAAGATTTTTAGCATAATTAAAGAAATGAAGAGTAATGAATTTTATCTTGACATAAGCAAAATAAAATTAAAAAACAAAAAACAAGAAAAGCATGTTACCCTCATCCTTCAAGGTTACTTTTCCTCAAATTATGCTTGACAATCCTATTTATTTCTTATCCTGAGAAATGACAATTCCTGATTATTTTAAGTGGCTTTTCTGTCTTTCCCTTTCTCTTCTTTTAAGTGGCTGCATTTTTAAAGAAGGAATATCAGGACACATAGAGCAATTCATCACCTAATCAGTCATTTATAACTGAAACTCCTAAATCAAAATGATTAGATTTAGTGACTGTGTATATACTTCATATATTGACTTTTCTTAATTTGACATGCTGAACAGAACATTATTTTATGTTGGATTTTTTAAAATAAGATTTTAACTAAAAGAGTAAAGCAGAATAAAATGACCTTTAATGGAGATAAAATGTGGTTCCTTTGGCACAGGGAGTATTTCTCATACAAAATGATGAAAAAAAAAATCTGTTAAGTACTTACTAAACACCATGTTTTGGTTGTTTCTCTAGAAGTATTTTCATCCACAGGGCTAGGCGGTAGATATCATTATGTCTCATACAGAATAATTTTTGTGTAAAAATGATTATGTATCAGTCAGCTTGGCTAATTTTCCTCTGGTACTATTCATTCTATATTTCGATATTTCATTAGTTACTACTGATCAGATGAAAAATGCTTCTAACTCGAAAGCAAATGTCATGTTTAATCTCTAATCATCAGTTAATACTTCCTGTCCAAAGAACCATATTAGAAACATTATGTATGATGGTATTTAGATGCTCCTCATAACTTAAATTTATGATGCATTTTTTTTTTTTTTTTTGTCTAGTGTATAGCATCAAACATCTGGATCAAAGCTTAACATTTAAGTAATTTGTGTCTCTACTTTCAATTGTTTGTAATCTTATGGTACAAACATCCAGAAGTATCACTGAAGATTTTATTTTTCAACCAGGTGTTTTGGCACCTACTAGATATTTTTCAAATGGAAAAATTCTTTTGTTCTTTTTTCTTAATAATGTGAACTTTTTCCAGTCTTTTAGTTTCCAATTACTTTATTCTGTACTCAAGAGGAAATCCAATGTCCTTGAAAGTGTTTTTTTTAAAAAAATCTTTTATCTTCTCTCTGTATCTTTTTCTTTTTCTTTTTTTTTTTTGGTCCAGTCAAAATAATCACCCATGAAAAGTGATATAATAGTAAAATCCTCTCTGTTGTGTGCTGCAAAGAAATTCCCTGGGAAAGATGGCTGTTACGTAAGATTTCAGCCTATATCACTTTAGAAAGTATGCCTTGTCAGTGTTACGGATTCTACTCAAGTATATACTGGGAAAATGCTCAGCTCAGGGTTCAGTGATAAAGCTGGAAAAACTATAATTATGCTGTACCATTTCTCTTTGTAACTGAATTTAAAAGATTGCCATGTGTTTAGTTGCAAAAAAAAAAAAAAAGATTATGTTATGTTATAGATCTGGATCCTTTGATTATAGAGATCAAAACAGAGATTTAAGGTGACCTAAATATAAGGTTTTGGGAGGGAGTCATTAACCTATCAAGAAAACAAAGAGCAGAAATTTTAGCTCTATCTAACAAGGGCCGGAAAACATCTGTACCCCTCTCTGGGGGATGGCAGTCCTCTTAACTTGCAGGTGTCTTGGCACACCTGCCACAATTTTAATTCTTTAGAATGACTCACTCCGTATCTTTAAACTATTCTCCCCAGCCTGTATGTATACACACATCACTCACATTTCTGTCAATTATATTTCATTTATTGCTACATGAGATTACTTTCCAAGGTGCAGATTAAATAAAATTCTTAAAAAAAAAACTGAAAAACTCAATGCATTCTGTGAATTAGTTCCACTATCTGCTAAGATTTCATTCTGAGACAGTCATGACAACAGGGTTGGGTTTATGTGTGATCTTAAATTCCTAGGGCTGTCATAACAAAATACCATAAAGTAGGCAAATTTAAGAAATGAAGACTTGGTGGGGCTAACATGGTAGAGTAGCCAGAACTATCCTTTGATTCCTCTAACAACAAAGAACCAGAAAGACAACAGTTTAAACAGAACATTCTAAGGGGGAGCCTTGAACAGGAAGAGGGAAGCCTGGAGAATGAGCAGCAATCTCACTCCTAGGAACACACTCTAGAGAAATAAGAGTAGTTACATAAATAGAAATATGCACACTCATGTTCATTGCAGCATTGTTCACAATGGCAAAAAGATGCTCATTAAAAGATGAATGAGTCATTCTAATGAATTAAGATTGTGGCAGGTGTGCCAACACACCTGCAAATTAAGAGGACGGCCATCCCCCAGAGAGGGGGGACAGACGTTTTCCAGTTCTTGTTAGATAGAGCTAAAATTTCTGCTCTTTGTTTTCTTGATAGGTTAGTGACTCCCTCCCAAAAACCCTATATTTGGGTCACTCTAAATCTCTTTTTTGATCTCTATAATCAAAGGATCTGGATCTATAACATAACATAGTCTTTTTTTTTTTTTTTTTTTTGCAACTAAACACATGGCAATCTTTTAAATTCAGTAACAAAGAGAAATGGTACAGCATAATTATAGTTTTTCCATCTTTATCACTGAACCATGAGCTGAGCATTTTCTCAGTATATGCTTGACAAGGCACGCCTTGTAAAGTGATATAGGCTGAAATCTTATGTAACAGCCATCTTTCCCAGGGAATTTCTTTGCAGCACACAACAGAGAGGATTTCACTATTATATTACTTTTCATGGGTGATTATTTTGACTGGACCAAAAAAAAGAAAAGAAAAAGGAAAAGATACAGAGAGAAGATAAAAGATTTTTTTAAAAAAGCACTTTCAAGAACATTGGATTTGCTCTTGAGTTCAGAATAAAGTAATTGGAAACCAAAAGACTGGAAAAGGTTCACATTATTAAGAAAAAAGAACAAAAGAATTTTTCCATTTGAAAAATATCTAGTAGGTGCTAAAACACCTGGTTGAAAAATAAAATCTTCAGTGACACTTCTGGATATTTGTACCAAAAGATTTCAAACAATTGAAAGTATAGAGATAAATTACTTAAATGGTAAGCTTTTGTCCAGATGTTTGATGCTATGCATTAGATTAAAAAAAAAAAAAAAAAAATTGCATCAGAAATTTAAGGTATGAGCAGCTTCTAAATATTGTCATACATAATGTTTCTAATATGGTTCATTGGACAGGAAATAGTAACTGATGATTAGAGATTAAACATGAAATTTGCTTTCTAGTTAGAAGTGTTTTTCATCTGATCAGTAGTAACTAATGAAACATGGAAATATAGAATGAATAGTACCGGAGGAAAATTAGCCAGGCTGTCTGATGCACAATCAAGTGGATTTCATTTCCAGTGAATTTTCTTATACATAGAAATATCATTGAATTAGAGTACTTGGTTATTAAAGAACAGAGAAGTTGACTTTCATAAATACATTAGCAAAACTAGGAAACCATTAAGTTTCAGTGCTAGAACGATGCTTATTTGTGAGAAATAAAATCCAAGGAATGTAACTTGAAGCTATAACTCAGCTTCAAGGAGCATCAGATGACATAGCTGGGGCTGGTGCACAAATTATATCTTAGGGGAGACTAGGCAGCTGTATTAGAGCCAGAGAGTCAAGGATAATGGAAGACATTTGGCTGACAGTGCAGATTTGTACAGACAAGACGTTAAATCCAGGCAGGTCAGTGAGTGCAGACAAGAAGGAAGGACTGTATATCTTGAGGAGTACAGGCAAAGGGCAAGGGTGAAAATCTAGGAGGTTGAGAAAGTTAAAAGGCACTACCAAGTCATGCTAGTGGATGCAAGTTTTTACATGCTATGTTACTCACAACCTCAAAACATGTCCCTGACTTCTTTCTCTGTCTCTCCCACTTTCTCCTCTTCTTGCTTTCATTTTCTCATGCAACACTGCTTATCCACTCTTTGTGCTCTCTTAACTGGTGTTTTGAGTTTTAATTTCTACTGCAACATGCATATTAATTTTTCTTTTTTTCCCAAGTGAAGATGTGCCAAAGCAGATTTTTGATGCAGCCATTATTTTGTCTGTTTCAATATACATAATCTTTTGGCAATATTCATCCAGTCATTTCTCAAATCAACCAGTAACTTTTATTTTTTATTACCTTTTTTCATGTTAAGTGGATTAGCATATATTGACGCAGTCTTAATACTTAATAATACTTACACCAGATGGATTCAGTAGAGGGAGATGTAGTGTTTGCATAATCCTGTTTCTACAATTTGTAATTCTATTCTTCCATTTCTGATGCTTAAATAATTTCATCAAAGAAGTTATAAAGAGTGCCTGAGGGGATGTAAATTTTCGACGGCACTTGGCTTTGGCTTGGCAGGAACTATTGGCTAAGTTAAAGTAAATGTATGTGTGTTGGGGGAAGAGAACCATAGGATCTAGGGGCACAAATTAGCAGGGTGGGTGTTGGGAGCCTTTATCCGTGTGGGTGAGCAAAGGGAAAGCCTGGAGGGAAGCAAATGCTTCTGACCTCTTATGTGGGATTTTTCATGCCTGTGTGAGTAGAACAGGAAGGTACCACAGGTCTGCTATGTTGAAATAAGTAATATTTAAGCAAGGGTTGGAACAAAGGGGCTGTCAGAACTTCAAAAAGTAGAGTTTGTTTTTGCTACAACAGGCACTGTAGCCTTTATATGGAAACCTTGGTGGTGTAGTGGATAAGTGCTAGTACAGTTAACCAAAAGGTCAGCTGTTCAGATCTACCAGGTGCTCCTTAAAAACTTTATAGAGCTCACTTTCTCTGTTGGATGGGGTCACCATGAGTCAGAATCAACTTGACAACAGTGGGTTTGGTTTTGGTTTTACGTAACCAGAAAAGGGAATTTTCTTTCTCTGAGAAAGAAGTGCAGGGCCTAGGCTGGGTGAGGGCTGAGACAGTTTCATGGGTTTGTTTCGTGAATGCCTGCTGAAATTATTGATTATATACTTGCAGTCAAAAATGGAATTTCACCTCTGAGAAACTGCCTTTGCTTGACTCCTGAGCAGAACTGCCTCTGGAAGGTGTGGATGTGTTTTCAGGGAGACTGGTTTTATTTAGCAGGGGATAGAACAAATTCGTTCACAACATAATTATTCTCCTTGGGCTAATATGTCAATCACTTCTACTTTTTTTGCAGGTTATTTCACCTTAATCGGCAAAATAAAGCTTTGTCAAGTGGCCATATAATCTGGAGACTTCATCAGCCCGAGACTAGAAGAACTAGATGATGCCTAGTCACCACCAATGACTGACATGAAAGGGAACACAATTCAGAGTCTCCAATGTAGTAGATTAAAAAGGGATGTGCAGAGCTAGAATACCATTACAAGAATAGACTTGATAGTCCAACAGACTGGAGAGTTCCCTGAAGATGTGGCCTCTGGACTCTGCCCAGAGCTGAAACAATACCAACACCAACTCTGCAGAGAAAGATTAGACTGGACTATAAGAAATGGAATGATGCTGCCAAGAGTGTGCTTCTTGGCTTAAATGCATACTTGAGTCTGTCTGAACAGCTGTTGTTCAGAGGTGAGATGAGAGAGTGGAGGGGACAGGAGTTGTTTGAATGGATGTGGGAAATTCAGGGTGGAAAGGAGGAATGTGCTGTTGTAAAAGGCGGGGAGGGCAGCTAGAGTTGCACAGCAGTGTGAGTGCAGGGTTTTATGTGGCAAATTGACTTGGATTATAAACTTTTACTTAAAGCACAGTGAAATATTAAAAAGAACATGGATTTGTTTTGACCACCTTAAGAGGAAGCTTGGTGAAAAGTCTTTCCCTCCCTAAACAAACATGTGTGCATGCATGTGTGAGCACATACACAGATGCCCTCCTCTCTTTGTACAGTTTACCTTTCTTCAGAATGTTACTTGGATTTTCCATGCAAATATCTTATCAGAAAAACAGCAACAAAAAAAATTGTCATCAAAATGACTCTGATTCATGCCAACTCATTGATTGAATGGTGTCCCCCCAAAAATATATGTAGTAATTTGAGTGGGTCAGGATTTCCTGTGTTCTGTGATTGTCCTCCATTTTGTGATTTTCTGATACTGTAAATCCTTATTTCTGCCTGTGTTTAACAGAGTGGATTATGTTAAAGACGATTAGGGTATAAATCCCTTCCTGAGGTTACCTCCCTGCTCCAATGTAAAGGGAGTTTCCCTGGAATGTGGCTTGTACCACCCATTATTCTTTTATCTTACAAGAGATAAAAGAAAAGGGAAGCAAGCAGAAAGTTGAGAACCTCCCACCATCAAGAAAGCACCACTGGGAGGAGAGTATGTCCTTCAAACCTGATGTTCCTGTGCCAAGATGCCCCCAGACTAACAAAAGACTGATGCAATGCAAGGGACTCTCCTCCAGAGCTGACAGACAGAAAGCCTTCCCCTGGAGTGGACATCCTGCATTTGAACTTGTAGCCTACTGGACTGCGTAAGAATAAACTTTCCTTTGTTAAAGCCATCCACTTTGTGGTATTTCTAATATTAGCTGATTAAACCACTAACCCATAGAGTTTTCAGAGACTGACTTTTTGAAAGTTGATTATCAGGTCTTTCTTCCTAAATGCCTCTTGGTGGACTTGAACCTCCAACTTTTCTGTTAGCAGTTAAGTGGTTAACCATTTACACCACCCAGGCACTCCAGGCTCAACATCAATCCATACTTAATTTTGTTTCTCTTCTTTTTTGTGCAAAATATTTAAACTTTTAAATCAAAGATAAATACTGTTATACTATCAAAGGTCAGCAAAGATGCAATAAAGAATTCATTTCTACCACAACTGTGTTGCCTTCCGTAATAAGGGCCTAGTTTCTTACTGCTCAGTCCAGTGCCCAAGGACATGGCAGAAGTCTCTAACTTTTCCTGTTGTCGATTCCCAGTTGGCTCAGCTAGCAAGGACTAGACTCTCTAAATAACATCTGGCGCTGTCCTTTCCTCTGCTGTTCTTTTCTAAGCTGGCCTCTTAGCTGCTATCTAGAAGGGAGCATCATTAGCACATTTGGAGATGGGATCTCACGGAAGATAGCTATCGCTTAAAGTGTGTGGTATTCCAGCAGCTAGGCTGCAGCATTCTGCATGGACTCAAATTCTGACTTCAGTGGGCTAGAAAGGAACACCTGACAATTGTCAGAGCTGTCAAAGAGTGCCAAAATTAACAGACTAGAGTCAAATTCCACTGTAGATCTTGGGAAGGGGTGCTTTATGAATTGGAAAGCATGGAAGAAAAATACGTAGAGAATATTTCTGAGCAATTTCTTGGTTAAGAGAGTTATCCGTTTCCCCCGATGGCAGAGTGGTTAAGTGATGCAATGTTGAGCAAAAGGTCTGCAGTTAAATTCCACAGCCTCCTTGGAAGTCCTATGCGGCAGCTGTGTTCTGTCCTGTAGTGGTGCTATGAATCAGAATAGACTTGATGGCAAGGAGTTGGGATTTTAGTTTATCCTCAACTATCCTTTGAAGGGAAACCCTGGTGGCTTAGTGGTTAAGTGCTGTGTCTGCTAACCGAAAGGTCAGCAGTTCAAATCCACCAGGTGCTTCTTGGAAACTCTGTGGGGCTCTACTCTGACCTAGAGGGTTGCTGTGAGTCAGAATCAACTAGATGGCCATGGGTTTTGTTTATGTTTTTTCATCCTTTGAAGGGAAACCCTCGGGGTATAGGGGGTAAGCTCTGCCTCTCCTAACCAAAAAGTTGGTAGTTAAAGTCCACCAGGTACTCCTTGGAAACTCTAGGGGACAGTTCTACCCTGCCCCATAGGGTGACTATGAGTCAGAATTGACTCAACAGCAATAGAATTCAAGGAAGAGGAAGGTATACATTTGAGTGTTGTACTATATGATATGATATTGGTTATTTTTTTGGAAACATCATTATAAGTCTTCTTAGAAATGAAATTAATATACCTACAATGTCTCTGAATAAAATGAAAATTTGGTTGCCCTCACTCTAAACAGTTCTAGTTTTTTAAATTTTGCTTTGCTTCTATAACCCACTTCTTCTTCTTTATGATTATACCTCATTTTCATAGCTTGCATACCACATTCAACACTTTTCAATGTTTAGTGGACTGTAGCAAACTCAGAGTTGATTAGTAATTCCAAAAGAACATTGGCCACCGAAAATCTTTGTTTGTTCATTTTTAAATTCACCAAAGCATTGTTGTTCTTTTAGCTCTTTGTTTTTGTGGCGGGAAGGGAATCTAACTCTTCTTAACCACCTCCCTCCAGTGTGTTCTGTTCTCTGTCATTATCCAACAGGCAGGAGAGTAAATATTGGCTCACATCCAAGATGACGATTGCTTTTCATGAGTACTGTCTGTGCTATTGGCTCTTTGATGAACGGCTCTGTACTTATTGAATAAAATTTAGTATTATTAACTCTCAAGTGATTAATTGATAGTGTTTCTTAGAGCTAAATAATGAAGAAGCAATTAAACAAATCTGATATGTTGTCTTCACCACAAATCAAATAACACTTTTTCTTCCTTTTTCTTCGACTGTGGTTTGGAGGTCAGAAAGCTGTAACAACTCAGGGAGATGAGTCCTCCAGCAACAGCACTTCAAAGAAATAAAGACAGGCAACATGGTGGGACATTATTGTCAGCATCACACTCACTTGGGATTGAGTCCTAGTAGTGTGCCATTTAAAAAAAATGCTGATTAAAGCAAGCTATTTAATTTCTGAGCCCCAGTTTCTTCACCTCTAAAATACGAATGATAATATCTAATTTGTATACTTAAATGAAGATTAAATAGCAGTATGTAAGCAAAACTTCTTGCAAAATGCCAAGTATATAGAATTCAGCTAATATATGTTATTTTCAATGCTTCCCTTCTTCCTGCCTTACTCCATTGTGTCCTGGGATCAAAGGCTGTTAGAAGGGTTGGTGGGTCTTGTTAAATAAAGCTACCTCTTCTTCTCTATGCTTAGTTATCAGAAAAAAAATCTCCCCCCTCCCACACTACTATCAAAATCATTGTCATTTGCAACCATGGTCATTCTTGTGATTATTAAGTAAAGAAGCATAAGACAGGGATCACCTTATCTGCAGCCTCCAACATCAGTTTCCGTAGTGCCTGTCACTTGGTTCCTGCCATGCAGGACTTTACAGTCTTATTAGAAAGGATAACAAGATAAAATCAAAACAAAAGCAAAAACAAACAGCGTTATAGGTAATTGACAAGTTTTGTTCTTTAAGCCTTCAAAGATGGTATACATTAAAAAAAAAAAGAAAAAAAAGGCAGAAATAGCCAGACAGTCTACCCTGGAATAAGAATGACTTGTTTATTAGTCACTTCATGCCTTACTAACAGACATTTCCCAAAGCTGAATCACTTACAGCAGCAAGGGTTAGTCACTTACATCATATGCATCTTAAAACATTTCTAAATTTTATCTTTTAACTGTTAGAGATTAGATATAATTGCACTTATCCAGACTGCTTGTAGTCTGGTTAATTCTTGTTTCTATCTCTCTTGTCCTTTCTTTTTTTGTTATTGAGGCATAATATGCATATCATGGAATAAATAATTATCAAGTGTTTTAATTAATTACTTTGTGTAGTAGCATATACCTATTTTTCCTCAAAAAACAATCTAAAGAATATGCTCCAACACCTCTTCCACTTTAAGTTTTGCCAAATGCAGAAATCCGTTTCAACAGAATTATACAATGTATATAATTAAGTGAACTCTGATGGCATAGTGGTTAAGTGCTGAGCTGCTAACCAGAAGATTGGCAATTCAAATCCACCAGGTGCTCCTTGAAGACTCTATGGGGCAGTTCTACTCTGTCCTATAGGATCACCATAAATTGGAATTCAATTGATGGCAGCAGGTTTTCTTTTGGTTTACACAGTATGAACTCTTCTATATTTTGCTCTCCTCACTTAGCATAATATCAGTGTTTTTTACATTCTTTTTTTGGTGTTTATATCAATACTTAAAATTTTTTAATTGTTTAGTAGTTTTTCACTGAATGAATATATATGAAACAACAATTTGCCTACTCATTTTCCTGTTGGTGAACATCTGGGTTGCTGGAAAGAGTCCTACACAAAGGCACCCAGCTCTCTTGCTCTGTGGGTCAGCAAGGCTAGCTCCAACAATTCAAGTGCCCAGTGGCACCTCGTTCCACAAGGAAAACTCTATGCACAAGCACTTAGCCCTCTCGCTCCATGGGTTGGCTCCAGCACAGCCTCTGGTTCTGCTGCTGCTGTTGCTGCTGCCAGCAGTCCTCTGCCATTTCTCACCATCTGCACCTTCTTGGCTCCTTCTGAATCTACTATCCATTCACAGTTTTAAAATGGCTCCCACATTTTAGGTATTTGCTAGAGCAGCACCCCACTCTCAGAGGACTAGGGAAGAGCTACCTCCTCAAAGTAGAGTCAACTTCAATGACATGGATGGTGTGAAGCTTTCAGGACATTCATTTGCTGGTGTGATATGACAGAAAATTAGAAGAAATAGCTGAAAACATCCATTAAAAATCAGAACGTAGACTGTATAAAGTATGAATCTAGTAAAATTGGAAATTATCAAAAATGAAATGCATAAACATTGATATCTTAGGCATTAGTGAGCTGAAATGGCCATTTTGAATGGGACAATCATATGGTCTACTATGCCAGGGGAATGACAACTTGAAGAGGAATGATGTCATATTCATTGTTAAAAAGAACATTTTAAGATCTGTCTTGAAGTACAGTGCTATCAGTGACAGGACAGTATTCATATATCTACAAGGAAGACCAGTTAATACCACTATTATTCTAACTTACACACCAATCACTAAGACAAAAAATGAAGAAATTGAAGATATTTACCAGTATCTGCAATCAGAAATTGATCCAACAGGCATTTAGGACAACTAGTAATTACCGGTGTTTGGAAAGCAAATCCTGGAAACAAAGAAGAAAGGCTGGTTGTTGGAAAACATGGCCTTGGCAATAGAAGCAATGCTTGAGATAGCATGCTGGAATTTTTCAAGTCCAGCAACTTCTTCGTTGCAAATACCCTTTCTCACCAATGTAAAACATGACTATGCCAAATAGAATATTTGGACCTCACCAAATAGAACACACAAGAATCAAATCGACTACATCTGTGGAAAGCAGTGACAGCCAAGTGCCATCAAGTGCTGAGTTTTCCCATCATTGCTTTGCCATGAAAACAGTGATGGGAAAGCTCAGTATCAACAGATAGAACAAGACCAGATGCTGACTGTGGAACAGACCATTAGTCATTCATCTGTCCGTTGAAACTGAACCTGTAGAAAATTAGAACAAGCCCACGAGAGCCAGAGGAGGACCTTAAGTATATTCTGTCCTGGTATAGAGAATATCTCAAAAACAGATTTGATGCATTGAATACCACTGACCTAACAGACAAATTGTGGGATGATATCAAAGGCATCATCCATGAAGAAATCAAGTTGTCATTAAAAAGGCAAGATAGAAAGAAAAGTCCAACTTATATGTCAGAAGAGACTCTGAAACTTGTTCTTGAACACTGAGTAAACCAAAAACAAATAAACAAAAAAACCACCCACTGCCATCAAGTCAATTCTGACTCATAGAAACCTTATGAATCAGAGTAGAACTGCCCCATAGAGTTTCCAAGGAGCAACTGGTAGATTTCAACTGGCAACCTTCTGTTTAACATCTGTAGCACTTTACTACACCACCAGGGTTTGCAAACATTGTGTAGTTAAAGCAAAATGATGACCTAAGAAACTGAACAGAAGATTTCAAAGGATAGCTAGAGAAGGAAAAATAAGATATTACAAGGACACGAGCAAACAGCTGGAAATAGAAAAACCAAAAAGAAATAACATGCTTTGCACTTTTCAAGTTGAAAAAACTGAACAGAAAGTTCAAGCATCGGGATGTAATACTGAAGGATTTTACAGTGAAAATATTAAATGAGTCAGCAAGCATGAAAAGAAGATGGAAGGAATACACAGTTACTACATCAGAAAGAATTCATTGATGGTCAACCGTTTCAAGAGGTAGCACATGATTAAGAACTAATGATACTAAAGGAAGAAATCAAATCTGCAATGAAGGCATTGAAGAAAAACAAGGCTTTAGGAATTAATGGAATATCAATTGAGATGTTTTAGTAAACAGAATGTGCTAGAAGTGCTCATGTATCTGTGCCACAATATTTGAAAGAAACTACCTGGACAATCGACTGGAAAAGATCCATTTTTATGCCCATTCCCATGAAAAGTGATCCATCAGAATGTGGAAATTATCAAACAATGTCGTTAATATTACATTCTAGTAAAATTTTGCTGAAGGTCATTCAAAAGTGGCTGCAGACATATATTGACAGAGAACTGTCAGAAGTTCAAACTGGATTCAGAAGAGGACATGGAACCATGGATATTACCATCGCTGATGTCAGATGGATCTTGGCTGAAAGCCGAGAATAGTAGAAAGCTGCTTACCTGTGTTTTACTGACTATGCAAAGGCATTTGACTGTGTGGATTATAAAAAATCACAGATAACATTGTAGAGAATGGAAATACCAGAACACTTAACTGTACCCTTGAGGAATCTGTCTTTGGATCAAGAGGTAGTCATTCCAACATAATAAGGGGACACTGCATCATTTAAAGTCAGGAAAGGTGTGCACTGGGATTATATCCTTTCCCCATGTCTTTTCATTCTGTATGCTGAGCAAATAGTCTGAGAAGGTGAACTGTATTAAGAAGAACAGGACAGCAGGATTGGAGGAAGACTCCTTAGCAACCTTCATTATACAGATGACACAACACTGCTTGCTGAAATTGAAGAGGATTTGAAACACTAATGAAGATTAAGGACCACAGCCTTCAGCGTGGTTTACATCTTAACATCAAGGAAAAAAACATATTCACAACTGGACCAGTAAGCAGCATCTTGAGAAATGGAGAAAGGATTAAGATTGTCAGGAATTTCACTTTTACTTGGTTCCACAATCAATGCCTGTGGAAGGTGTGATCAAGAAATAAAAAATAAAAAATAAAAAAAATAAAAAAAAGCCTTTTGGAAAATTTGCTTCAGAAGAGCTCTTTAAAGAGTTGAAAAGTCAAGATGTCACCTTGAAAACTAGCATGCACCAATTCAATCATGTCATATGTATGAGAATAAGGAAGACAGAAGAAGAACTGATGCCTTGAATTGTGGTATTGGAGAAGAATACTCAATGTACTGTGGACTGCCAAAAGAATAAATAGATTGCTCTAGAAGAAGTACAACTAGAGTGCTCCTTGGCAGAAAGGATGGTGAGACTGTCCCTTACACACTTTGGACATGTTGTCAGGAGGAGTGAATACCTGGAGAAGAACATCATGCTTGGTAGAGGATCAGTGAGGAAAAAGAAGAACCTCAACCACATGGGTAAACTCAGTGACTGCAACAATGGACTTTAAGCATAAAAATAGCCATGGGCATGGTAGAGGATGGGGTAATGTTTTGCTCTGTTTCATGTAGGATCAGAATGTGTCAGAACCAACCAGACAGCACTTAACAACAACGATTAGTGGTGCTCAGTTTTTTTTCACACGTTTATTGCCCATTCATATGTCTTCCTTTTTATTCAGACTTTTTTGGTCATTTGCTACTGAACTTTTCATCACTTTACTGTTTATAAGCACCCATCAAACCAACCCACTGCTGTCGAGTCAGGTCTGACTCATAGTGACCCTAGAGGTCAGAGTAGAACTGCCCATAGAGTTTCCAAGGAGCACCTGACAGATTTGAACAGCAGATGTAGCACTGAACCTACTATACCACCAGGGTTTCCGTTTATAAGCACAGATATATAATATTTGTATATTACGGATAAGAGTGATTTGTCAGATTTTCCTGAAGCTAGTATATCAGTCCTGAGTCAGTGGCATGCCTATTGATTATCTTAACATTGAATCTTGATGAGCAGAAATGTATTTCCCTTCTTTTTCTTTCAATATATAGCAAAATTTATTCTTCTATGTTTTAGTCCCCAAGTGCTGCTGTAACAGTAATGCCACAAGTGTATGGCTCTAACAAAGGAAACTTTATTCTTGCACTGTCCATCAGGATAAAAGTCCAAATTTGAGATGTCCACTCTGGAGGAGGGCTTGCTCTCTGTTGGCTCTGTAGGAAAGTCCCTGTGTTGTATCAGTCTTTGTTCAGCGAGCATCGGAGTGCAAGAAACTCAAGTCTGAAGGACATGCTCTTTGTCTGGTACTGCTTTCTTGATGGTATGCGATTCCCAACTCTCTCCTTGCTCCCCTTTCCTTTAATCTATTAGAAGATGAAAGGATAAAGGGTGGTGCAAGCCATACTCCAGGGAAGCTGCCTTTACAGTGGAGCAGCGGGGATCTTATGAAGGGATTTGCAGTCCCACACTAATCCTTTAACATACAGCATAGGAAAATCACAAAATGGAGGACAACCATAAAATATTGGGAATCATGGCCCACCCACATGGCTACACACATTTTTGGGGGGGACATAGTTCAATTTAAGACAATATAGTTCTGCAAGTTTTGACAAATTCATAAAATCATTTTATCATCATGAAAATCAACATGAGAAAGCTCCCTATCTTTCCCTCCAAAGCTTCTCCTGACAACCAGCTCTTGGCAAACACTGATCAATTTTCCGTCCCTAATATTGTGCCTTTTCCATAGTGGCATATTAATGGAATCATATAATACTTAACTTTTTGAATCTAGCTGTTTTCCGTTTAATACATTTGCCATTTTTCTTCTGTTTCAGTTATTTGCCTTTTTTATTGCTGAGTAATATTTCACTGTACACTATACTACAAATGTTTAAACACTTATCGCTTCATGTATACTTGTTTGCTTCACGTTTTTTCCCCATTACAAATAAATCATCTCTGAACATCATGTAAAGACTTCATGTGTACATATGTCTTTATTTTTTTCTGTAAATGTGTAGAATTAGAATAACTACATCATATAGTATACAGAGTTATTAACTTCTTAAGAAACATCTCTGAAAATTCCAGATTATGACACTATTTTTCATTCTTACCAGTAGTGTATAAAAGTTCTCATTATTCCATATTCTTGCCAATGCTGGGAATCATCAGTCTTTTTAATTTTACCCACTGCCTTTGTTATTTAATGCTGCTATAACAAAAATAGCACAAATGGGTGCTGTAACAAGCAAATTACTTTTTCACAATTTAGGAAGCTAGAAGTTTGGATTCAGGGAGCTACTACTTGGGGAAGATGCTCTCTTGGTGGCTCTGGGGAAAGATCCTTTCCTCTCTTGAGCTTCTGCTTCTGGGTGATCTAGGTAATCTCCATGTGGCCTGGCATCAGTCTTCTCCTGATCTTGGCTTCTCTCTATTGCTTTTATTATCTGCTTTATATCTGAAAAGAGGTTGACTCAAGATATACACTGTATTAACCCTATTTCATTTAACATTAAAAAGACAATTCATTCCCAAATAGAATTATAACCACAGGCATAGAGGTTACAGTTTATAATACATACTTTTAGAAGACACGGCTCAATTCACAATACTCATTCAAATTGCTTTGTGGAAGTATCTCAGTTTTGTGATTTTAATTTGCAGTTGTCTAATTAATAATGAGTATTTTTCCTATTGTGATTGCCACTTGTACATTTTCATTGGAGAAGTTTCTATTCAGACTTTCTGGCTTTATTGTTAGGTTTATTAATTTTTTGGTAATTGAGTCTTGAAGAGCTTAAAAAGCATGTATTCCAGTTGTAAGGGTATGTGCGTATTATGTCCCAGTTCTTCAAGCTGACTTTTCAGAAGGGAGGAGCCAAGATGGTAGACCAGACACACATCTTCTCAATTCCCTCTGCGAACTGAGGACTAGAAAAATAATTGAATGGAGCAGTGTGAACATTCTGGAAGCCTCAAAATCAGGCGTAGGGTTGTGAGATTAGACTGGGCAATAGGAGGAGGGAAACTACCTCTGTTAGAGGGAAGGCAGTGGCACACTGAGTTCTGTTTCTGCTGGAATATCGTCTGTGTGGATTATAAGTATGAACAATTTCTTTGTTAACCAGGAGGCTGGGACTGTATTTCCCAAGTCTGTGAGCCTGGCATGGGCCAGCTGCTTTGCTGAACCACAGTGCCTAAGTAAACAGTGTGTCCTGCTGCAGAAAGACTGTTTCTGAGACAGCCACATCTACAGAACTCAACAGCGACTGGCAGCCAAGCGTGGTAATGATCCTTCCCCCCTCTTCTCTGAGCTGCACCATCGATATTGCTGACTCACTGCAGGAGAGGCAGCTCAGGTGGGACACCATCTTGATCAGCTGTGACCTGGAGTCAGCTACACCTGAGGGCTCAGCTGGTGCTAATTCCAATGCCGAGCAACAATACCTGTCTGGATAGCACTTCTCCCAGTAGAAAAGCTATTTTTATGACAGTCATACCTAAAGAATATAATGTTGGCTGATGGAAGACTGTGGCAGTGCCCTAATCCCTTCCTACTTTAAACCACATCACAAAATCGAAGGACAGCCCACAAGGCACCATCTTTGTCAGCCAAGAATGTGGTCTGCCACCCCTAAGGGCCAAGCTGCTATCAGATGTGGCTGGTCAATGCCTCTCTCAGCAGAAAAACAGATTTTAAAATAAAAGCAGCCAGAGAATAAAACAGTGACTAAAGGTTGAGTGTGGCAATGCCATTTTCCCCACCCTTCACCAAGCCATGTTATAACATTAGCTGACAGCCCCCCAGAGACTACATAAATTGGGTGGCAACTTTGCCAGCCAGGAGGTGGCCAACTTTGCCACATCTGAGGGCTCAGCTGCTTTTGGCTGCTGCCAGATAGCACCCATCTCAACAGAAAAGTGGTTTTCAAGATCTGTACATCTAGGGAAGGCAATGTTCCCCGGTGGCTGAGTGTAGCAGCAACCTTCTCTCCTCCCTTCCCTGAGCTACACCGTAGTCTTGGCTGGTGTGATGCCAGAGAGTCAGCACAAGTAGCTTTCCACCTTTATCAACAAGGAGGTGGGGCCTGCCACCCCTGTGGGCCCAGCTGGGGCCAGCCACGAAGCTAAGCAGCATTGCAGAACTTGACAGAGTCTCTATTGCTAAAGGAGCTATACATGAGTCAGCTACACCAGTAGAATGCTGTGGCATCTGGCAACCAAATCCAGCAGTATTCTTACTTACTCCATTCTTAGAACTACACCACAGCTGCCATTGTAGTAACACCAGAGAAACTGAACAGCTTCTTGATGGAGCAAAGATAACCACCATTATCTAAACATTTAAAGAAGACCATGATGGCTCCAGAAAACTCCCAAATAAAGAATCGAAAAACTTTCTGAAATGTTTTCCAGATGAAGACTTTCCAAAACTATCAGAGGCAGAATACAAAAGAATTATGTATAGAACCCTTCTAGTGATTAAACAAAGTGCAGTAGAACAAAATGAACAATTAAGTAAGCTAAAGAACTGCTAGATCATCAACAATCTGAAATCCAGCAGATCAATAATAAAATTACAGAATTAGACAATTCGATGCAAAGCCAAAAAAGCAGGATTGAGGAAATGGAATACAGAATTAGTGAGGCTGAAGATAAAGCAATTGTCACCAGTATGTACGAGGAGAAATCAGATAAAAGAAACGAGAAAAATGAAGAAGCATTAAGCAGCATGTGAAACTCTATCAACAGGAATAACGTACAAATAACTGGAGTTCCTGAGCAGGGAGGGATAGTAGAAAATATAGAGATAATTGTTGAAAAGTTGCTGACAAAAAAATTCCCTGACATCAAGAGGAGAATATATTCAAGATATTCAAGATGCTAATCAAACACGATGAAAACTAGACCCCAAAAGAAAGACACCAAGACATATTATAACCAAGTTTAATAAAACAAAACATAGACAGCTAGGCTTAAAGCAAAACTAACGTACAAAAGATAGCCCAGATGGCTTTCCTCTGACTTCTTGGCAGAAACTATGTTGGCAAGAAGGCAGAGGGATGACACATACAAAGCACTACAGAAGAAAAGCTTTCAACTGAGGATTATATATCCTGCAAAACTCTCAAGTATGATGGTAAAATTAAGATATTCTCAGATAAACAGAATCTTAGAGACTGCAAAAACCAAACCAAAACTATAAGAAATACTGAAAGAAGCTCTTTGTTTAGAATAACAATGACATCAAATGTATACTTAAGGATGTAATGCAGGACCCAACATCAGGAGTCCTGCTCAGAGAAGTCACAAATCTCAATCAAAGCTAAAGCATTAAAAGTGGAGGACCAGAGATATCAACATGAAAAATATGACATCATTAAACTATAAATAGGGATATGTTATAGTAGTTGCCACAGATTGAACTGTGTTCCCTAAAAAACGTGTGTAACCATTTGGCTGGGCCATCATTCTCAATATTTTGTGATTTTTCTGATGCTGTAAATCTTAATCTTTGCCTGTGGTTAACAGAATGCATTTTGTTACAGGGAATTAGGTTGGGACTGTAAATCCTTTCCTAAGCTCATCTACCTGCTCCATTATAAAGGGAGAGTCCCTGCAGCACAGCTTGCATCACCTTTTATCTTTTCATCCTATGGGAGATAAAAAAGAGGGAAGCAAGTAGAGAATTGTGAACCTCACACCATCAATAAAACACGACCAGGAGAAGAGCGCATCCTTCAGACCTAAGGTTCCTGAGCAAAGTTGACCCATGACTGTCATGGATTGAATTGTGTCCCCCAAAAAAGAGATGTAGCCATGTTACTAGGACATGATTCCCTGTATTCTATGACTGTCCTCTATTTTGTGATTTTGCTGTGCTGTATGTTAAAGGATTAGTGTGGGACTGCAAATCTCTTCATAGAATCACCTCCCTGCTCCACTGTAAAGGGAGTTTCCCTGGAGTGTGGTTTGCCCCACCCTTAATCCTTTCACCTTACAAGAGACAAAAGGAAAGAGAAACAAGTGGAGAATTGAGAACCTCGCCCCATCAAGAAAGCAACACCAGTAGAAGAGTGCATCCTTCAGAACTGAGGTTCCTGTTCCAAGACGCTCCCTGGATAAAGACTGATGCAATACTGGACTTTCCTCCAGAGCCAACAAGGGGGAAATACTTCCCCTGGAGCAGACATCCTGACCTTGGACTTGTAGCCTACCGGACTGTGTAAGAATAAACCTTCTTTTGTTAAAGCCATTCACTCATGGTATTTCTGTTAGACCAGCACTAGCTGACTAAAGCAGAATTTGGCACAGATAGTGGGGTGCTGCTCTAGCAAATACCTAGAATGTGGAAGCCATTTTGAAACTGTGAATAGATAGAAGATTCAGAAGGAATTGAAGAAAACTGTTAACACTGAAGGAGGTACAGATGGTCAGAATCAAACAGCAGAGAATCAGTAGCAGCAACAGCGCAGCAACAGAACCAGAGGCAGCACTGGAGCCAACCCATGGAAAAGAGAGCTAAGGGCCTATGCACAGAGTTTTCCTTACAGAATGGGGTGCCTCCAGGCACTTGAACTGGTGGAGCTAGCCTTGCTGACCCACAGAGCAAGAGAGCTGAGTGTCTTTGTGCAGACCACTTTCCAGCAAGAATTGAGTGCCTCTGGGCACTTGAATCAGCAAAGCTACAGAGCTTTGGAACACTTTCCCCAGCAGGCAGAAGTGAGTCTGAGGCCTGGGCCATGTGGCCATAAGAAGCAGAAGCTGAGGAGACAAGCAGTGTGAGAAGCTGAGCTGCCTCAGTCTCAAATGGTATGGCCATGACCTCAGGGGTTTAAAAGCTGGAACAATGGTGTCCTGTGTTTGTAAGAGTGGAACTGCCACTCAGCAGGGCTTAGGGTGCACCTAAAGCTGATGGGGCA
This sequence comes from Heterohyrax brucei, assembly GCA_028571685.1. Taxonomy (NCBI): domain Eukaryota; kingdom Metazoa; phylum Chordata; class Mammalia; order Hyracoidea; family Procaviidae; genus Heterohyrax; species Heterohyrax brucei. Next base: position 6,247,167 of record CM053146.1, on the reverse strand, counting down.
GAGTTTCTGCCGAAGCAGGCCTTGAAGGGAGAGTTGTAGCACAGGGCTTGGGTCTCCACTCAGAATCCACAGAGTGTGGCCAATACCTAGAGTCTGGAGGTCAGGCCCATTGTGCAGAATGTCGCAGAAAATGTAAGAGTACTTACAAAGCTTTAAGGGCTAATGTAATGAGTTCTGCTGACTTGCCTGTTGCCTGTTAATGCCTTCTTTCCCTGCAATGTCTCCCATTTGTAATGAATGTTTCACTTGTGCCTGTTCTGCCACTGTAACTTTGGAAGCAGATAGCTTGCATTCTAGGTTTCATAGATTTAAAGAAATATTTGAATTTTAGGCTTGGAACTGATTTCAGACTTCTATCATATGGGATAAATGTGTTACATGCTGGAAAGATAAGATTTTTTGAGGTGCCAAATAGTGGGATGTCATGGATTAAATTGTGTCCCCCCAAAAATAGGTGTAGCCATGTGACTGGGCCATAATTCCCTGTATTCTATGACTGTCCTCCATTCTGTGATTTTGCTATGCCATATGTTAGAGGATCAGGGTGAGACTGTAAATCCCTTCATAGGATCACCTCCCTGCTCCACTGTAAAGGGAGTTTCCCTGAGTATGGCTTATCCCATCCTTAATGCTTTTATCCTACAAGAGATAAAAGGAAAGGGAAAGAAGCAGAGAATTGGGAACCTCACACCATCAAGAAAGCAGCACCGGGAGAAGAGCATATCCTTCAGACCTGAGTTTCCTGTGCCAAGATGATCCCTGGAGAAAGACTGACGCAATGCTGGACTTTCCTCCAGAGCCGACAGGGGTAAAAGCCTTCCCCTGGAGGGGACATCCTGAATTTGGACTTGCAGCCTACCGGACTGTGTAAGAATAGATCTTCTTTCGTTAAAGCCACACACTCTGTGGTATTTCTGTTAGAGCAGCACTAGCTGACTAAAACACTGACCAAAGACTGCTGTAACACAACGACTCTTCTCCATAGCTGACAGAGAGAAAGCCCTTTCCCTGGAGCAGACACACTGAACTGAGACTTGTATCCTACTGGATGGTGTTAGAATGAAGTTTTCTTTGATATAACTTTGCACTTTGTGGTATATCTGGTAGAACAGCACTAGCTAACTAAAACTGTAGTTATAAGCCTTCCAGGTGGAGAGGAAATTAAGGAAATATATAGAAGTTATAGACTGGTTTAAACTTACAACATTAAGTGGGATCAAAGGAATAGCTCCAAAGCAAAGTAGCAATGATATATATAAAAACAAGAATTATAATACAGGAGTCTCAACAAACACAAAACCAGCACTGAAAAGGATGAAAGGTAAATTCATAAAGAAAAAACTACCCGGAACAGAATATTAAGAGGAACAAAGAAAACATCAGCAACACAAAAATAAAGACATGAAAATGACAGCACTAAACACATTCCTATCAATAATTATGGAAACCCTGGTGATGTAGTGGGTTAAGTGCTATGCTGGTTGACCAAAAAGTTGGCAGTTCAAATCCACCAGAGGCTCCTTGGAAACTCTATGGGGTAGTTGTACTCTGACTCTAGGGTCACTCTGAGTCAGACCTGACTTGATGGCAGTGGGCTAATTGCTAATGCTACCAAATTGCTAACTAGATCAATTTATTGGAACATTCAATCCATTACTGAAAATAAATGAATTGAATGTTCCAATAAATAGATAATAGCAATTTGGATTAAAAATTTACTCTGCCTATATGTTGCCTACTAAAACATGCCTTAGACTCAAAGATAAGAACAAACTGAAAATCAAAGGATGGAAAAAATATACCAAGCTAACAACATGCAAAGAAGGCAGGTATGGCAATATCAATTTCAGATAAAATAGATTTTAATGTAAAATCCACTATCATGGACAAGGACAGTCACTATTTATTGGTGAAAGGTTCAAAACACAAGCAGGACATAAAAATATTAAGTATTTATGCACCCAATACTAGAGCACACAAATACATCAAACAAACACTGGCAATACTGAAAAATGAGCTAGATCACTCCACAATAATAGTTGGAGACTTCAACACTCCACTTTCAGTAATGGACAGATCATCCAGGAAAAGCTCAGTAAAGATACAGAAGATCTTATTGTGACAATCAGCCAACTAGTTTGCATTGACATCTATAGAACTTTTACCATCAACCTTCTTTTCCAATGCACATGGAACATTCTCCAGAATACACCACATATTAGCTCATAAAGCAAGTCTCAACAAAGTCCAAACCATTAAATTATTTCAAAACACTTTCTAAGACCACAAAACCATAAAGTCAAAAATCAATAGCAGAAAAAACATGGGTAGAAGTTTCAGCTCATGAAAACTGAACAACACCTTGCGCCAAAAATCACAGGTTGCAAAAGAAATCGAGGATGAAATAAAGAAATTTATAGAATCATATGAGAATGAAAACACATCCTGCCACGACCTATACTATACAGAAAAAACAGTGTTTCGAGGCCAATTAATCTCTGCAAATACACATCTGGAATGAAGAAAGGGCTCAAAACAAAAAATTAAGCCTACAACTTGGACAAGAAGAAAGAGAACAACAGAAGCACCCCTCAGACACCAGAAGAAAACAGATAATAAAGATTAGAGCAGAACTATGTGAATTAGAGAGTAGAAAATCAATTGAAAAAGTTTAAAAAAACCAAAAGCTGTTTTTTTGAAAAGATCAACAAAAGTGATAAGACATTGGCTGAAATTACAAAAGAAAAACAGGAGGGAAAACAAATAATTGGAATAAAAAATGAGATGACAGATGTCACAAAAGACTGAACCAAAGTCAAAACTATCATAACAGAATACTCTGAAACACTGTACTCTAACAGATTTGAAAACTAGCGGAAATGGAGAAATTCATATCACCTACCAAAATTATGACAAGGTGAAGTAGAACAACTTAATAAACCCATCATAAAGGAGGTGACTGAAAAAGTCATCAAAAACTACCAACCAAAAAATGAACTGGCCAAGATGGCTTCACTGGAGAATTCTACCAAATTTTTAGAGAGGAGTTAATTCCAATATTATTGAGACTATTTCACAGCATAAAAAGGACAGAATATCCCCAAATTCATTCTATGAAACCAGCATAACCCTGATAACAAAGACAGGGAAAGATCCCACAAAAAAAAAATATAAAATAAAATGAGAGACCAATATCACTCGTGAATCTAGATGCAAAAATCTTCAACAAAATCCTCACCAATAGAATTCAACAACACACTGGGGGCGAAGTCAAGATGGTGGACTAAACACATGTCTTCCTAAATCCCTCTGGTAACCAAGACCTGAACTGATAATTAAATGGAGCATTCTGGACACCCAGTGAGCCCTAGGACATGGCATAGGCTGTTAATTTGGACTTCATACTATTGAATGCAAGACCTCCTCTTTCACTGACCCCACTCTAGGCAAGTGTGGGCTTGCATGAACCAAAGGTAACTCACGATTTTGATTTTTTTTTCTCTGTATTAACTGATGGGCAGAGCTGGGACTCGACTAGCCACTTGTCTTGGATGCACTGCTGGTGGGATTGGCAAGCCCAATTGCCATGTTCTGGGAGCCTGACTTTGGACTCTGCATCTCAGATCCTTTGGCTTATCTTTCAACCTCTGCCATATGGTAACCCTACAAGTGGTGATGCACTTGTGTGGGATGCCGTCTTGATCCATTGGGAGATGGAGATGCCCAGGCAGAGGCCCTGGCTGGATTTGCTTCCCAGGGCAGGTGGTGGTGCCTGCCAGAGTGAGAGTGCATTTCTAGCAGAGAGGCAGTGCTTTGCACAGTGTCGTCTGAGGCTGGGGCCTGGCAACGGAGGCTATGGACTCTGGGCATCTTAGCAGTTTTAGCCTCTCACCACCAGTAGCCTGGTCCCACACAGCTAGCGAGCTTGTGTGGGATGCCATCTTGTTCCTCTGGGAAACAGGGATACCATTACAGAAGCCTGAGCTGGACCTAAATCCTGGGCGTGGAGGCAGTGCCTGCTTAGAAGAAAGTGCTTTTCCGGCAGAAAAGCAGAACTCTACACAGTATGACCTACAGCTGGAGCCCAACAGCAGAGACCAGCAGGGCAGTAGCCCTTCTATATTTTGAGCTAGTTTATAACATCTGGGGTTCAATACAGAAGTGCGTCCTTTGCCAGCTGTGAAGAGGGACCTATATACCTGAAAACCTGACTGACTTTGGAAGTTGTCAGATACTTTTTACCTCTCATTTTAAGATGGCCTAGAGAAACAACTGCAGTCATCCTCACAACATCTCTCCCAGCCTCTACTGACCCACATGAAGCCCTAAAAGCAGCAAACTCTAGAGCAGGCCATGACCAAGAAATTACCCATGATATCAGGTCTCCAAAAGAAACCACCTCAGAATTTCCCAGACAAAGAAGCTTTTCTGAAATGATAAGAAGGTGAATACAAAAGGATTATACACAGAGCCCTCCTAGACATTATAGAAAATGAAAATTAAATGAATACAACTGAATAGGAATTAAATGATTTGTGAATACAAATCAATATGAATTAAATTAAATGAATACAAATGAAATACAAAATGAAAAATTAAGCAAGCTGTTTGATCTGATGGAACAGCAGTATTTTGAAACCCAACAGATCAAAAACAAAATCAAAGACATAGAAACTTCAATTCAAAGCTAAGAAAACAGAATGGAACAAATGGAAAATAGACTTTCTAGCTCAGAAGACAGAGCTACAGACTCCAGCATCTATCAAGAAGCATTGAGAAACATGTGGGACTCTGTTAAGAGGAACAATCAATGATTAATTGGAGTCCCTGAACAGGGTGAGACACCTCAGAACACAGAGTATCATTGCTGAGCTGCTGACAGAAAACTTCCCAGAAGTCATAAAGGGAGAGAATATAGATATACAAGATACATGTCAATATAGATCTCAAATGAAAGGCTCAAAGACATATTATAATCAAGGTTAACAAAATGAAACATAAGCAGAAACTCTTAAAGGCAGCAAGACTCAAAGCAAAGCTAACATTCAGAGGGAAACCCTGTAAGCTTTCATCAATTTCTCAGCAGAAACAATGCTGACATGGAGACAGTGGCATGACACATTCAAAGCCTTGACCTTACAACCAAAAATTATATATCCTGCAAAGCTATCTTTCAAGTGTGAAAATGAAATTAAGACATTTGCACATGAAGAGAAACTCAGAGACTTTGTAAAGACCAAACCAAAGCTACAAGAAATGCTAAAAGAATCTCTTGGCTTTGGCTTAGAAGAACAAAACCACTAACTTTATTTTAGAAGGATGCATCATCTATCATCCTACTCAGTCAGGAAAGGCTCCAAACTCAATCAAAGCTATAATAGTGAAAGAAATATTCCAGTGATTATATCATGGAAACTATGATGTCATCATATTAAAAAGAGGGATGCACTACAGTTGTTACAGTACTTCCAGATAGAGAGGAAGTTGACAAGATTGGTAGTAATTAAAATTGGATTTATACATAGTTTATTAAGTGGGATCATAGGGGCAGCCATAAAACACAATACAGATGTAACATACTGTATCAAGAAATGTAATACAGGAGTCTCAACAACCACAAAACCAACCCTGAAAAAAAGTGTAAAATCAACTTACAAAGAAGTGTGTCCCAGAACAGGTTAATAAGAACAACAGAAAAAGTGTCAACACAAAAACAAACCTATCACAATGGCAGCAGTGAACACATACCTATCAATAATTACATTGAATGTGAATGGACTAAATGTTCCAGTAAAGTGACATCTTGGATCAAAAGACATGGCTTATCCTTATGTTGCCTGCAAGAAACACCTTAGACTTAAAGACAGGAACAAACTGAAAATTAACGGATGGAAGAATATATATGAAGCTAGCAATACACAAAGAAGAGCAGGGGTGGCAATTCTAATCTCAGATAAAATAGATTTTAATGCAAAATCCACCATCATGGACAAGGATGGACAGTATTTATTACTGAAATATTCAATACACAAACAGAACTTAACAATATTAAATATTTATGCACCTAATATTAGAGCACTAAATACATGAAAGAAACACTGACTACACTCAAAAAGGAGACAGATCACTCCACGATAACAGCGGGAGACTTCAACACTCCACTCTCAATATTGGACAGATCATCTACAAAAAAGCTCAATAAAGACACAGAAGACCTTATTCCCACAATTAACCAACTAGATCTCACTGACATGTATGGAACTTTCTATCCATTATTGGACAACTACACCTACTTCTCCAGTGCACATGGAATATTCTCCAGAATAGACCATGTGTTAGGACATAAAGAAATTCTCAACAAAATCCATACCATTGAATTAATCCAAAGCATCTTCTCAGATCATAAGCCATAAAAGTCGAAATCAATAGCAGAAAAAACATAGACAGAAAGTGGAAATCATGGAAACTGAATAATATCTTGCTCAAAAAGCCATGGGTTATAGAAGAAATCAAGGATGAAATAAATAAATTGATGGAATCCTATGAGAACAAAAACACTACCAGAGCTTATAGGATACAGCCAAAGCAGTGCTCAAAAGTCAGTTTATCTCCATAAATGCACACATCTGGAAGGAAGAAAGAAACCAAATTAAAGAACTAACCCTACATCTTGAACAAGTAGAGAGAGAACAACAGAGGAACCCCTCAGGAAACAGATCCTAAAGATTAGAGCAGAACTAAATGAATTAGAGAATAGAAGAAAAATAGAAAAAAAATTGAAAAGACCAAAACCTGGTTTTTTAAAAAGATCAACGAAACTGGCAAACCATTGGCTAAACTTACTAAAGAAAAACAGGAAAGGAAAGAAATAACTCAAATAAGAAATGAGAGGCAAGTTGTCACCACAGATCCAACAGAAATAAAAAATATCATAACAGAATACTATGAAAGACTGTATTCTAACAACTCTGAAAACTTCAAGGAAATGGACAAATTCCTTGATTCATATCACCTACCCAAATTATCACAATATGAAGCAGAACAACTTAATAAACTCATCACAAAGAAGAGACTGAAAAAGTCATCCAAAAACTACCAACCAATAAAAGCCTGGGCCCAGATGGCTCCAGTGCAGAATTCTACCAAGCTTTTAGAAAAGGTTTATCTCCAATACTACTGAGACTATTTCACAGTATAGAAAGGGGTGGAATTCTCCCCAATTCATTCTATGAAGCCAGCATAACCATGACACCAAAAGCCAGGGAAAGACCCAACCAAAAAGGAGAACTACAGACCGGTATCACTCATGGACCTATTCGTAAAACTCTTCAACAAAATTCTTGCCAATAGAACACAACAACAATAACACACAAAAAATAATACAACATGACCAAGTTGGATTCATACCAGGGATGCAAGGCTGTTTCAACATCAGAAAAACAATTAATATGATCAACCACATAAATAACACAAAAGACAAGAATCATCTAATTTTGTCTATTGATGCAGAAAAGGCATTTGATAAAGTCCAATAGCCATTTATGCTAAAAACTCTCAGCAAGATAAGAACAGATGGCCAATTCCTCAATGCAATCAGGGCCGTTTATATAAGGCCAACAGCCTACATCATCCTGAATGGAGAGAGACTGAAACAGCTTCCTCTGAAAACAGGAACTAGACTAGGATGCCCACACTCACCTCTCCTATTCAACATTGTTCTAGAAGTTCTAGCCAGAGCAATTAGACAAGACCATAAAATAAAGGTCAGCTGTATCTTCAAACAGGAAATCAAAATCTCCCTATTTGCAGATGATATGATTGTATACACAGAGAATCCTAAAGAATCTGTAAGTAAACTGCTCAAACTGATAGAAGAGTTCAGCAAAGTCTCAGGATGCAAGATAAACACAAGTAAATCAGTAGGTTTCCTTTATACCAACAACAACATTATTAAAGAAGAAATCACCAAATCAATACCACCTACTAGCCCCTAAAAAGATAAATTACCTAGGAATAAATCTAACTAGAGAAACAATAGACCTTTACAAAGAGAACTACAGGCCCTTATTACAAGAAACTAAGAGTGACTTATATAAATGTAGAAATCTACACTGTTCATGGACAGGAACATTGTGAAAATGTCTATTTTGCCTAAAGCAATCCACTTATATAATGCAATCCCAATACAAATTCCAGTGACATTTTTTAATGACATGGAGAAAAAAATCACCAACTTTGTTTGGAAAAGGAAGAAGCCCTGGATAAGTAAAGCACTACTGAAGAACATACTGGGAGGCCACTCACTGCCCAACTTTAGAACCTGTTGCACTGCCACAGTAGTCAAAACAGCCTCTACTGGTACAAAAAGAGACATATAGACCAATGGAACAGAATTGAGACCCCAGAGATGACACCATCTTCCTGTGAACAGCTGATATTTGACAAAGTCCCTAAGACATTAAACTAGGGAGAAAACAATCTCTTCAACTAATGATGCTAGAAAAATTGTATATCCGTCAGCAAAAAATTGAAATAAGACCTGTATCTTCCAGGTTATACAAAAACCAATTCAAACTGGATGAAAGACCTAAATATCAACTCTAAAATGAGAAAGCTCATCCAAGGAAAAGTAGGAACAACAATGGAAGTTTTAATACACAACATAGACAGACTTCAAAATCTGTGAAACAAGCCACAAACAACAAAAGAGAAAATAGATAAATGGGAACTATTAAGAATCAAACACTTTTACTCATCCAAAGACTTTGTTAACATAATTACAAGGCCACCTACAGAATGGGAAAAAATAACTGGCAACTATATGTCTGACCCATGCCTGATCTCCATAATCTATAAGGTACTACAAAATATCAACAAGAAAAAGATCAATCATCCAATTAAGCAATAGGCAAAGGAGGGACAGACACTTCACTAAAGAGGAGATCCAGCAAGCCACAAAACACATGCGGACATGCTCACTATCATTAGCTATTCAAGAAATTCAAATCAAAACGACAATGAGATACCATCTCTTCCCAACAAGGCTGGCCGTGATCCAAAAAATGCAAAACAACAAATGCTGGAGAGGCTGTGGAGAAATTGGAACTGTCTTACACTGCTAGTGAGATTTCAAAATGCTGCAACCTCTTTGGAAAGCAATCTGGCACTTTCTTTAAAAGTTGGATCCAGCCATCCCATTTGACCCAATAATTCCACTGCGTGGAATACATCCTATAGAATCAAGGCCATTCACACCATCTGATACACGCACACGAATGTTTATCACAGCACATATCATAACAGAGTAGCAAAAAGATGGAATCAACCCAGTTCCTCTACAACAGTGGAATGTATAGGTAAACTGTGGTATACATATTCAATGGAACACTATGCAATGATAAAGAACAACTATGATTTTAGGAAACGTCTCATAACCTAGTTTCAATTGGGGGACATTATGTTTAGTGAAAGTAGTCAGTGACAAAAGGACAAATATTGTACGAGTCCCCCCCATGATAACAACTTTAAAACAGACTCATTCCTAAAAGAAAAGACTCTTGGATAGCTGCAAGGGTCGGGATGGAGGGAGGGCCAGGGAGAAGGGTTTAGATCAGATAGATGATAGAAACTTGCTTGGGTGAAGTATGGGACAGTACACATTAGAAAGAAGATCAATATAAACTGGACTTCAACATAACATGATTACTCCTCCCAACTTAATCCAACATTACAAGGACAGAGCAGCTGGGACTGGGGGCCAGGGGCTATGCTCTCAGGGGAAATCGAGGCCAATTGGCACAAAGAGCATTTTGCTAAGAGAGCCCTCTGCACACCACATTGGTCAGTGGCATCTGGGGTCTTAAAACTTGCCAAGCTGCCATCTGAGGGTACAGCAAATGGTCCCAACTTAGCACAAACAATTGATCACCAAGGACCAAAATGACATGGGGGAAAGAAAACCGAGAAGACAGAGAAACCCACGTGAGTGGGTGAATACGTTAACTTGTGACTGGAAGAACCAGACGGTGCCCGGCCACCACCAGTGATAGCTGTGATGGAGCTCACAAAGTTGAGTCTCACTGGCAACACAAGAATAAAAAAGGGTTCACCCTGAGAACTCCATTAAAAGACTACAACTGATGGTCCACGACCCTAGGAGTTCGCTGGGAGAATTGTCCCATCCCTGATGCTGCCCCTGCCCATAAATCATAATGGAGGTCAACTCTCACGCAGGAATGAATTGGACTTGGTGACAAAGAGTGAACATACTATGTGTGCACTTTATGGTTCTGTGCATCTTTAGAATTTTGTCCTGCTGATCTTTTACTGGAGGAAGGGGAGTGGGTAGAGAGGAGGGGATAGAAGATTGTTGAGAGAATGAGACATGTACTGAGTAGAGAGGAAGATTGTGCTGTCGCTAGGCAGGGAGAGCAATGGGAGCTACATATAGGTGGGCATACAATTTACATGAGAATGTACATTTTCATTCAATCGTAATAAAAATAAATAAGTGAATAAGTTGATTAAAAAAGAAAGAATTCAACAGCATATCAAAAAAAGTAATTCATCATGACCAAGTTGTATTCATACTAGGAATGCAGGGCAGTTTCAACATCAAAAAAACAATTAATGTGATGAACTACCTAAATAACACAAAGGATAAAAATCACCTGATATTGTCAAGTGATGCACATAAGGCATCTGACCAAGTTCAACACCCATTCCTGTTAAAAACTCTCAGCAAAATAGGAATAGAAGGGAAATTCCTCACTGCAATAATGGGAATCTATGATTCCACTCAAAGGCACTTGGCTTGGCCAGCATGCAAAACCAATTGCCTACATCATCCTGAATGGAGAGAGACTGAAAGAATTCCCCCATATAATAGGAACTTGACAAGAATGCCTACTTTCACCACTTCCATTCAACAGTGTTCTATAGGTTCTAGTCAAAGGAATCAGGCAAGACAAAGAAATAAATGGCATCTGCACTGCAAAGAAGAAGCAAAAATTGTCCCATTTGCAGCTGATATGATCATATACAGAGAGGACTTAAGAATCTGTAAGTTGACTACTGTAACTAATAGAAGAGTTCAGCAAAGTATCAGGATATAAGATAAACGTAAGTAAACCAGTGGGATTCCTTTACACCAAAAAGAGACCATCAAAGGGAAAATTATCAAATCAGTGCCATTTACCATAGCTCCCAAGAAGATAACATACCTACGAATAAATCTAACCATAGAAACAAGAAACCTATATGGAAAAACTTGCAAGACTTTACTCTAAAAAAACAAAAGAGATTTACGTAAGTGGAGAAACCTACTTTGCTCGTGGATAGCAAGACTTAACACTGTGAAAAGATCTATTTTACTAAAAGTGATCTACATATGCAATGCAATCTCAATACAAATTCCAGTGTCATTTTTTAATGGGATGGAGGAAGAAATCACCAAATTTGCTAGGAAAGGGAAGAAACCCCAGACAAGCAAAGCACTACTGAAGAAGAGGAACACAGTGGTAGCCCTCACAGTACCTGACCTTAGAACTTATTATGCTACTATGGTAGTCAAAATAGACTGGTACTGATACAAAAAGAGACATATAGACCAGTGGAACAGAATAGAGACCCCAGAAATTTTACCATCTGCTTATGAACAATTGATATTTGACAAAGCCCCAAAGCTTATAAACTGGAGCAGAAACAGTGTCTTTAACAAAAGTAGTGTTGGCAAAATTCACTATCCATCTGCAAAAAACTGAAACAAGACCCATATTTCACACCTTACACAAAGTACCTCAAAATAGATTGAAGATCTAAACAACAAACCTAAAACAATAAAGGTCATGCAAGAAAAAATAGGGTCAACAAAGAAAGTTCTAATACACAGGTTAGACAAACTACACTATCTGACCAACAAAGCACGAATAACACAAGAGAAAATACATAAATGGGAAGTACTGAGAATCAAACACTTAGGGTTATCAAAAGACTTTTCCAAGAAGTTAAAAGACTGCCAACAGAATGGGAAAAAATATTTGGCAAGTATATGACAGACTGATGTCTGATTTCTGTAATCTATAAGGTACTGGAAAATTGCAACAAGAAAAAGTTACATATCACAATTAAGCAATAGGCAAAGGAGATGGACAGACACTTCACCAGTGGAGACATCCAAGCAACCAAAAGGCACTTAATGAAACGCCCACTATCATTAGCTATTAGAGAAATCCAAATGAAACCTACAATGAGATAACATCTCACCCCCAACAAGGTTGGCCATGATCTAAAAAACACAAAACAACAAATGCTGAAGAGGCTGTTGGAGAGATTGGAACTCTGCTATACTTCTGGTGGGAATGCAAAATGGTACAACCATTTTGGAAAGCAATTTGGTGCTTCCTTAAAAAGCTGGAAGTAGAAATACCATACGGTCCAGCAATCCCACTGCTCACAACATATCTTACAGAAATAAAGGCAGTCACACTAACAGATGCATGCAAACAAATGTTTATTGCAGTGCTGTCCACAACAGTAAAAAGATGCAGTCAATTTAGCTGCCCATCAACAGATGAATTGAAACAAACTATTATACATATACACAGTGAATAGTATCCAATGATACAGAGCAATGATGATTTTAGGAAGAGTGTCATAACCTGGTTTCAACTGGAACATGCTACGCTGAGTGAAATCAGTTAGCTGCAAAAGGACAAGTATTATATGAGACCTCTGCTGTAAGGAGTTAAAAATAGACTTATGTACAGAAAAACAGAATCTTTAATGGCTACAAGTGTAGCGGGGAGAGAAAGGTTGGTCACAGATTAGACAGTTGATAGGAATTTGGTTTGGTGAAAACGGTGATACCACACAGTAGAGGCAGGATCAAGATAACTGGACTATACCAAAACTGAAAGGTTTTCTAAACTCCACCCAATATTTCAAAGGATAGAGTAGTAGGGATGGGGGCCTGGGGACCATGTTTTCAGGGGATATCAAGGCCAACTGGCACAACTACTCTTTTGCTAAGAGAGTCTTCTGCACCCCGCACTGGTGAGTGGCGTCTAGGGTCTTAAAAGCCAGCAAGCTGCCTTCTGAGGTACACCAAATGTTCCCACCTCATCTGGAACAGATGATAACTGAGAACGATAAAGACATGAGGAAAAGAGCCCAGGGGACAGTAGGATCCATAAGAATGGGAGACTAGAAGAACCAAATGGTGCCTGGCCACCACCATAGGCAGCTGCGAAGGGGGTACGCAATACAGAGTCCCTGAGAAAGCATGAGGAAAAGAGATGTGCAGCCCAAAAACTCTACTAAAAGATGAGAAGTGATGGTCTGACAGCCTGGAGCGTCTCCTAGGAACATAGCCCCTAGACATGCTGCTGGCCTTGACGGGAAATGAGTGCTAAGGTCAACTCATCAGACAAGAATGGACTTGACTTGGGGACACAGTGCTGGCACATTGTGTGTGCACCTTTATGGTTTATAGGTTTATGGGAGGCTGTCCTACTGCTTTTTTTCTAGGTGGGAGGAAAGAGGGTGGAGAGCAGGGGACTGGTGCTAGGTAAGATGATATTAGATGTATAGCGTGAAAAGGAGGAGTATGGAGAACAAGCGGAGCTGTAGGCAGGTGGGCATGTAAAATTGATTTGAACTGTATACCTTCACTTAATCACAGTAAAAATAAAAATAAAAATAATTGGCTTTTCTGTAGTTTTTTAATTTTGTTTCCTTGAAATCTTTTTTTGTACTGTTGCTGAAAATATATGCAACAAAGTATACATCAATGCAACAATTTCTACATGTATAATACAATAACATAGATGATGTTCTTTAAGTTGTACAGCCATTCTCATTGCCCTTTTCTACTGTGTCCCTTCTCTGTTGATATTAGCTCATCTTCCCCTAAATTTCCTATTTAACCTTTGGCAATGCTGTTAACAGCTTGATCGCACATAGTAAGATCTTAAAAAACACATATTACTCATGACAGACACTCTTTATTAGTTAAGCTAGATTGTAGTTTGGTTTAAAGAAGGCTTCAGAGAATAAATGTTTTGTTTATAGCTTCTGAGATTAGGGCTACCTCAGAGGTTGATCCATCCTCAGTCACTCCAGAAAGTCTGTATTCCAAGGGCAATGAAGTTCTGTTCTACAGTTTATGCCATTTCAATAAGTATTTTTGTTCAAAATCTGTGGTCAAAATGTTTAGTAATGGCAGTCAGATGACATCCATTTCTTCTGGTTTCATAGTAAAAGAGGCAGTTGCTCACAGAGGCAATCCAATGCCACAGGTTTCATTTCTTCCTCCTATTCTGAACTGTTCTGCCTCTTCTGTTGTTTCAAGAAAATAGGGATCAATTGCTAGATCTTGAATGGCTGCAACTTTCTAAGGCTCCAGACACTATACAATGAGTTCAGAGACAGTACAGAAGTGCTACACAACTTATAAGTCCAATTAACTGGAATGTCCCATGAGACCATGACCCTAAACATTCAAACCAATAAATCAAATACCATGAGGTGTTTTGTTTTAAGTAAGCAGCACTCGTAGTGACTTTTCACTTTTATTGTTTTTAAATACATATTACTCTATATTGATCAATTCAACTTATTCAAGGTATACAATTTAGGGACATCGATTATACCAATTGTCTGCATCCATTATCCTTAATGCAATTTTTCCACCACCATGAACAGATACTCTGTACTCCCTAAGCAATGACTCCTTTTCCCTTCCTCCCATTCCTGGTAATGACTAGTATATTTTGGTCTCTATATATTTTTCTGGTCTTATCTTTCTATGTCAAGGAGGTAATAACAGAATTTGCCCTACTGTGATTGATTTTATTTCAGTCACCATAATGTCCTCAAACTCCCATCATGTTGTAGCATGCAATAGGACTTCTTTAATCTTTCTGGCTGAGTAGTATTTTCTTATATGTATTAGCAGATTTTATTTACCCATTCTCAAGGCAGATTCAGAAGAGGACAGCGAAACAGAGATATCATTTCTGATGTCAAATGCATCCTGGCCCAAAGCAGAGAATACCAGAAAGATGTTTATCTATCTTTTATTGATTATGCAAAAGCATTCAACTGTGTGAATTATAACAAACTATAGATAACATTGTGAAGAATGGGAATTCCAGAACACTTAGTTATGTTCAACAGAAACTTGTACCTAGACCAAGAGGCACACATTCAAACAGAACATAAAGATGCTGTGTGGTTTAAAGCTGGGGAGAGTGTGTGTCTGCATTGTAGCCTTCCTTATGTCCATCCAATCTGTACCTGAGCAAATGATTCAAGAAGCTGCACTATATATACGTGAACATAGCATTAGGATTGGAGAGTCATTAATAACCATACTTATAGAGATAACTCAACCTTGCTTGCTGAAAGTGAAGAGGACTTGAAACACTTAAAGATGAAAATCAAAGACCACAGCCTTCAGTATGGATTACACTTCAACATGATGAAAACAAAAATTCTCACAAATTGGACCAATAAGTAATATGATAAAATGGGGAATGAGGATTTCATTTTACTTGGATCTGTAACCAAAAACTACTGAAAGAACAGCCAAGAAATCAAAAGAGCAATCCAAATACAAAATCCAGTGTCATTTTTTAATGAGATGGAGAAAGAAATCACCAAATTTGTTAGGAACAGGAAGAAACCCCGGACAAGCAAAGCACTACTGAGGAATAGGAATACAGTGGGAAGACTCACACTACCTCACCTTAGAAACTGTTATACTGCCGTGATAGTCAAAACAACATGGTACTTGTACAAAAAGAGACATATAGACAAATGGAACAGCACAGAGACCCCAGAAATATTACCATCCTCTCACCAACAGCTGACATTAGACTAAGGCCCAAAGTTTGTAAACTGGGGTAAAAACAGCCTCCTGAATAAATGGTGTTGGCAAAATTGGATAGCCATCTGCAAAAAACTGAAACAAGACTCATATCTCACATCGTACACAAAAACTAACCAAAAATGGATCAAAGACCTAAATATCAAACCTAAAAAGATAAAGATCATGCAAGAAAAAATAGGGCCGACAATGGAAGTTCTAATACATGGCTTACATAGACTTCAAAATCTGACAAAGAACAAACAACACAAGAGAAAAGATAAATGGGAACTACTAAGCACCAAATATTTTTGCTAATCCAAAGACTTCATCAATAGAGTTAAAAGATTACCTAGAGAATGGGAAAAAATATTTAGCAAGTATATGTGGGATTGATGTCTGATTTCTGTAATTTACAAGGTACTGCAAAACAACAACAAGAAAAAGATAAATAACCCAATTGAGCAATAGGGAAGGGAAATGGGCACACACTTCACCAAAGAAGACATCCAAGCAGCTCAAAACCACATAAAGAAATGCTCAGAAACTTTAGCTATTAGAGAAATCCAAACTAAAAGTACAATGAGAGACCATCTCACCCCAATAAAGCTTGCCACAATCCAAATAACACAAAACAGTAAATGTTGGAAAGGTTGCAGAGAGATTGGAACTCTCCTACACTGCTGGTGGAATTACAAAATGGTATTACCTCTTTGGAAAGCAATTTGATGCTTCCTTAAAAAACTAGAAATAGAAATACCATTTGATCCAGTAATCTCACTGCTCAGAATATATCCTACAGAAATAAAAGTGGTCACATGAACAGATACATGCACGTGAATGTTTATCCCAGCACTGACCACAGTAACAAAAATATGGAGTCAGCCTAGAAGACAATCAACAGATGAATGGGTAAATAAGCTATGATACATATGCTCAGTGGAGCACTATTCAATGATACAGAGCAATGACGATTTTAGGAAGCATGTCATAACCTGTTTTCAACTAAAAGACATTATGCTTAGTGAAGTCAGTCAGCACCACAAGGACAAATATTATATGAGACCCCTGCTATAAGCACTTAAAAACAGACTTATGTACAGGTGAAAAGACTCTTTGATGGCTACAAGGATGGGGAGGAAAGGAGAAGGTTGGGCATAGATTATATAGTAAACAGAATTTTGGTTAGGTGAAAGCAGTGAGATCACACAGTAGAAAGTAGATCAACTTAACCTGACCTCACCATAAACTGAAAGGTTTTCTAAACTAAACCTAATATTTCAAAGGATAGAATAGCAGGGATGGGAGTCTCAGGGCATTGACATAGCTAGTTCTATTGCTAAGAGAGCCTTCTGTACCCTATACTGGTGTGTGGCATCTCGAATCTTAAAAGCTAGCAAGCTGCCATGTGAAGTAAACCAAATGGTCTCAACAGATGATCACCAAGAACAACAAAGACAAGAGGAAGACAGAGCCTAGGAGATAGAAGTACCCATATGAATGGAAGACTGTATCAGCATGAGACCAGAAGAACCAGATGATGTCCAGTCACCACCAAAGACAGCTGTGATGGGGGATGCAATGTAGAGTCCTTGAGGCAACATGAGAAAAAGGTGTGCAGTCCAGGAACGCTACTAAAAGACCTGAATTAACGGTCCAGCAGCCTGGAGGGTCTTCTGGGAACATGGCCCCTAGACCTACTACTGTCCCTGACCAGAAACCAGTAATAAGTCAACTCTTCAAACAAGAATGGACTGGACGCAGGCACATAGTGTGACCGTATGATATGCATACTTTATGGTTTTATGCATTTACGGAAGGCTGCCCTACTGGTCTCTTTCTAGATAGGAGAGAAGGTGGAGAGGGGGGACAGCTGCTTGTTAAGAGGTATAACTTTAACAACTGCTTCAACAACTAAAATACTAGATATGTAGAGTGAAAAGGAGGCGTGTACTGTCACTGGATGGGGAGAACAGAGGGAGCTACATTCAGGGGGGGCATGCAAAACCTATATACTTTCACTTAATCACAATAATGAAAAAGAAGATGTAATCAAAATTTTCACTGCATTGGGTGAACCTACAAAAGATCTCTTTTAAGTGTTGTAAAGCAAATATGCCACCTTGGAAACTTACCTGTGCTGACACAAACCATGATGCTTGTAATTGCCTCCTATGCACAGAAAAGCTAGACAATGAATAAGGAACACTGCAGAAAGATTGATGTCTTTGAGTTGTGTAATTAGAAAATAACGTTGAGAACACCACGGACTGCCAAAAAAAATAAAGAACAGTTCTATCTTTGAAGAAGTACAATCAAAATGCTCCTTAAAAGCATGGATGGCAAGATTGCACCTCAAATACTTTGGACAATTTGTCAGGAGGGATAACTCCCTGAAGCAGCACGTCATGGTTAGCAAAATAGAGGGTCAGGAAAAAGTGGAAGAACCTGAATGAGGTTGACTGACATAGTGGCTGTATGATAAGGATTGTACAGGACTGGGCAGTGTTTCATTTTGTTGTACCTAGGGTTACTATGAGTTGGAACTGACTTGATGGCACCTAACAGAAACAACAACAACCTTTATTCATCCCTTGAGGGACATTTGGGTTGTTTCTGTCTTTCGGCTGTTGTGAAAAGTGCTTCAATGAACATTTTTGTACCTACTTCTGTTTGTGTTACTGCTTTCATGTCCTTTGAGTATTTTCTTATTAAAGGGATTTCTGGGTTGTATGGAACTTCTGTCTTTAGTTTTTTGAGAAGCTGACACTTTTTATGCAGATGATACAAGCTTGTTTGCTGAAAATGAAGAGAATGTGAAACACCTAATGATGAAAATCAAAGATTCAGTACGAGCTATACCCAGACATGTAGAAAACAAAAATCATCACAACTAGACTGATGTCTGTATCATACTGTATTCTCATTACCATTAATAAAGGTACAATTCCCCCACAGTCTCAACAATATTTTATTATTTTCACTTTTGTTTTGTTTGTTTATTTTAGCTGTCTTAACTGGAGTTAGATGATATCTCATTGCGATTTTGATTTTCACTTCTTTGGTGATTAACATGTTGACCACCTTTTCCTGCATTGGCTGGTGTTTTAAATACCCTGCTTGGTTAAATTTCTGTTAAAGAATTTTGCCTATTTTGGGATTGAGTCGTATTTATTTATTTTGATTGTTGAAGTTTTATGTTGTCTTGATTTTTAGATTCTTATCAGATGTGTGGTTTCCAAAGACGTTTTCTCAAGTTGGAGCTTGTCTGTTCACTTTTGTGATAAAGCCTTTTGATGAAGACAGATATTTAATTTTTTAATCTGGTCCTACTTGTTTATTTTGCCTTTCCTCTTCCAACATTTGTTATTATATTAAATAATAAACTGTTACAAGATAAGCCTGAAGTCCTTGCCCCAGTATTTCCTTCTAAGAACTGTACGTATTTAGTTTTAGGTTTAGATCCTTAATTCACTTTGAGTTTGTTTTTTATGTACAGTAAGACATATGCGTTGTGTTTTGTTTTTCTATAAGTTGAAATTCATTTTTTCTCATTTATTGAAGAAAGTCTTCTTCATTGAGTGGATTTCCTCGGTTGTCAAAAATCAGTTGACCATAGATTTATGTGTTTATTTCTGGACACTCTATTCTATTCCATTGACCTATGTGCCTAATATTATACCACTACAAAGTATTTTTGATTACTGTAGCAGTGTAATACAACTTTTAAAAAATTATTTTATTTTTTTTGTTGAGAATATACAAAACATATACAAATTTAGCAATTTCTGCGTGTACAATTCAGTGACATTGATTACATTTTTTGAGTTGTACAACCATTTTCACCCTTCTTTTCTAAGTTGCTCCTGCCCCATTAGCAATTACTCACTGTCCCCTAAGTTTCCAACCTAATCTTTTGAGTTGTTTGCATCAGTTTGATGCCATTTATATAGCTTTCAAAAGAGTACAGTGTTTAAGACAGACATTCCTTATTTTTTAAATTAGATTGTTATTTAACTTACTCACCTATATAGTTCTGCTTTTCTTTAAACAATGTGATTTTTTTCATCACCCGAATCTGAAACTCAGTACTTCATTAGCAATAATTCCTCCTTTTTTCTCTCTCTCACCACTAGTAACTATTAGTTAACTTTGGTCTTTATACATTTGCTTTTCTTATATTGTTATGTAAGTGGGATCATATAATACTTGTTCTTTTGTGACTGACTTTTTTCACTTAGTGTGTTTTCAAGCTCCATTCATGTTATACCATACTTGATATCAAAATTCAAATTCTGTTACTGGTTGAGTAGTATTCCAATGTATATATGTATCACACTTTGTTTACTTACTTATTGGTTGATGGGCATTTATATACTTTCTGTTTTTTGGCTGTTATGAACAAACTTTAGTGAATATTTTTGTACATCTCTCTCTTTGTGTGGCTGATTTCAAGTTCTTCAGGTATATTCCTAACAAGGAATTCCGTTTTAGTCAGCTAGGGCTGCTCTAACAGAAATACCATGAGTGGATGGCTCTAACAAAAGAAAGTTTATTTTTATGTAGTCCAGTAGGCTACAAGTCCAGATTCAGGATGTCCACTCCAAGGGAAGGCTTTCCTCACTGTTGGCTATGGAAAAAAGTCCTTGTGTTGTATCAGTCTTTGGCCAGGGGGCATCTTGGCACAGGAACCTCAGGTCTTAAGGAAGAACTCTTCTCTCAATGCTGCTTTCTTGATGGTGTGACATTCCCAATTCTCTTCTTGCTTCCCTTTCCTTTTATTTCTTGAAGCATTAAAGGATAATGGGTAGCACAAGCCATGCGTCAGGGAAACTCCCTTTATAGTGGAACAGAGAGGTGATCCTATGAAGGGATTTACAGCCCCACCCTAATCTTTTAACATACAGTATAGAAAAATCACAAAATAGAAGACAATTACAAAATATTGGTAATCATGGCCAAGCCACATGGCTACACACGCTTTTGGGGGGACACAATTCAATCCGTGACATCCTACCTTTTGGCACCCCCAAAATCACATCCTTGAAACACTTAACACATCGTCCCATTATAGCAAAATCACGTCCATCCCATATGATGGAAGTCTTAAATCAGTTCCAAGTCCCAAATTCAAAAATTCCTTTACATCTGTGAAACCTAGAATGCAAGCTATTTGCTTCCAAAGGTACAATTGCAGAACAGGCACAAGTTAGACATTCTATTACAAATGGGAGAAATTGCAAGGAAAGAAGGCATTAACAGGCAAAAAGCAAGTCAGTAGAACACAGTACATTAGCCCTCAAAGCTTTGCATATAACCCTGTGCTTTCTGAGACATTTTACACAATGGCCCTGCCCTCCGGACTAGAGGTATTGGCCACACTCTCTGGATTCTCAGTGGAGATCCCCCATCTCTGTGTTACAACTCTGCCTCCTAGGCCCACTTGGACAGAAACTCTGCTTCATTGGTTTTAGGTGCACCTTAAGCCCGAACAAGTGGCAATTCCACCCTTACAAACACAGGAAGCCCTGGCTCCAACCTTTCAAATGCCTGATGTCATGGCCATACGAAGAGCTTCTCACACTCTTTGTCTCTTCAGCTTCTGCTTGCTATGACCTCATAGCCTGGGTCTGAGGCCCACATGTGCCCTGCTGGGGCAAGTATTCCAAAGCTCTGTGGCTCCACTGATTCAAGTGCTGTGGGGCACACCACTCTGCCAGGAAGCTTTCTGCACGCAGGCATTCAGGTCTCTCAGTCTAGGTCAGCAAGCCTAAATCCACCGATTCAAGTGCCCAAAGGCATCCCACTCTGCCAGGAAGCTTCTGTGCACAGGCATTCACCTCTCTCACTCAATGGGTCAGCTCCAGGGCTGTCTCACACTGGTCTGGTTCTGCTGTTGCTGCTGCTGCGGCCACTGGTTCTCTGCTGTTTCTTACCATCTGAGCCTTCATCGGTGTTAACAGTGTTCCTTGGTTCCTTCTGAGTCTTCTGTCAATTCACAGTTTCAAAAGCGCTTCCTTATTTTAGGTATTTGTGAGAGCAGCACCCTACCCCCTTGGTATCAAATTGTCTTAGGCTGGGTTTTCTACAGAAGCAAAACCAGTTACCCATATATGTACAAGGAAAGATTTATATACAAAAGAAACAGCTCATACAATTGCAGAAGCTGAATGCCCCATGTCCTGGCACAAACCTACATGGGAATGACAGCTGGTGAACCCAAGGTCAGCAGGTCAGAGACCAGAGTTCTAGGTCACTTGTAGTGTAGGTTGGCAGTCCTCAAGGTTTCTAAACCTTTCAGTCTTGCCACCAGGTTGGAGATCTCTCTCTTCTTTCCCTTGAGCAGATTTGAATGTCGGTCCAGTTTTCTTTCCTTTCCATCTAAAAAATGTTCTTAATTTTTTCAAAACTGGTCTAATAGTGACAGATCCCCACAAATTGTGTTTATTTGAAATGTCTAAATTTCATCTTTATCTTCTTTTTCTCTGTCAAGTGTTTTTTATTTAATTTTCATTTTTTATTGTGATTGACATTTTAAATCTAAGTCAATTTTGCATACCTGCCTCTCTGCAACTCTGTCTGCTCTCCTCACCCTGTGACAGCACCACACTCTTCTTTTCACTCTTTACTTCCAGCATCCACCCAACCAACACTTATCCCCTCCTCTCCACCCTCTCCTCACCCCTCTAGAGATAAACCAATATAAAAACCTCTTCTATATATATAATTACAGAGTGTTCCACTCTCTCCACAGCCTCTTCAACATTTGTTGTTTTATGAATTTTGATCACTGCCAACCTTATTGGGATGAGATGTTATCTCATTGTAGTTTTGATTTGGATTTCTCTAATGGCTAATGATTATGAGCATTTCCTCATGCATCTTTTGGCTGCCTGGATATCTTCTTTGGAGAAGTGTCTGTTCCTCTCCTTTGCTCATTGTTTAATTGTGTTATTTTCCTGTTTCTTGTTGATATTCTGTGGTATCTTATAGATTATGGAAATTAGACATTGATCCCATACATGGTTGTCAAATATTTTTTTCCCATTCTGTAGACAGTCTTTTTACTCTCTTGGTAAAGTCATTGTACGAGCATGTTTGATTTTTAATAGTTACCCATTATTATTTTATCTTCTACTGTTTGTGCATTGTTAGTAAGACTTTGTAGTCTGTTTAAGCCATGTATTAGAACTTCCAGTTTTGTCCCTATTTTTTCTTTTTTTATTATGATTGAATGAAAATGTATATTCCCATATAAATTTGCTTGCTTACCTATATGCAAATCCCACTGCTCTTCCTTCCCAGTGACAGCACACTCTTCTCTTCTCCATACATGTCTCATCCTCGTAACAGTCTCCTTTCCCCTCCTCTCCGCCCACTCACCTTCCTCCAGTAAGAGATCAGCAGGACAAAATTCTAAAGATACATAGAACCATAAAGCGCCCACAAGACAAGGCCACTCTGTGTCACCAAGTCCAATCCATTTCTGTCTGAAGAGCTGACCATCATTATGATTTATGGACATGGGCAGTATCAGGACCAGGGTCCATGCTCCCAGGGGAACCTTGAAGCCCCTGGCCCATCAACTGAAGTCATTTAGTGGAGATTTCAGGGTGCACCCCTATTTATTCTTGTGTTGCCAGCAAGACTCAATTTCACGAGCTCCATCAGGGCTATCACTGGTGGTGGTCAGGCACCAACCAGTTCTTCCAGTCATCAGTCGATATAGTCACCTACTGACATGGGTCTCTCTGTCTTCTGGGTTCTCTTTCCCCCATGTCATTTTGGACCTCAGTGATCATCCACTCCTGCTGAGTTGGAACCATTTGCTGCACCCTCATGTAGCAGCTTGGCAGCTTTTAGATCCCAGATGCAAATCACCAATGTGGGGTGCAGAGACTCCTCATTAGCAAAATGCTAGTTGTGCCATTTGGTCTCGATTTTGTCTGAGAACATGTTCCCCAGCCCCCCACTCCAGCTATTCTGTCCTTGCAATATTGGGTTAAGACGGGAGGAGTACTCAATTTGTGTTGAAGTCCAGTTAATACTGATGTTCTTTCTAACGTGTGCTGTCACTAATTTCACCCAACCAAATTTCTACCAACTATCTAATCTAATCCCTTCCCCCCTCACCCTCCCTCCCTCTTCACCCTTGCAGCAGTCGAAGAGTCTTTCTTTCTATGCGTGGGTCTGTTTTTAAGTTCTTATAGTAAAGCCAGGCCAAGTGCCGTTGAGTCGGATCCAGTAGGAGTCTCATATAATAATTGTCCTTTTGTTGCTGACTACTTTCACTCAACATCATGTCCTCCAGTTGAAAACAGGTTATGAGATGTTTCCTGAAATCATCGTTGTTCTTTATCATTGCATAGTGTTCCACTGAGTATATATATCATAGTTTATCTATCCATTCCTCTGTTGTTGGGCTGATTCCATCTTTTTGTTATTGTGGACTATGCTGTGATAAACATTCATGTGCATATGTCAGTTGGTGTGAATGGCCTTGATTCTGTAGGATATATTCCAAGCAATGGAATTACTGGGTGACATGCTGTGTCTATATCCAGCATTTTAAGGGAGTGCCATTTTGCAATCTCACCAACAGTGTAGGAGAGTTCCAATTTCTCCACAGCCTCTCCAGCATTTGTTTTCTTGCATTTTTTGGATCATGGCCAACCTTGTTGGGGTGAGATGGTATCTCATTGTTGTTTTGATTTGAATTTCTTTAATAGCTAATGATTGTGAGCATGTCTGCATGTGTTTTTTGGCTGCTTGGATCTCCTCTTTAGGGAAAGTCTGTCCATGTAACCCTGGCCCCTAGGGTCGCCATGAGTTGGATCTGACTCGACAGCACTTGGCAGGCTTGGCTTTGTCCATGTCCTTTGCCCATCACTTAATTGAATTATTTATCTTTTTCTTATTGACATGTTGTAGTACCTTATAGATTATGAAAATCAGGTGTCAGTCTGACATATAGTTGCCAAATATTTCTTCCCACTCTGTAATTGGCCTTTTAATTCTATTAATAAAGTCTTTGGATGAGCAAAAGTGTTTGATTCTTAATAGTTCCCATTTATCTATTTTCTCTTCTGTTGTTTGTGGTTTGTTTGACAGATTTTGAAGTCTATGTCACGTATTGAAACTGCCATTGTCGTTCCTACTTTTTCTTGGATGAGCTTTATCATTTTAGATTTGATATTTAGGTCTTTTATCCAGTTTGAGTTGGTTTTTGTGTAAGGTGTGAGATATGGGTCTTCCTTATCTGACTCGATGGCACCTGGCTGGCTTGGCTTCAATTTAGTGCAGATGGGTATCCAATTTTGCCATCACCATTTGTTGAAGGTATTGTTTTTACCCAGTTTAATGTCTTAGGGCATTTGTTGAATATCAACTGTTCATAGGCAGATGGTGTCATCCCTGGGATCTCAATTCTGTCCCATTTGTCTATCTGTCTCTTTTTCTACCAACACCAGGCTGTTTTGACTACTGTGGCAGTGTAATAGGTTCCAAAGTTGGGTAATGAGAGGCCTTCCAGTGTGTTCTTCTTCTTTAGTAGTGCTTTACTTATCTGGGACTTCTTCCCTTCCCAAGCAAAAATGTCACTGGAGCTTGTATTGGGATTGCATCATATTAGTAGATTGCTTTTGGTAAAATAAACATTTTCACAACGTTAAGTCTTCCTATCCACGAGCAGGGTGGTGTCATGGATTGAATTGTTTCCCCCCCAAAATATGTGTAGCCATGTGGCTGGGCTGTGATTCCTGGTATCTTGTGACTGTCCTCCATTTTGTGACTTTCCTGTGCTGTATGTTAAAGGATTAGGGTGGGATTGTAAATCCCTTTATAGGATTACCTCCCTGCTCCACTATAAAGGGAGTTTCCCTGGAATATGGCTTGCCCCACACTTAATCCTTTCAGCCTGAAAGAGATAAAAGAAAGAGAAGCAAGCAGGGAATCGGGAACCTCGTTCCATCAAGAAAGCAGCACTGGGAGAAGAGTGTTTCCTTCAGACCAGAGGTTCCTGTGCTAAAATGCTCCCTGGACAAGGACTGATGCAATACCAGACTTTCCTCAGAGTCGACAAGGGGAAAGCTTTCCCCTGGAGTGGACATCCAGAATTTGGACTTGTAGCCTACCAGACTGTATAAGAACAAATCTTCCTTTATTAAAGCTATCTACTCTGTAGTACTTCTGTTAGAGCAGCCCTAGTTGACTAAAACAGAAGGTTTCTCCATTCATGTAAGTCTCCCTTAGTTTCTTGTAGTAAGGGCTTGTAGTTCTCTTTGTAAAGGTCTGTTGTTTCTCTAGTTAGATTTATTCCTAGGTAATTTATCTTCTCAGGGGCTATAGTAAATGGAATTGACTTGGTGATTTCTTCCTTAATAATCTCGTTGTTAGTATTAAAGAATCCTACTGATTTAGTTACATTTATCTTGTATCCTGAGACTTTGGTGAACTCTTCTACAAGTTTGAGTAGTTTACTTAGAGATTGTTTGGGATTCTCTGCATATACAATCATATCATCTGCAAATAGGGAGATTTTGACTTCTTCTTTGCCAACGCAGATACGCTTTATTTCATGGTTTTGTCTAATTGCTCTGGCTAGAACTTCTAGAAAAATGTTGAATAGGAGAGGTGAGAGTGGGCATCCTAGTCTAGTTTTTGTTCTCCAGGGAAACTGTTTCGGTCTCTCTCCATTCAGGATGACATATGCAGTTGGCTTTGTATAAATGGCCCTTATTGCATTGAGAAATTTCCCTTCTGTTCCTATTTTGCTGAGAGTGTTTAGCATGAATGGGTGTTGGACTCTCTTGTCAACTTCGTCTCCATCTCCATCAAATGCCTTTTCCGCATCAATAGACAAGATCAGGTGATTCTTGTCTTTTGTGTTATTTATGTGCTTGGCCACATTAATTGTTTTTCTGATACTGAACCAGCTTTGCATCCCTTGTATGAATCCCACTTGGGCATGATGGATTATTTTTTGGATATGTTGTATTCTGTTGGCAAGAATTTTGTTGAAGATTTTTGCACCTACATTCATGAGTGATATCGGTCTGTAGTTCTCCTTTTTGGTTGGGTCTTTCCCTGGCTTTGATACCAGGGTTATGCTGGCTTCATAGAATGAATTTGGGAGTATTCCATCCCTTTCTATACTGTGAAATAGTCTCAATAGTGTTGGAGATAACTCTTCTCTAAAAGCTTGGTAAAATTCTGCAGTGAAGCCATTTGGGCCCAGGCTTTTTTTTGTTGGTAGTTTTAGGGTGACTTTTTCAATCTCTTCCTTTGTAATGGGTTTATTAAGTTGTTCTGCTTCACCTTGCGATAATTTGTGTAGGTAATACAAATCAAGGAATTTGACCATTTCCTCTAAGTTTTCAAATTTGTTACAGTTTCTCACAGTATTCTGTTGTGATATTTTTGATTTCTGTTGCATCTGTTGTGACAACTCCCCTCTCATTTCTTATCTGGGTCAATTGTCTCCTTTTCTGGTTTTCTTTGATAAGTTTAGCCAACGGTTTGTCAATTTAGTTGATCTTTCCAGAAAACCAGATTTTGGTCTTTTCAGTTTTTTTAAATTGTTCTTCTTTCTCTAATTCATTTAGTTCTTATCTAATCTTTATGTTCTTTTTTTTTTTTTTCTGGTGCCTGAGGGGTTCCTGTGTTGTTCTAGCTCTACTTCTTTAACCTTTAGAGTTAGTTCTTTGGTTTGATTTCTGTCTTCCTTCCAGGTGTGTGCATTTGTGGTAATAAACTGACTTCTGAGCACTGCTTTGGCTGTATCCCATAGGTTCTGGTATAAGTGTTTTTGTTCTCACTGGAATCCATCAATTTCTTTATTTCATCTTTGATTTCTTCTATCACCCATGGCTTTTTGAGGAAGATGTTGTTCAGTTTTTGTAAGTTCCACTTACTATGTTTTTTTCTGCTATTGATTTAGACTTCTTTGTCTTCATGCTCTGGCAAGATGCTTTGCATTAACTCAGTGAAACAGATTTTGTTGAGAATTGCTTTATGTCCTGAGACATGGTCTATTCTGGAGAATATTCCCGGTGCACTGGAGAAGAAGGTGTTGTTGTCTGCTGATGGATAGAAAGTTCTGTATATGTCAACTAGGTCTAGTTTTTTAACTGTGACAGTAAGGTCTTCTGTGTCTTTATTAAGCTTTTTTCTAGACAATTTGCCCAACATTGAGAGTGGAGTGTTGAAGTCTCCCACTATTATTGTGGAGTGATTTATCTCAGTTTTGAGTGTAGTCAGTGTTTCTTTGATGCATTTTGGTGCTCCAATATTAGGTGCATAAACCTTTAGCATTGTTAAGTCCTGCTTGTATATCAACCCTTTCAGCAATAGTGTCCATCCTTGTCCACTGTGGTGGATTTTACAATAAAATTGATTTTATCTGAGATTAGAATTGTCACACCTTATTTTCTTTGTGTGTTGTTAGCTTGATATATATTCTTCCATCCTTTAATTTTCAGTATGTTTATATCTTTATGTCTAAGGTGGATGGGTCACGTCTTTTGATTCAGGATGTCACTCGATATCTCTTTACTGGAGCATTCAGTCCATTTTCATTCAGTGTAATTATTGATAGGTATGTGTTCAGTGCTGCCATTGTGGTATGTTTGTTTTTGTGCTCATGTTTTCTCTGTTGTTTTTATTAATCTGTTCCAAGACATTCTTCTTTGTGTGTTGATTTTTCACTTTTTTCAGGGTTCATTTTGTGGTTGTTGAGACTCCTTAATTACATTTCTTAATATGGTATATTGCATGTTTATTGTGCTTTATAGCTGCCCCTATGATTCCACTTAATAAACTATGTATAAACCCAATTTTATTTACTATCAATCTTGACAACTTCCTCTCCATCTGCAAGGACTATAACGACTGTAGTACATCCCTCTTTTTAATGTGATGACATCATAGTTTCCATTATATTATCACTGGAATATTTATTTTGTTCTTATAGTGTCGATTGAGTTTGGAGCCTTCCCTAACTGAGTAGGATTCTGGATGACATGTCCTTCTAAAATATAAAGTTAGTGGTTTTGTTCTTCTAAGCCAAAGTCAAGAGATTCTTTCAGCATTTCTTGTAGCTTTGGTTTGGTTTTTACAAAGCGTGTGAGTTTCTGCTTATCTGTGAACATCTTAATTTCATTTTCATATGTGAAAGATAGTTTTGCAGGATATATAATTCTTGGTTGGAAGTTCTTCTCTTCAAGGATTTGACTGTGTCTTGCCACTGTCTCTGTGCCAGCATTGTTTCTGCTGAGAAATCCAATTAAAACTTACAGAATTTCCCTCTGAATGCTAGCTTTGCTTTGAGTCTTGCTGCCTTTAAGAGTCTCTGCTTATGTTTCATTTTGTTAAGCTCGATTATAATATGTCTTGGAGTATTTCTTTTGAGATCTATATTGGGTGCTGTTCTATATGCCTCTTGGATATGTATATTCTCTTCATGATTTCTGGGAAGTTTTCTGTCAGCAGCTCAGCAACAGTATTCTCTGTCTTCTCAAGTGTCTCTCCCTGTTCAAGGACTCCAATTTATTGTAGGCTTTTCCTCTTAATAGAGTCCCACATGCTTCTTAATGCTTCCTCATTTTTTAAATCTCTTTTTTCTTGTTTGTCCTCATAGATGCTGGAATCTGTAGCTGTGTTTCCCAATCCAGAAAGTGTTTTTTCCATTTGTTCCATTCTGTTTTCTTGGCTTTGAATTGAAGTTTCTATGTCTTTAATTTTGTTCTTGATCTGTTAGATTCCAGAATACTGGTGTTCCATCCCATCAAACAGCTTGTTTAATTTTTCATTTTTCTCTGCTGCATTTTGTGTAAGGTCTAGGAGGGCTCTCTATATAACCCTTTTGTATTCGTCTTCTGATAATTTCAGAAAAGCTTCTTCTTCTGGAAAGCTTTTTGTTTTTCTCATTTGGGGCCCTTCTGAAGCCATTGGAAATTTCCTGGTTACTGCTTTCTCCAGCGTCTGTTGTTTTGGGGGCTTCATGTGGGTCAATAAAGGCTGGGAGAGGTGCTGTGAGGATGAACTGCAGTTGTTTCTCTAAACCACCTTAAAATGAAAGGTAAAAGGTATCTGGTCACTTCCCAAGTTAGTCAGGTTTTCAGGTGTATAGACCCTCTTCCCAACCGGCAAAGTAAGCACCTCTGTATCTAACTCCCGATGTTATGAACTAGTTAAAAATGTAGCAAGGCTACTTCTCTGTTGGCCCTGCTGACAGGCTCAGGCTGTAGATGACACTGTGTAGAATACTGCTTTTCTTTCGGCAAAGTGCTGTCCTGAGGGCATGAGCTGCCTCTGAGCCTAAGAATGAGGTCTCGCTGAGGCCTCCTTATTCAAGCTTGGGGCCCTACAAGCTTGCCGCCTGCCACTTCCATATAAACTACTCTATGGCATAGGCAGAAAGACAGGCCAAAGGTGCTGAGATGCACAGAGCCTACAGTCTCTGTTGCCAGGCCCCAGCCGTAGGTGACACTGTTTAAACTACTGCTTTTCTGCTGGAAAAGTGCCCTCCTGCAGGCAGGCTCTGCCTCTCAGGCTAAGAATTAGGTCCAGCTGAGTTCTTTATATCCAAGATAGTGCCCCACACAAGCTTGCTGCCCACTGCCTCCATACAAACAATTCTATGACAGAGGCAGAAAGAGAGGCCAAAGGTGGCGAGACGCAGGGTCCTAAGCTGGACTCTCAAAATATGGTGGTTTCACCTGCCATTCCCACCAGCAGTGCGTCTGACACTAGCCGCTAGTCAAGACCCAGCTCTGCCAGCTGGCCAAGACAGAGAAAAACAAGTTAATATGGTGAGTTACCTTCAGTCCATAAAAGCCGGGACTGGCCAGGGGTGGGAGTCACCTAAAGAGAGGAGGTTTTCTGTTCAATGGTATGAAGTCCAAATTAACAGCCCTATGTCATGTCCTAGGGCTCACTAGGTGACCAGAAGGCTCTGTTTAATTATCATTGCAAGTCTTGGTTTCCAGAGGGATTTAGGGAGACGTGTGCTTAGTCCAACATCTTGACTCCGCCCTGAAAAAGATTCCTATTTTTTTCTTACATAATCTTTATTGTTTTAGATTTGATGTTTCTGTCTTTGATCCATTTTGAGTTAGTTTTCATGTAAATTGTGAGTTATGGGTCTTGTTTCAGATTTTGCAAATGGACATCCAATTTCCCAACACCTTTTGTTAAAGAGACTTTTCACCCCACTTTACAACCTTTGAAACTTTGTCAAGTATCCGCTGTTCATAGGTGGGTGGTGTTATTTCTTGATTCTGGATTCTGTTGTATTCATCTATATATCGGTTTTTGTATGAGTATCAGGCTGTTTTCATTGCTATGGTAGTGTAAAAAGTTCTAATTTTGAGTCATCTGAGGCTTCCCACTGTATTCCACTTCTTAATTAGTCGAACTTATCTGGGATTTCTTTTCTTTCCAAACAAGGTTGGTAATTAGTTTCTCCATTTTGTTAAAAAATGACATAGAAATTTGTATTTTGATTGTGCTGTATATGTAGATCCCTTTGGGTAAAACAGACATTTTCATATTTCATATTTTCTATCCACGAGCAAGTTAGGTTTCTCCACTTATGTAAGTGTCTTGTGGTTTCCTGCAATAGGATCTTGCAATTTTATTGTATAGGTCTCTCACTACTCTGGTTAGATTTATTCATAGGTATTTTATCTTCTCCCCTCTTTGATGATCTCTACATTTGTGTAAAGGAATCCTGCTGATTTATTTATGTTTATCTCATATCTTGATACTTTGCTGAACTCTTCTATGAGTTCCAGTATTTTATTTATGGATTATTTATGATTTTCTGTATATAAGATTGTATCATTTGTAAATAGGAATACTTTAACTTCTTTACTGATGTGGATGCCCTTTATTTCTTTATCTTGTCTGATTGCTCTGGCTAGAACCTCCTGCACAATGTTGAATAGAACTGGTGAAAGTAGGCATCCTTGTCTGGTTCCTGTTCTCAGTGGGAATTCTTTGAGTTTCTCTCCATTCAGGATGATGTTTGTTGTTGGCTTTGGGCAGATGACACTTTTTGTGTTGAAGAATTTCCCTTCTATTCCTATTTTGCTGAGAGTTTTTAGTATGAATGGGATCTTTTATTTATGTGGTTGATTACATTAATTGTTTTTCTAATGCTCAACCAATCCTGCACCCCTGGTTTGAATTCTAGTTGGTCATTGTGAATTATTTTTTTTGATACATTTTTGAATTCTCTTGTCTAGGATTTTGTTGGACATTTTAGCATCTAGGTTCATGAAAGACATTGGTCTGTAATTTTCTTTTTTCATGCTATCTTTACTCAGCTTTGGTATCAGGGTTATGTTGGCTTCAGACAATGAATTTGGGAGTGTTCCATCCTTTTCTGTGTTGTAATATAGCTTCAATAGTATTGGAATTAACTGATCTCTAAAATTTTGGGAGAATCCTCCAATGAAGCTGTCTGGTTCAGAACTTTTTTGGGTAGTAGTTTTTTGTTTTTATTTTTTAAAAATTACTTTTTCAATTTCTTCTTTTGTGATGAGCTTATTAAGCTGTTCTACTTCTCTTTGTGACCATTTTGGTAGGTAATGTGATTCTAGAAGTTTGTCCATTTCCTCAAGGTTTTCAAATTTGTTAGAGTACAATTTTTCACAGTGTTCAGTTATGATACTTTCGATTTCAGATGGATCTGTTGTGACATCTCCTGTCTCATTTCTTATTTGGTTTACTTCTTTCCTCTCCTATTTATCTTTCATGAATCTAATCAATGATTTATCAATTTTGTTGATCTTTAAAAATAAATAAGTTTTTGGTTTTGTTAATTCTTTCAATTCTTTTTCCATTCTTTATTTTTTTTAGTTCTGCTCTAATTATTATTATTTGTTTTCTTCTGGTGCCCAAGAGGTTCTTTTGTTTTTTTCTTTCCATTTGTTTGGGGTGTATAGTTAGTTCTTTATGTCCTTTCTTCGTGTTGGATTTGTGCCTTTATAGAGAGAAACTGACCTCTGAACAGTGCTTTTGCTGTACCCTATAGGCTCTTGCAGGATATGTTATCATTTTCATTTAATTCCATGAATTTCTTTGTTTCACCCTTGATTTCTTTTTTAACCCATGAATTTTGGGGCAAGGCATTGTTCAGTTTCCATGAATTTAAAATTCTCCTCATGTCCTTTCTGCTATTGATTTCAAGTTTTATGGCTTTATGTCCTGAGAAAATAGCTTGCAAAATTTCAGTGGTTTGGATTTTGTTGAGACTTGCTTTATTGGTTAATATGTGGTCTATTCTGGAGAATTTTGAATGTGCATTGGAAAAGAAGGGTATTCATCTGTTGTTGGGTGGAAAGTTCTGTATATGTCTATGAGGTTGAGTTGATGGATTGTTACAATAACATCTGTATTGATTTCTTTACTGAGTGCTTTTCTAGATGATCTGTCTGTTACTGAGAATAGAGTGTTGAAGTCTCCTACTATTGTGGAGTGATTGATCTCATTTTTCAATGTTGTCAGTGTTTGTATCATGTAGTTCGATGCTCTGATATTGGGTGCATAAATATTTAACATTGTTATATCCTCTTTATGTAGTCAACATTTAAGGAATAGAGTCATCCTTATTCATGATGGTGGAGTTTACTTCAAAATCTCTTTTATGTGTGATTAATGTTGCCCCTGCTCTTCTTCATGTGTTGTTAGCTTCGTATATATTTTTTCCATTTTCTGATTTTCAATGTATTCATATCTCTGAGTCTACCATATGTTTCCTGTAAGCAGCATATAGATGGACTGTGTTTTCTGATGCAACCTGTTACTCTCTGTCTCTATTGGAGCATTCAATCCATTTCATTCAGTGTAATTGTTGATAGATATGAATTTAGCACTGTCCTTTTGGTGCTTTCATTTTTGTGCTGTTGTAGATTTCTTTCTTCTACTTAAATTTCTGTTCTGAGTAACTTTTCTATTGGTTTTCTTTTAATCTTCTCCAATGTTGGTTTTGTATCTGTTGACTCACCTATATTGTGTTTTCAGTTTTGTTGCGTAGTACTGTTAATTTTCTTTGTGACTACCCCACTATTTCCCCAAATGATCTAAGTTTAAATCAGTCTTTAACTTCTTTGTATCTGCTTTACTTCCTCTCCATCTGAAAGTTCTATGAATACATTCATAGTGTAGTGTTCTCTTGATTTATATGCTGAGACTTCTGTGTCCCTAATTTTAATATTTTAGCTTTGATTGACCTTTGTAACTTCCCTGACTAGATAAGACTCTGGATATTGTGCCTTGCATTGCATCTTTGAACATATATCTGGTGTTGTTTTTCTATCAAAGAACTTCCTTCTGTATTGTAATTTTGGTTTGGTTTTTTGCAAAGTCTCTAAGCTTCTGTTTATCTGAGAATGTCCTAGTGTTCTGAATGACTTTTGTCATATTTGAGAGACAATATTGCAGGATATGCAATTATTTATTGGAAGCCTTTTTCATTCAAGGCTTTGAGTATCATCCCATTGCCTTCATGCCAACATGGTGTCAGCTAAATAATTGGAGCTCAGTCTAGCAGGACTTTCCTTTGTAAGTTTGTTTTGGTTTAAGCCTAGTTGCTTTTCAGAGCCTCTCCTTATGTTTCATTTTATTAAGCTTGATTATAACATGTGTTGGTGTCTTTCTTTTGGGGTCTATGTTTTGTGATGCTTGATGAGCATCTTGAATGGATATATTCTTTCATGATATCAGGGAAGTTTTATATCATCAGCTCTTCAACAGTTCTCTCCACATTTCCTGCTGTCCCTCCCTGTTCTGGTACTCTATTACTGGTAAATTGTTCCTTTTGATAGAGTCTCACATAACTCTTCATGATTCTTCTTTTTTTTTTGATTCTTTTATCTGATTTCTCCTCATAAACGCTGGTATCAGTTGCTTTATCTTCAGTCTGACTAATTCTGCATTCCATTTCGTCAGTCTTTCTCCTTTGGTTTTCAGCTGAATTGTCTAGTACCATCATTGTATTATTGATCTGCTAAATGTCAGATTGTTGTTCTAACAACTCATTTAGATTGTTTAGTTTTTCATTTGGTTCTGCTGCACTTTGTCTAACTTGCATCCTATAGAAGGGCTCTATACATAATTCTTCTGTATTCTAACTTTGATAATTTCAGGAAGGCTTCCTCATCTGGGAACTTTTTTGGTTGTTTGTTTCAGGATTTTTCCATATTTCTGGTGGTCTGCTTCTTTAAATGGTTAGATATTGATTGTTGTCTTTGAGACATCAGAAAGCTGTGCAGCATGCCAGCAGAAACTATGGCATCATGCAGAGAAGGTAGGGGAGAAAGGCACTGTTGCACTCAGTTGCCAGTCACTACTGCATTCTCTACATGCAGCTGTCTTAAGTATCTTCTCTGCTGAGAGAGATGTGGTCCACTCAGACACTGCTGCTCAATGTGGCAGCTGGCCCTAGCCAGGATCTCAGATACAGCAGTCCCAGTCTTCTGGCTGAGAAATATGGTATCCATCCTGGTATATCCTTTCTGGTACAGTTCCAGCAGAAGTGGGACCCTCTGTACTGTCATCTCACTTCTCAGAAAGGTAGTTGTTCCCCTTCTTGTTGAACAGTCTGATCTCATAACTTTATGCCTAATCTTGGGGGTTCTAAAATGTCCTTTTTGACCTGTTCAGTTGCTTTTCTAGGCCTTAGTTCTTTGAAGGAATCAAGAATATGTCTTAGCCCTGCCCTTCTTATCCTTACTTTTGAATGACAATTATACTAGGTTAAGAATTGTTGGTTGATGATTGTTTTCCTTCAACACTTGACATAATCCATTCCATTGTCTCCTGGCCTCCGGGGTATCTGAGAAGAAATATGCATTCATTCTCATCAAAGACTCTTTATATGTTATACAATTTCCCCTTGCCCCCTTGCTGCTTTCATAACTCTCCCCTCACCTTTGGTTTCCAACAATTCTATTCCAACATGTCTTGGAACAGACCTCTTTAGTTTTTGTATTTGAAGTCTACTTAGCGTCTTGGATTCACAATCTCAACTGCTTAGTCAGGTCTTGGAAATTATCTGTCATTATATCTTATTATACATCATAATATAATTATGAGCTCTGATAACCCAATTAACAACTTACCTGCTAACCAAAAAGTCAGCAGTTCAAATCCACCTTCTGCTTGAATATTCTATGGGGTGGTTCTTCTATGTCCTATACAGTCATTATGGGTTGGAATTGAATTAATGGCAACAGGTTATTTTTCTATTTTTTTCCTTTGTCTCCTCTTCCTCTGAAATTCCCCAAATCTTGATGTTGGCTTTCTTAACTGTTTTCCACAATTCCGTTTCTCTTTGTTTGCTTCACTTTATTCTTTACTCCTGTTTGTCTTGAGACTTGATAAACTTATAAGCTGCCCTGTCTTCTAATTTATTCTTCCTGTCTTCATGAATCTACTGTTGAATCCCTCCCTTGTATATCCCAGTATTCCAATTCAGCTAATTTATTCCTCAATTCCAATATTTCTATTTGGTTCTTTTGAATGTTTTCTATATCCTATTAAGTTTCTCATTTTGTTTCCTGATCTCTGTTAGTTCCTTTTGTGTGTGTGTGTGTGTGTTTTACTTTCTTTAAGTATATTTCACATTGTTGATTGAAAGTCCTCTATTTTTCTCATTAACCAACCTCCATGGCACAAATATTCTGCTTCAACTTGATTTTCTTTTAATTAATCCATTTTCTCTTCTGCTACTTTCACTTTTGTAAAAATTGTCTGGGGACAGTGTCTGACATTTAACTTCACAAGGAAGAAAAAGTATCAACATCAGCAGCCTAACACTGATACCTGTGAGGTAGAAGTCAGACATGACTTCTCCACCATTTTTGCCAATTCTAATATCTACTGCCCTGTCTATGGCACTCTCTACTTCTCTGCTGGGTTCAATAATTTATTGCAATGGCTACACAGAACTTATAGACAATACTCACAATTACAGAGTTTACTAGGGATGTAACAGCCTACAGTTCACGCTCAGGAACACTCAGGATACAATTCTTCCATTAGCACAGTCTTTTTTCAGCTATCCTCACAGGGATACCTCTCTCTGACCCTAGGCCTCCACTCAAAGGCATTCAGATTTCTCTCTTTGTGGGTCAGGAAGACTAGAATGCTGTGTCCTGCTACCAGGTCTCCACTGTCAGGTCTCTCCTGCCACCACCTTTTGACATTTTTAGGGTTACATATCACTTTCTGACTTCTGGGCCCAGGAGCTTTCCAGTGCAGGAATCCTGGGCTCAAAGGACACTATGGCCCTTCTCTTGGATGTTCTTCCTTGGTGGTTGTAGGATCTTCTCTTTCCTGCTTCTGTGATGGCTCTTTTCACCCCCAATGGAATGACAAAACTGATCAATTCCCTTGTTGGGCCACAATTATCCTGTTATACAGTCCCTCCCAATTACTAGAATGTGGTTTACAAGACCACTGCTAGAAAGCCCATACAAAATTGATTCATTGGACTGAAGTTTTACAATTTTTTTCTGGCAGATCTTAGGCATTTGAATATCTTATTGCAGTAAATATGCGACTTAGAATCTTTCACAGATCTCGTGGGTTTTTTTTTTTTTTTCACTTTTATCTTCTCCCTTTTCCCCAAAAATCTTCCTGAAGATTTCTTACCCTTACATCTTCCAGCACAGATTCAGTAGGTCTGAGAACTTAAATCACCTCTCCTTTCTGTGGAAATGCTCCTGGCACTCTCTTTGTTCTTATTTTATGGGCTGTGCTTTTGTCTCCTGGTTTTGCTGTGGATGGAGTTGGAGGATATTGTCTTAAGTGCTGAAGAGAAATATTTTCTGCCTTGTAAGATTCATGAAATTATTTTCTCCGTGTGTCTCTTTTTACTGGTTACCACCAGAAAGATACCTGAAGTTTGAAGTATCAGACTGTTGGTGGTGAACTTTAAACTTCTTCACTGTTTTCTTTGTCTTATGGAGCTCACTTTCTTTCTTTTTTTTTTGTTATGACTGAGTGAAAATGTACATTCCCATATAAATTTACATGCCCACCTATATGCAGCTTCCACTGCTCTCCCTGTCCGGTGACAGAACACTATTCCTCTCTGCTCCATACATGTCTCATCCTCCTAACAGCCTCCTTTCCTCCCCTCTCCACCCACTCTCCTTCCTCCAGCCAGAGGTCAGCAGGATGATATCTTATAGATGCACCGAACCATATAGTGCATCAAATATATGGTCACTCTGCACTCGCCAAGTCCAATACATTCGTGTCTGAAGGTGGACCTTGATTATGACTTATGGGCAAGGGCAGCATCAGGGCAAAGGGCCATGCTCCCAGGGGAACCACTGGACCATCAATTGTGGTCTTTTAGTGGAGATCTGCTGCTGTTCTAACAGAAATACCACAGAGTCGATAGTTCCAGGGAAGGAAAGTCTATGCTTGCACCGTCCAGTAGGCTACAGGTCCAAATTCAGGATGTTTGCTCCAGGGGAAGGCTCCCACTGTCATCTCTGGAGGATAGTCCCTGTGTTGTATCAGCTTTTGTTCAGGGAGCCACTTGTTGCAGGAACTTCAGGTCTGAAGGATGCACTCTTCTGGTGCTGCTCTCTTGATGGTGTGAGGTTCCCACCTCTCTGCTTTCTTCCCTTTTCTTTTATCTGTTGTAGGATGAAAGGTAGTGCAAGCCATACTCCAGGGAAAGTCCCTTTACAGTGGAGCAAGAAGGTGATCTTATGAAGGGATTTATAGTTCCACTCTAATCCTCTAATGAACAGCATAGGAAAATCACAAAATGCAGGACAATCATAAAATACTGGGAATCATGGCCCAGCCACATGGCTACACATAATTTGGGGGGTACACAGCTAAATCCATGACACTCCACCCTTGGGACCCCCCAAAATCCGATTTTTGAAACAAAACAGTCATCCCACCATAGCAAAAGTCATAGCAAAAATATATCTATCTCATATGATAGAATTCTAAAATCAGTTACAAGACCAAAATGCTTCCATGTCTTCTTTATCTGTTAAACCTAGAATGCAAGATATCTGCTTCCAAAGGTACAATGATAGAACAGACACAAGTTAGACATTTTCCATTACAAATGGGAGAAATTTCAGGGAAAGAAAGTATTAGCAGGCAACAAGGAAATTAGCAGAGAACATTACATTAGTCTTCAAAGCTTTGAAAATAACTTCCCTTTCTGAGACATGTTATACACTATCCTTGCCCTCCAGACTCTAGATATTAGCCACACTCTCTGGATTCTGAGCAGACACCACTTGGCCCCAAGCTACAACTCTGCCTTGTAGGTGCACTTGGACAGTATCTCTGTCCCTTCAGCTTTCAGTGCATCCTAAGCCCAAATGAGTAGTAATTCCACCCTGACAAACACAGAAAGCTCTGGCTCCACCCTTCAAATATCTGAGGTCATGGCCACAACTTTTGAGACTGGGGCAGCTCAGCTTATGTCCTTTATCCCTTCAGTTTCTGCTTCCTATGGCCTCATGGCACAGGCCTCAGGCCCACATCTGTCCTGCTGGAGCCAGTGTTCCAAAGCTCTGTAGCTCCACCAATTCAAGTGCTTAGAGGCACCCCACTCTGTCACATAGCCTCCTGCATACAGCACTGTCCTGCTCTGTGGGTCAGGAAGGCTAGCTCCACTGATTTAAGTGCTCAGAGGCATCCCACTCTGCCAGGAAACAGCAATGCACAGATACTCAGCTCTCTCCCTCTATGAGTTGGCTCCAGCACTGTCTTGCACTACTCTGGTTCTGCTGCTGCCCATCTGCTGTGGCTGGTCCTCTGCTGTTTCTCACCATCTGTGCTTTCTTTGGTGTTAACAGTTCTCCATTTCTTATGAGTCTTCTAACCATTCACAGTTTTGAAAACTTTTCCACTTTGTAGGCACCCCACACCCTCAGTACTAAATTCTGTCTTAGTCTGCTAGTGCTGCTCTAACAGAAATACCACACAGTAGATTGCTTTAAAAGAGACATGTGCGTTCTTACATAGTTCAGTAGGCTACAAGTCCAAGTTCAGGATGTCTGCTCCAGGGGAAGACTTTCCTCCTTGTCAAATCTGGAGGGCAGTCCCTGTGTGGCATCAATCTTTGTTCAGGGAGCATCTTGGCACAGGAACCTCAGGTCTGAAGGACACGCTGCTCTCCCAGGGCTGCTTTCTTGACGGTGTGAGGTTCCCAACTCTCTGCTTGCTTCCGTTTCCTTTTATCTCTTGTAGAATGAAAGGATAAAGCATGATGCAAGCTATACTCCAGGGAAACTCCATTTACAGTGGAATAAGGAGGTGATCCTATGAAGGTATTTACAGTCCCACCCTAATTCTCTCTAATATAATCCATTTTTTTAGCCACAGGCAGAGATTAGGATTTATAGCATCCGAAAATCACAAAATGGAGGGAAATCATAGAATACAAGAAATGCTGACCCAGCCAACTTACTACAATACTTTTGGGGGGACACAACTCAATCCATGACAGGGTCTATGCACTCTCTTGCCAACATTTTAAATATTCTCTAATGTGAACTATACACATAAACACACACGTATGCACACACCCACACATACTCACAAACACACTTGTAT
This sequence comes from Heterohyrax brucei, assembly GCA_028571685.1. Lineage (NCBI taxonomy): Eukaryota > Metazoa > Chordata > Mammalia > Hyracoidea > Procaviidae > Heterohyrax > Heterohyrax brucei. The sequence goes on along the minus strand of CM053146.1, from coordinate 6,206,690 downwards.
GCGTGTCCATGCGCATGTGCACACATGGGCACACACGCACACAAACACACCCACACACACACCCCAAAGGAGTCTGTTAGGTTTGTATGGTTCTCTGCATGTTTTATACCATACTCATACCATTTGCCATTGAATTCCTTCCGTCTCACAGCAACCCTATTCTAGTGGTCAGGATTATGTCAATTTAGCTACTACATATTTGGCTGCTGTGTTAAGTGGCAGGGCGTGGTTGGTGGTGGCCCCTGCCCCTTGGCTCTCATCTCATGACCTTTCACTATGGCACTGGTCGCTTACGTGGCCAGGAGCTCCTGCTCTCTTCTTCCAGCGTCTGGTTCCGGGACTTGAACTAGCAACTGTTGGACTCATCAGTCTTTACAGTCGGCACTTGAGAGTCTTGCTCCCTGACCTGCTGATCCTGGTTTTGCCAGCCTCTGTTGCTTTGTCTCGCCGCCAGCTTGGGATCCACTGACCTACACAACTGGTGGTCTAGAACTCTGGTCTCTGACTTGCTGACTTTGGGTTCCTCAGCTTCCATGGCCACATGAGGCTTGTGCCAGAGCTTGGGACTTTCAGCTTCTGTGATTATGTGAGCTGTTTCTTATATCTGTATCTATCTATCTATCTCTCTATATATTATAAATCTTTCCTTGTACCTACATGTGTTACTGGTGTTGCTTCCCTAGAAAACCCAGCCTAAGACACCTATATAAAAGGGCAGACTTGTTTTCAAGAAGTGGCTGGTGGTTTTGAACTGCCGACCTTTTGATTTGCTGCCAAACTCTTAACAACTGTGTCACCAGGGCTCCCTACAGGGAATAAAACATTTAATTAAAATGCTCTTGTATTGGAGCCAGAGAGTCATGGTTAATAACATAAGCCTTAGACCAGATGTACCTATATTTAAACCCCATCTTCATCCTTACAAGCTATTTGTCTTGGGGAAAATTACATATGTATACCAAGCCTCAGTTTCCTCGTTTGTAGAAGTGAAATAAGTCTATTCACCTTTGTAGAATCACTCTAAAGTTTAAATAAAGAACAGAGGAACACAGTGACTGACATCATTGAGCAATCTTGAAAGGTAATTGTTACTTATTCTGTAAATCTAGTATCACTGCATTTTAATTATTTTATCTGAAAAATGAGTATTATATTATACAATAGCATTACATCCTACACTTTTTCATAGAGATACATGTGATTATTTTAGTCACTGAGATTCATAGCATAATTTACAAATGAATACAATGTGCTTAATATACACAGCATTCCCACAGAATGCTGAAAGATGGCTGTTCTATTCTCACTCCTTAGATTTAAAACATTTAAATAAATAAATGCTAATAGAGAAGGGCTGTTACTTTCAGGTGATCAGTGACAGATTTCAAACCAATGCCTTTAATTGTGGTCATTTCATGATTCCAAATATTAGGCTAGCAGACTAGTATAGTATAGCTCAACCACCCCTAGTCTTCAAGCCAATATACACAGTCTCATGATTTTCTCTCATTTCCCTCACTGCATTGTAAACATCACTGATTTTCTACTTTATGGCTTTCTTGCCTGTGTTTCTGAGTGTTTTTCCAAGCTGCATTTTGTTTCATTATCTCTTGTTTGGGTTTCCAAATGTAGTCATTTGTTCAGCCTGGTTTTTCTCTAAGAGATGTTATTTCTAGTATTTACTAATTTAATCCTTGTTCAGGGTAAAATAAGCCATTTGCATAATTTTGATCACTGAGAATTCAAGCCTGGAAAATCTGACCAGGACGGTACTCTGTTTTGTTTTTAACTAACGCCATATGTGTATTTACTCTGTGTGTGGGTGGTGGGGAGGGTGGGTGGGTGTGTACGTATGTGTGCGGACAGTGTGACTTTAATTGTACACAATGACAGATGGCATTTTATTGCTTTGCATTACCTCAGAACAAATTCCACTAACCACAAATCAAAAATGGTTAAATATCAATCACAAAAGTGCAATTGACTGCGAGCTCTGTTTACCAAACTGCTAATAACACACAGATACAAATTCTAGCTACAAGTCCAGAATCCAGTAATAGGAGATCTGACTTAATTGTGTTCTAAGTGCTACATTTCTCGTTGCTACGTATCTCTATGGTTACTTTTGAAGTCCTCCCCTTGGGAAGTTATGTACTGACACCAGTGCCTAGTCCACCCTCCAAAGCAATTTTGGAACTTTCTGGAATGGCCGTTGTACAGGGTCCCAAATTCACAACCTTCATTGTATAGTTGTTTGTGAGGGGGGTTTTAGCCACCAAACACATAACTGTATTAGAACACCCTCCCTACACACTTGATTGGCCCCCAGTGACTTTTTTCTTTACCTGAAGATACAGGAAGACATTTTGATGACATTCAGGGCATCAAAGGTAATACAATGACAGTGCTGATGGCCATTGCAGAAAAAGAGCTTCAAAATTTCTTTGAAGGGTATACTAGGCACTGGCATTGGTGCATAGCTTCCCAAGTGGAGTACTAGGAAGGTGACTGTAGTGATACTCAGCAATGAGGTTATGTAGCACTTTTTCCAGGATGAATTCACAAACTTACTTGGCAGTCCTCAGTATGTGGCACTCAGAACTTAATAGGAGGCCAGGGTGGGCTAGACCAAACTGAAAGTTTCCAAGCTCAAGTTTACCTAGAGAAAAGGGAAGAAGCCCCAGAAAAGTGAAGCATTACTGAGGAAGAACAAAGTGGGTGGTCTCACACTACCTGAGGTAGTAGGTGGTCAAAACAGCCTGGTGCTGACACAAAAACAGATACGTAGGTCAAAGGAATAGAATGGAGAATCCAGATATAACATCATCTACCTATGAGCAGCTGATGTTTAACACAGCCCCAGAGTTTGTACACTGGAGAAAAGACAGTGTCTTTAACAAATGGTATGGTATAACCAGATGTCCATCTGTAAAAAAATGAAAGAAGAAACATGTCTCACTTTTTGCATAAAAACATACTCAAAATGGATCAAAGACCTAAATATAAAATTTAAAACAATAGAGATTATGGAATTAAGAATTGAAGCAATGCTGGGAGCCCTAACATATGTCATAAATAGACTGCAAAACATTACTAACAGTGCACAAACACTGGAACAGAAAATAGATAACCGGGAACTTCTAAAAATCGAACACTTATTCTTATCCAAAGACTTCACCAAAGAATAAAAAGACATTTACAGACTTTGGGGCAAAAAACAGCTACCACAAATGTGATCAGTGTCTAATCTCCATAATCTACAAGATATTGCAAGACCACAAGAAAAAGCCATGCCAGTCCCCACAACATGACATCCTGATTGCATGTTTGATGTACACCTTTGTCGAAAATGAGACAGAAACTTAGGAGTACTAATTCCTGTTTTATTTAGCAAGAACTAGTGAGGATTAAATGAAAAGAAAAAAAATTACACAAGGAAATGAATGGTTTTAAAGAACAACAACAAAAATACATTGCTGTCAAGTCATTCTTGAGTCTTAACCCCACAGGATCAAGTAGAACTGTCTTATAGGGTTTTCAAGGAGGTGGCAGTGGATCAGAAATAGAACAGTTTAAATATTTTTATGTCTTTTTTTTTTTTAAAGCATTTGTTAGTATCTGGCGAGCTAATTTAGTATTTCATCCATCCTCTTCCAATGCAGTATAGTCAATTCTGACTCATGGTGACCTCATGTGCTACCTACAGTGTAGGACAGTTCCATAGGTTTTTTTTCCCAGATGTTTCTTTCACAGTGCTTCCAGGTGGGTCCAAAATGCCTACCTTTATATTACTAGGTGAGCAAAAAATGTTTGTACTGATCAGGAACCTAACATACTATACACCATTCATTTTATATCTTTTTTTTTCAGTCTTTGTACTTGAATCATGTTTGATTTTCTGCCTGGAATATCCTGTCTCTTTTTCCACAAAGATATACATCTATTCAATGCTTTGATGCCAAGTTCCCATCATTTATAGTCTTCAAGACTGTAATTTTCCTAAACAAGTTCATTTGTTTCTCCTCTGAACATTCACAGCTTTGAAATCTATGCTCTGACATTTACTTTCTAATTTGAATTGCCAGTACGTGTGGTCCTCTCTCATTCACTTTCTAGACTGTCAGTTCCTCAAGGCCATAATCTGTGTCATAAACGTGTATATACTTTTTCCCTTTTTATTACGATTAGAAGACAGTACGTATGGCTCAATAATTGCTCGGTAGCCATTGTTAAGTGAATTTTAACTTTAGTACTAGAGTTGCCACATAGACAAGTTTTTTTTTTCCCCTGACAAGTGATTTTGTGATACAATAAAAAGAATGAGATGTTCAGTGAGTGTGTGTTTGAAATTTACTGAAACTCTGTCACTTGAGTTATCAAGGGAGTACAGTCAGTACTTGCCTTTGGAATGTGTCTTCCTTTTTTTTTTTGAAAATGACTACATTAGGGAGTCATTTTTAGTCATGAAAATGCATGGAAACTTGCTTTCAGCTAATAAGGTTAGTCATGTAAACTGAGTTTATTAGCAAGATAGTAACACCCTCTCTTAGGCTGGGTTTTCTAGGGAAACAAAACCAGTAACACGTGTAGGTACAAGGAAAGATTTATAATATATAGAGAGAGACAGATAGATAGATACAGATATAGGAAACAGCTCACGTAATCACAGAAGCTGAAAGTCCCAAGCTCTGGCACAAGCCTCATGTGGCCACGGAAGCTGAGGAACCCAAGGTCAGCAAGTCAGAGACCAGAGTTGCAGATCACCGGTTGTGTAGGTCAGTGGATCCCAAGCTGGTGGCGAGAAGAAGCGACAGAGGCTGGCGAACCCAGGATCGGCAGGTCAGGGAGCAGGACTGGGCAGAGGCTGGCAAACGCAGGATCGGCAGGTCACGGAGCAGGACTCTCAAGTGCCGATTGTAAGGACTGATGAGCCCAACAGCTGCTAGCTCCAGTCCCGGAACCAGACGCTGGAAGAAGAGAGCAGGAGCTCCTGGCCACGTGAGCGATCAGCAGCCGTAGTCCAAGGTCGCGAGATGAGAGCCGAGGGGCAGGGAGCCACCACAAACCCCTACCTGCCACTTAATACAGCAGCCAAATAGGTAGTAGCCAAGTTGACATAATCCTGACCACCACACACCCCTTATGTGTGTATGAAGCATCTTCTCACTTAAATGTGAATTTGGATGGTACTGTGTAAAATGTGTTGCCCCTTTTGGGGGGAAATGTGTCTTCTCAGCCCAGTTATTAGCCAGAGGAGCTGTGGAGCAGAGTTCTAGATGATATGAGGTAGAAGCTTATTTTGGCTTTGGGCTCTGGGGCACTCCAAGGGACCAGCTGGTGGTGTAACTCCCCACGCTGGCTTGCTCTGCAAATGGCTAAGAAGAAATACTTCTGCTGTAAAAAATCCTGTCACCTGGAAAAGTTAATGATTACAGTGTTTGTCTTATTTGGGACAGGAAGGACACCAGGATAGGGTGAGGGACTTGTTTCCCAGGATGCGAGATTGTCTATTCCTAGTTGTTCGTTGAAGAAAAGGATCCTACATCTCTATTGAGAAAAGTGGTATCAAGAAAACAAGCTTAGGCTTTTCCCCAGAATAAACATGAAGGAATGATAAATCTTTTATCGGGGAAAAAAGTAGAAAATGTGCAGAGGGTTTAGAATTTCTTTAAGAATGGATAATTCCTCTTTCAAGTATGAAAATGTCTTTTGGCAACTTCTGACAGCAGCAGCGTAGGATGTATCCACCTAATCTGAAATTGTAGCTGATATTTCTTATTGGAGTCCTGTGAGGACGGTCCTGACAGCACACAGTAGAAAGACTAGACAGCCACTTCGAAAAAATATGTGGCTTGGAACTTATAGGTGGACCATCACTGGTACCACCGTTGCTTACTGTCCATCCAGATACATATATTTTTGCAACTGTGAGTTTATTTTCTGCTACTGGGACTAAAATTTGTTTTAAGGACTCCTCCACAGAGTCTAAGATGCAAGCCAAAGTAAGTGAAAACTTATTCCTTCAGATACTTAAATCTTTTAGAAGACAAAAAGCAAGCTCCCAAACTCCATCACTACCACCACCACCACCAATGAACAAACTCACAAAAATAGTCAGCAGTCTTTTAAGAAAAATGAACTATATTTTCATAATTCATGTCTATAATGTCTGATATTTAGTACTAATATTTATCTCTTATTCAGTGGCTGCAGTGATGCGCATAAGCATGAAATGATTGTGGGTAGGGCACAGGACTGGGCAGTGTTTTATTCTGTTGTGCATAGAGTCGCTATGGGTCAGAACTGACTCCATGGCACCTAACAACATAAAACATTCAGTTTTAAAAAAATGTCTTCCAGCTTTATACAGTATTTCAATAAAAGCATTATTTTTCTGGAAAAAAATTCTATAACTCTGTCACATTGTCCTCTGATATATCATCTTATGTTAGAGATCAAGGTCTGGTCTTTGTTCTTCTACTTTGCTGAGCTTTATATTTATTTATTTTTTCCACTTAATTCCCCAAATGACCCAATAGGAAACCTTGGTGGCACAGTTTAACTGCTACGCCTGCTAACCAAAAGACTGGCAGTTTGAATCCACTAGGTGCTCCTTGGAAACTCTGTGGAACAGTTCTACTCTGTCAGATAAAGTCACTATGAGTTGCAATCGACTTGATGACTTTCTTTTCTAATGACCGTACAAGGCTGAGGTCATTCATTTCATTTTATGGTCGAGGCAACAGAAGCTTAATAACATTAGGTTACTTGTGTAAAAACAACAACAACAGCAAAAAAAAAAACCACCCAGTGCTGTTGAGGGTACAATAATGGCCAATCTGGGTCTGAAGTCAAGTCTGTCAGTTTCTATACTGCATAGTCTTTACTATTATACCACACACCTCCTGTGTAAGGCAGTCCAACTCCAACCTTCTGCGATTCTGTGACATCCCTAAGGATAGATAAATACTGAAAGATTTCTGTCTTCAACTCGATCTTTGCTTCATGTCCCTAGATCTTTGTTTAACTCCATATAACTCTTCTGATTGATAAAAATCATTCATAGTTTTGACTTTTTGGAGAAAACTTTATTTTGGGTAGATATATATTGAGGATGGTGATTGCCGTATGTCCAGATCTAACAAATCTAAACATCTCAGTCCGTACAGTAACAAGGTACAAAGTTGTCTAAGAAAAAAAAACAAAGCTGAATTCTTACATTTGGAAACATCTCTATATGTCGTTAATATTTTTCCTTGCATTTAGTTATTAATTATCTTGTAGAAACCACTCTACTTCTATTCTTTGGGGATAAACTTCCAGAAATTTAACAGTGTTTGGAACGTGCAGTATTTTACACAAATGGCATAAGTGAAGGGTTTGCCTTATTTGTCCTCGGTGTAGAAAAGCAAAACAAAAAGCACAAAACCCAGGAAACATCCTTGCTTTCTACAAGAGATTCTGAAGACATGCCCTTTTCTTTAACGTCTCTCTTTTAGCATTTAATGATGACAATAAAACAATCATAATAAAATAATATTCTAGTAATTGCAGCAATAAACCTTATTTGGGAGCTTATAATGTGTCAAATTCATAAGTGCTTTTAATACATCATTTAATTTAATTCTTTTAACATCTCCAAGAGACAATCTCTGAGAATCATTTTTACAGGTAGACTAAATCTTGAAAGAATATGCAACTCACCTAAGTGTTCATAGCTTGCATATGACAGTTCTAAGAATTTTCTTTTCCAGAGCAAAAACTCTTAACTGTTAAGTACATTGCCTTCTATTGAGGAACTGGGAAAAATTAAAAGAAAGAAGCTACCAAAGAATTGTGAATTAAACCTATTAATTCAAGCTGCCATCTTGAAATTAAATTACAAGTGAAAAATGTTCCACTTTAGCATATTTTGCATATTTAAAATAAATCTCAAGGACATTAAGAATATGTTAAAACCATTGGTTTATTTCATTTTTTAAAAAATTGTCACTATCATAAATATTTGTGAATTGAATTAAGAGAATAATGGGAAAAGACTTTACTGATCTCCTTGAAAATTGAGGCAAAAGGAAACAGAGACTGGAGATAAGGAGATAAAATCATTGCCCTTTACCATGCCTACTGTGGGTAACAGCATCTGTTTTAGTCATCCGGTACTGCTTTAACAGAAATACAAGTGGATGGCTTTAAAGAGAGAAATGTTTATTCTTACACAGTGCAACAGGCTGTAAGTGCAAATTTAGGATGTGTGCTCTAAGCGAAGGCTTTCCCTCTTTGTTGGCTGTGGAGGAAAGTCCTTGTGTTGCATCAGTCTTTGGTCAGGGAGCATCTTGGAGGAGGAACCTCAAGCATGAAAGCCACACTCCACTTCTGGTGCTGCTTTCTTGGCGGTGTGAGGTTCCCAAATTTCAACTTGACCCTCTTCTTTTATAACACTAGAGACGCAGTACAATCCTACACATTAAGTCTTCCCCACTAACAAAACTGCTGCCCATCCACTCTCATTAACATCACAGAGGCACGAATTCCAACATAGAGGAATATCACACAGTACCTGGAATCCCGGCCTAGCCTAATTTCTACGGATTTTGAGGGGAACACAATTCACACCATGGCAGCATCTGTCTTACATTTGTCTATACAGATTCACTTTTTACAAGGTGTGTTTCCACGATTGGTTGGCATAATATTGTGATCATGTGGAATGTCCCTTTGTACTGGTAGAAATTAATATATATGTCACACTGCTATTTCAGAATCAACTATATGAAGAGTTGGTAGAAAAATCACAATGTTCTGTGCCCTGCACTAAGCTGGTTGTATAAGAAACATTTTATTCATTCATCACGCATTCCTGTTAGGGAGGCATGCCTCTTCTTATTCTATAGATGAGGTTTAGTCATTTGTGGAAGTACTCAGCACCAGAGAGTAACAGAATTAAACTAAGATTTAATGTAGCTCTGGAGGACAAATCTGACCTCCTTGCGAGTCAATGCCCTTTCTATAGGAAAAGGCATTGCCCTTTTTACAGGAAAGGCCATAATTACCCCTAGAAGGTAGCAGAGATCTCATAAGAGATCCCAGAGGTTTCTGAGCAATTGTGCTAATAAGACAAGAGTTTATACTTTTCCATGTTGTCAGACTGCAATTAGATGAAATCATAGCTCTTAAGGGGCTGAAGTCTATGACTGCCTGTTCTCTGCCACTGATTACAGCACTCCAATCTCCTTGGGCAGGTTTCATCCAGGATGCCCTTCTGGTCCTGGTCATAGCCGCTACTGGCCAAGGGCAGCCAACCAGCCAGTCTCTGCTGCTTTGCCCTTGCCAGTCCAAGTACTGGACTGCCTGCTGAGGTTCCCTGATTTTTATTTTATTCATTCACTTATTTTTACTTTTAAAGCAAAAGATGATTATATCTACTGGAACACAATGTGTAGAACTGGCATGCATGGAAATAAAAACCTCAGTTTTTCTATTATTATTTTCAGAGAAAATGGATCCTTTGGGAAGGCAAGGGAAAGCTCATCTTATTGCTCAGTGGATGATTTGAACTTGACGAAAACTATGTCTACACGTATGCACAGCTAGTGGGGATAAAAGTACTCCCATCAAATTCTACTAACTTCTGACATACACTCAAGAAACACTTATTATGCTACAGGCATCACTCTAGATCTGGAGATGTAAAGATAAAGAAAACAAAAACAAAACCTGACTGAGTCCTGATCCCAGTGGAGTGTCTCTCATGAGAGAACCACATAATGAACACATTAGTAAATAAATACATACTATAATATCGGCTACAGATAAGTACTATACAGTTGAATATATCGAGGTAACGGGGTGATAACTGAGTATTTTAAATAAGGTAGTTAGTCAAGGCCTTATTTTTCCAGTGACAGCTTCAGTTACAAGCAAGTAACGAAGAATTAAATTTGAAAATACTTGTTTTTCAAACATTTAACTGCCAAGCAGTTGCAGTAAAATCAATTCCATTTGTATCAGGGTAGAACTGTGATCTGTGTGTTTTTCGGTGGCTTATTTTTTGTAAATAGATTGCTAGACCTTCTTCTGAGTCCACAAGACTCAGAATTACTCTCAATAGACTCCAGCCTCAAAACTCCCAGTTAGCAGCCACTCTCATTAGTCATTTGCACCACCTAAGTTAAAATGAGTATGATACAGATGAGGGAAGAGATTCTATTGACTGAGCGAACTCCTTCATTTCTGACACAATTTTAATGGCTTTTCAGAACTTACCACATTTATTCCTCTGACCAGCACTTAGTCCCATCTTTTGGCTGCTTCAGCCAGACTAGCTGGAGTTTATTCCACAAATAGCTAAGACATGTAGATTTCAAATCCAAAAACACTGCCTTAGTCCAAACACACATTGACACAGGAGGAAACAGAGCTTCAGAGTGGAGCAGGGACTCGGCCACGGGCGCCTACGCTCCCGGTGGCGGAGGCCACCTCTAGGGAACCCTCAAGACTGAAATGGTTGCAGCACACCTGTGAGCAATCTCATTGTTCTGCACGGAGAAAGCTGAAATCCCGGCCCCAGGCAAGGCTACCCAGCTGCTTTCCCACCGTTTCCATCTCTGTGGGCCTTAGAACTCTTTCATTCCCGGCTCTAATCCAGAGAGTAACGGTGCACCTCCAGCAGGAATCTGAGCACAAACTCAGCACATGCCTAAAGTAGAACACAGCAGGGGCCTGAGGAGAGGGGGCACAGGCACCCTGACAACACTTTGAATTTTCCTAAGTCTCCAGAGCTCTTGGGGCCACTGCTCAGGCTGTGCACAAAGCTCTGTGGCTCTGAGCGGGGGCCTTTTCCCTGAATTGCTTTCCATTCCATCTGCTTGTGACAGCCACTATTTTGCAGCTTCCTTGGTGTTTGGTTGAACTGTCTCTGAATTCTTCCCTGACGACTTTTTCTTTTTCCTTCGAAAAGCCCGTGTTGGAAGACTCTGAGAGGTAACACAGCCCCTCTCCCCAAGCCTCCTCCCTCTCTCCCTCTGGGGTCACAGCCGTATCTCACCACGCAAGGGACTTCTGGAATGTGCACACTGCAAAGGCAGAAGACTTATTAGCACCCACAGTAGGCCAAAGCAAATGGTTTTCTTAACAAGGAATGCAAGCGGAATTGTGCAAAGAAAGTGGAGAAAATCATAGTAGGAATTCAAAGCAGCAAACCAGGTGTGAAAGTGTCCCTGACTTTTTGTACTTTCTGCTTCTAACAGTCCTGTCTTTTTCTCTAGTGAAGACACTAATAGTGTGAATACATGGGCACTCCTGGAGGAGATTTCAGTAAAAGCAAATGGAATTTAATGTAAAAATTTGCTTTTCTTTCACTGTTGTATGTGTGTATATTTCCCTGTTTATGATCCAGGGAATTAAAAGCAGTGTAAATAGTGTGGCTGGACACATTTCCCTTGGTGAAAGTCTTGTCTTGGCCACCAGCTTACTGTGTTACTCTGTGCAGTTTTCCTCTTTTTAACTAAAAGTTTTGACTAATATGGTCTGTAACCTTCTTCATTCTTACAGTTTAAACACTTCATTATCAATTATATTTTAAGAAGTCTCATTTCATAAATGGTAGTTGGGAGATAATTTATTATATATCTGGATATGGTAATGTTGTGACGTTGGATATGATTTGAAAAACATTGAAATCATCACAGCCTTCCAAGTATATTAACTTACGTGCTTACACACACACTCACACACACACAGAGTCACTGTTACAAGCCTAGAATTCTGTAAAGACAAGTGTGAACCCCAAGACTATAAGGTTTTCCTGTGACCTTAAAACAAAAACAAAAAGTCAGTTGCCATACAGATGCCTCTGACTCACTTAGACCTTATCTACGTCAAAGTAAAAACTCCACTCCACAGAGTTTTCAGTGAATGGTTTTTCAGAAATAGATCACCAGGATTTTCCTCCAAGGTGACTTTGGGTAGATTTGAACCTCCAACCTTTCAGTTAGCAACAGAATGTATTAAGTGTTTGTACTACCTAGGGAATCTGTGACCTTCTTGACACTGTTTAGTATCTGTAAGATTCTATTTTTCCTTCTTTTTTTCTTCATAACAGAAATAAGTATTGTCTACTTTATAACTTTTATAGAAGAATTAAATGAAAAAAGTCAGGCTAATTCTTTTTCTTAAAAAGATTAAATAAAAAGTGGACTTTATCATCCAATCATAAAATCATTGGGATTTAACAGGAAATGTGTGATGAGCAATTATGCCACTTCTCCCAAATCATGAGGAATTTAAACATGTTTTTTAATGTGTTTCCACACACCTGTGTTGGCTACATCACAGAGCATAGGTTTGTCCTTCTGAGGTGTATCACCTGTGTCAGGTTTCTTCAATGCTGTGAAGATGACTCTGTCACTGCCCCACAAATGCCTATTACCTGTTAGTGCTGGAAGGTTTGCAGTAATAGTTTCACAGACATGATACTTTGTGGAAGTTCTTTTCTCCGTGGTGGGCTTCCAATGTTGTTGATATTTATAGCTGTTAGTCCAGGATACAAATGATGCCTTTGTACACATCCGGAAAAATAGTACAGTTGGTTGTTTCAGTTTTCAGAATTAATGTTATGTGTTGAACTTCAGCAGCTGAGAGTGTCTTGGCATTCTAGAATTCAGTGGACAGGAAATGCAGACTTTTTAGTGACACTATGACCCTGGCAGAGTCTTTACACGATTCTCCAAAAGCACAGTCTTGTTCATTTTTCACGTGCCTCAATTCGTAGTTATTGAGTTATTATTTTTCTGGTAAATGGCTCAAAGCAGTGGAATTGTCAGATTTTGAAGATTAAAGCAAGTAATAGAGACACTTGAACTCAAGCAGAAAAGTGTATGGAATGTAAGGTTAAACAACCTAGACAGGAGTCCTGGCCATCGTTTCTTCCTATGTAGTCTCAACCCCGGTACATAGTCAATCTAAGGTACGTACTCAGTTTAAGCCTCAGTTTTGTCTTATGTAATCCGGAGATCATGATCTCTGCAGTATATGGTTATTGTCAGTATCGGATATAGAAAGAAGACTTTACGATATATGCTTACCACACTGTCTATATATAGGTGTTAGTTGCACACACCTGGTAGTTTGTACCCACTTCTTCCTGGTGAAAATCGTGGTGGCATAGTGAATGAGTGCTATGCCTGCTAACCAAAATGTCGGTGGTTCAAATCTACCAGGTGCTCCTTGAAAACTGTGGGGCAGTTCTAATCTGACCTGTAGAGTCACTATGAGTGAGAATCGACTTGATGGCAGTGGATTTGGTGTTTTGATCTTTCTGGTGTTCACACATCACAATATAGTGTCTGATGTACCAGAGTTGAGGCAAATGAACACGGTAATGTTTTTCTTTCTCTTATCCTTTGTCCACTTTTTGAGGAAAAGAACATTTGTGTTTGGCTCAGCTACAGTAATTACATTTGTAATGCCTTCCTGCCGTCACATCATCTAACTTCCAATATCTTACCTTAAAGAAACAGTTAAACGAGTATCCAAATTGACCAGATCAGCCAAATGCAGAAAAGACCAAGGCAGTTTTCTCCTAATAAACTGTTCCCTTGACCCAGACGGTAGCACAGAAGTTTTGGATTATTTATTTTCTGTGGTATTTTCAGGAGTTTCAGGCTTTGTTAAGTCCCACCACAGTGCTCAGGGGAAGGACGGTGATGATTTGTTCTAATTATTTCAATTACTGCCTTGTCTCTCAAACCAGTTGGTGCCTGGAAGCAGAGGGAAAGTCACTAGTCACAGTTCTGAGATGCTGTAGAAGCTCCAGAACTGGATGTGCAGGATTCTCATAAGGTCTGGATTCAGGACACACGGCCAGGAGGCCTCACTTGCTGCTGGACCTGGCCTGTCAGTGATGCTGCCATTGCCTGGTTCCTTGTCCCAGGGGTCTGGAGAGTGATTCAGTTGTCTGGTGTGATTAGTCCTTGTCAGTTATCCCTCTTTTACCTTTTCTGGGAGAGAAAAAGGCAGAAAATTTGTGCTTTCCACCTTTCCAGCCTGCTTCCCAGCATCTGCTGTGTGCTCTTTGGGCTTCCTAACATTCAGAATGAGTCTTCAACATTGCCTACTCTTCTGACAGTAAAAACATCTGTTATTTAACGCATACCTACTAAGTGCTAAACTGGACATTGATTGCCTTGTATTCCCTGTCTCTCATTGGCATTGTTCATAGCTGGTACATTAAGACAACCCATGTTAGTTACTAGCTTATGTCTCCTAGCAAGTAAGTGACAATCACTAGCTATAGTCGCATCAATGTAGACTCATGGCAACTCCACGTGTGTCAGAGGAGATCTGCGCTCCATAGGAGTTTCAACAGTGAAAATTCAGAAGCAGATAGACCTTTCTTTCATGGTGCTTCTGGGTGGACTCAAACTGTCAACTTTTTAGTTAGTAGCCAAGTACTTAAGTGTAGGGATTTCATCCCAGGTCACTGTACCCTCAAACCCTGGCCCCTTTGCATATCACTGTCTCCTTTTCTTTTACAAACATTTCTGATAATAAATAAGCTACCCATTTGGAGACCTCCTTTGGCTTTCATGTTTCTGAATGTCTGTGCCATGATTAGGCAGCCTCCGACCTTCCTGATTGCCCTGACAGCTGCTGAAGGTTGGCCAAGGGGTTCAAATGTAGGCTTCCTCCAGCCGCAGCATCTTTCTGAAAACAGAGTCTGGAGAGCCCTCCCATGCCTTCCTATGGTTCTCTGTCATTCATTATGTCTAGGTATTTTCACAGCTCACATTTAACATGACGTTTGCCTTTTAAGTCATGAACACCTTACTTCCCTTGACAAAAGCAGAATCTGTAAAAACATTGGAATTGTGGCTTATCAGGGAATGAGCTGGGACATATCTACAACATGGAGCTATATTTGGAATCAGAAGCCAAGCGATGAAGCCAGTGACAGCAAATCAAGATCCCAAAATTAAGACAGAGCTGGTAGAGACTCTTGACTGAAAGAACTGGTGTATTTTATCCTTAGAATGATTTATCTGTTTTCTCGACCACGTCCTATGCCTAGTAATTTCTCAGCTTAGATGTCACTTCTTCAAGGAGGCAGTCCTTTGCACCTCTACAGATTGTAGCCCACTGTGCTCTATCATTTTGTAATAACCTATAAATCCTTTTACACTTAAAAATTATTTCTCTTAAGGTGTGTGTTACCCAAGTAGACTGAAAACCACGAGATCACGGGCCAAGATTTGTGCTGTTACCCTAACATTCCCAGTGTTAAACTGGGGGTGTGGGTTGCTGGCTAAGAACAAGCTTTCTGTCCACATGCTCGTGATACTGGGGTTTGTATGGCTACAGATGTGTCTTTCCCTTCTAGGTGGCCTTGTGCTCTCAGGGATTCCTGTCCATACTTTCATGGAAGTTATCTGTAAGGACTGCATAGAGAGGAATCCTTCAGGCCCAGCTGAACAGTTCTTAGGGTTAAAACAGGCATGGGAAGCTAGTCCAGCTAAAAGGAATGGTGGAGAGCCTCAATGGACAAAGAAAGGGACCTTAGCAATCATGGTGATGAACAAGCACAAAGAAAATAATAAATTTTTTAAAAAGTACTGCAATCAGATTGCGTGTCTATGTTGTTGTTATTAGTTGCTGTCAGGTTGGATCAGCCTTCTGGTGAGCTCACATAAAATAGAACAAAACATTGTCTGGTCCAGTACCATCTTCACTATCCTTGGCAACTTGAATTCATTATTGTAGCCAAAGTGTCTTTTGAGTGCCTCGTCGCTTACAGGGCTCATCATCTGGTACTATATCAAACAACATTCTGCTGCTATCCACAGGTTTTAATTGACTTATTTTTGGAAGTAGATCACCAGGTCTTTCTTCCTATATTAGTCTGGAAGGTCTGCTGAAGCCTGTCCACGATGTATAAAGTCCCACAATTAAGTTTGTGGACTTAGAACTTAATTGCTTTAAGTGCCACATATCTCATTGTTTAATATCACTATGGTCACCTTCCAAGTATTCTTGGGAAGCTAGGCACTGATGCCAGCATCTAGTCTACCCTTCAAAGCAATTTTGGAAATCTTTCTGAGACGGCAGTGGTGCACAGTAACAAGGTGACAGGTTTATGAGCTTCGTTGTATAGTTGTCTGTGAAGGAATTTTTAGCCGGCAAACAAACAACTGTGTTAGAAAATCCTTCCTGTTCATGTGATCTGGCCCTTAGTGACTGTTTTCTTTACCCATGAAGATAAAGGAAATATTGAAAGGAAGATATTTTGATGACATTCAGGACACCAAGGGTAATATGATGACAGCTCTGATGAACATTCCAGAAAAAGAGTTCCAAAATTGCTTTGAAGGGTGGACTAGGCACTGGTATTGGTGCGTAGTTTCCCAAGGGGACTACTTCAAAGGTGACTGTAGTGATATTCAGCAATGAGGTATGCAGCCCTTTTTCTAGGATGAATTCATGCACTTAACTGGCAGACCTCATATGTCCCTGCTGGAACTTTAAATGCCAGTGAGACAGCTTCCAGAATCATAGCAATACGCAAGCCATCACAGTATGACATATTGAGAGACAGGTATGTGTCTATACTAGGTACAGTCAGAACTCTCACACTTCCTTGTTTAGTGCTCTTTGGTTGGTTTCGCAGATCAGGCTCGATCAGAGACTCTGGCTCACGTTTGTATAGTGATAGAAGGATAGAGTTTTAGTAAAGCCTGGCCTATTGATGGAGTCCCTAGATGGTGCAAGTGGATAAGCTTTCAGCTACTAACTAAAAGGTTGGGGGTTTGGACTCAAACAGAGGCATCGTGGTAGAAACACCTGGCAATCTGCTTCGAAGGATCAATGACTTGAAAACTCCATGGAGCACAGCTATGCTCTGCGTTACATGGGATCACTGCAGTCAGAACCAACTCAAAGACAAGTGTTTCGTTGTTTACTTATTGTGTATGTGTTCATGTGTGTATTTTGTTTTGTTTTAGCTTTTTTATGTCACAAAGACATCAAAATGTTCAAATGAATGTAAAAACCATGGAGACTTATACTCATGTAAGAGATTTTATATTTGGTTTTGCCTCATCTTGCTAAACAAACTGAGGACTGGCTTGCTGAGCACCACTGTATGTTTTTAGCTGTATGCTATGTATGTTGATGAGCCTGATGCTGATGGCTCATCTCACACTCAACTTGTAACCTCAGGGCTGAGCTGGTACACATGATGTGTTATTTGAACAAAGGACAAACAGTTTAGATTTAAACTCTAAGTCTAAAGGAAAAGTAAAGATCAAATCAAAGACTTTGAATACTTGATAAAACATTTCACATACATTTTTAATGATAGTTGATCTTATTTACAGCAAAGGTTTATATAGGAGTATAATTTCCCTTTCAACAATTTCTACACAAATTGTTTAGTGGTGCTGTTAACAGTCTTCACAATGCATGAACATTCTCATTTTTTACATTATTCGTTCCATTTTCATTGATCTAGTTTCCCTTTCTCATTTTTGTTTTAGAGAAATTGTTGGTAATTTGATTTCATACAGAGTATTTTTTGAAGAAGCACAATATTCACAGGTGATGTTCTTTATTTTGTAAGTCAATGTGTTATTTAGTTAAAAGGTGATCTCAGGGATTTCCCTCCTCCTCCCCCCAGTTTAAGGTTTAGAGAATATTTCAGAGCAATAAGGTAGAGGAGTCTTCCAAGTCTCAAGTGACCCAGTTAAGTCTAGATTTTTAAGAATTTAAAGTTCTGTTCTACTTTTTTCTTCCATTCAATCAGGATCCTTCTATTGTAACTCAGAAAGGAATTGTCAGAAGTGGTAGCCAGGCAGCATCCAGTTCTGCTGATCTCAGTGTAGATGTTGTGTTGTTGTTAGGTGCTGACAAGTCTGTTCCAATTCATAGTGACACTGTGTATAACAGAATGAAACACTACTTGGCTCTATGACATTCTCCTAATTTTGTTACTTTTCAGTCTGATGTTGTGGTCACTGTGTCAAGACATCTTATTGAAAGTCTTCCTTTTCTTGGCCCTCCCTCTGCTTTATAAGCATGACTTCCTTCTCCAGGGACTGGTCTCTTCTGATAACATGTCCGAAAATGTGAGACAAAGTCTTGCCATCTTTGCTTCTAAAGAGCATTTTGGCTGTACTTCTTCCAAGACAGATCTGTTCATTCTCTGGCAGTTCATGGAATAATCAATATTCTTCATCAGCATCATGGTTCAATGGTGTCCATTTTTCCTCAGACTTCCTTATTCATTGTCCAAGTTTTGCATGCTTACGGAATGATTGAATACAACATGGTTTGGGTCAGGCACACCTTAGTCTTTATGCCTCTGCCTTTCAGTGCTTTAAAGAGGTCTTTTGCAGTCAATTTTCCCAGTGCAATATGTCTTTTGATTTCTTCACTGCTGCTATTGTGGGTGTTGATCGTGGAACCAAGTAAAATGAAATCCTTGACAAATTCTCTTTTCTTTATTTATCGTGATGTTGCTTATTGGTTCAGCTGTAAGGATTTTTGTTTTCTTGATGTTGAGCCATAATCCATACTGAAGTCTGTGGTCTTGGGTCTTCATGAGTTAGTATGTCAAGTCCTGTTCACTTTCAGCAAGTAAATTTGTGTCTTCTCTGTAATACAGTCTGTTAATGAGTCTTCTTTAAATCTTTTTTTAAAAAATATTTTTATTTATTCATTGTGATTGAATGAAAGTGTACAATCCAGTTTAAATTTGCTTGCTTGTGTATGTGCAGCTCCTACTGCTCTCCTTGCCCAGTGACAGCACAATCCTCCTTTCTGTTCTGTACATGTCATAGCCACTTAACAATCTCCTGTACCCTCTTCCCCACCCTCTCCACTCCCCTCTAGTAAAAGGCCAGTAGGATGACATCCTATAGACGCATAGAAACATAAAGTATACACACGATATTGTCACTCTGTGTAGCCGAGTCCAATCTATTCGTGTCTAAGGAGTTAACCTCAGTAATGATTTATGGACAGGAGCAGCATCAGGTCTAGTGGCCATGCTCCCAGGGGAACCCCAAAGTCTTCAGAACATCAGTTGTGGTCTTTTAGTGGATTTCTCAGGGTGCACCTCTTTTAATTCTCGTGTTGCCATTGAGACTCAACTTTCTGAGCCCCATCATGGCTGTCACTGGTGGTAGGCAAGGACCATCTGGTTCTTCTGTTCACGTGTTGATGTAGCCAACCATTTACGTAGGTCTTTCCATTTTCTGTGTTCTCTTTCCCTGATGTTGTCTCATTCCTTGGTGATCATCAGTACCTGCTGAGTTGGGACAATTTGTTGTAACTTAGGTGGCAGCCTGGTAGCATTTAGGAACCCCCAGGTACCACTCACCAATTTGGAGTGGAGAAGACTCTCTTAGCAATACATTAGTTAGGGCACTTGGCCTCGATGTCCCCTGAGAGCATGGTTCCTAGACCTCTGCCCCTGCTACTCTGTCCTTGGCAATATTGGGTTAAGATTGGAAGAGTATTCATGTTATGTTGAAGTCTAGTTAAATTGATCTTCTTTCTAATGTGTGCTGTCACTGATTTCATCCAACCAAATTTATATCGACTGCCTAATCTATAACCAGACCTCTCCTTCTTCCCTCCCTTCCTTGCAGCCATCAAAGAGTCTTTTGTTCTATACATGAGTCTGTTGTTTTTATGTCCTTATAGTAGGGGTCTCATTCAATATTTGTCCTTGTGCTGCTGATTGATTTCACTCATTATAAAGTCTTTCAATTGAAACCAAGTTATGAAATGCTTCCTAAAATCATCACAGTTTACCTTTGTTGTTGGGTATATAAGTTGCTTCTACCTTTTTGCTATTGTGGACTGTGCTGCAATAAATATTTGTGTGTATGTATCTATTTATGTGAACGCCTTTGTCTTTGTAGGGTATTTTCCAAGTAGTGGAATTACTGGGTCAAATGGTATATCTATTTCCAGCTTTTTAAGTAAGTGCTAGATTGCTTTCAAGAGAGGTTGTACTATTTTACGATCCCACCAGCACTGTAGGAGAGTTCCAATTACTCCACAGCTTCTCCAGAATTTCTTGTTTTGTGTTTTTGGATCATGGCCAGCCTTGTTGGGGTGAGATGATATCTCATCATAGATTTGATTTGAATTTCTTTAATAGCTAATGATCATGAGCAATTCTACATGTGTCATTCGGCTGTCAGAATATCTTCTTTAGAGAAATGTCTGTCCATCTCTTTCTCCCATCACTTAATTGGGTTATTTATCCTTTTCTTGTTGATATTTTGTAATACTTTATAGATTATGGAGATCAGACATTGGTATGACATAGAGTTGCCAAATATTTTTTCCCATTCTGTAGGTGGTCTTTTAATTCTTTTGATGAAGTTTTTGGATGAGCAGAAGTGTTTGATTTTTAGTAATTCTCATTTATCTATTTTCTGTTCTGATGAATGTGCTTTGTCAGATTTTGAAGTCTGTCTGTACTGCATATTAAAACTTCCATTGTTGACTCTATTTTGAGTGAGCTTTATCACTTTAATTTTTATATTTAGGTCTTTTATCCAATTTAAGTTGATTTTTGCATAAGGTGTGAGATATGGGTCTTGTTTCAATTTTTTGCAGATGGATATCCAACTTTGCCAGCACCATTTGTTAAAGAGACTGTTGTTACCCCCGTTTAAAATCTTAGAGCCTTTGTTGAATATCGGCTGTTCATAGGAGGATGGTGGCATCTCTGGGGTCTCTACTCCATTCCACTGGTTTATCTGTCTCTCTTTGTACCAGTACCAGGCTGTTTTGACCACTGTGGCAGTGTAATAGGTTCTAAAAGCGGGTAGCGAGAGGACTCCCAGTGTGTTCTTCAGTGATGCTTCACTTATCTGGGGCTTCTTCCCTTTCCAAACAAAGCTGGTGATTTGTTTCTCAATCTTGTTAAAAAATGTCACTGTAATTTGTATTGAGATTGTATTACATAAGCAGATTGCGTTGGGCAAAATAGACATTTTCACAATGTTGAGTCTTCTATCCATGAGCAGGGTAGATTACTCTACTGATGTAAGTCTCTCCCTGTTTCTTGAAGTAAGGTCTTGCAGTTCTCTTTGTACAGATCTCTTATTCCTCTAGTTAGATTTATTCCCAGGTGTTTTATCTTCTTGGGGGCTGTAGTAAATGAAATTGATCTGGTGATTTCTTCTTTAATAATCTCACTGTTGATATAAAAGAATCCTACTGATTTACTTATGTTTATCTTGTATCCCGATACTTTGCTGAACTCCTCTTTACTTCCAATAGTTTATTTATGGATTCCTGTGGATTCTCTGTGTAAACAATCATATCATCTTCAAAGAGAGAAATCTTTACTTCTTCATTGCCAATACAGATACCCTTTATTTCTTTGTCTTGTCTAATTGTTTTGGCTAGAACTTCTAGCACAATGTTGAATAGCAGTAGTTAGAGCAGACATCCTTGTCTAGTTCCCATTCTCAAAGAGATTTCTTTCAGAATTCCACCATTTAGGATGATGAAGGCAGTTGACTTTGCGTAGATGCTACTGATTATGTTGAGGAATTTCCCCGCTATTCCTATTTTTCTGAGAGTTTTAACCATGAATGGGTGTTGAACTTTGTCAAATGCCTTTTCCGCATCAATTGACTAAATCAGATGATTTTTATCTTTTGTGTTATTAATGTGGTTGATTACATTAATTGTTTTACTGATGTTGAACCAGCCTTGCATCTCTGGAATGAAACCAACTGGATCATGATGAATCATTTTTTTTTATATGCTGTTGAATTCTATTGGCTAGAATTTTGTTGAAGACTTTTGCATCTAGGTTCATGAGTGACATTGGTCTGTAATTTTCTTTTTTTGTGAGATCTCTCCCTGGTTTTGGTATCAGGGTTATGGTGACTTCATAGAATGAATTTAGGAGTATTCTATCCCTTTCTATGGTGTGAAATAGCCTCAATAGTATCGGAGTTAACTTCTCTCTAAAAGTTTGGTAGAATTCTCCAGTGAAGCCATGTAGGCCAGGACCTTTTTTGGTTGGTAGATGTTTGATGACTTTTTCAATCTCTTCCTTTGCAGTAGATCTACTTCTCCTTGTGATATTCTTGGTGATTCATATGAATCTAGAAATTTGTCCATTTCCTCTAGGTTTTCAAACCTGTTAGTGTACAGTCTTTCATAGTATTCTGTTATGATATGTTTGATTTCAGCTGTTGTAACATCTCCCATCTCATTTCTTAATCGGGTTATTTGTATCTTCTGGTGTTTTTCTTCAGTAATTTTAGCCAAGGGGTTATCAATTTTGTTGATCTTTTCAAAGAACCAGCTTTGGGTTTTGTTAATTTTTTCAATTGTTTTTCTATTCTCTAATTCATTTAGTTCTGCTCTAATCCTTATAATCTATTTTCTTTTGGTGCCTGAGGGGTTCCTCTGTTGCTCTCTTTCTACTTGTTCAAGCTATAAGGTTAATCCTTTAATTTGGGCCCTTTCTTCTTTCCAGATGTGTGCAGTTATTGAGATAAACCGACTTCTGAGCACTGCTTTTGCCGTGTCACATAAATTCTGGTAGGATGTGTTTTCATTCTCATTTGAATCCATAAACTTATTTGTCCTTAATTTTTTCTATAATCCAAGGCTTTATGAGCAAAGTGTTGTTCAGTTTCCACAAGTATGAATTTCTACCTATGAATTTTCTGTTATTAATTTCAACTTTTATAGCTCTATGGTCCAAGAAGATTCTTTGCGGTAAATCAATGGTTTGAATTTTATAGAGAATTCCTTTATGACCTAACATATAGTCTATCTTGGAGAATGTTCCATGTGCATTGGAGAAGAAGGTGTACTTATCTGCTGATGGATGAAAAGATCTGTATATATCAATAAGGTCAAGTTGGTTGGTTGTTGCAATAAGCTCTTCTGCATCTTTACTGAGCTTTTTTCTGGATGATCTATCCATAACTGAAAGGGGAGTGCTGAAGTTTCCAGATATTATTGTGGAATGATCTATCTCATTTTTCAATGTTGTCAGTAGTTGTTCAGTGTATTTAGGTGCTCTGGTATTGGGTGCATAAGTATTTAATACTGTTAAGTCCTGCTTGAGTATTGAACCTTTCAGCGATAGTGACCATCCTTGTCCACAATGGTGGATTTTACATTAAAATCTATTTTATCTGAGATTAATATTGCCACACTTGCTCTTTTTTGTGTATTATTAGCTTTATATATATATTACTCCAACCTCCAATTCTCATTTTTTCACATCTTTAAGTCTAAGGTGTGTTTCTTATAAGCAACGTATAGATGGGTCATGTCTTTTGATCCAGTATGTCACATGCTGTCTCTTACTGGAGTGTTCAGTCCATTTACATTCAATGTAATTATTGGTAGTTATGTGCTTAGTGCTATCATTTTGATGTAATTACTTTTGTGTTGATGCTTTCTGTATTGCTCTTAATGTTCTGTTCTGGGCCATTCTTCTTTATGGGTTGTTGTTTCAGCGCTGGTTTTGTCTTCATTGAGACTTCTGTATTGCCTTTCTTATTTTGATACAATGCGTTGTTAATCTGCTTTATGGCTATATATGTATTATCCCCCTTAATATACTAACATTAAACCCAGTTTTAACCGCTTCATGACTCTGAAGCTTCCTCTGCATCTAAAAAAACTGTAACAATTGTAGTGTATCCCTCTTTTAATGTGATCGTATTATAGTTGTCACGATATGATCACAGATTCCTTTATTATAATACCGTAGCTTTGGTGAAGTTTTGTGACTTCCTTAATTGATTAGAAATTTGGATAAAGTGTCCTGAATTGTCACCTCAAATATACATTTAGGGAAGAGCTTCTTTCAATCTTTCATGTAATTTTGATTTAGTTTTTATGAAGTCTCTAAATTTCTCTTCATTTTCAAAAGTTTTAATTTTACAATCCTACTTGATAGATAATTTTGCAGGATAAATAATTCTAGGATGAAACTTTTTCTCATTCAGGGCTTTGAATGTGTCTGCCCACTGTTTTCTAGCCAGCATTGTTTTGGCAGAAAAGTTAGATGAAAGGATATAGGGTTTCCCTCAGAATGCTAGTTTTGCTTTGAGCCTTGCTGCCTTCAGAAGCATATGTTTGTGTTTTAGCTTTTGAAGCTTGATTATAATAAGCCTTTGTATCTTTCTTTTTGGGTCTAACTTTTGTGATGTTTGATAAACATCTTGGGTACCTGTGTTCTCTTTGCTCATATTCTCAGGAAAGTTTTCTGTCAGCATCTCTACAGCAATACTCTCTATATTGCCATTAATCCTCCCTTGTTCAGGAATTACAATTAAATGTAAATTATTCCTCTTCATGGAGTCCCGTAAGTTTCTTAATGCTTCTTCATTTTTCTCATTTCTTTTCTCTGATTTCACCTCATAAGTGTTGGTGTCAGTTTCTCTGCCTTCTAGGTCACTGAGTCTGAATTCTATCTATTCAACTCTATTCTTTTGGCTTTGGATAGAATTATCTAATTATGTAATTTTGTTATTTATCTGCTAAATTTAAGATTGTTGATGTTCCATCATTTCAAATAGCTTACCAAATTTTTCATTTTGTTCTACTGAATGTTGTTTAATTTCTAGGAGGTTTCTATATACAACTTTTTTGTCAACATCTGATAGATTCAGAAAGGCTTCTTCATCTGGGACATGTTTTGAATTTTTTGAATCTTTATTTAGGGAATTTTCTGGAGCATTTGAAGACTGCTTCTTTAAATGATTAATTGTGGTCTGCTGCCTTGGTGCCATCTAGACACTCTTTGATTTCTCTGGTAATGGATCTAAGAGAATTGTTGGTCACCAGCTGAGTCTAATACTCTAGCGATTTGCCCTACGTGTGCTCTCAAGGGTGGTAGACTCTGCTTATTGGGTAGCAAAGAGGCTGCTCTGCTTATGGAGAAACTAGGGGCTGTCAGCCAACCCTACAATGTGAGTCAGAGAGGGAGGAAAAGCTGAGGCCTCTCAACAGTCAGATCTCCAGGCAGATACATAGGTCTCTGAGCCTTAAATGTAAACTGCACTTCTATGCAGGGAGCTACCCAGGTGCTGAAGTGGGAGCTGGGAGCTGTCCAACTGGCTTACCTGAACAGGGATTCAGGAACAGCAGACTCCACCTGCCAGCTTATAATGAAAGTACGTCACCAGCCGTTTGTGGAAGGTGCAGTTCTCTGATACAATGAAACAGCAGAAGCAGAGATCAGAGGGTCTCTGGATTGTTTTTGAGAGGGGAAGATTAGTCTGATACTGTTGTCTAGTTAAATATGTTACCTCCTAAGGCTCCCCATATGTTCAATGCTCCCTACAAATATCATCCAGGCCTTAGTTCTCAGAGGGAAATGAGGCAATGTCTGTTTACTCTGCCATCTTTTAACGGAATCCAGTTGTTTTTCTGATGTTGAACTGGTCTTTCGTCCCTAGTGTGACTCCAACTTGGTCATGATGAATTATTTTTTTTAACATGTTGTTGATTATTATGGGCAAGGATTTTGTTGAAGATTTTTGCATCCAGGTTCATGAATAATATTGGTCTGTAGTTCTCCTTTTTTGTTTGATCTTTCCCTGGCTTTGGTACCAAGATTATGCTGGGTTCATAGAATGAATCTGGGAGTATTCCATCCATTTCTATGCTGTGAAACAGTCTCCATAGTATTGGAATTAATTCTTCTCTGAAAGCTTGGTAGAATTCGGTGGTGAAGCCATCTGGGCCAGGGTTTTTTTGGTTTGTAGTTTTTTGATGACTTTTTCAATATCTTCTTTTGTGATGGGTTTAGCAAGTTGTTCTGCTTTGCCTTGTGATAATTTTGGTAGGTGACATGAATCTAGGAATTTGTTCATCTCCTCTAGGTTTTCAAATATGTTAGAGTACAGTCTTTTGTAGTATTCTGTTGTGATATTTTTTATTTATGTTGGATCTGTTGTGACATCTTCCATCTCATTTCTTATTTGGGTTATTTGTTTCCTTTCCTGTTTTTCTTTAGAAAGCTTAGCCAATAGTTTGTCAATTTTGTTTATCTTTTTTTAAAAAAAGCTTTTGTCTTATGAATTTTTTCAACTATTCTTCTATTCTCTAATTCATTTAGTTCTACACTAATCTTTATGATCTGTTTTCTTCTGGTGTCTGAGGGGTTGCTCTGTTGCTGTTTCTCTACTTGTTCAAGCTGTAGTGTTAGTTCTTTGATTTGGATTCTTTATTCCTTCCAGATGCGTGCATTTATAGAAATAAAGTGACCTCTGAGCACTGCGTTGGCTGTATCCCATGGTTCTGGTAGGAAGTGTTTTCATTTTCATTGGAATCCATAAATTTCTTTATTTCATACTTGGTTTATTCTATAACCTGTGGCTTTCTTACCAAGATGTTCAGTTTCCATGAGTTCCAATTTCTATCTACGTTTTTTTCTTCTATTGACTCAACTTTTATGAATGTGTGGTCTGAAAGGATGGTTTCCAATAATTCAAAGTAGATTTTGCTGATATTTGCTTTATGTGCTAACACATGGTCTATTCTGGAAAATGTTCCATAGGAACTGGAGAAGAATATGTAGTTACCTGCTGATTGATAGAAAGTTATGTATATTTTGATGAGGTCTAGTTGTTTAATTGTTTCAGAAAGATCTTCTGTGTCTTTATTGAGATATTTTGTAGATCTGTCCAATACTGAAAGGATATTGTTGAAGTCTCCCACTATTATTGTGGCGTGATCTATCTCACTTCTGAATGTAGTCAGTGTTTCTTCAATATATTTAGATGCCTCAGTATTAGATGCATAGATATTTAATATCATTAAGTTTGTGTATTGAACCTTTCAGCAATAAACAGTGTCCATGCTTGTCTCTGGTGGTAGATTTTACATTAAAACCTATTTTATCTGAGATTAATATTGTCACATCTGCTCTTCTTTGTATATTGTTAGCTTGGTATATATTATTACATCCTTTAATCATCAGTTTGTTCGTATCTTTAAGTCTAAGGTGAATTTCTTGTAAACATCATACAGACAGGTCATGTCTTTTGATACAAGATGTCACTTGTCTCTTTATTGGAGCGTTCATTCCACTTACATTCAATGTAATTATTGACAGATATGTGTTAAGTGCTGTCATTTTGGTATATTTATTTCTGTGTTGATGTTTGCTCTGTTGCTGTTAATGTTCTTTTCTGGGACATTATGCTTTATGGATTAATGTTTCACCCTTTTCAGTATTGGTTTTGTGCTTGTTGAGACTCCTGTATTACGCTTCTGGTTTTGATATGTTGTGTCTTTATTGTGCTTTGTGGCTACCTTTATAATCCTTGTTAATAATCTATGTTTAAACCCAGTTTTAACTTCTACCTATCTTGTTAAATTCCTATACATCTGGAAGGACCATGACTACTGTAGTATCTCTGTCTTTTCAATGTGATGATATCGTAGCTTTCATGATATGATCACTGGATCACTTCTTTTGTTATTATAGCTTTGAGTCTTGTGCCTTCCCTAACTGAGTAGATTTCTGGAGATGTGTCCTGTATTAACTCCTAAAATACAGAGTTAATGTTTTTTTTCCCTAAGCCAAGAACTTCTTCCAGTATTTCTTTGATTTGATTTTTACTAAGTCTCTGAGTTTCTGTTTATCTGCAAATGTCTTAATTTCATTTTCATACTTGAAAGACAGTTTTGAAGGGTATATAATTCTTGGTTGGAAGTTTTTCTTCTTCAAGGCTTTGCATGTGCCATCTGACTGCCTCCATGCCAACATGGTTTCTACCCAGAAGTCAGAGAAAGCCTACAGGGCTTTCCTCTGAATGTTAGCTTTGCCTTTAAGAGTTTCTGTTTCTGTTTCATTTTGTTAAGGTTGATCATAATATATCTTGATGTCTTTCTTTTGGGATCTACATTGTGTGGCATTTGATACACATCTTGGATATCTATATTGTCTTCTTTCTTAATTTCAGGCAAGTTTTCTGTCAACAACTCAACAACCATATTCTGTGTTTTCAGGTGTCCCTACCTGTTCAGGAACTCCAGTTAATCATAGATTGTTCTTCGATAGAGTCCTACATGTGTCTTAATGCTTCTTCATTTTTCTTGTTTCTTTTCTCTGATTTCTCCTCAAAAATCCTGGTGTCAGTAGCTCTGTCTTCAAAGTCAGGAAGCCTGCTTTTCAGTTGTTCAATTCTGTTTTCTTGGCTTAGAATTGAATTGTCTAATGCTTTAATTTGTTATTGATCTGTTGGATTTCAGAATGCTAGTGTTTCATCAGCTTGAACAGCTTGCTTAATTTTCCATTTTTCTCCACTGCATTTTGTATCACGTCTGGGGGGGGGGTGTCTGTATAATCTTTTTGTACTTGACCTCTGATAGTTTCAGAAAGGCTTCTTTATCTAGGAAGTTCTTTGGTTCTTTCTTTTGGGAGTGTTGTGGAGCCATTAGTTGATTTTTCTTTACATGTCTGGCCAGGGTTTGTTGCCCATTCAACAAGTGCAGTGGTCAGTGAAAGAAAAGTTTCCCATTCAGTGGCATGTAGTCCAAATTGACAGCCCTATGCCATGCCCTAGGGCTCACTGGGTATCTGTAAGGCTCCATTTAACCATCCATCCAGGCCTTAGTTTTCAGAGGGAATTAAGGAGACACATGTCTAGTCCACTATCTTGACTCCACTGCCCTCTTCCTCCAATCTTGATGCCATATTCTTCTTCATATAGTCCAGCTTCTTGGATTATTTACTCAGTATGTAGATATAGTAAGCCTGGTGAAAAGATGCAGCCCTGACATTAAACTTTTCCTGACCTTAAACCATGGAGTAACCTCTTTTTCTGTTCAAATGCCTGCCTCTTGATCCATGTTCAGATTCCTCACGAGCACAAGTAAGTGTTCTGGATTTCCCACTGTGCAACGTTACCAATAATTTGTTATGATCCTTGCTAATGAATGCTTTCACATAATCAAAAAAATACATGTAAATATTTTTCTGTTATTCTCTATTTTCAACCAGGATTCATGTGACATCAGCAGTGATATCCCTTTTTCCATTTTTCTTCTGAATCCAGCTTGATTTTCTAGCATTTCCCTATTGATGTATTACTCCAACTGCTTTTGAATAATCTGACATAAAATTTTACTTGTGTGTGAAATTAATGATATTATTCAATAATTTCCTTATCCTTAAGGTAGATGAGGTCTTCATTAATGTAGACTATTAGTCCTGAAGACTTGTTTCTTCTTGGTGTCTGTGATTTTATTCTTTCTCTTTTGTTTCAGATGAGTAGAGAGTAACAGTTTTTTTCTTGGATAGGTGCTTGTACACTTTTCTGAATCCAGACAGGCCTCAACAAACCAGGCTGTAGAACATAACTTTATGAACTGTGTCATGATAACTGATTGGCTTGTCACATGAAAATGTGGTCCTAAACCTTCAATCCTAGAAGGTGTTTCAATCCCAGAAGCCTTTCAAACCCAGAAGCCTTTGATCTCATGAGGTGTTTGGTTCTGTCTAAGAAGTGTCTGTAATTGTGTCTTTATGTATTTTACTGTATATTAATATATACATGCATACACACATAAGTAAGAATGTATCTATATATGAAAACACATAAACATACCTATACACATACACCCCCAAACCAAACCAAACTCACTGCTGGCAAGTTGATTCCAATTTATAGCCATGCTATAGACACAGTCGGATCCGACTCATGGCGACACTTGGCTCATAGACACAGTAGAACTGCCCTGTAGAGTTTACAAGGAACACTTAGAGGATTTGAACTGCTGACCTTCTGGTTAGCAGCCATAGCATTTAACCACTATGCCACTAGGATATCCTATACACACATATGCATACTTACATAAATGTACATTATGCTTTTTGGTGGTTGTTGTTATTGCAGAATTATACACACCTTAGCAATTTCTGAGAGGTCTTTTTTTTTTTCCCCAGACATCTTTGTGACATCATGTGCCTTCATCATCCGTATTCATTTTGATGTTTCAGTCTGGGCACACTTCACTCTTATTCATTATCTGTTTCCCATGATCAAAAGTAACAAGTGTCTACTATCTGGAGTGAATCCCTCTGCCCTACTCCTCTATCCCTAATGATAACCAATGAACATAATTTTGTATGTTTACCTATTCATGTCATTTCATAAATGAAGGAACATATTATAAAAACTACCTTCCTGTCAAGATGGTTTTGACTCAGAGAAACTCTTTAGGACAAAAGAGAACTGTCACATATGGTTTCTAATGAGCAGTGGGTGGATACAAACTGCTGAGCTATTGGTTAGTAGTTAAGGTCTTATCACAGATCTTTGTGACTGACTTATTTCCCTCAACATAATGCCCTCTACAACCATCTACATTGTAAGATACCTCAGGATTTCATTTATCTTTATCAATAAGCAGTATCCATTGTATGTATATACCATATTTTACTTACCTAGTCACCTGCTGATGGGCATTTAGGTTGTTTCCATTATTTGCTATGGTGAATAGTGTTGCAATGAATATAGGCATGCATGTTTCTGTTCCTGCCACTTACATTAGATCCACCTCTAGAAGTGGAATTGCTGAGTCATTTGGCAGCTCTGAAAATTTTGGTGGCATAGTGGTTAAGTGCTATGGCCACAAAACAAAAGTTGACAGTTCAAAGCCACCGGACTCTCTTTGGAAACTTCATGGGACATTTATAAATTGTCCTGTAAGGTCAATATTAGTTTGAAATCACTCAGTGGCAATGGATTTGGTTTGTGTTTTTGCTATGGCAGCTTCACCTCTAGTGTTTTGAGGAAGCACTAGAATATTTCCATGTTTTACAGTCCCACCAGCAGTGGATGTGGGGTCTGATTTCTCGAAACTCCTTCTAACACTGTTATTTTCATTTGATCTTGGCCATCCTAGTGGCAGTGAAAGGCATTTCATTGTGGTTATGATTTACACTTCTCTGTGACATCTAGTGACACTGCATCTTTTCACATGACTGTTGATCATCTGAAGAACTTCTTCAGTGAAATGTCTGTTCTTTTCCTTTGTCCAGTTTCAGTTTCAATTGTCTTTTTGTTGTAAAGTTGTATTAATTTTTTAAAAATATATATGTTAGACCTTTATTAGTTATACCATTCCTAAGTATTTTTCCCTAGTTTGTAGGTTCTCTTTATCCTGTTGATAAAATCTTTATATTAACATAAGTGTTCAATTTTTAGGAGGTCCTAGAAATCTATTTTGTCTTCTGTTGCTTGTGCTTTCATTGCTATGTTTATTAAGCTATCGTTAAAGAATATTAGCTCCAAAGATTTGCTCCTAAATTTTCTTCTACGAAATTGATGAGTTTTAACACTTAAGTCTGTTCCATTTGGTATTAGTTTTTGTGTACAGTGTGAGATATAAATCTTGTTTCATTTCTCTGCATGTGGAAATGAGTTCTGTTAGCCTTATTCATTGAAGAGATTGTTCTTTCTCCATTGAATGGATTTGTCTTTCTTGTCAAAAATCAACTCACCATAAATATTTAGATTTATTTCTGGGTTTTCAATTCTATTTCCTTGTTCTATATGTATATCATTAAAGCATTGTCAGGTTGTTTTGATTACCCTAGCTCTGCAACATTTTTGAAGTCAAGAAATGTAAGACCTCCTACTTTGCTTTTCTTTAAAATTGCTTTGGCTATACCAAGTCTCTTGTCTGTCTGTATACAATTAAAGATTAATTTTTCTATGTTTGTAAAGAATGCCTTGGGAATTTTTATTAGAACTATGTTGTAACTGTTGATCATTCTAGGTAGTATAGAATCTTGGATATTTAAGTCTTTCAATTTATGAATATGGGATGTCTTTTCACCTACTTAAATTTTCTTTAATTTGTTTCAGCAGTGTTTTATAATTTTTGCTGTATAAACCTTTTACATCTCTGTGTAAATCTATTCCTAGATATCTCTTAAATGATATTGTAAATGGAGTTGTTTTCTTAATCTCCTTTTAAGATTTCTCATCACTAGTGTATAAAAACCCAAATGATTTTTGTGTGTTGACCTTGTGCCTGTAACTTTTCCAAAGTTTTGTGTTAGCTCTAGAAGTATTCACTGGGATTGTATACATATAGTACTGTGTCATCTGAGAATAGAGACTGATTTAACCTCTTCCTTTTCACTTTGGTTGCCTGTTAATTATTTGCTCATTTATTCACCCATCCTTCCATCCATCTATCTATCTATCTACCATTTTTGCCTTATTGCTCCAACTATGACTTCCAGTGCAATACTGAACAGAGTGGCGAGATTGGCACCCATGTCTTTTTTTCTGTTTACAGGTGGAGAATTTGTAATCTTTCTTCACTGAATATAGTGTTGTCTATTTGATTTTTTTTAAGAATGTCCTTAATTGTGTCAAGGAATTTCTCTTGTATTTCTATTTTATTAAGAGTTTTCATCAAGTAAAAAATATTTTGCTGAATGTCTTTGTACTGACAGATTTTTCAACATTGAATGAAACTTGCATTGTGAGAATAAATCCCAGGAACTCATGATATACAAGAACTGCCAATAAAATTTGTAAACCAACCTGGAAAAAGTGCTACATACCTCATTGCTGAATATCACTATGGTAACCTTCAAAGTACTCCCACTGGGAAGCTATGCATAGATGCTAGTGCCTAGTCCACCCTTCAAAGCAATTTTGGTATTCTTTTTCTGGAATGGCCATCAGAGATGTCATCGTATTACATTTAATGTCCTTAATGTTATCAAAATATCTTCCTTTCAATATTTCCTTTATCTTCATGAGTAAAGAAAACAGTCACTGAGTGCCAAGTCAGGTGAGCAAGTTTGTGAACTTGCTACCTTGCCAACATGCACAATGATCATTCTAGGAAGAGTTCGAAAATTGCTTCGAAGGGTAAACTAGGTACCGGCATTGTGCATAGCTTCCCAAGGACAGTACATCAAAGGTAATTGTAGTGATATTAAGCAACGAGGTATGTAGAACTTAGAACAAATTAAGTTTGCTGACTTAATTGCTGAAGATTGTATAATTCTTTTAATATACTGTTAAATCATGTTTGCTTATATTTTGTTGAGAATTTTAGTACCTATATGCCCAAGGGTTATTAGACTGTGAAAAAAAATGCTATTTATTAGTAATGAAATCAAATTTAGTAGAATGCCACGAAACTATTAAATTTGTCTAGTGAATAGAAATTGATGTCAGTTCCTTATGTTTTTATACAATTACAGCAAAGAACCAGACTTTTCTAGACTGTAAATCTGGGGTGACATACTACCAGGAAAAGAAAGTCAGAACATCATTTAAAATAATTAAGGCTCTGGGTCCTACGCTGAATAGGAGTTCTTGTTCTGGAGAACAGTGAGCAAGAAACAAAAAACTTGTAAGTGCAAGGTACAGTGAACTCTAAGTATCATACCCTCTTTGTTCTAAGCAATAACCTTGATTTTGGCCTAGGTGGATGTTCATTCCAAATGTAGGCATATAACTTAAAACCAACTTGTTGCAGTGGAGTAGGTACTGGGCTAGAAGTCAGAACATGGATTTTCTCATTAGAGTGACTATATAACCACTTCAACTCTCTTGTGAGAGTGGAGGGAATCATTTAATAATTATTAAGATTCAGCATGTGTGAGCAACATTTACTTTGGTTCTAGCCTAGAGCCAGTCACTTAAGAGTTCTCTGATCTCTGATCTCATAATACTCCCTTAGCCTTCCTGTGTTTCAGCTTCCTTATCTGTAACAACTTCTGACTAATTGCCTGTCATGGATTTAATGGTGTTGCCCCTAAACAATATGGGTAGCAATTTGGTTAGTCTATAATTCTTGGTACTGTGTGGTGTTCTATATGCTATAAACTCTGTGATGTTAAAGAAAGAAGGTGAGTGGCAGTTGTGTTGATAGGGCAGGATTAAATGTGTCAGATTATATTGTGTCTTGAGGTAATCTCTTAGGATATAAAGGAAAAAGAAGCAAGCAGGTTCTCACACCACAAGGAAAGGAGTGCCAGGAGCAGAGCACTTCTTTTTGGAAAGGACCCGGGTTCCCTGTGTGTCAGATAGGATTAACATTGTAGAAAAATTCTTAGCTAGCTTCTTTCTTAGTACTAAGACTTCTTTCTTCCTTATAAATGCTGACATATAAAGAAAACTTTCTGACCAATATTCACAAAGATTCTGAGTTTGTTTTCCCAGACTATTCTTGTCCAGTAACCAAACAGATCAACACCAATTTGCAGCCCATCATTTAGATAAGAATACTGTTCTGTTCCTGAGAGGAAACAAGCCTGAAGATGTCAAGGGCAACTCATCTTGAGACAAAGAAGTTGTGCCTTCTCCATTCTCCCCTCCTCTGAACACCTGCAAATCGGCATGCCTTGCCTACCCCCTTCTCTGCCATAAGCTCTTCTATAAAACTTGCCAGACTCAACTGAGATGTTAAAATGGTTTTTAGGGTGCTAACCCACCATGTTCTTAGGTTGTTGGTAATCTGAATAAAGCACACTTTAAAAATTAAGTTGCTGTCTTTGCATAACTGGCTTAGTAGTGACAGGCAGCATGAAGTCTGCAACCAGGATTTTTCCAGTAACACTCCAAGTCCAGGGGAAGATTGATGACAAAGACTTTCCTCTAGAACCAACAGAGAAAGCCTGTCCCTGAATTTGGATGTACAGCCTACTGGACTGTGACAGGATATAGTTTCTCTTTTTAAAGTCATGTGCTCAAGGAATTTCTGTTAAAGCAACACTAGATGACTAAGACAGCACCAAAGAATGTTGTGAGAATTAAGTGACATAATGTATATCTGAGGATTTTGAAAATAACCAATTGGCAGCACTATGTTACAAAGTTGGTAGATGTAATCCAATTTTTGCCATTGTTGACAAGAAATATGAGAAGTAATTGTGAGAGAATTGTCCATTATTCAGTAACATTATGCAGTCAAAATTCTAAATGTAGTGTGATCAAACCTTAGGTCTGAGTCAGTAGTTGAGATTTTAGCATTAAGATTCCTTTTCATTATTTCCTTGCTTGAATTCTCAGCATGTAGCCATTATGACAGCCTTCAGGCAAAAAGATTAACTTGATTCATCCAAAGCATATATGACTACTCATCCTGAACTTTTGAACTGAATGAAAAACCAGTGTCAACATTCTCAGTATACATAATTCCAGCTGTATGGAAAGTAATTAATTAATTTATATAGTGTTCTTCAATAACAGTTTGCTTATTTGGGGCTATTTCTGAAAACTGAGAAAAGAACCTAAAGACCAAAGACTCTCATCTCAAATAAATACTTACTATTGTCTTCTCTTTTCTCATATGTTTAAGAGTTGGAAAGCGGAGAATGGTTGCATAAAGAATAGGATTCTTCATATGCTATAGTAGCCAAACTTCAGACCCAGACTGCAAGTTTAACAACTAACAATGAAAGGAGCAAAACCATGAATTAGCTCACAAGTTATCTGTTCTTTTCTCTAACCCAATCACTTAGCCACAGTTCTGCCAGAAATGCAAGCACAAGATCAAAAATAAAGTATTATTTAAATTGAAACAACAGATGATTTTCCTGGGATTTAAAATAGAGTATTATGCCTGGATATAAAACATTAATAAACACTTCTCAAGACTGTAAAGTATGCTTGAAACCAGAACAAAGTGCAAGTACAAGATAATTAAGAAGATTTTATAACCAAGGACTTGATTGACCATTTAATGCTAACAGGAGTTCCTAGACTCTTCAGTTTTGCTAGGCTGTGCAAAATTAGCTTACTTAAAAAAAAATTAAATAGCTAAATATTTCTATTTTATTGTAATTACATCTATTTTCAAATATCAATATTATATTCTAGATCAAATTATTCTCACTTTAACATATGATCATAGCAATAGTTTTTTGAGCTGAAATGAGGCAATTTATGTCATGTGTATGAATCAGAGGAATGTGAAATATGCAACTTTATCCTGAAAACTGTTGAGAGGGTAGACATCATCAAAGGGAACCTAACAAGTACCCTGTTGGGCATGTCTACAGCAAAGATGTTCAGCAGAAGGAGGTGGCCATGCTCTAGCAGGTAGGAGTCGAGCATGCAGGTCCAGTGGGAAATGGAGGGAATTGACTGTCAGTTGAATATCTGCTAAACATGGTGTGCTGCTCCTGACAAGAGCCATTTTACTGATGTCTCTATAGGAGTGCCTGGGTGGTGAAATAGATACACACTTGGCTGCAAACCAACACACTCAGGTGCCTCACAAAATCGTAACACTCTACTTCCAAAAATCATAGACATTGAAACACATGAGGCCATCATGAGTTGCAATTGATGTGATAGAAATTTTTTTTTCTTAATTTTATGACAGACAACAACTAATTTTACAAAAATACTGTTGAAAGTGGTTGTATGGGTAAGGCAATGTATATATTGCATGTTGGCAGTTCAGAGGCTATTGAATATTCACTTGAGTAGCTAGGGTCAATATTTAGGGTCTACTAACTGGGAATGATAGTTAATTACTGTGGCTGATAGCCCAAAACTTAAACAGTTGAAGTACACCAGGCACTCCTTAGGAGTGGTTCTGCTCTGTCCTATTGGGTTGCTGTGAGTTGGAAACGACAACAAAAGCTTTCTATTTTATTTTTTGAAAATACTCTTGTTGGAGTTAAGAGCTCAGCTGCTATCCAAAAGGTCAACTTATCCTTGGAAACCCTATGGAACAGTTCTACTCTGTCCTGTCCTGTCTGTACTGAAGGGTCATTATGAGTAAGAATTGACTTGATGGCAATAGGTTATTTGAGAATGTCATAGATTGAATTGTGTCCCCCGAAAGATGTGTGTAGCCATTCGGCTAGGAGTTGATTTCTGACATTGCGTGATATTTCTATATGCTACAAACTTTGCCTCTATGATGCTAATGAGGGAAGATGGGCAGCAGTTGTGTTGATGGGTCAGAACTCACTATGTAAGATTATGATGTGCCTTTAGACAGTCTCTTGAGATATAAAGGAAAGCAGCTAACGGAAAGAGTTGGGGGCTTTATACCATGAAGAAGGAAGCAATGCTGGGAACAGAGTGCATCCTTTGGAAAGGACCCAGGATCCCTGAGCCTCATAAGCTCCCAGTCCAGAGGAAGATTGAAGACAAAGATCTTCCACATCCTACAGACAAGGTCTTCCCCTGGAGGTGACACCCTGCATCTGAACTCTGGTGGCATGTGACAACATAAATTTTTCTCTGTTAAAGCCATCCACATGTGGTATTTCTTTTAGAGCAGCACTAGATGACTAAGACAGGGAACGTCAGTAATTTTTTTCTGTGTAGCATCATCTCTCCCTACTACATAGCTTAAAATCATCACAGCAGTCAGATTCTTGACTTCTTGAGAGATAATGAAGAAAACAATCTGATCAAGTCTCTGCCAGTAAGGAGCTGAGCAAATTGAGCATTCTCGTTAAAATACTTGGTTTAGTTTCCTCATAAGAGAACTTAGACAGAAGTGTCTATATTTTTTATTCCTTAGATTTTTCATGAAGGTATTTGAGATAGCGAAAAAGGAAGTAGTATGAATATGGAAAACACTATTCAACATATGTTCCGATTATAATTTCCTATTATAAATTAAAATCTTATGCTATATCCTGAAAACCATTTAAAAGCTACATATACACCAAAGCTTTAAAAGTACTTTAAAAGTACATGGAACTTGCCCCACTGGCACAGTGGGTAAAGTAACCAAAAGGTAGCAGTGTGAACTCAATAGCTACTCCAAAGTATAAAGATGTGGCAGTCTGCTTGCATTAAGATTTATAGCCTTGGAAACCATGTGGGGGCAGTTCTGCTCTGTCTTAGAGGGTCTCTGTGAGTTGGGTGGGAATAGAAACAAAACTTTCATCCAAAAAATAGCAAAGAGAATATCTTGATTGCTCCTTTTCACTTCATATAAATTGACTATGATAAATAATTTCCTGCTCCCGTCTTCTTAATATCTGACTTCCCAGTTTTCAGCAGAAAGAGTCTAGTAATGATATAGCTGATGCAGCAGAGAAATTACTGTAGCAAAACATTCAGCTCAAGCTAATGAAAGCAAGTGAGAAAAAACAGAAGAGGGCTGAATTTATGCTGAAACTAATTTATTTCATTATCTGGCACTAGATGTAAATTGCAGTGTACTGGAATTAATCATTTAAAATAGATTGTTCATTTAGAAGGTGTAAAATTACCAACATTTCACTTGATGCTTTTTTTTTCTTTTTTTTTCCCTTCCTTTCCTGAAACTATTTGGTTTTTAAAGTATTTGTGTTTAACAGCCTAAAGAAGACAAAATGATCCAGATAGCTCCACATGGGAACAGAAACAGGAACAGAACAGGAATAGAGAAATAATCTGAAGAATTGAGCCAACTGGTAAGGTGGAGTGAATAACTTCTAGCCGTATTACATAAGGAAACATGGGAGAATATGCTCTTGGGGCGGGACTTCCTAAAGACTTCATTCAGAGGTGGGGTCAAGATGGCAGAGTAGTCGGGTGCTTTCTATGACACCTCTAACAACAAAGACCAAAAAGAAGAGATGACTTGATTGTATACGACATTCTAGGAGCCAAGAACATGAAAGGAAAAGTTGAGAAATGCACTGAGTAACAGGGAAGAGGGCTTAGGTCCAGAAGTACTTAGGACTGACTAGACCTGACCCTCTTGGAATCAGCTGCAGCCAGCATGGCATATGAAGCAGTGGTGTTTGTAGGGTACCCTTTTCAACAAGAGAGGTAGACAGGAGAGTCCACTCATGCCTCCAGAACCAGTGAAAAGGGGCACCTAGTCATCAAAAGTTAAGTGGCTTACTACTAATCTAAAACTTTCTGTCAGAAACAATCCTTTTTCCCTTTTCCCATGGCTTTCCCTTCCCTTTTCTGTACTGTGCCCAGCTATAGAATCTGATGTCATCAACAAGCCGGAAGCCGGATTTCTCAAGCCAAATCTGAGCCATTCTTCTAGACTTGGAGAAGAAACAATTTAACAAACCAGGGTAATGAGGGAAAAAAAATTGCTGTCTCCTCTGAGCTAGAAATTCAGGGTAGAAACAGTTCCTTGACTTAGAATCAGACATAAGTGGATGTGCCATTCTTACAGACACTTGGGGATAGCTGTTAACCTCCTGACTTTCTCAATGTGTGCAGTCAGATGCCTGAGCATATGCCAACTACCCCCGTCAATCTATGACAGTAGGAGAGTACCTACACCACACACTTGGTGACTGACTATGTGGACAACTGACATCAAGATACACAAGAAAAGTAGAAGGACTTGTGGGCTCGCATGTGTAGTAACAGTTCTAATCACTTGACGACAGGATGTTAGTACTTCAAAGGCAACAGTAACCAAACTAGCCCAGATGAAAGGGCTATTTGGACACTTTAAAGAAAAATAAGATGTTAGATCACAGTAAGCAAACATAAAATTAAAAAATTCAACAATTTACTGATGTCTGGTAGATAACAGTCAATGTCAAATCACTTAAAAAAGCAGATCATGATGGCTTTAGAAAGCTCCCAAAATGGAGAAACCTACCTTGCTCATAGGTAGAAAGGCTCAACAACTGTCTCAGTATAAATTCCTGTGGCTTTTAATGAGATGGAAAAACAAATTGCTAACTTTATATGTGAAAAGAAGAAGCTTCAGATAACTAAAACATTACTGAAGATGAAGAACGAAGTGTGACTGACTTTAGAAACTTTTACACTGCCACAGTAGCCAAAACAGCCTGGCACTAGTACAAAACCAGATATATACGTAGGTCAATGGAGCAGAATTGTAATCCAGACATAAAAGCATCTACCTATGAACAGCTGATATTTGACAAATGTGCAATGTCTAAAACTCAGGGAAAAGACAGTCTCTTTAACACATGGTGTTGGTATAACTGTATACTTACTATCAAAAAATTGAATCAAGTCCCATATCTCACACCATGCACAAAAACTAACTCAAAATGGATTCGAGATCTAAATATCACATCTAAAATGATAAAGGTCATTGAAGAGTAATAGGGACAACTCTGGTAGCCCTAAACACACGGCATGAAGAGACTTGCAAACTATTTCCAACAATACACAAACACCAGAAAAGAAAATAGATAACTGGGAGCTCCCAACTGGGAACTCCCCAAAATCAAACACTATGCTCATCCAAAGATTTCCTCAGAAGAGTAGAAAGACAACCTACAGACTGGGAACAAATTTTTGGCTATGGAACATCTGGTCAGTGTCTAATCTCCATAATCTACAAGATACTGCAAAACCTCAACAAGAAAAAGACAAATAGTCAAACTGAGAAATGTGCAAAGGATATGAACAGGCAAAAATATCCAGGCATTCAACAGACAAGTGAGGAAATGCTCACAATCATTACCTGTTAGACAATCCAAATCAAAACTACAATGAGATACCATCCCACCCCAACAAGGCTGTCATTCATCCAAACAAACCCAAAATAATCAATGCTAGAGAGCCTGTGGAGAGACTTGAACACTTACGCATTGCTGGTAGAAATGTAAAATGGTAAAACCACTTTGAAAATCTATTTGGCACTTTCTTTAAAAGTTAGAAATAGAAATATCATAATATCCAGCAATCTCACTTCTTGTATCCTAGATAAAGGTTGTGTTGTGAACAGTGTCCACAATATTAAAAAGACAAAATCAATGTAGGTGCCCATCAATGGATGAATGCATAAATAAATAATGGTGTATCTACATGCTGGATAAAGAACAATGAAGATATTGGGAAACACGTCATAACATGGAGGAACCTAGAACCATTACCCTGAATGAAATTAGTCAGTTGTAAAAGGACAAATATTGTACAAGACCACTGCTATAAGGACTCCAAAGACTTAAATACAGGAGACAACAGTCTTTGATGGTTACAAGGTGGAGAGCGAGAGAGGGGGGTTTTCATTGATGAGATACAGTTATACAAAGGGAGGAACAGCATTCAGTAGAGGGGAGATCAGAACAACTGGACTAAACCAAGAGCTAAGAGGTTTCCTAAATATAACCCGATACTTTGAAGGATAGAGGGGTCTGGATCAAGGGTCTGGAGACCACTGTTTCATGGAACATCTGTGTCAGCATAATAAAGAATTTTAAGACAATGTTCTGCATGTCAATGCCATCTGGAGTCTTAAAAGCTAGCAAGCTGGCATCTAAGCAATATCAACTGGTCTCAATCCACC
Organism: Heterohyrax brucei; assembly: GCA_028571685.1. Taxonomy (NCBI): domain Eukaryota; kingdom Metazoa; phylum Chordata; class Mammalia; order Hyracoidea; family Procaviidae; genus Heterohyrax; species Heterohyrax brucei. The sequence continues at coordinate 6,165,446 of CM053146.1, read as the reverse complement.
TTGAGCAGAAGAGAATAAAAGACCTCAAAGACATAAGGAAAATAAGAGCCCAAGGGATAGAAAGGGCCATATAATCCAGACACTACATCAGTGTGAGATCAGAAGAACCAAATGGTGCCAGACCATCACCAATGACTGCCCTGGCTGGGAATACAACATAGAGTCTGTGACATTGCAAGAGAAAAGCAGGTGCGCAGATCTTGAACCCTATTGCAAAGATCAGACCTGTCATTCTGATAGACTAGAGGAGGGTCCCCATATCACATGGCATTTGGACTCTCTCAGCACCAAAACTGAAACCATTCCTGAAGCCAGCTGTTCAGACAAGATTGGACTGGACTATAACACATAAAATAATACTGGTGAAGTGTGTGCTTTTTAGCTTAATAGATACAAGGAAGCTATTGGAGCAGCTCCTGTCCAGAGGCAAGATGAGAGGGTGGAGGAGGATGGAGCTGCTTGAAGGACTTGAGAAAAACAGGGTGGAAAGAAGAGTGTGTTGTCAAAGGGTGGAGAGAGTAGCTAGAGTTATACAGCAGTGTGTGTGTGCATGTGCGTGTATGTGCACATATGTATGTGTGTGTGCATGTGTGTATGACAAACTGGCTTGAACTGTAAACTTCCACTTACAGCTCAGTAAAATACTTTTGAAAAGACTTAATTCAATCACAGCCAAACCAAAGCCAGTGATTCATAATCTGGGATACATATTATAATTTCCTGGTGGCACAGTGTTTAAGAATTGAGACTGCTAATCAAAACATGGACTGTTCAAATCCGCAATCTGCTCCCTGGAAACCCTATGTGGCAGTTGTAGTCTGTCATATAGGATCACTGTGAGTTGAAATCCATACTACAGAATAAGTTTCATTTTTCAGTCTGAAAAACTTTAAAGAGCTACCAACTCTGAAACCTTACTCTATTTTAACTAAGGTACAATTACTGAGAATCACTGGTGCAGTACAAATATAATGCCACTTTTTCTAATAAAATCTTTGTGTGGGGCTTGAACAAAAAGTATTTATCAAAGGAATAAATAATTATATATCTTTTCCGATGTATAAATAAGGGGCTAGGAACTATGTGTCTGCGAAGATGCACTCAAGTATCTTTATTGAGGCAATTACTATGAGTGTGTACTGTAAAATACGTGCAGTATCTATTGAATGATGGTACAAAGGCTATATCTTTGGAAATGTTGGTGACATAATGGTTATATGTTACGGTGGCTAACCAAAAGATTGGCAGTTTGAATCCACCAGGCATGCCTTGGGAACTCTATGGGGCAGTTCTACTCTGTCCTACAGAGTTTCTATGAGTCCAAATCAACATGAGGGTGGTTAGTTTGGTTATGGAAACACTGGCGGTGTAGTGGTTAAGTGATACATCTGCTTACCAATGATTGGCAGTTCAAGTCTACCAGAAGCTCCTTGGAAACTCTATATGGCAGTTCTACTCTGACCTATAGGGTAGCTGTCAGTCAAAATTAACTCGGTGGTGGTGGCTTTTGGTGGCTATTCTATAAAAATAAAAAGGAAAATTACTTTGGAAGAAGAGCAAGGGAAATCTCATCAGAATCAATAAGAAATGGACTGGGATTAAAGAACATGTATCAGTAATCTATAAAACCCTGGTGGAATAGTGGGTTAAGTGTTATGTCAGCTGACTAAAAGGTCAGCAGTTCAAATCAACCAGGTACTCCTTGGAAGCTCTATGGGACAGTTCTACTCTGACCTCTAGACTCTCTATTAGTCAGACCTGACTGGATGGCAGTGGGTGGGTTATCAGTAATCTATTCTAGCATAATGAACCACTCCCAATCTCAAAGCCTTAAATACATATTTATATATATGTATATATATATATCTATATATCTATATATCTACAACAACAACAAAAACATTTATTGTGTTTTCAAGCACCCAAAGTAGACTCATGGATTCAGTTCCTCTAGACCAATCTTGATTGGGTCATTCATTTACCTGAGTTTAAGTGATAGATTCTTGGAGATCTGGCATGTCTAGGTTGGTCTTAAGTGGGATGGCTTGGCTCTGTTCCAAACATCAATCCCAGCCTTGTTCTTGTGGTGGAGACTGACGTCCCAGATAGAGTGAAACACACAAGTACTTTTTCAAGCCTCTCCTGGGGTTATGTTTGCTAACATCATTGGCCAAATTAAGCATCTTGGCCAAATCTGTGGGAGAATAAAAACCAAATCAGAGCTGTGGGAGAATGAAAAGTTCTAAGATAAAGGGTGTAGATACTGAAAAGGAGAACTTAATGTAACTGTATCTCCTCAGATGAATATCCCCCCACAGAACTACTGCTGTTTAGTTGATTCTAAGTAGGATTTGAAAACCTGAGTGATGGTGAGAAAGTGCTGTGGATGGGAAGAATGACATGATCCAGTAATTAGAGATAGAAAGCATAAAATTCTCTTTAGGGAAAAGTGACTTGCCCAGATGTGTAAAGCAGAGATAGTACATGGGCACAATATAGATTATGAAGTTGTGGATAAGTGTAATTTGGATATAAGACACTTTCACTTCTCTTTTCATTTCCTCATTAGAAGAACTCATAAAAGTGTTATTGCAAGGTAGTGATCTGATGTAAATCTTTTTTTTCAGACAATTAATTTGTCATGGATAAAGACGATAATGAACTCCTTTACTGGAATATGTAGCCTTGATTGCTAGTGGTTAAGATCTCAGTTGCTAACCAGGAGTCACCAGCTAGCTGCTCTACTCCATCTTATAGGGTTGCTGTGTGTTAGAACTGAGTCAACAGCAATAGGTTTGGGTTTTATTTTATATATATATATATATACATATATATACACACACACACACACACACACACACACATAGGGTCACCATGAATTGGATCCGACTCAACGGCACTTGGCTTGGCTTGGCATATATATATAATGCGTGTGTACTAAATAATAAAAGAACATGATTAAATGATCTCATCATTTTCATAGTCAGTAAGTTTGATGAGTTATTGTTCTTACCACAAAAAGTAGTTTGAAGATCTTTCTTTTGCTAACAATCTCAAGTAGTTGAATAGAATGTGGTGAAGAATCTATTTAAAAAATAAAGATATTCCAAACTCCCTGTGGTAAGTGTGACCCCCAAGTCATTTTACAAATTTTACTGTAATGAGATTCAAAGCAGTTTATGTGGACTTGACTACAAGCTCATTAATGAAATTGTTGTAAGGATAGGATTTCTAAGACATTATAATTAAGTGATAACCAGATAATTTATAACAAAGAACAACAAAAAGAAGTAGCTGCTGAAGTTCCTTATATACAATCAGAAACCTCATGACACCTACTGTTTGAATATAAACATGGTGATTTTCTGTTATTGAAAGTATGTGCAGTAAAACATACATCAATTCAATAATTCTTATGTTCAAATCGTTGACATTAATCACATTCTCCAAGTTGTACAATCATTCTTGCCCTATTTTTCCAAATTCTTCTTCCCTCCCTAACACGAACTCACTGCCCCCCAAGTTTCCTATCTGAACATTAAGATTGCTGTTATAAATTTCATTCCATGTAGATAGTTCTTCCAAAGACCACGCTGTTCAGTACAAATATTCTTTACTAAAGAAGTTAACATCTTTTTTGATTTAAGAAAAGCTCCATAGGATACTTTGGTTTAAAGTTTAAAATTTATCTCAGAGCAACACTGACTCTAGAAAGTGAAGATTCCTTGAGAATGTAGGTTTCTGTTTTGTATTTTAACCCCTTTTGGTCAGGATTCTTCTGCAGAATCTCTGATTAAAATTTTTAGTAATAGTAATAGGCAGCATCTGGTTCTTGCCTCACGGCAAAGGAAGCCATTGTTTACAGAAGCAGTTAGCCACATGTCCAATTTCCTCTTCTGTTCTTGAATCTCCTTCCTCTGATTATCTAGATCAACAGATACCAATTAATTGCGTCTTTGATAGCTGCTTGCAAAGTCTAAGCAACATGCAACTAACCAGGAAGCAGACAAGACATACTAAAAATGAGATTATGTCAAGTACCTGAGCTGCTCAGTGAAATAATGACCCTAAGCCTCCAAGGCAAATAGAAATCAAATCCCATGAGGTATTTGGATATGCATAAGCTGTCTCTGCAGCTGCTTTTTAAAATTATTTTTATTTTTTAGTAAGACTATGTGACACAACATTTACTAACTCAACCTTTTACAAATATGCAACTTAATGACAACAATTACATCAAGTATTTGTGCACCCTTACCTTTAACCAAAGAGAATTCTCCATCATCATAAACAAAAGTCAGTTATCCGTAAGTAGCAACTCCCTCTTTTCCCCTTCCAACACTAAAAATATTTGGCCTCTATACCTTTGCCTATTCTTCCCTTTTTATGTAAGGGAGGTCATTCAATATTTGTGCTTTAGTAATTGACTTACTTCACTCAATGTGATGTCTTCAAGCTCCATCCATGTTGTATAAGGTACCAGGACTTCATTTTGCTTTTTGAGTACTACTACTCCATTGTATGTATGCAGCACATTTTGTTTCTCCATTCTTTTTCTGATGGACGTTTAGGTTGTTTCAGTTAGTTATTATACACAGTGCTGAAAAGAAAATTGGTGTGTGTGTGTTCATTCTTGTTGCTGCTTTCAAGTCTGTTGGGTAAATTCCCAACAGTGGGATTGCTGGGTCATATGGTGGTCCTAATTTTTTTTTTTTTTCATTTTTGAGAAACTACTACATTGTTTTTAACAATGGCTGTATCATTCTGCATTTCCCCAGAACTGGCTAAGAGTTTCCATTTCCTCACATTCTTGCCAATATTTGCTATTTTCCATTTCTTCCTTTTTTCAATCTTAACCATCCCAGCGGGAGTGAAGTGGTATCTCATGGAAATTTTGACTTGCAGCTTTCTAAGGTCTCCAGATGTGGAAAATCTTTTCATATGGTTGTTGGTCATTTTAATATCATCTTTGGGGTAGGATTTATTCATGTTCCTTTGCTTTAGGTGAAAGTTTACAGACAAAATCAAATTATCGTTATAAAGTAGTACACATATTGCTCTGTGACATTTGTTGCCATCTCCATGATGTGTCCACTTTGTCCCCTTTTGGTCCTCGGTTTCTCTGTTTCCCTTCATCTTAGCTTTCCTGTCCTTTTCTACCTTTTGCCTTCCCTATTTGGGCTGGTGTGCTCATTTAGTCTCACATCCGTTGTTGAGTCCTGTGAATTATTGTTTATTATATGAGCCTATCTAATCTTCGACTGAAAGGTGAACTTCAGGAGTGACTTCAGTAATGTGTTAAAATAGTGTCTGGGGGCCATACTCTCCGACTTTCCAGTCGCTGTCAGATAAGTATGTACAAAGTCTGACAATTAAATTTGTGAACTCGTCCTGAAAAAAGTGCTACATACCTCATTGCTGAGTATCACTATGTTCAGCTTTGAAGTACTCCTCTTGGAAAGCTGTGCAGCACACACAACAGTGCCTAGTCCACCCTTCAAAGCAATTTTGGAACTCCTTCTGGAAAGGCCATCAGAGCTGTTGTGTTACCTTTGATGTCCTGAATGTTATTAAATCATCTTCCTTTCAATATTGCCTTTATCTTCAGATAAAGAAATAAGTCACTGGAGGTCAGATCAAGTGAGTAGGGAGGGTATTCCAATATGGTTGTCTGTTTACTAGTTAAAAACTCCCTCACAGACAGTTATACAATTAATTTCACAAACTTGCCTCAGAGCCATTGGGAGCAATAGCCATTCCAGAAAGGTTTCCATAATTGCTTTGAAGGCTGCACTAGGCACTGGCACTGACACATAGCTTCCCAAGGGGAGGACTTCAAAGGTGACCATAGTGATGTTAAGCAATGAGGTATGTAGCACTTTAGTTCACAGACTCAATGTTGGACCTCCTATGATCTTTTTTGTGAGTTTGAGTTTTGTCCTACATTTTTCTCATCTTCTATCCAGGGCCCCTCGATTATGATCTCTGTTAAAGCAGTTCATGGTGGTAGCCCAGAAACATCTAGTTGTGAAGGACTCAGACTAGTAGAGACTGTGGTAGTGGTAGTCCATTAGTTCTTTGGACTAATCTTTCCCTTGTGTCTGGTTTCCTTCCTTCTCCCTTGCTCCAGATGAGGTAGGGCCAGTAGATGCATCTTAGATGCCAGTTCACAAATTGTTAAGACCTTAGATACTACTCACCAAAGTAGGATGTAGAACATCTGCTTAATTAACTGTGTTATGCCAGTCGAAGTAGATGTCCCTGAAGACCATGGTCCCTAGTCCTTAGCCAGTAATTTTGTCACTCAGGATGTTTGGATGTAACTTCTGTGACTTTGAATTTGTCAACTTGGACTGCTTTTCCCAGTTTTGTGTATTATTACCCTTCACTAAAGTTACCTGTCTAGTTAATGCTTTTTCCCTCCCCATCTTTTCCTTTCCTCCTAATCATCAAAGATTTTTCCTTTTTGTATGTAAACCTTTCCATGAGTATTTATACTGATGGTCTTATACTGTTTTTGTTGTTCTGTAATTGGTTAATTTCACTCAGCAGTTTGCCTTCCTCAGTGATCCAGGTTGTGAAACATTTCACAGATTCATCCTTTTTCTTTTCCATTACATAGTATTTTATTGCATGTATGAACCACAGTTTGTTAATTCATTCATCTGTTGAAGGACGCTTAGGTTGTTTCCATCTCTTTGCTATTGTGAATAATACTGCAATGAATGTGAGTGTGCATGCAACTTTTAGTGTGACTGCTCTTATTTCTCCAGAATATATTCCTAGTAGTTAGATTCCAGGATCATAGGCAATTTGTATTTCCAATTTTTAAGGAAGTACCATATCATTTACAAAAATGGTTGTACAATTGTGCATTCCCTTCAGCAGAGCATGGGAGTTCTAATCTTCCAGAAACCTGTCCAGCATTTGTTATTTTTCTGTTATTTTTTTTTCTTCAATTTAGTGCTGGTAATGTTAGGGTGAGATGGTACCTCATTGTGGTTTTGAATTGTATTTCTGCAAAGACTATTGATCACAAACATTTTCCACGTGTCTGTTAGCCATCTAAATGTCTTCTTTGGCCAAGTGTCTGTTCATATCCTTCATCCATTTCCCAAACTGGATTATTTTGTTGTAGAAGTGCTGGATTTTCGTACAGATTTTATAGATTAGAGCTTTGTGGGATATGTCACAACTGAAAAATTTTCCCTGTCTGTAGGTTCTCTTTCTCTACTTTTGGAAGTCTTTTGATGTGAATTAAGTGTTTAATTTTTAGAAGATCCCAGTTATCTAGCTTATCTTTCTGTATTTGTATATTGTTAGTTATAGTGTGTATCTTGTTTATGTCATTTTGGGGACTTTCATGTCAACCCTATTTTTTTTTCCATGATCTTTACAGTTTTTGCTTTTGCATTTAGGTCTTAGATGTATGTTAAACCAGTTTTCGTGTATGATAAACCAGTTTTCGTGTATGATGTGAGGTATCAGTGCTGTTTCTTTCTCTTTCAAAATTTTTTGGCAGACGGACATCCATTCTTACTAGTACCATTTGTCCAAAAGAGTCTCTTTTCTTCATCTGAGGGAATTTGGCCATTTGCCAACGATTAGGTGACAGTAGTGGATGGATCCTGTTCCATTGGTAACATCTGTCATTGTGCCACTATCAAGCTGTTTTGATCATTACATCTGATTCTAAGCTCAAGTAGTGTGTGGCCTCCTACTTTGTTCTTGTTCTTCTGTAAATCTTTAGTTGTGTGGAGTCCCTTTTCTTTAGATGCAAATTTAATGATTATTTTTACAGCTCCTTAAAGAATCCTGTGGATATTTGGATTAAATTTCATTATACTTGTAAATTGTTTTGTGTAAAATTAACATTTTCTCAATGTTGAGTCTACCAATCCATGAGCATGATGTGTTTTTCCACTTAATGCTTGTCTCTTTTGGTTCTTGCTCTAGTGCTTTGTAGCTTTCTTTATGTATGTCTTTTACATCCTGGTTAGAGTTATTTCTCACCACTTTCTTTTTTAAAAGGGATATTATAGATGACATTGCTTGCCTGGTACCCTTTTCATCATTCTCTTCTCCTTCCTGCTGTATAAGAATATACGCCAGTATAGGAATATACACTAGTAAAGGTGTATGTTGCAGGTCTATGTTGTATCCTGTTACTCTGCTGAGTCTTTCTGCTGTTTTCAGTAGTTTTCTTGTGAGTGTTTAAGGTTCTTTATGTATGGTGTCATATCATCTACAAATAGGGATAGTTTTTGTTACTCTTTACCAGTCTGGATGCTATTTATTTTTCTTGTCTTATTACTCTAGTAAGGACTGCTTGCAAAATGCTAAATAGGTGTGGAGATAAAGTGTACTCTTGTTTGCATTCTCAGGGGGAATGTTTTCAGACTCCGTCCACTGGGAATGCTGTTGTCTGTTGTTTTGTATAAACCAAAAACCAAACTCACTGCCATAAAGTCAATTCCAACTCACAAAAACCCTACAGACAGAGTAGAATAGCCCCATAGACCTTCCAAGGAGCGCCTGGAGGATTTGAACTGGTGAACTTTAGGTTAGCAACCATAGCATTTAATCACTAGGCCATCAGAGTTTCCATGGTTCTGTGTAGATGCTCTTTGTCATATTGAGGAATTTATTTTCTATAACTATTTAATTGATAGTTTTTCTCAGAAATGGATGTTAAGCTTTATGAAATGTCTTCTGCATTTATTGAAATGATTATGTGATTCATTTGTTTTATTCATGTGATAGATTATATTGATTGATTTTCTAATGTTGAAACACTCTTGCATACCTGGTGTGAAGCCCACTTGATCATATTATATTTTTTAATACAATGCTGAATTCTACTGGATAGCATTTTGTTGATAATTTTTGCATTTATTTTCATGAGAGATACTGGGCTGTGATTTTCTTTTGATGTAGTAAATTTCCCTGGTTTTGGTATCACGACTATGCTTATTTCTTGGAATAAATTTTCGAGTATCCTTTCCTTTTCCATGTTCTGAAACATTTTGAGTAGTACTGGTGTGAGCTCTGCTCTGAGTGTTTGGTAGAATTCTCCAGTGAAACCATCCGGACCAATACTTCTTTTTTGGGGGAGTGGAGTTTGTTGTTGTTGTTGTTGTTTTTAATTACCTGCCCAATCTCTTCCCTTGTTGTGGGTCTGTTGAGACTTTCTACCTCTGTGTTATTTTAGATAGCTAGTGTGTTTCTAGAAATTTGTTCATTTCCCCTGGATTTTCAAATTCGTGGAAGTATAGTTTTTCTTCTGCTCTGTTATGATTCTTTTTATTTCACTTGGGTATGCTGTAATGTCTCCTATTTCATTTCTCATTTTAGTTGTTTCTTCACCTGTTTTCCTCTTGTCATTTTGACCAGTGGTTTGTTGAGTTTGTTGATTCTTTCAAGGAAGCAGCTTATCTTTTAAACATATTATGTTGTTTTTCTATTCTCTGTTTCATTTACTTTGGCTCTGATCTTTATTACTTCCTTTCTTCTGGTGGCTATGGGCTTCCTCCGCTGTTCTCTTTCTTTTCTTTCAAGTTATGTAGTTAATGCTTTGATTTTATCTCTTCTTTTTTTAATACGTACACCTATTGCTATAAATTGAACACTGTATTTTCTGTGTCCCAAAGGTTTAATACAATGTATTTTCTTTGTCACTTGATTCTAGGAAGTTTTTGAATCCTTTTTTGATTTCTTCTATTACGCGGAGGTTGTTAACAAGATGTTGCTTAGTTTCCATGCGTTTTTTTTTTCTTCCCCTTGCCATTCCTGTTACTAATTTTTACTCTTTACAATACTGTGATCAGAGAAGATACTTTGTATTATCTCAGGGTTTTAGATTTTTTAGGGGGGGGATTGCTTTGTTGCCTAATATGTTATCTGTTCCAAAGAATGTTCTATGTGAATTATAAAAGAATGTATAATTTGTTGTTGCTAGTTAGAGTATTCCATATATGCCAATAAAGTCGAGTTGACTGAGTGGGGCCTTTAGATCTTCTGCAATTTTCTTGAATCTGTTTCTGTGTGTTCTGCCCTTTATGAGAATGTGTGTTGAATCCTCCTTCTATTATTTGGAACTGTAGAATTTATCTTTTCTTTGCCATTAGATTTGTTTCATATGTTTTGGAGACCAGTCATTTCATTAGTAGATATTTATTATGGTTATGTTGTGCTCCCTCCCCACCCCTCGTAGTCATTATATAATGTCTGTCCTTGCCTTTTATGGTGGATTTGCCTTAATGTCTACCTTATCTGACTTTAGTTTTGCCATTATGTCTCTGTTTGGGTTGCTGTTCACTTGATATATATTTTTATCTTTGATTTTTTAATGTATCTAAGGTATGTCTCTTGTAGGCATCATATTGGTAGGTGTATTTCTGTTCTAAATTCAGTCTGTTACTCTCTGTCTCTTTACAGGTGCATTTAAGCCATTTACATTCAGTATGATTATCAAAATGTTTGAGTTTATTGTTGATTTCTTATAGTACTTTTCTGTGATACTGACATTGTCCTCATTCCTCTTAATCACCTGCGCTGAATTCATTTTGCTTGAGATTCTTTTTCTTTTCTTTTTTTTGGTATGTGTGTGTTTACTGAGACTTTGTTTTTCTTCTTTCTTTTTCAAGAATAGGTTTGTTAACTTTCTTTGTGCTTATCTTGAAATTTTCCCTATCTTCCTAAGTTTGAACAAATCTTTTATTACTTGCTGTCACCTTCACTTCCTTTCTGTCTGAAAGTTCTATAACTATATTGCTTATCCCCTTCACCCCTCCTTTTAATTCTATGATGTTGTTCTACTTTACTTAGTAACATCTCTGGTTCTCTACTGCAAGTCTTTTAGTTTTGTTTCATTCCTGAAAGTTTTTTTTTAACCTAGCTTTGTATGTGGCTGATGCTACACTGTGTACTAGATTCAAGTTGTTGTCTGTTGTTGTTTTTCTCACTGAAGGACTTCCTTTAATAATTTGTATAAGTATGGTTTTTACATATTCTATTAATTTCTGTTTATCTGGAAATGTCCCAGTGTCATGGACTGAATTGTGTCCCACCAAAACTACATGTAGAAATTTAGTTGAGTCATGATTATCAGTATTGTTTGATTGTCACCCATTTTGTAATTTTTCTATGCTGTATGCTGAAGAGAATTAGAGTGGGACTGTAAGTCTCTTCCTAGTCATCTCCCTGCTCCACTGTAAAGGGAGTTTCCCTGGAGTGTGACTTGTATCACCTTTTATCCTTTAATCTTGTAAGAGTTAAAAGGAAAGGAAAGCAAGCAGAGAGTGGAAACCTCACACCATCAAGAAAGCAGCACCAAGAGAAGAGTGAGTCCTTCAGATCTGAGGTTCCTGTGCCAAGATGCTCCATGATCAGACTGAAGCAACACACTGACTTTCCTTCAGAGCCAACAAAGACGGAAAGCCTTCCCGTGGTGTGGACACCCTGAATTCAGAGTTGTAGCCTACTGGACTGTGTAAGAATAAACCTTCCTTCATTAAAGCCATCCACTTGTGGTATTTCTGTTAGAGAAGTACCACATGACTAAAATACCTAGTTTCATCATCGTGTTTGAGCAAGAGTTTTGCAGGATGGATGATGCTTGATGTTTGCTTTTTCCACTTCTCTCATCACTCACAACCATTGCTTTTTTCTGTATGTAAACTTTTTTTTCATAGTCTCATAGACTATGCTTCCTTTCGTGATACTCTAATGAAACTCCTTATTTTACTAGATTATATTCTTAAAAGTGGGATTGCTGGATTGTATGCTATTTTTTATTTCTAGCTTTTTAAGGAGGTGCCATGTCATTTTTCATACCACTGTAACATTTGAAACCCTCAGTGCATAAGAGTTCCAGTTGTCCTACAACCTCTCCAACATCTGTTCAGTCTATCTATCTACCTACCTGGCTACCTGTCTACCTACCTATAAACCTACCTATCATTCATTTATTTATATATTTATGATTAGCAACAGTGCTGTTGTTGTTAGATGGTATCTCACGGTAGTTTTCATTTACATTTCCCTAAGGACTAATTGGAAACCTCGGTGGCACTGTGTGTTAAGTGCTATGTCTGCTAACAAAAAGGTTGGCTGTACAAATCCATCAAGCATTCCTTGGAAACTCTATAGGGCAGTTCTACTCTGACCTCTAGGGTCACTATGAGTGGAACCCAACTCAACAACAGTAGGTTTGGTTTGGGTTTTGGAAGGACAGATCAGAGCCCTAGAAGAGCAATAGTCAAGAACTACGGCTGCAAACCAAAAAGTCAGCAGTTCAGATTTGCTAGCTGCTTTTTGGAAATCTTACCAGGCAATTCTACTGAATGAGTTGGAATTAATTTGATGGCGATGTGTTTTCAGATTTTAATGGCTAATTACCAGGAGAATTTCCTTATGAATCTGTTAGCTGCTTGAATGGTCTCTTTGGTGAAATGTCTGTTCATGTAATTTGCCCATTTTTTGATTCAATTATTTGTCTTTTTGTGTTGAAGTGTTGAAGTATTTGTCATAGCCAAAAATTTCTTTCCAGTCTGTAAGTTCTCTTTTTATTCTTTTGGCGGTCTTTGGATGAGCATAAAATCTTAATTTTTAGAAGGTCATAGTTATCTAGTTTATCTACCAGTGTTTATAAACTGTTAATTATGGTTTGTGCTCTATTTATGCCACATATTGGGGCTCCTAGAATAGTTCATAATTTTTCATCTATGATCTTTGTTGTTCTAGATTTTATGGTTAGGTCTTTGGACCATTTTGAGCTAGTTTTTGTGTATAGTGTGAAGTATGGGTCCTGTTCTAGTTACTTATTTATTTTTACAGATAAGTCTTCTATTTTGCCAGCACCATTTGTTAAAAAGCCTGTATTTTCCTCATTAATGGATATTGGTCTTTCATCACAAATCAACTGACAATAAGTGAATGGATTTATACTTAGGTTCTCAGTTCTAGTTCATTGGTCTATGTATCTGTTGTGCCAATACCAAGCTGCTTGACTACTCTGGAACATAGTATAAAGCCTCCTACATTGTTTTCTTTTAATTCCATTATAGTTTGCTCATCCAGAGCCTCTTTTCTTTCCACACAAAGCTGGTGAGGCTTCCGCAAAAGAAATTGGTATGAAACTCATAAGGTGTTTCTGCCTAAGAAACAAATTCTCTTCAGTCTTCGAATAGGATGTCAGCTAGCTGGTCCTTGCAGTTGCTACTTGTCTGATGTACCAACGGGGGTAGGAGAGGCCTGGCCCACTCATGTAGTGCCAAGATTATGTTTCTGTAAGCTTGGCCAGTACTCTAGGAATTTTCTCTGTACATTAAGAGGCACCATGAACTCTGATATCTATATGTTGTTATTGTTTTCAGGTGCCAGTGAGTTAATTGCAACTCATAGTGACCCTATAGGACAGAGTAATACTGTTCCATAAGGTTTCAAAGGAGTGGCTGGTGGATTTGAACTATCTACCTTTCAGTTAGCAGCCAAGTTCTTAACCACTATGTCCTGATATCTCTATAGGTCTCTTTCATGCTTTCACCTGCCACTGTCTGCCTCCATTTTTTTTTTGTTTGTTTGTTTCATGTAGAAATTGCGCAGTAATTTTACAAAGTCATGGTGCTGGAAGAAGGCAATGAATGAAGGAAATATATACCAAAGGAGTAATTTTCCTACCATACTTTTTCCTTCTCTGGTCATTTCTCTGTACCAGTTTATGCTGTTGTGTTCTGTCTGTTGGTAGATATTTTTTCAGTGTCTGCTGGAGATTTATTATTGTGTTTTTTTGTTGATTGATTTTTTTCTTGTAAGGGAAGTCAGAGTCATTGCCCTCATACATTGTTTTCATCTCCAAACCTGTAATTTAATTTATCTTAAAAGTAAGATACTGTTGTCAAGACAGAAGAATTATGAAGGCAACTGACACCCCTTTAGAACTAACTAGATGTTACGGTTTGAACTACTGTGTATTCCCAAAACATGTTTTCTAAATCTTAATATCTATGCCTGTGGTTATAAAGCCATTTGGGAGTGGATTGTCTGTGTTGCGTTTCTGAAGAAAAATTAGTGTAGGGTGTATACTGAGTCAGTCTCTTTTGAGATATAAAAGAGATTTAAAAAAACAGGCAGAAAGGAGAAATGGGGGAAGATATGTACCTTGCCACAAGAGGATCACTCAGGAGGAGAATTTCAGAAGACAGAAAGATCTTCCTCCAGACTTGACGGCTATAGTGCACATACAAAACTTGAAATTCCAGTCCTCTAAACTTCTAAATTTCTGTTTGTTAAAACCAGCACCTTATAGTACATCTGTTATAGCACCAATCAATCATTAAGACAGAAATTGGTACTGAGAGTTGTGTGTTGCTTTAACTGCTGTCTAAAATTTGAAAGTGATTTTGGAATTGCATAATAGAGGCTGTAAGAGTTTTCTTTTTTATTATGATTAACTGAAAGTATACAATACAAATTAAATGTGCATGTCCACCTACCTGCAACTCGCTCTGCTCTCTTTGACCAGTGACACCACACTATTCCTTTTCATTCTATATATGTCACATCCTCTTAACAATCTTCTGTCCCCTCCTCTCCATCCTCTCCTCTTCTTTCTAGTAAGAGGCTAATAGGACAGCATCCTACAGATGTATAGAACCATAAGTACGTACATCACATTGTATCCCCAAATCGAGTCTATTCCTGTCCAAAGAACTGATCTCAGTAATGCTTTCTGGAAAGGGGCAGCAGCAGGTCTAGGGGCCATGTTACCAGGGGAAGCACTAGGCTGCTGGACCATCAGTTGCAGTCTTTTAATGGAGTTCTTGAGGTGCACTCCTGTTTTCCTCATGTTGCTGCTGGAAGTCAACATTCTGTGCTCCATTATGGGTGTCCCTGTTGATGGCTGGGCACCATCTAATTCTTCTGGTCACATGTTGATATAGTTACCCATTTACATTAATTGTTCCATCTCCTGGGCCCTTTTTCCCTCATGTCTTTGCTATTCTTCGTGATCATCTCTTCTAGATGAGTTGGGACCATTTGGGGTACTTCAGATGGCAGCTTGCTAGCTTTTAAGACCCCAGATTCCACTCATCAACATGAGGTTCAGAAGACTCTTAACAATAGGCTAGTTATGCCAATGGGCTTCAACGTCCCCTGAGAGCATGGTCCCCAGACCCTAGCCCATTTTACTCTATCCTTGCAATATTGGTTTAAGATTAGAAGAGTTTCCAGTTTATGTTGAAGTCCAGTTAAGTTGATTTTTCTACTCTGTGCTGTTACAACTCTCACCTAAACAAATTTGTATCAACTATCTAATCTGTGACAATCCTTCTCCCTCTCTCTCCATACTTGCAGCCAGCAAAGAGTCTTTTCTTCTGTACATAAGTTTATTTTTAAGTTCTTATAGTAAGGGTCTCATACAATATTTGTCTTTTTGTAACTGACTGACATCAACTCAATGTAACATCTTCCAACTGAAACCAGGTTATGAGATGTTTCCTAGAATCATCATTATTCTTTACCATTGCATAGAGTTCTACCAACTATATGTATCATAGCTTGTTTATCCATTCATCTGTTGTTAGGCATCTGGGTTGATTCTATCTTTTTGCTGTTGTGGACTGGATACAATAAACATTTTTGTGCCTGTCCTTGATTCTATATATTCCTAGCAGTGGGATTACTGGATCAAGTGGTATTTCTATTTCCAGCTTTTTAAAGATGTGCCAGATTGCTTTCCAAAGATGTTGTACGATTTCACAAGCCCACCGGCAGTGTAGGAGTGTTCCCGTCTCCCCACAGCCTCTCCACTATTTGTTGTTTTGTGTTTTTTGAATCATGGACAACCTGGTTAGGATGAGACAGTATTTTGTTGTAGTTTTGATTTGGACTTCTCTAATAGCTAGTGATCATGAGCATTTCCTCACATGTCTTTTGGCTGGCTGGATGTCCTCTTTGGTGAAATGTCTGTCCATCTCCTTTGTCCATCACTTAATTGGGTTACTTACCTTTCTTTTGTTGATATTTTGCAATACTTTGTAGATTACGGAGATCAGACATCAGTCTGACGTGTAGTTGCAAAATATATTTTCCCACTCTGTAGGTGATCTTTTAATTCTTTTGATAAAGTCTTTGGATGAACAAAATTGTTTGATTCTTAGTAGTTCCCATTTGTCTATTTTCTCTTCTACTGATCATGCTTTGTTAGTCAAATTTTGAAGTCTGTCTAAGCTGTATATTAAAACTTCCATTACAGATCCTTTTTGTTCGTATATGCTCTTTAACGTTTTAGATTTGAATTTATGTATTTGATACGATTTGAGTTAGCTTTTGGATAACGTGTGAGATGTGGGTCTCATTTCAATTTTTTGTAGATGGATATCCAATTTTGCGAGCACCATTTGTTAAAGAAATTGTTCCTAGCCCAGTTTACCCATCTTAGGGTCTTTTTCTCATGTCAGTGGTTCGTAAAAGGATGGCGGCATCTCTGCGGTCTCAACTCTGTTCTGTTGGTCTATATGTATCTTTTTGTGCCAGTACCAGGCCGTTTTTGACTACTGCGGTAGAGTAATAGTTTCTAAGGTCGGGTACTGTGAGACTTCACACTGTGTTCCACTTCTTCAGTAGTGCTTTGCTTATCCGGGGTTTCTTTCCTTTCTAAACAAAGTTGGTGATCTGTTTCTCCATCTCATTAAAAATGTAAGCGGAATTTGTATTGGGATTGCACTGTATACGTGGATCACTTTGGGTAAAACAGGCATTTTCACAATGTTAAGTCTTCCTATCTATGAGCAGGGTAGGTTTGTCGATTTATGTCAGTCTTTCTTAGTTTCTTACAGTAAGGTCTTGTAGGTCTCCTTGTATAGGTCTCCTATTTCTCTAGTAAGATTCATTCCTAGCTATTTTATCATCTTGAGAGCTATAGGAAATGGTATTGATTTGGTGAATTTTTTTCTTTGTTGATCACTTTTTTGGTATAAAGGAATCCTACTGATTTAGTTATGTTAGTTTATATCCTGATATTATGCTGAACTCTTCTATTAGTTCCAGTAATTTACTTATGGATTCTTTAGGGTTCTCTGTGTGTACAATCATATCATCTGCAAATAGGGAGATTTTTTCTTCTTCCTTGCTGATCCACTTGTCCTTTATTTCTTTGTTTTGCCTAATTGCTCTGGCTAGAACTTCTAGAACAAGTTGAATAGAAGTGGTGAGAGTGAGCATACCCGTCTAGCTCCTGTTCTTAAGGGGAATCCTTTCAGTGTCTCTCCACTCAGGAAGATGCAGATAGTTGGAGTTGCATAGATGCTCCTTATTGCATTGAGGATCTCCCTTTCTAGGCTCATTTTGCTGAGAGCTTTTAGTATAAATCGATGTTGAACTTTATCAAATGCCTTTTCTGTATGAATTGACAAAATCAGGTGATTCTTATCTTTTGTGTTATTTACGTGGTTGATCATGTTAATTGTTTTTCTACTGTTGAACTAGCTTTTCACCCCTGGTATGAATCCAACTTTGTCATGTTAAGTTATTTTTTTGATACGTTGTTGAATTCTACAGGCAAGGATTTTGTTGAAGATATTTGCAGCCAGGTCCGTAATTTTTGTTATCAGTGGGATCTTTTTCTGGCTTTGGTATTAGGGTTATGCTGTCTTCATAGAATGACTTTGGGACTATTCCATCCCTTTCAATGCTGTGAAATAGTCTCAGTAGTATTGGAACTAACTGTTCTTTAAAAGTTCAGTAGAATTCTGCAGTGAAAACTTCTGGGCCAGGACAATTTTTGGTTGGTAGTTTTTGATGTCTTTTTCAGTCTCTTCCTTTGTGACGGATTTTTTGTAGGTGATGTAGGTGATGTAGATTTGACCATTTTCGCTTGGTTTTCAAATCTTTTAGAGTACAGTCTTTTGTAGTATTCTATGTTGATACTTTTGATTGCAGTTGGGTCTGTTGTGACATCTTCTGTCTTGTTCTTTACTCAGGGTATTTGCTTCCTTTCTTCTTTTTCTTTAGTAAGTTTAGCCAGTGGTTTATCAATTTTGTTGATCTTTAAAAAAAAAAAAAACAGCTTTTGGTTTTGCTATTTTTGTAATGGTTCTTCTATTTTCTAACTCACTTAGTTCTGCTCTAATCTTTATGATCTGTTTTCTTCTGGTGTCTGAGGGGTTTCTCTGTTGCTCTCTTTCTACTTGTTCAAGCTGTAGGGATAATTCTTTTTTTTCAGTCCTTTCTTCCTTTCAATGTGTGCATTTATAGAGACAAATTGACCTCTGAACACTGCTTTGGCTGTATGCCATAGGTTCTGGAAGGATATATTTTCATTCTTTTTTGATTCATAGATTTATTTTGTCCTTGATTTTTTCTGTAATCCATGACTTTTTGAACAAGGTGTTGTTCAGTTTCCATGAGTTCAAATTTCTATCTTTGTTTTTTGTCTGGTATTGATTTTAATGTTTATGGCTTTATGGTCTGAGAAGATGTTTTGCAATTATTCAGTGGTATGGATTTTGTTGACACTTGCTTTATGTCCTAACACTTGATCAAATGTGGAAAATGTTCCACGTGCATCAGTGAAGAAGGTGTACTTATCTGTTGATGGATAAAAATTTCTGTATATGTTAATGAAGTCTATTTGGTAGATCTTTTGTGTCTTTACTGAGCTTTTTCCTGGATGATCTGTCCATTACTGAAAGTAGAGTGTTGAAGTCTCCAGCTATTACTGTAGAGAGCTCTATCTCATTTTTCAAGGTTGTCAGTGTTTGTTCAGTGTATTTAGATGCTCTGGTATTGGGTGCATAAGGATTTAAAATTCTTAAGTCCTGCTTGTGTATTGAACCTTTCAGCAATAAATAGTGCCCATCCTTCTCCATGATGATGGATTTTACATTAAAATCTATTGTATCTGAAATTAGTATTGCCACACTTGCTCTTCTTTGTATGTTAGCTTGGTATGTATTATTGGTAGATATTATTCCATCTTTGAGTCTAAAGTGTGCTTCTTGTAAGCAACATGTAGATGGGGCACGCTTTTTGATCCAGGATGTCACTCTTAATATTCTAAGTTTGAACTGAATTTTAACTTCTGTATATCTTTTTAACTTCCTATCCATCTGAAAGGACTATAACTACTATAATACACTTTTAGTGTGATGATACCATAGTTTTCATGATATAATCACTGGTTCCTTTCTTTTAATATTACAGCTCTGATTGAATGTTTGAATGACATTCCTAACTAAGGAGGTTTCTGGATGCTGTGTCCTGTGTTGCCTCTTCTAATAAATTCCTAATGGTTTTGTTTTTCTAAGTAAAGAGCTTCTTTCAGTATTTTTTGTAGTTTTGGTTTGGATTTTACAAAGTCTCTAAACTTCTGTTTATCTGCAAATGTCTTAATTTCATCCTGATATTTGAGACAGAGCTTTTCAGGATTTCTAATCATTGGCTGAAAGTTTTTCTTCTGAGGGGCTTTGAATGTGTTGTCTGCCTTCTTTCCAACATTGTTTCTGCCAAAAAGTCACACATAAGCCTATAGGGTTGTGCTCTGTATGTTATCTTTGATTTGAGCCTTCCTGACTTTAAGAGTATCTGTTTATGTTTCATTTTATCAAGCTCAATTGTAATATGTCTTGGTGTCTTTCTTTTGGGGACTAGCGTTTGTGACATTTGATGTACATCTTGGATATCTATGTTCTCTTCTTTGATAATTTCAGGGAAGTTTTCTGTCTGCAACTCAAAAACCATACTTTCTGTGTTTTTAGCTATCCCGTCCTGTTCAGGAACTCCAGTTAATCATAGATTATGCTTCTTAATAGATTCGCACATGTTTCTTAATGCTTCTTCATTGTTCTTATTTCTTTGAGTTCTCCTCATAAATGCTGGTGTCAGTTGCTGTATCCTCAGGTCACTATGTCTAACTTCCATCTCCTCAATTCCACTCTTTTTGTTTTGGGTTGAATTGTTTAATTTTGTTACTGATCTGCTGGATTTCGGATTGTCGATCTTCTATCCGTTGAAATAGCTTGCTTAATTTTTCATTTTGTTGTGCTGCATTTTGTTTAACCTCTAGGAGTCCTCTCTATATAATTTTTTTGTAATTGACCTCTGATAGTTTCAGAAAGACTTCTTTATCTGGAAGATTTTTTGAGTCTTTATTTTCAGATTTTTCCAGAGCCATGGTGGACTGTTTCTTTAAATGGTTATCAACATTTTGTTGCCTTCAGGCCATCTAGAAGCTGTTTTGTTTCTCTGGTGTTACCTCAACAGGAGGTGAGGCTTAGGCCTGAGAAGGGAGTTGGTTATGGGCCTCCTCAGTGTACTCTAGTAACCTGACCTCAGTGGAGTTTCTGGGGTGGCAGGTTCCACCTCCTACCTGGTAAAGATGGTGCTCTACCATGGGGCCATCAATCGACTCTATGATGTGGATCAGTGAAGGCTGGAAGAGATTCATCAGTTCACTCAGCAGTTATATCTCCATGTAGGAATGTTTTAAAAACCTGGCAGCTGTCTGACAGTTGCCTAAATCAGTCAGGCTGTCGAGTGTTGCCAGTCTGACCCCACCTTCCTGCTGACAATAGAAGCACCTCTTTGGCTGTCCCCAGATACTGTGACATAGTTCTAAGTAGGGAGGCTTTACAACCTTGCTGTCATCCTCAGCCAGGCCTCACCCATAAGGTAACACTGTACTAAATGCAGCCTTTCTGCTGGAATAGTGTTTTGTGGACTTGCACTGCTTCTCAGCTTGAGAATAAGCCCCTGCTGAGTCCTCTGGTTGGGTAACTATGCCTCCCAGTTGACCAAGATGGCATCCCATCTGAGCTGCCCTTCCTGCCATGAAGCAGCAGAATCTATACTCAGAAAAGAGAGGCTGGAGAGGCACTAGTGCCCCCAGTCATCAGCCAGACTCTCAAAATGTGGCTATTCATGCACAGTCTCAGTGCTGCCCTATATACTGTGTACTTTATCATGGCAGTTCAATGTATTTTCAGACTCAAGTCCATCCTCCATCTCCTGAACAACAAAAAAGTCATCACTACCTGCAGGCCACCCAAGCAATGAGCCAGAAGGGGCAGGGCTCAGCATGAGCTGCTTAGTTTCAGAAAAAAGTGGTTTCCTGTTTAGAAGCACATAATTCAATATGACACACTTATGCCATGTCCTAGGGCTCTCTGGATGTCCAGAATGCTCTGGTCAGTTATCAATTTAGGCCTTAGTTCTCAGAGGGCATTGAGGAGATCTGTGTCTGTTCCACAGACTTTCCATGCCTCCTGGTTGGAGGAGTTTTAAGGAGCCTAAATAATAAAAGCCTAGATTGCTTTGAAGAAATTCTTGGTAGAATTACGGACATCAACAAAAATTCTTGGAAGGGCTCAGAAGGAAGTAAAGAGAGCTATAGAGAAAGTTTCTAACATCTTAGAGATCAGATATAGTGCCAAGTACAGAATGTTGCTAGAAAAGTGAATGTTTAATGTTAAAGTTTCCGATAAGACTTCAAATGCAATGATGAAAATGTAATTGGACAATGAAGGAAGATAAATGCTTTTTATGTAGTGGCAAAGAACTTGTCTGTATTATGTTCATATGTTTGGTGGAAGGTGGAACTTGTAAATGATGAACTTGTATACTTAGCTGAGGAGATTTTAAAGCAAAATCTTAAAGATTTCTCCTTGCCACTTATAGTGAAATGTGAGAGGAAAAAGATGAACTAAAAACTAACTGTTTTAAAAAAAAAATAGAACTTAAGGATTCAGAAACTTCTGTTGTATAAATTAAGGACACATGTCTACATTTTCACCATGGATGTAGCTGCACAATCTTCTGTTACACAGTGTAAGTCTATGACTGATGAATCTAACCAGCTACCAAAGCAGAAAAAACGTTAGCTTGATATAATGGGGTTAGAAAAAGAAAGAAAGGAAAGAATACTATCTGCATCTTGAAATTCTACAGGCAGAAAATAGGCTATTACAGCTATATATGTTGTACTCCAAGAAAGTAAAAGACACATTCCAGAAGTAGCTCAGAGAATATAAATAACTGGAAAGAGCATTGGAGCATTAGAATTGGGAGGAGCATAGGAAGTAGAGCCTTCTTTGTTTCAAACAATGGACCAGGGTCCCCTGGATATTAAAGAGTGGGACCAAAGCCTCCTAGCTTTCACAGAATTGAATCTTCACCAACTTGGTTCTGGAGTGTGAGGCTGCTATCAAGGTGTGCCAAGGAAATGGGCCTACAACCTAAGGTTGAGGAGGCAAGGTTACCATTTCCAAGATCAGGCTAAGTGCATGG
The DNA here is from genome assembly GCA_028571685.1 of Heterohyrax brucei. Classification (NCBI taxonomy): domain Eukaryota; kingdom Metazoa; phylum Chordata; class Mammalia; order Hyracoidea; family Procaviidae; genus Heterohyrax; species Heterohyrax brucei. The sequence continues at coordinate 6,143,159 of CM053146.1, read as the reverse complement.
GATTACCACTCTAATGAAGTAGGTGAATGGTGACACATAAAGCTCAAGGATCAGCGTAAGCATACCAGAATACCTGGAAGACAGAATCCAAAGGGCAGTACCCTGAGTCAGAAGGTCAGGGCCATTGCCCAGTGGTCCCAAAGAACAGAATTACTTGACAGCTAATGTAATTTGTTCTCCTGGGTTATGGATTTGCCTGATGCTTGTTGTCCCCTGTTTCTAAAAAATTTCTCTTATTTGTTATGGAAGTGTCTACTTTATGCCTGTTTGACTTCTACATTGTACTTGGGAACAGATGATTTGTATTCTACATTCTCAGATTCACAGATGAAGATAAATCTTACTGCAAGATGGAATAAACCCAAATTTGATTTGATTTATTCAGAAGATGAGACTGTGGACTTGGAATTGACTTACGACTTTCGTGGTGATGTGATGGAAGGAATGTGTATTGAAGGTCTGAAGGATGTGAATTTTGGGATGTCAAAGACTAGAACCTGCATTGAATACATTGTCAGAAAACCAGACTCCAGGAATTGAAGGAATATCAACTGAGATATTTCAACAAACAGATGAAGTGCCAGAAATGGTCACTTGTCTATGCCAAGAAGTTTGGAGAAAAGCTACCTGGCCAAGTAACTGGAAGAAATCTATATTTATGCCCATTACAAAGAAAGGTGATCCAATTGAATTTGGGAATTACCAAAAATATTGTTAATATCACATGAGAGTAAAATTTTGCTCAAGATCACTGAAAAGGCACTGCCACAGTATATTGACAGGGAACTGACAGGAATTCAAGGTGGATTCAGAAGAGGATGTGGAACCAGGGATTTCACTGTTGATGACAAATGAATCTTGGCTGAAATCACGGAATACCAGAATGATGTTTACTTGTGCTTCATTGACCATGCAGAGGTATTTGACTGTGTTGATCATAATAAATTATGGCTAAAATTGCTGAGAATGGCAATTTCAGAACACTTAATTGTACTCCTAAGAAATGTGTACGTGGATCAAGAGGAGGTTGTGTGGTTTAAAATCAAGAAAGGTGTGTGTCAGGGTTGTATCCTTTCACCATAACTTTTCAATCTGTATACTGAGCAAATAATCTGAAAAGCTGGATTCTGCAAAGAAGAACAAGGCATCAGGATTCAAGAATAACTCATTAACAACCTTCATTACACAGAAACACCACCTTACTTGCTGGAAGTGAAGATTTGAAACACTTACTGATGAAAATCAAGAACCACAGACTTCAGTGTGGATTATACCTCAACACTGAGAAAACGAAAGTCCTCACAACTAGACCAGTAAGAAACATCATCATAAATGGAGAAAGGACTGACATTGTCAAGGATTTCATTTTACTTGGGTCCACAATCATCCCTCATGGAAGCAGCAGTCAAGAAATCAAAAGACACGTTGCATTGGGAAAATCTGCTGCCATGAACCTCTTTCAAATAGTGAAAAGTAAAGATGTCACCTTGACGACTAAGGTATATCTGACCCAAGCCATGATATTTTCAATCACATCACGTGCATGTGAAAGCTGGACAGTGAGGAAAGAATACAGAATAAGAATTGAAGCCTTTGAAACATGATGTTGGAGAAGAATGTTGAATGTACTATTTTTTCAGTCAGCTAGAGCTGTTCTAAGAGAAATACCACAGAGTAGACGGCTTTAACAAAGCAAGATTTATTCTTACATAGTCCAGCAGGTTACAAGTCCAAATTCAGGATGTCTGCTCCAGGGGAAGGCTTTCCCCTTTGTTGGCTTTGGAAGAAAGTCCAGTATTACATCACTCTTTGTCCAGGGAGCATCTTGGCACAGGAACCTCAGGTCTAAAAGATGTGCTCTTCCGCTGGTGCAGATTTCTTGGTGGTGTGAGGCTCCCAATTCTCTGCCTGCTTCCTTTTCTTTTTACCTCTTGCAAGCTGAAAGGATTAAGGGTGGTGCAAACCATACTTCAGGGAAACTCCCTTTACAATGGAGCAGGGAGGTAATCCTACGAAAAGATTTACAGTCCCACCCTAATCCTTTAACACACAGCACAGGAAAATCACAAAATGGACAACAATCACAAAACATTGGGAATCATGCTTTCGCCACATGGCTACACATATTTTTTGGGGTACACAATTCAATCCAGGAAAACTATGGACCACCAAATGAACAAACAGATCTGTTCCAGAACAACTATATCCAGAGTGCTTCCTGGAAGCAAAGATGCCAAGACTGTGTCTTGCATACTTTGGACATATTGTCAGGAGGGATCATTCCCTGGAGAAGAACATCATGCTTGGCAGAGTGGAGGGTCAGCAAAAAAGAGGAAGATCCTCAACACGATGGATTGACACATTGGCCACAACAATGGGCTTAAGTCTAAAAACAATCGTGCACAAGGCCTAAGACTGGGTAGTGTTTCGTTTTGTTGTTCATATAGGGTCACTGTGAGTCAGAACTGACTTGACAGCACCTAATAACAACACCCACAACAAAGAGTAGAATGTTAACGATTTAATTGTGTTCCCTAAAAATATGTACAGTAATTTCTAAAATCTATCACTGCAGTTGAAGCCTTAGTGTTACAGTGGTCCCTGGCTGCTAATCAAAAGGTTAGCAGTTTGAATCCACTAGCTGCTCTTTGGAAACCTTATGGGGCAGTTCTACTCTGTTTTATAGGGTCACTATAACTCAAAATTGATTCAAGGTCAACATATTTGCGTTTGGGGTTATGCCTTTCATTATAATCCTGTTTGCAAATGGGTTGTCTTTGCTATACTCGTGATGTAGGATCAATATAAGGCAAGTGTCTTCTGTTTTGTTTTTTAAGATATAAAAGAGGTTAAAACAAGCAAGCAGACAAGTAGAGATATGGCAAGACACATAGTCAAGCCAAACATAGGTCATCCAGGAACAGAAGCTCAAAACGGGGACTTTTTTCAGAGCCAACAGGGATAGAAAGTCTTCCCTTGGAGTCTGCACCCTGAATTTGTTTGTTAAAGCGACTTGCAGTTTGTTAAACAGTCACGGCATTTTTGTTTTAGCAGATAATTAAGACACTAGACTTTAGTTAGTCACTAGTCTTTAGCCAATTATAAATCATTATTCAAATTTCTCCACAGGTATTGTCAGTGAGTTTTTAACCTTCCACATGTAAAGAAAATGAGTCTTAAAAAGATGAATTCCTTGTTCATGATCAAAGAGTAAGTTGCAAAGCTGACTTTGGAGTACAGATTTCTGCTCTTTCTAACCTTTGCTCATATATGCCATGATTTCCAGATGGAGTATATTTTGTATTATATGCTTTTAACCAAGAAGAAGTGAATGCTAAGTAGGATTAGTGTTGGTATTCAGGAGACACAAGTTCCTGCAACTGCATCTTAGTGATTGATAAAGGAGATACTGCTCTTCTGTGACTTAACCTGAAACTTTTTCCGGAAATGGCATTAAATGAGTTTCATTGCATTCTGATTTTTTATAGGTATAGAATTAGGGAAACCTGGAAACACAATATAGAGACAGAGGAGAAGAAACTCTAGTACTAAGCCAGGACTTGGATAAGGCAAGTATGGTACCTAGGGTACAAAATTAAAGGAGGTTCTTCATTTGAGGGCCCTTCTAGTGCAGAATTGACTGCTAAGAATGAATGCCTTCTTAAATGTTATGCTCTAGGTGTCTTGGTTTTATTCCCCTTCGTCCTGGAACTAACAACAACAAAAAATTAACCTACAGTTTTAAAGACATTCTCAGTCAGAGTGACAGACCGGAGGGCATGGACTGATATATGTTATCACCTATCATTTTTACAAACACTCATGTTATATCTCTGTTGTGCTCACTGTGTGTAAGTTTTTCACCTTAGCCTCTTCAGTGACCAAGTTAAAAATTCTATCAAACAAAGGATGAAAATGGTGTTACACTAAACCCAAGGATGAATCACAGAAGAGGCCACCAGCAATCAGGTCACAGGTTATTCAAAGGTCTTTGAGGTCAAGATGAGATTTCAGATGGATCAGAAACAAAAACTTCAGACAATATACCAGATATGTGGCATTATTGAGAGACAGACCTAAAAACTAAGGTCTTTCCCATGCCAACAGGAAAGGATCTAGGTAGCTGGAGTTCCACCAGACATTACAGGTGAAGAATATGAGGACATATGAATCATACTACACAGTACACAGAGATCAGAGATACTATTAGAGTTCTACAAATAGCTTTGTACCTAAAAGAATTTGGATACATCTTGCCTAGATAAGATATTGCAATCCTTGAGTGATACAAATGATTAACACACTTTGCTGCTTACTAAAAGGCTGATCTTTCAGGTCCACACAGAAGTGGACCAAAAACTCATGTCCAAAAAACTAGGCATTGAAAGCCCCATGAAGTATAATTTTACTCTGATGTAGATACAAACACCATGAGTCAAAAATGATTCCATGGCAACTGGTTTTAAATAAGGCATTAAAACAACAACAACAACAACAAAAAAAAATAAAACCCATTACCACTGGAGATGATTCTGATTCACAGAGACTTTATAATAGTAGGTTCCAATTTTAGAAGCCAGTCTAAATTTACAAGTCAAGTTGGCAGATAAAATACAAGATACTTAGTAAATGTGAAATTTGAAATAGTGAGTATTTTTCAGTATAAAGACATCACAAATATCACATGAGGTGTAGTTACACTTACAAATCTGAAATTCAGATCTGTGTGCTTTATTTTTCTGCATCTCTATTTGTGAAGGAAGTTGGAAACTACCTTCTCTACTTGAGGACTGCGTATTTCTGTCTATTTAAGATTGAGTATTTCTGTTCTGAGAGGGAAAAAAACTTAGTCACTAGAAAGATTTTCAAATCCAGTTTTTTCACATGCATAATGGCATACGATTGTAGGGGACATACATGACAGACACATACATGAGATAATATGTGAGATGGTTTGCACTGTCTGGTATAAAGTAAGTATTCAATAAATTTAAATGGCTACTAAACTATCGACTCGACAGCACTTGGCCACTTGGCTAAACTATATTTTGTGAAAGCACGGATGGTGAATGAGTGAATAAATACATGTTCTTGGTAAAGCATCACAAAATGAAAAAAAAGTAAGTCTTCGTATTCTATCAAAATTCATCTTCTATCTGAAGCTCAGCATCCATCCCGTGTAATATGAGAGACAGTGAAAACAAAGAAGCATAACAAGGAGTCCCATGACATTTGTCTGGGGATGCTATCCTTTCATTTTAGGGTAAAGCAGGAAAGCCAGTAAGTGGCATTTGTGACTCTGACAAGTGGGAAGCTGACAACGCTTGGAGACAGCTGACAAGAGCAAAATGGCATTTAAGGAGGTAGGTGCTAGGAGAGAAAAATAACTGTTATGTGTGGCTACCTGTATTGAGCTGGAATATAAAGAACTGAAAATGTCTCTACATGGGAATTAAGAACATGAAGGTCTTTCAGTAAAATCTGTTGTCCTTCCTAAAATAGATTCTCTTCTATAGCTTTGTGTGTGTGTGTATGTGTACAGTGCAGCAGTATGATGGAAAAATATCTGTAAAGAAAACATGGTTCAGCAGATTTTTATGGAAAACACTTTCCTACAGCTATAAACATCTAAATAATATACTGTAAACATGAGTAGATATTGAAATCTCCAGTGTGGCTATAATAGATTCCTTCCTGTAGGATATAGATATGTTTTCTGAAGCTTTATTGAAAAATGAAAGGCTCATATAAAATGTATTTCATATCATTTAACTTCTCTACCTTCTTTTACAATCCAGTGAATTTTATCTGTTTTAGCAATTCTTGGTCTACCTAATTAGGTTTAAGATAAAAATACTGAGTCCATGAAATAAGGTTAATTAAAAAATTCTATTTTTTTGCACATGCAGCTACTATCATTTAAATGAAATATTGAAGTTCAGAGGATGAGTGTGTGCAAACTTACATTTTGAAAAACTGATGTGTGTAGAAATCAGACCCAGATGGTTCTGTTACAAATTGAGGTTGATCAGTGACACAGCTCCCTAGGGAATCTTTTCTGAGGACATTAAATCATAATTATATTTCTATAGCTCTAGCTTGGGGAGAAAAATTAAGAGTGATCTTGAACAATAGCATATCTCACATTTAGATTTCAATTTAATTCAGTTGAGGTAGGTGGAGAATATAAATATAAAGGAGAAATATCTTTGAAATGAACTACAAATAATTTAACTTCTTGAACTGTAGTGAAATTTCACACATTGTGTAGGGTATTGATTAAAGAAATATTCAGGATTTTTTTTCAGACTAAAAGTGTTATATGAATTAAGATATTGTACACAAAGAAGGCTTAGTAGCTTAGGAGTTAAGTGCTGGTCTGCTAACTCCTAGGAAGATCAGAGGTTCACATCCACCATCTACTGAGTGGAAAAAAAGACCTGAAGATCTGTTCTTGTAATGACTAAAACCTGTTGTCCTCAAGTTACTTCCAACTCACAGCAAGAGATGGAAGAGTAGCACTGCCCCACAAAGTTTCCAAGGAGTGGCTGGTGGATTTGCAGTGCCAATATTTTGGTTAACAGCCAGCCTCTTAACCACTATACAATCAGAGTCTCCTGTAACGATTATTGTTGTTATTAGGTGCTGTTGTGTAGAGTTGGTTCTGACTCATAGAAATCCTATGTACTACAGAAAGAAATCTTGCCTGGTTCTGTGTCATGCCCACAATTGTTATGCTGGAACCAATTGTTACAGTGACTGTGTCAATCCATCTCATTGAGGATTGCTGTGGATTGAACTGTGTCCCCTAAAAACATGTGTAGCTATTTGACCGGGCCATCATTCCTAATATTTTGTGGTTTTCCTATGGTATACATTGTGATTTCTGCCTGTGGTTAATAGATATGATGATTATGTTAAAAGAGGATTAGGGTGGGACTGCAATACCCTTGCTAACGGAGTTTCCTTGCAGTGTGGTCTGTACCACCTTTTATCCTTTCATCCTGTGGGAGATAAAAAGAGAGGAAAGCAAGCAGACAATTGGGAACCTCATGTCCTCAAGAAAGCAAGTTGAGTACAAAATAAATACATATACAGCCGTCCTAGACATTACACAAAATGCAGCAGAGCTAAATGAAAAATTAAGCAAGCTGTTCTAACTGATAGAACACCAGCATTCTGAAATTCAACAGATCAATAACAAAATTAAAGAATTCAAAACACAATACAAAGCCAAGAGAACCAAATTGGACAAGTGGAAAATAGACTTTCAGACTTGGAAGACAGAGGTACTGACACCAACATTTATGAGGAGAAATCAGAGAAAAGAAACAAGGAAAATGAAGAAGCATTAAGAAACGTGTGGGCCTCTATCAAGAGGAACAATTTACAATTAATTGGAGTTCCTGAACAGGAAGGGACACTTGAAAATACAGAGGATTGTTATTGACTTGCTGACAGAAAACTTCCATGAAATGGTAAAAGAAGAGAAAATAGATATCCGAGATGTCTATCAAAAGCCCCACAAATATAGACCCCCAAAGAAAGACACCAAGACACATTATAATCAAGCTTAACAAAATGAAATACAAACAGAAACTCTTAAAGGCAGTGAGACTCAGAGAAAGCTAACATTCACAGGGAAGCCCTGAAGGCTTTAATCTGATGTTTCAGCAGAAACCATGTTGGCATGGAGGCAGTGGGATGGCATATTTAAAGCCTTACAGTAAAAAAAAACTTCCAGTCAAGGATTATATATCCTGCAAAACTGTCTTTCAGATATGAAAACAAAATTAAGTCATTCACAGATAAACAGAAACTCAGAGACCTTGTAAAAACCAAGCTAAAACTACAAGAAATACGGAAAGAAGCTCTTGGCCTAGAAAAACAAAACCAATAACTGTATTAGGAGATGTACAGGATGCATCATCTAGAAACCTACTCAGTTAAGGAAGGCCCAAAACTCAATCAAAGAAGTGATACAGTGATCATATCATGAAAACTATGATACCATCACATTAAAAAGAGGGATATGCTACAGTAGTTATAGTCCTTCCTGATGGACAGGAAGTTAATAAAATATGTAGAAGTTAAAATTGGGTTTAAACATAGATTATTAAGGGGGATCATATGGGTAGCCTCAAAGCACAATAAAGATAAAATATATCAAAACCAAAAAAGTAACACAAGAGTCTCAACAAACACAAAACCAACACTAAAAAGGTTGAAAAACCAACCCATAAAGAAGAATGTCCCAGAATAGAATATTAAGAGCAGCAGAGAAAACACCAACACAAAAATAAATACATCAAAATGATGGCACTACCCACATATCTATCAATAATTACATTGAATGTCAATGGACTGACTGCTCTAGTTAAGAGACAAGTGACATCTTGGATCAAAAGACACGACTTGTCTATATGTTGCTTACAAGAAACTCACCATAGACTTAAAGATATGAACAAACTGAAAATTAAGGGATGGAAGAATATATAGCAAGTGAGCAATATACAAAGAAGAGTAAGTTTGGCAATGTTAATCTCAGATAAAACCAGTTTTAATGTAAAATCCAACATCATGGACACGGATGGGCACTATTGCTGAAAGTTTCAATACACAAGCAGGACTTAACAATATTAAACATTTATACACTCAATGCTAGAACATCTAAATATATCAAAGTAACGCTGACTACATTCAAAAATGAGATAGATCACTCCACAATAATAGTGGGAGACTTCAACACTCCACTTTCAGTATTGGACAGATTTTCTAGAAAACAGCTCAGTTAAGACACTTAAGATCATATTGTGACTGTTAACTAACTAGACCTCATCAACATGTACAGTACTTTCTATCAATCAGCAGATAACTATACCTTCTTCACCAATGTATGTGGAACATTTACCAGAATAGACCATGTGTTAGGACATAAAGCAATTCCCAACAAAATCCAAACCACTTAATTATTGCAAAGCATCTTCTCAGATCAAAAAGCCATGAAAGTCTAAATCAATAGCAGAATAAACATAGATAGAAATTGGAACTCATGGAAATTGAACAACATCTTGCTCAAAAAAATGGGTTATAGAAGAAATCAAGGATGAAATAAAGAAATCTATGGATAATAATGAGAATGAAAAAACTTCCTACCAGAACCTATGGGATACAGACAAAGCATAGAAGTGCACAGAAGTCAGTTTATGTCTATAAATGCACACATCCAGAAGAAAGAAAGAACCAAAACCAAAGAACTAACTCTACACTTTGAACAAGTAGAAAAAGAGCAGCAGAAGAACCCTCCAGACACCAGAACAAAACAGATCATAAAGATCAGGGCAGAACTAAATGAACTAGAGAACAGAAGAACAACTGAAAAAATTGGTAAGACCAAAAGCTGGTTGTCAGAAAAGATCAACCAAATTGACAAACCACTGGCTAAACTTACTGAAGAAAAACAGGAAAAGAAACAAACAACGCAAATAAGAAATGAGAGGGAAGATATCACAACAGATCCAACAGAAATCAAGAATATCATAACAGAATACTATGAAAGACTGTACTCTAACTGATTGAAAATGTAGAGGAAATGGACAAATGCCTAGATTCATGTCACCTAACAAAATTATCACAAGGTGATGCAGAACAACTTAATAAACTCATCACAAAGAAAGAGATTGAAAAAGTCATCAAAAAACTACCAATGAAAAAAAGACTTGGCCCAGATGGCTTCACCACAGAATTCTATCAAGCTTTTTAGAGAAGAGTTAACTGCAGTACTACTGAGACTATTTCACAGTATAGAAATGGAGGGAGTACTCCCAAATTCATTCTATGAAGCCAGAATAACCCTGATACCAAAGCCATGGAAAGATCCAACCAAAAAGGAGAACTACAGATCAATATCACTCATGAACCTAGATGCAAAAATCTTCAACAAAATCCTCGCCAGCAGAATTCAACAACATATCAAAAAAAAATGATTCATCACAACCAAGTGGGATTCGTAACAAGGATGCAAGGCTGGTTCAACATCAGAAAAACAGTTAATGAGATCAACCACACAAACAACACTAAAGACAAAAATCACCTGATTTTGTCTATTGATTCAGAAAAGGCATTTGATGAAGTCTAATACCGATTCATGCTAAAAACTCTCAGCAGAATAGGAATAGAAAGCAATTTCCTCAATGCAATAAGAGCCAACCACCTGCATCATCCTGAGTGAAGAGAGACAAACAATTCCTCTTGTGAACAGGAACTAGACAAGGATACCCACTCTCACCTCTCCTATTCAGCATTGTACTAGAAGTTCTGATGAGAGCAATTAGCCAAGACAAAGGAATAAAAGGCATCTGCATCAGCAAAGAAGTAAAAATCTCACTATTTTGCAGATGGTATAATTGTATACACAGAGAATCCTAAAGAATCCATAAGTAAAGTACTCAGACTGATAGAAGAGTTCAGCAAAGTGTCAGAATACAAGATAAACCTGGGTAAATCAGTAGGATTCCTTCATACCAATGAAGAGATTATTAAAGAAGAAATCACCAAATCAATACCATTTACTATAGCTCCCAAGAAGATAAAACAGCTAGGAATAAATTTATCTAGAAAAATAAGAGACCTTTACAAAGAGAACTACAAGCTCTTACTACAAGAAACTAAGAGAGACTTACGTAAATGGAGAAAACTACCGTGCTCATGGATTAGAAAACTTAACATTGTGAAACTGGCTATTTTACACAAAGCAATCTACACATACGATGCAATCCCAATACAAATACCAGTGATATTTTTTAAAGAGGTGGAGAAACAAATCATCAACTTTGTTTGGAAAGAGAAAAAAAAACCCAGATAAGTAAAGCACTACCAAAGAAGAAGAACACACTGGGAGGCCTCTCACTACCTGACTTTAGAACCTATTACACTGCCACAGTTGTCAGAACAGCCTGGTAGTGGTACAAAGAGACATATAGATCAACAGAACAGAATTGATACCTGGGAGATGCCAGCTGTGGCCACCATATCTAAGATGGCACCCTCCACACGGTCAGTGGATAGAGGGCCTAAAGGTGCCAAGACGTAGTGAGTCCTCAGCTTCTGTTGCTGGGCCCCCACTGTAGGCAACACTGTGTAAACTACTCTTTTCTGTTGGAGAAGCATTCTCCTGTTTGCAAGCGCTGGCCCCCAGGCTAAGAATTAGGTCCTGCTAAAATCTCCATATCCAACACGGCGTCCCACACATAGGCGCTGCCGATTCTGTACAAACCATGCTGTGGCAGAGATAAAATGACAGGCCCAAAGTGGCTAGATCAACAGAGTCCTAAGCCTGGCTCTCAAAATATGAAATTTCTCCAGCCTATCCCACCCGCAGTGTGTCTGAGACTAGCAGCTAGGCAAGATCCAGCTCTGCCCGCTGGCCAAGACAGAGAAAAGACAGTCAAAATGGTGCGTAACCTTCAGTCCATGAGAGCCAGGGCTAGCCAGGAGTGGAAGTCAGCGAAAGAGAGGAAGTTTTTCGTTCAGCGGTATGAAATCCAAATTAACAGCCCTGTGCCGTGTCCTGGGGCTCACTAGGTGACCAGAAGGCTCTGTTCAATTATTAATTTGGGTCTTGGTTTCCAGCACGATATAAGCAGATGTGTGCTTAGTCTGCCATCTTGACTCTACCGAAAGGAAGACATTTTGATGACATTCAGGACATCAGTATGAGACAGCTCCTATGGCCATTCCAGATAGAGTTCCAAAATCTCTTTGAATGGTGGAGAGGAGCTGGAATCGGTGCATAGCTTCCCAAGGGGAATATTTCGAAGATGACTGTAGTGATCTTCAGCAATGAGATATGTAGCACTTTTTCTAGGATGAGTTCATGAATTTAATTGAGTCTGCTACTAAAACTCAGCCAGTGAAAACCCTTGGGATCACAACATATTATTGTTAATATAGTGCTGAAAGATGAACCCCTGAAGTTGGAAGTCACTCAAAACATACAGTAGCCCCTACTAGACTCCATCATAGCAATGACTGTGAAGGTGGTACAGGACCAGGCAACATTCGCTCTGTTGTACCTGGGGTTGCCATGAGTCAGAGTGAATTAGACGGCAGCTGAGAGCATTAACAATGACAATTCTGTTAGCTGCTCTAAGCTTTGTTTATTATTCTAACACGTAACCAGCATTGCAAACTAGCACCAAACCAACTTATCTTCCAACTTCCCTTTATGTACTTACATTGTCTCATTTATTGCTCTTGGTAAGATGTCACCTGATTATTTGAATTCAGTGGAACAATGCCTCAGGTGTTTGAGAGCTTCTCAAACTTAGCTGCACACTGGAATAAACACGTGGAACTTTGAAAAATACTAATATCTTAGCACAATCTATGTTCTTCATCCAAATTTTGATTTAGTCTGGAGTTTGGTTTCATCATAAATATTTTTAAGGTTTCTGGGTAATTCTAGGAACGTGTAGATGATGCAAACAGTTAATCTACTTTGGCTTAACTGAGAGGCTGGAAGTAAAAATCCACCCAGCCAGCACTTCACAAGAAAGGCCAGATGATCTATCTCAAAAAAATCTTCCACTGAAAACATATGGAATGCAGCTGTTTTCTGACATACGTGGGTCACCATGACTGGGAGTCAACATCACCATAAAAGTTTTTTTCTTTTTTGGCGGTGACTCCAATGTGTGGACAAGATTGAGAGCTATATCTTAGGGTGCCACATTAGTGAAAACATAACTGTCTTTGTAGAGAAATTCCTACTTATAGTCAAAAACTTAAACGGCATCAGGTTGCAGTAACAACTCTATTGCAGATGCTCCTCTTCTCTGCTCTGTGGAAGCCACGTTAAATCTGTGATTAGTGTGCTACAGCTATTTCTTTTGTAAAGGAAGTAAAAAATCATGAATTTTTAAATTTTGGAAATAATGAAAACATTGAATAAACAAAGTAAAACTGTTTTCTGAGATAACTCCCCCCCCCCCAAAAAAAACTGTTTTCTGAGTGGAGTCCTTTAAAAGGACTGCCAGTTTGTGACTTTTCTCTTAGAAAGGAGTTCTTCATGTTGCTAAATCACTTTTTCCTCTAGTTTTTCTGACTTTCTCTTCCCAGAAACTTCTTTTAGCTTTGCTCCTATAGAAATGCGATGGTACTATTCCTCAATCACTATAAAAACAGTTGAAGGAATTTCTATGCTTAGTTCTATGTTCAGTACAAATATAAGGAAGATGTCAGTAGATTCTCCGCTATTATATGATTGCTTTGAGGGACAGGTGTTAGTTCATTAATGCTGTATATAAAACACCCAGATCAAATTTTACAGTTATTGTGGATTCACAAGGAGATAATTAATTTCTTCACTTCCCACTGAGCAGTACAGGTTAAGGGTTACATTCTCTCAGTAGTTTATACATTAGACAGAAAAATGTCAAGCAGCAAAGCAAAATAGGATGCTAAGTCTTCCCACACGAGCATTCACAGAGCACTAATGAGCTAGCTTTCCATCACAAAAGTAGGAGATGGCCTAAGAATAAGTCTAAGAAACTTTCTATTAGAGAAAATTTGTTTTACTTCTAAATATACAGTGAAAAAGTGGGTCAGTTGAGGCAGACTATTCTAACTCAATTGGAGAAAATGAAATGTATTTTGGAAACAAAGAACCCTTGGGAAAATCAGTCTCCCTTACTTTGCATGAAAATGAAAAAAAAAATCCTTAATTAGAAATAAATATATACTTGCTTAGGAAATTTTTCTTTGCTATTCTCTCTTCTCATCCCATCTACATACAGTAACCAAGGCTTCAAATACTTTCTTATTTTCCTTTAACCTCTTTCTTCATCCTTCCATGAGTTCAAATCCCACATGTGGACTCAAACCCTGTGCAGCAGCAAGCATACAAGGGAGCACTGAAGCATGAGGGATTGTTGGTGCACTCATCACCATTTTATGCAAAACCATGAGAGGACGGGTGTGGTTACTCGGCAGGCACACGTGGGCAGTCAGGCAGGGTCTCTACAGGGGCAATACTGAAGGAGAGAAGTATTTTTCTAGTAAGGGAATGTATCTGTATATTCTTGCTATTTCCTGTTCCCCACCGATCAATGTCTATTGAAGGAGCACCCCAGTTACCACGCTCCTAGACAGTGTCATTCTGTCACTTTGGCAGCTTCTGGGGAAACCAGATCCCATACACTATACAGTGGTTCTTCCTCCAATTCTAAAAGTTAGGAGGAGCTGAAACATCTGGATATGCCACCAATAGACTTCATGCAGAACTCCTCACTCGTGCAGAGCAGGGCTCCATCATAGTTGATAACTGCTAAGGCAAAGCAAGTAGGCAAAAGTTTGAGAGGCAGGTGAGGCAAAGAAAGTCTGTGGAGTGAATAGAAGTTTTGAATGTACAAAGTGCAAGCAACCATTTTAAGAAATACTAAAAAAATATGAGTTTTGACCTTAATGTAATGTTTGATACTCATTTCCTGATTTGAGGCCATGATTATAACAGTGATTCTGAAATAAGCAATAGCAATAATATTTTTTGGTAGAATTGTCTTGGGTCAATTGTTACCTACCTTTTTCATGATAATTTTCTTGGCTACAATAAACTATATTGATTTTTTTTTTTTTTTTGCTAAATTCTTTTTAATGAGTTATGCTATTTGTTTTAATCTATCAGTGGAGTGTTTAGCCTAGAAATCTTGACACTGTGACTTTTTGCAACTATGTCTTGCAAAGAAATGGAAAAGTTTTCAAAAGAGGCCTGTAAAACACTAGGCTAGCTCTGTCTGATAGAAACATAATAGGGGCCACAAATGTGAGCCACCTATGACATTTTAAATTTTCTAGTAGATTGGGAACTATGGGCACATAGTGGTTAAGTGCTGGGACCCAAATTCTCAGCAGTTTACATCTACCAGGTGCTTCTTGGAAACTCTATGAAGCAGTTCTATCCTGTCCCATAGGATTTTTATGAGTCAGAACTGACTTGATGGCAGTGGATTTTGGATTTAGTAGTTACTTAAAGAAAATGGATAGGCACTATACTAACTGAAAGTATGGGTGCTTGAACTCATTCAGAGGTGCCTAGGAAGAAAGACTTGGCAATCTGCTTCCCAAAAGCCGCACCTGAAAAACCCTATGGTGTGCAGTTTTATACAACACATGGGGTCACCAGGAGTTGGAATCTGCTCCATGGCAACTGGTTTGTTTACATGATGACAAGAAAAAAATAAAAAGGTGAAATTAAATTTCACAGTGTATTTTTGTTTAACCCATTGTATCAAGATGTCATTTCAATTGTAACCAGTATGAACAAAACTATTAAATGCTTTATATTTTTATAAAGGCTTTAAAGTTTGTATGCTTTCATATTTAGAACACATGTCAGTTTGGACTGGCCACATTGCAAGTGCTTCAAAGCTACACATGGCAAATGACTACCATGTATGGTTGCTGTTACGTGCCACTGAGTCAATTCCAACTCATAGACCCTATGTGCAACAGAATAAAACATTGCCTGGTCCTTTGCCATTCTCACAATTAATTTTACATTTAGGTCCATTATTTTAAATCCATTGTTGCAACCACCGTATCAGTCTTTCTTGTTGAGAGTCTTCCTCTTTCTTGAGACCCTTCACTTCATCAAGAATGATGTCTTTCTTAAGGGAAATACCTTCTGGAAACATGAGCAAAATATGTGAGACACAGTCTCGCCATCCTTGCTGCTAAGGAACATTCTGGTTGTACTTCCCCTACGACGTATTTGCTTGTTCTTTTGTCACTGCAATATTCTTCGTGAACACCATAATTGGGAAGCATCAGTTCATCCTCAGTCTTCCTTATTTGTTGTTCAGCTTTCCCTTACATATGAGGTAATTGAAAACAACATGGCTGAGTCAGCTGCACCTTGTCTTCAAGGTGACATCTTTGATTTTCAACACTTTAGAGAGGTGTTTTGCAGCAGATGTGCCCAATATGACGCATCTTTTGATTTCTTGACTGCTGCTTCCATGTGCGTTGATTGTGGATACAAGTAAAAATCAATTCCTGATAACTTCAATCCTTTTTCCATTTGTTATTATGTGGCCTATTGGTCCAGTTGTTAAAATTTTTGTTTTTGTGTGTACACACACACACATACATATGTAAAGGGGTAATCCATACTGAAGACTGTGGTCTTTGAGATTTATCAGTAAGTGCCTCAAATCCTTTTCACTTTCAGGAGGTAAGGTGGTGTTATCTACGTAACACAGGTTAATAAGTCTCCCTCCAATCCTGATGCCCCATTCTTCTTCAGATTATTTGCTCAGCACACAGATTGAATAACCATAGTAAAAGGATACAAGCCAGATACACACCTTTCTTGACTAAACCGCACAGTAGCCAGCCTCTTGTTCTGCTCCAACGAATGCCTCTTGGTCTATGTACATATCCTCATGAACACAACTGTTCTGGTATTTCCCTTCTTTGAAATGTTATCCATAATTTCTTACGATGCACACACTGGGATGCATTTTTGTAGTCAATAAAGTACAGGTAAATATCTTTCTAGTAATCTCTGGTTTCATCCAAGATCTATCTGGTGTTTGTAGTGATATCCCTGGTTTCATGTTCTCTTTGGGATCCAGCCTGAGTATCCCATAGTTCCTTGTCAGTATACTGTTGCAGGTGCTTTCAAATGATCTTTAGCAAAATTCTACCTGAGTGTGATATTAATGATATTGTTCAATAATTTCTACATTAGCTGGGGTCACTTTTCTTGGGAATATGTATAAACATAAATCTCTCGGTTGAAATAATGATTCCAAAATTTGACCTTGCTTCAGAATAACTTAGAATGCTTCTTAAACACCAGTTAGTGACCTCACACCTGGAAGTTCTGCTTCAATAGGTCTGGGGTGGAACTCTAAATTATTTGTTTTAAAATAAGTTCCTAGATGACACCAATTCTGCTAGTCCAGGATCTACTCTTTGCAAATCACTAGTTTAGAAGACAAGATGTGGGGAAATCTGCTCTGCAACTTTTAAAGGTAAAAGAGGACATCCAGTCTTTGAACATAACATAAACATCCCTTCCACTTTGATTATGATGTGTGCTATAGCAGGCAATAAGGTGATCACGTGATATCTAGGGGTATCATTCTATTCCTTATTGCAATGATACATGATAATCTTTTTGGTCTTGGTAATCATTTGTGAGTGAAGATGCAAGTATACGAGTGTTATACACACACATACACAATACGTTTAACATAGTAAAAATTTTGTTTACTTTTACTAAAGAGAGCCTGTAGGCAAAATTCAAATGAAAGATCACTTTAGAACTAAAAAGTTATAAAATGAGGGCAATTCAATCTTTTAAAATTAATTGTAGGTTCATTTTAGCTTATAGGTCACAATTTTAGAAATAATGTGTTCTCATATTTCCTGCCATTTTCCTAGTTTTCATCAGTAGGTGAACAAAGAATATTTTTACTTGCTTCATACATTTTAAAGAATTTGGTCTTTGGTTAGTCTGAATATCTACCTAAAATGCTGAAGAGTTTTCGTAATGGTCAGGAGAGTATATCTGCATGCCAAACACAGACATTTTTTTTTTTTCCTGTGTACATTTCTGTAAGTATCAGGAAAGGCAATTATTTAGAATAAAAATACAAATGCCAATAATCTTTTCACCTTGTGTTCTGGGTATTTGATTATAGGTAGTCCATTTCCCAGCTTCTCTCACTCAACAGGAATCTAAAGCTGAATTACAAATCACCTGATGCTTTAGATTCATATTTCACAGCATGATATCATAAAAATACTGTAAGCAGTGATGTTACACATGAATTTTAAAATGATTAAAAAGGTATTTCCAGTGATACAAGAAAGGAACTTTACGAGCCTAACATTTTCTCAAAATTGAGCTCACAAATAGAGATTAAAAAAACTTTAGTCAAGTGGAAACTAATTCAGAAGGTGCTACTATTTAGAATCTGTACTTTTTCATATTATCAAACACCACTAACAGGTTCTAAAATTCAAATTTTTTATTTTTATTTTTGTTTTTATTTAACATGGCTGAGCGAACATGTACATTCCCGTATAAATTTACATGCCCACCTATATGCAGCTTCCACTGCTCTCCCTGTCCAGTGACTGCACACTATTCCTCTCTGCTCCATACATGTCTCATCCTCCCAACAGTCTCCTTTCCCGTCCTCTCCACCCATTCTCCTTCCTCCAGCCAGAGGTCAGCAAGATGACATCCTATAGATGTATAGAACCATAAAGTCCTTCCAATATATGGTCACTCTGCATTACCAAGTCCAATCCATTCCTGTCCAAAGAGTGGACCTTTGTTATAATTTATGGGAAATGGCAGAATCAGGGCCAGGGGTCTTGCTCTCAGAGGAACCCCAAAACTGCTGGACCATCAATTGAGGTCTTTCAGTGGAGATCTCATGATGCACCCCTTTTTATTCTTGTGTTGCCAGTGAGACTCCTCTCTGTGAGCTCCATCATGGCTACCACTGGTGGTGGCTGGGCACCATCTGGTTCTTCCGGTCCCAAGTCAATGTAGGCACCCACTCTTGTGGGTCTCTCTGTCTTCTCGGTTGTCTTTACCATATGTCATTTTGGTCCTCAGTGAGCATCCATTCCTGCTGAGTTGGGAACATTTGCTGTGTCCTCGGATGGCAGCTTGGCAGCTTTTAAGATCCCAGACGCCACTCACCAATGTGGGGTGCAGAGACCTCTCTTAGCAAAACACTAGTTGTGCCAATTGGCCTGGAATTCGCCTAAGAGCATGGTCCCCCACCCCCCAGCCCCAGCTACTCTATACTTGCAGTATTGAGTTAAGATGGAAGGAGTACTCAAGTTATGCTGAAGTCCACTTAATGTTCTTGTTTCTAATGTGTACTATCACCGCTTTCTCCAAACTAGATTTCTAGTAACTATCTAAGCCAAACCTTCCCCCCATCCCCCCTCCCTCTCCTCCCTTGCAGCTGTCAAAAAATATGGAACGCTTCACGAATTTGCGTATCATCCTTGCGCAGGGGCCATGCTAATCTTCTCTGTATCGTTGCAATTTTAGTATATGTGTTGCCGAAGCGAGCACAGATTCAAATTTTTATAAAATAAACTGTGGAATCCATTAGCCTACTGGATCATGAAATTACATGT
The DNA here is from genome assembly GCA_028571685.1 of Heterohyrax brucei. Lineage (NCBI taxonomy): Eukaryota > Metazoa > Chordata > Mammalia > Hyracoidea > Procaviidae > Heterohyrax > Heterohyrax brucei. Next base: position 6,123,986 of record CM053146.1, on the reverse strand, counting down.
ATGATAATTCATGTGAGGTAATTCCATAATGTTACTTTAAGGTTAGCACTGAGAAGGCCTGTATTCGCTGAACTCCAACTGCATGCCAGGTACTTTGTAATCACACAAATAGTTTTCACAACCACCATATGAAGTAGAAATTATCACTTACTCCTATTTTATGTTGAGTAACTGAAGTTCAATGAGTTCACATCATTTGCCCAGAGTTGCATGTTTAATAGTTGGTCAAGTCTGCTTTGAGAGCTTCCTCTGACCCTGCAACCTACCCTCCCTGTCATCAAGCTGTCTCATTAGGTGGCATAGAGACGGAATTCTGTAAATATCTTTCATTACAGGAAAGAAGTCTTATGAAAAACCAAACCCCCAAACCCAATCAGATGTCTTGAAGTCAATTCTGACTCATTACGATCCCACCGCACTACCTAGAGAAAACAAACAAACAAGCAAATAAAATCACTTCTGTTGAGTCAATGCTGACTCATAGCAACACAGTAGAAGTACTCCACAGAGTTACTAAGAAGCACCTGGAGGATTTGAAATTGTCCACATTTTTGATAGCAGTTATAGCCTTAACCACTATACCACCAGAGTTTCCAACTAGGGAAAAACATATCCTAAACTGTCTTTGTATACAACTAAGTAGATTCCCAAATAATCAAATTCTTATCATTACCATAACACCTTTCTTCCTTAGATCATAAGAGAATTTTTAAATATATTGGGGCTTTGAGAGCTGGATCTTGTCTGAATAAGGTACACCAGGGATTTACATTGATAAGAGCAACAGCAGTGGCTACACCACTGAGATTTTTGAACTCGTCATTCAATTATTTGCTTTTCTTAAACAAACAAAAAAAAAACATGTTGTTTTTCGTTGTCATCAAGTCAACTCATAATCTATGGCAACTTCATGCACAACAGAATCAAACACTGCCTGGATCTATACCATTCTCTTGATTGGTTGCACATTGGACTGCTGTGATCCTTAAAGTTTTTACTGTCTGAATTTCAGAAGTCGATTACCAGGACTTTCTTGCTGGTATGTCTTACGCTGGAAGCTCTGTTGAAACCTGTTCAGAATCAAAGCAACACAGAAGACTCCACTGACAGATTAGTGGTGACTATGCTTGAGGTACATTGGCCAGAAATTAAAACAGGTCTCCCACAAGAAAAGAAAGAATTCTATCATTGCATCACCTCTACTCTCTAAAAAAAAATAAAATAAAAGCCCCATATAAGCAATTTTTGTAATATTGTCTCTTTTATGAGAGATAGTGAAGAAATCTCCTATTGTTATCTTTCAGAAATTTGGGGGCTCACGGTACAATTCTTGCATACTTTAACTTCGGGCTCTGGAAAAAAATTCATCACAAGTGACACCTAACAGTGACAGACACAAATGGGAAAGAGGACTAATAGAATTAGCATATTTTAATTTTAATAAGATAAAAGATGAAGGATCTGGAAATCTTTTTCCAGAGGAATGAACTTACTATTTGTTCATTCCTAATTTTGACATAAACTCTACAGTAACCTTTTGCTATGACATAAACATTTTCCTGTGTCTGGGCCTTTAGGGAGCAGTAGCTGTTGTGCATCCTAGTCTGTCAACATTAAACTTTTTTTTTTCAGAAAACAAAGCTAGATATTACTTAGATAATATCATCAGTGAGACACATTTCTTAAAAAATTTAACAAATTTCTACGAGAAAATGGTTTACTCTGCTTGGAAGTTATGCCTTAACATCCTGCCTCTGCCTCAGATAGACTAATCTCACTTGCTAATACTTGATGACAGCTCACAAATTTATGAAGCCAGTGGGGCTCAACTTTGTCTTTATTTTCTTAGGGGAGAAAGATTAAGTGAAATCATGTAAATTGAATTATTATTATTATTTTTTAACAATAAGTGACTCAGAAATAAACATCAGTAGTGGACATAGAGATATCCACACAATGATTTAATCTACCTCCTTAGTCTAGTCCAGAGGATAGCATTGTTCTTCCTTTCTATTTGATGAAACCCAGTTCAATCTTCGCAAAGAGATTCAAAGCAAAAGCATTGAATCAACTATATGGAAATAGGCTTTGTTCATTTGTTTACTTTAGAAAAACCAATGTCTTTTGTTACTCTTGAGATTCCAGGATAAGCATTAGATTCAAAGGAACTCATAGCATTCTATCAAGCTAATTTCAAGATAATATGAATTGCAAGGATTCCATGGGTGGCACAAATGTTTAAGCACTCACTGACCTAACAGGTGGTAGTTTATGCTCTCACCTAGAGGCTCCCAACATGCCTAGTGATCAGCTTCTGCAAGGTCACCGCTCTGAAAACCCTATGGAACACAGTTCTCCAGCTCTGCACACATGGGGTCATCATGAGCTGGAATCAACTTGAGGGCAATTGTTTTGTTATTGTTGTTTGTTTGTTCGCTTTTATGTATAGCTAACAGTCTTGGGTAGCCTCAAAGAATTTCACAATAATGTCATTTTAATGAGTTACAGATAAACATCTAAAATAATAAGTCAAGAAATTAAAAAGTCTGTTGCATTCTTTTAGTCTATAAATTTTAATAATTAACAATACAATTGACAATAAAAGTAAACTCATAAATTTACAATGTGTCAATTATGTATAAAGCCTTGTCTTAGCCATTACAAACATTGTTGTTAATTCAGCAAACATTTAATAAATGACTCTGTAGAAAATTATTTTTGACCTAGAGGTAGAGTAGTTAAAATTATAGACACAATTTCAGCTCTCATGGACTTCATATTCTGGTGGATAAGAAAAACCAACAATCTAAACCAACCATGGTATTTCAGTTGAGAAGTACTTACAAGTTTACTCTCTATTCCAGTATGCATTGCTGGGTAACACATTCATATACTGACATTCCCAGATGGGTGCCTCAAATACACCTCAGGTTTAGTATGTCCTGAAGTAAACTCAAGGACCTAACTCCATATATGGTCTTTTTCCAGTGTCGCTTGGCTCAGTGATGATCTAGACTGTTATACAGTCAGAAACTATATAAAGTTACACAGGTTACAGCTTGTTTTAAGTCATCATTGATACCTCCACTAAGGTACTCTTTGAATTCAACCTAATATCAGACCGATTGTCACTGACCTCAACGAGTCCTTTCTATGCACCCTTGAGAATAAAGGAGGTGGGTGTAGATACTTTCATTTATTGTGCAAGGAAGGAGATAGCTGACAGTCAGCTCTCGAAGCTATCTCAAAAACATCGGGCTGTAACTGGGGTTTTCATGAACTCAAAAGGTGAAGTTATGCGTATTTGTACAGGAGGAAGTCCTAAGCTGTGTACATAATTAGATTTTTTTTTCTTTTTATTTAACATGACTGAGTGAAAATGTACATTCTCGTATAAATTTACATGCCCACCTATATGCAGCTTCCACTGCTCTCCCTGTCCGGTGACAGCACACTATTCCTCTCTGCTTCATAGATGTCTCATCCTCCCAACAGTCTCCTTTCCCATCCTCTCCACCCATTCTCCTTCCTCCAGCCTAAGATCAGCAAGATGATATCCTGTAGGTGTATAGAACCATAAAGTGCATCCAATACATGGTCACTGCATCACCAAGTCCAATCCATTCGTGTCCAAAGAGTAGACCTTTGTTATGATTTATGGGCAAGGGCAGCATCAGGGCCAGAGGCCATGCTCCCAGGGGAACCACGAAACCACTGGACAATCAGTTGTGGCCTTTTAGTGGAGATCTCAGGATGAACTCCTTTTTATTCTTGTGTTGCCAGTGAGACTCAACTTAGCTCCATCGCGGCTATCACTGGTAGTGGCTGGGCACCATCTGGTTCTTTCAGTCCCAAGTCGATGTAGGCACCCACTCATGTGGGCCTCTTTATCTTCTGGGTTGTCTTTACCACATGTCATATTGGTTCTCAGTGAGTATCTGTTCCTGCTGAGTTAGGACCATTTGCTGTGCCCTCGGATGGCAGCTTGGCAGCTTTTAAGACCCCAGACACCACTCACCAATGTAGGGTAAAGAGAGCCCTCTTAGCAAAACGCTAGTTGTGCCAATTGGCCTCAATTTCGCCTAAGACCATGGTCCCCTGCCCCCTGCCCCAGCTGCTCTATCCTTGCAATATTGGGTTAAGATGGAAGGAGTATTCAAGTTATAGTGAAGTCCACTTAATGTTTTTGTTTCTAGTGTGCGCTATCACCGATTTCACCCAACCAGATTTCTAGCAACTATCTAATCTAACCCCCCCTTGCCCTCCCTCCTTCCCCACCCTTGCAGCTGTCAAAGAGTCTTCTATACACGAGTCTGTTTTTGAGATCTTATCGTAGAGACTCATACAATATTTGTCCTTTAGTCACTGACTACTTTCACTCAACATAATGTCTTCCAGTTGAAACCAGGTTATAGATGTTTCCTGGAATCATCGTTACTCTTTATCATTGCATAGTGCTCCATTGAGTATATATACCATAGTTTACCTATTCATTCTTCCATTGTTGGACATCTGGGTTGATTCCATCTTTTTGCTATCATGGACTGTGCTGAGATAAACATTCTGGTGCATGTGTCCGTTGGTGTGAAAGGCCTTCATTCTGTAGGATATATTCCAAGTAGTAGAATTACTGGGTCAAACGGTATATCAATATCCACTTTTTTAAGGAAGCGCCATATTGCTTTCCAAAGATGCTGGACCATTTTGCAACCCTACTAGCAGTGTAGGAGGGTTGCACTTTCTCCACAGCCTTTCCAGCATTTGTTGTTTTGTGTTTTTTGGATCATGGCCAACCTTGTTGGGGTGAGATGCTATCTCATTGTCATCTTGATTTGAATTTCTTTAATAACTAAATGTCGTGAACATGTCCACACGTGTTTTTTGGCGGCCTGGATTTCCTCTTTAGAGAAATGTCTGTCCATCTCCTTTGCCCATCAATTAATTGGATGATTTATCTTCTTCTTATTGATATTCTGTAGTATCTTATAGATTGTGAAGATCAGGCATTGGTCTGACATAGAGTTGCCAAATATTTTTTCCCATTCTGTAGGTGTTCTTTTAATTCTATTAATAAAGTCTTCAGATGAGCAAAAGTGTTTGATTCTTAATAGTTCCCATTTATCTATTTTCTCTTCTGATGATTGTGGTTTGTTTGACAGATTTTGGAGTCTGTCCACATTGTGTATTAAAACTTCCATTGTTGTTCCTACCTTTTTTTGGATGAGCTTTATCGTTTTAGGTTTGATATTTAGGTCTTTTATCCAGTTGGAGTTGGTTTTTGTATAAGGTGTAAGATATGGATCTTCTTTCAGTTTATTGCTGATGGATATCCAATTTTGCCAGTACCATTTGTTGAAAATACTCTTTTTACCCCAGTTTAATGTCTTAGGTCCTTTGTTGAATATCAACTGCTCATAGACTGATGGTGTCATCTCTGGGGTCTCAATTCTGTTCCATTGATCAGTCTGTCTGTTCTTGTACCAGTACCAGGCTGTTTTGACCACTGTGGCAGTTTAGTACGTTCTAAGGTCGGGTAATGAGAGGCCTCCCAGTGTGTTCTTCTTCTTTAGTAGTACCTTACTTATCCGGGGCTTCTTTCCTTTCCAAACAAAATTGGTGATTTGTTTCTCCATCTCATTAAAAAGAGATGCAGGAACTTGTATTGGAATTGCATTATATAAGTAGATTGCTTTGGGTAAAATAGACATTTTCACAATGTTAAGTTTTTCTATTCATGAGCAGAGTAACTTTTTCCATTTATCTAAGTCTCTCTTAGTTTCTTGTAGTAAGAGCTTGTAGTTCTCTTTGTAAAGGTCTGTTATTTCTCTGGTTAGATTAATTCCTAGGTACTTTATCTTCTTAGGGGCTATAGTAAATGGCATTGATTTGATGATTTCTTCATTAACAGTCTCATTGTTGGTATAAAGGAATGCTACTGATTTAGTTATGTTTATCTTGTATCCTGAGACTTTGCTGAACTCTTCTATCAGTTTGAGGAGTTTACTTATAGATTCTTTGGGATTCTCTGCATATACAGTCATATCATCTGCAAACAGGAGGATTTAAATTTCTTCTTTGCCAGTGTAGATGCTCTTTATTTCTCGGTCTTGTCTAATTGCTCTGGCTAGAACTTCTAGTACAATGTTAAGTAGGAGAGGTGAGAGTGGGCATCGTTGTCTAGTTTTTGTTCTAAAGAGAAAGTCTTTCAGTCTCTCTCCATTCAAGATGACATGGGCAATTGGCTTTGTATAAATGGCCCTTATTGCATTGAGGAATTTGCCATCTATACGTATTTTGCTAAGAGTTTTTAGCATGAATGGGTGTTGGACTTTATCAAATGCCTTTTCTGTCAATGGACAAAATCAGGTGATCCTTGTCTTTTGTGTTATTTATGTGGTTAATCACGTTAATTGTTTTTATGATGTTGAACCAGCCTTGCATCCCTGGTATGAATCCCACTTGATCATGATGGATGATTTTCTTGATATGTTGTTGTATCCTATTGGCAAGAATTTTGTTGAAGATTTTTGCATCTAGATTCATGAGTGATATCAGTCTGTAGTTCTCCTTTTTGTTTGGGTCTTTCCCTGGCTTTGGTATCAGGGTTATGCTGACTTCATAGAATGAGTTTGGGAGTACTCCATCCCTTTCTATACTGTGAAATAGTCTCAGTAGTATTGGAGATAACTCTTCTCTAAGAGCATGGTAGAACTCTGCAGTGAAGTCATCTGGGCCCAGGCTTTTTTTGGTTGGCGGTATTTTGATGACATTTTCAATCTCTTCTTTGTGATGGATTTATTAAGTTGTTCTGCTTCATGTTGTGATAATTTGGGTAGGTGGTATGAGTCAAGGAATTTGTCCACTTCCTCTAGGTTTTCGAATTTGTTAGAGTGGAGTTTTTCATAGTATTCTGTTATGATATTTTTGATTTCTGTTGCATCTGTGGTGACAACTCCCCTCTTATTTCTAATTTGGGTTATTTGTTTCCTTTCCTGCTTTTCTTTAGTAAGTTAATCCAGTGGTTTGTCAATTTTGTTGATCTTTTCAAAAAACCAGCTTTTGGTCTTTTCAATTGTTTTTCTATTCTCTAATTCATTTAACTTTGCTCTAATATTTGTGATCTCATTTATTCTGGTGCCTGAGGGGTTCCTCTGTTGTTGTCTTTCTACTTATTCAAGCTGTAGAGTTAGTTCCTTGATTTGGTTTCTTTCTTCCTTCCAGATGTGTGCATTTATGGAGATAAACAGACCTCTGAGCACTACTTTGGCTGTATCCCATAGGTCCTGGTAGGAAGTGTTTTTGTTCTCATTGGAATCCATGAATTTCTTTATTTCATCCTTGATTTCCTCTATAACCCATGTTTTTTTGAGCAAGATGTTGTTCAGTTTCCAAGAGTTCCACTTTCTATCTATGTTTTGTCTGCTATTGATTTCAGCTTTGATGGCTTTATGATCAGAGAAGATGCTTTGCAGTAACTCAATGGTATGGATTTTGTTGAGCATTGCATTATGGCCTATCATGTGGTCAATTCTGGAGAATGTTCCATGTGCACTGGAGAAGAAGGTGTAGTTGTCTGTGGATTGGTGGAAAGTTCTGTATATATCAATGAGGTTTAGTTGGTTAATTGTGGCAGTGAGGCCTTCTGTATCCTTACTGAGCTTTTTTCTAGATGATCTGTCCATTATTGAGAGTGGAGTGTTGAAGTCTCCCATTATTATTGTGGAGTCATCTAACTCTTTTTTGAGTGTAGTCAGTGTTTCTTCAATGTACTCAGCTGCTTTGATATTAGGTGCATAAATATTTAATATTATGAACTCTTGCCTCTGTACTGAACCTTTCAGCAATAGTGTCCATCTTTGTCCATGATGGTGGTTTTTACATTAAAATTGATTTTGTGTGAGACTAGAATTGCCACACCTGCTCTTCTTTATTCATTGTTAGCTTGATATATATTTTTCCATCCTTTAATTTTCAGTTTGTTGCTATCTTTAGGTCGAAAGTGAGTTTCTCGCAGACAGCATATGGATGGATCACGTCTTTTCATCCAAGATGTCACACGATGTCTCTTTACTGGAGCATTCAGTCCATTCACATTCAATGTAATTATTGGTAGGTATGTGTTCAGTGCTGCCATTGTGATAGGTTTATTTTTGTGTTGATGTTTTCTCTGCTGTTCTTATTAGTCTGTTCTGGGACACTCTTTTTTTTCAGTTTTTCACTTTTTTCAGAGCTGGTTTTGTAGTTGTTGAGACTCCTGTGTTACATTTCTTGAAATGGTATGATACATGTTTGTTGTGCTTTACAGCTGTCCCTATGATCCCCCTTAATAAACTATATATAATCCCCATTTTAATTACTACCAGTCTTGTTGACTTGCTCTCCATCTGGAAGGACAATAATGACTGTAGTACATCCCTATTTTGAACATGATGGCACCATAGTTTTCATGGTAATCATTGAATTGTTTCTTTACTTATTAAAGCTGTGATTGACTTTGGAGCCTTCCCTAACTGAGTAGAGTTTTGAGTGGTGTGCCATTCTAAAATATGAAGTTAGTGGTTTTGTTCTTCTAAGCCAGAGCCAAGAACTTCTTTCAGTATTTCTTGTAGTTTGGGTTTGTTTCTACAAAGTCTCTGAGTTTCTGTTTATCTGGGAATGTCTTAATTTCATTTTCATATTTGAAAGATAGTTTTTCAGGATATATAATTATTGGTTGGAAGTTCTTCTCCTTCAAGGCTTTGAATATATCATGCCACTGTCTCTGTGCCAGCATCATTTCTGCAGAGAAATCTGACAAAAGCCTACAGGGTTTCCCTCTGAATGTTAGCTTTGCTTTGAGTCTTGCTGCCTTTAAGAGTTGCTGCTTATGTTTCATTTTGTTGAGCCTAATTAGAATATGTCTTGGAGTCTTTCTATTGGGACCTATATTGAGTGGTGTTAGGTACATATCTTGGATTTCTATATTCTCTTCTTTCATAATGTCTTGGAAGTTTTCTTTCAGCAGCTCAGCTACAATACTATCTATGTTCTCTGGTGTCTCGCCCTGTTCAGGAACTGCAATTAATCATAGATTGCTCTTCTGTATAGAGTCCCACATGTTTCTTAATGCTTCTTCTTTTTTCTTGTTTCTTTTTTTCTGATTTCTCCTGGTAGATGCTGAAGTCAGTGGCTCTGTCTTCCAAATCAGAAATTGTCTTTTCCATTTGTTCCATTCTATTTTCTTGGCTTTGAATTGAAGTTTCTATGTCTCTGATTTTGTTCTTGACCTGTTGGATTTCAGAGAACTGGTGTTCCATCAGATCAAACAGCTTATTTAATTTCTCCTTTTGTTCTGCTGCATTTTGTATAGGTCTAGAAGGGCTCTGTATGTAATTATTTTATATTCACTTTTTGATGCTTTCATAAAGGTTTCTTCATCTGAAAACTTCTTGGTTGCTCTGTTTGGGAGCCTTCTGAAGCCGTGGGTGATTTCTTGTATGCCACAAGTGTCTGTTGCTTTTTGGGTCCAATGTGAGTAAGAAGAGGCTGGAAGATATATTGTGAGGATGGACTAAAGATGTTTCTCTAGGCTTTCCTAAAATGTAAAGCAAAAGGTATCTGACCACTTCCCAAGTCAGTCAGGTTTTCAGGTGTAGAGGTCCTTCTTCCCAACTGGCAAAGTAAGCACCTCTATATCCAACCCCAGATGATACAAACTAGTTCAGAATACAGCAATGCTACTGCCCTGTTTGCTTCTGCTGACAGGGCCCAGCCTTAGGCAACACTGTGTAGAGTACTACTTTTCTGGTAGAAAAGCACTCTCCTGTGGGCAGGCGCTGGCTCCCAAGCTAAGAATTAGTTGTATCTGTGGCCACCATATCCAAGATGGCGCCCTCCACACAGGCAGCAGATAGAGGAGCTAAAGGTACCGAGAGGTAGTGATTCCTCTGCTTCTGTTGCAGGGTCCCCACCGTAGGTGGCACTGTGTAAATTACTCTTTTTCTGTTGGAGAAGTGCTGTCCTGTTTGCAGGTGCTGGCTCCCAGGGTAAGAATTAGGTCCCACTAAAATCTCCATACCCAACATGGCGTCCTGTACCCCAGCAGTTGGAATCTGTACAAACCCCGCTGTGGCAGAGATAAAAAGACAGGCCCAAAGTGGCTAGATTAACAGAATCCTAAGCCTGGCTCTCAAAATATGGGAATTTCGCACATCTGAGTGTAGCTGCTATGCAAGACCCAGCTTTGCCTGACGGCCAAGACAGAGGAAAAAAAAGTCAAAATGGTGCATTTACCTTCAGTCTATGAGAGCCAGGGCTAGCCAGGAGTGGGAGTCAGTGAAAGAGAGGAGGTTTTTCTCTCAGTGGTATGAACTCCAAATTAACAGCCCTGTGCCATGTCCTGGGGCTGATTAGGTGATCACAAGGCTCCGTTTGATTATCAATTCAGGTCTTGGCTTCCAGAGGGATGTAGGGAGATGTTTGCTTAGTCCACCATCTTGACTCTGCCCCCATAATTAGATTTAGGCTTTGTTGATGCACTCTGGACTTAAATAATTTTTGTCAGTGTAGTCACAATTATTCCAAGGAGGATATACTGACTACTGCTACCCAGGAAGGTCATGCAGCAGTCAGATGCTCCTTTTCTGCTGCAGATGTGGACTAGGAAACACAACCTGTAGCAGAAGTGAGTGAAAAACATACCTCAGGATGTATATAACAGCTAATCACAGATTGGTTGTGGTTACTTGGCTTACCACAGTTTTGTAGTTAGTAGTATCTGATGGTGAGCAAAGAGTCTCATCTTCACTATCAATCTCCTCCTCTTTTCTCCTTCATGAATCCCTTCTCTGCACCACAGTGAGAGTATTTTCAAACTACAAACTGAGTCATGCCACCAACCACCCATCTGGTTAAAAGTATTTAATAGATTCACCTTTTTCTTAGAAGAAAAAATCTCCAGATATTCTAAACCCTGACTCCTTCTCCAAGCTATTATGACTGTGGTGCTTCCCCTCTCCATTTCTCTACTGCATTGTAACGGCCCCTGGTCTTTCTTCTTCTTCTTTTTTTTTTTTAATTTAAATATGTCTTCTCCCTTTTGCAAGAGTTGTTGCACATATAATCCTTTGTGCTTGACATACTGTGCCCCTCCTTCTATCTCTAATCTAAGCATATTAATGTATTCCAACTTTTAGCTGAACTACTACTATATATTCTTCCTAGACTAGGTCATATCCTTCTATTAGAAGCTCTCAAAAAACAGACTTCTCCTGCATAGGACTTATTGTAAATATAGAATTGTGTTTACTAGTGCATTGTTTGATAAATGTCTGCTGTGTTGGTCTATACACTTCAGGATGGCTGGATATGTATATAGATTTGCTCAGTATTGCACCCTTGAGACCAAGGCCACTGCCAAGCATAACAAAGCATCAATCATCAAAAATATTTGTTAAATGAAAGGCAATGAGGATTTTGAGCAGGTGGTGCTGTGCCACCGCTTAAACAGGATATTAGACAACACCATCATTTATCTACATCTTTTCCTGAAGCAAATGTTTATGGAGACATCTACATATCCAGAAATATGTAGACCTTGACATTTCAGGCAAGACTATTATTATATACAGTTTGTATGGAGGAGTTTAAACTTTATTGCTGAAAACTTCTTTTTTTTTTTTTTGTTTTTGAGATACTAAACCCAAATGTGGGCAACTCAAACCCACCCAGCTCATTACAGAATAAAGACCTAGTGATCTGCTTAAAGGTTACAACCAAGAAAGCCCTTTGGAGCAGTTCTTAACTATAGCACATGAGGTCATCTTGAATTGTAATTGGCTCAATAGTAATGGTATTTTCTTTCTTTCTTCTTTTGGTTCATGGTAGTTCCGTAAGAGTTTCTGGGACTCTAATCTCAGATCTGCCATGTACTAACTGCGTGACTTTGGACAGTGTATACAAGCTGTACACATTTCGGAAACCTTGGTGTTGTAGTGGTTAAGTACTACAGCTGCTGACCAAAAGGTTGTCAGTTCAAATCTGCCAGGTATTCTGCGGAAACTCTATGGAGCCATTCTACTTTATCCACTATGGTCGCTATGAGTTGGCATCAACTCAATGGTAGTGGCTTTGGTTTCTGGGGTTTGGTACATATTTCACTTCACTCTACAAGTAAAATTTCATGGAGCGCTTGAAAACAAACCTTAGAAAATATGCTAACACATGTATGGCTAGTTCTGAACAAACCTTAGTTCTATATTCCTGCATTTCCCACAGTACATTGATAGAATTTCTCTTCCGTCAAATACTGGGAAAGACTATGCTTCTTTATGTGGGGGATATATATTTTACATAAGACATTTTATGTGTATATAGAATATATTTCTGTAATGCCTTCCTGTACCTGAATCTGGTGAGCCTAAATTTAACAGGATCTGCACAAGGAAAGTAACATACATCAAATATGATGTATAGACAGGATTTCCTTCCCAAATGATGAGCAAAGAAAAGGCACAATGCCACAAATTACAATGAGAATAGTTTTTTGAGCCCTTTTGAGGCATTGCAGAGCCTACCATAATGTTTTAGCATCTGCAGTAATGCCTCTTACTGTAAACAAAAGGTTAATAGCTGTGTTTTTCCAGCTGTTTCATTTGGGCCAGATGTCTCAATAGCCCAAACTACTTAGCTGCATATTAGTGCCACATAAACTTCAGGCTGTTGCTTGTCAGGAGAGCATTAATTTCTGCAGAAAGTTTCACTGAATGTCATTAAGTTCTGAATTAAAACAAATTTGCTAATAGGGTTGCAGTACATGCTGATACAAGGACTGATGTAATGGAAGCAAAAAGAGATGAACCTGCTTCCACATTATTTAAGAAACACTCTAAGACTCTAGTTCGAACTCTTTGTAACCTGCCTGGCTCTCGCAAACTCTGTAAGTTGTCAGTACCAACTAATTACGTGTACTCAGTGCATTCTATCAAAACTGAATCTTATGATATGTAATACATCTTGTGAAACATGTTAGCTATTTCTGCTTATTGAGAAGTTGTGTTATAACAGTAAACAATCAAATAATTTTCCATAAATTCTAATAACAACATTCAGTGCAAGTCTTGAATTTGAACTAAGTTCAAGTACTCAGTTCTCTACATACTATCCCTTCTTAGTATTTGCAAGATATGTCTATCAGACATCATGCGTAGGGTCCATTTTCGTACACATAGTCACATTTTATCCATATGATCATCAAGCAAACCAGTTATTATGTTTGCTATTTCCATTTTATTGAAGGAGAACTAAAACTTAAATGAACAGTTAGAACATGGCAGATTTGGAACTAAACTGCAGACAACTCTTAAAAGACTCTGCATGAGTCAGAGTAGAACTGCTCGATAGTGTTTTCAAGGCTGTGACTTTTCAGGAGCAGATTTCAGGCCGTTCTTCTGAGGTACTATCAGGTGGATTTGAACTGTCAACTTTTAAGCTATTAGTTGAACACTTAACCATTTACCAAAACCCTGTGATTAACCATGAACTCCACAGAACTTCCATAATTTAAAACTCCCAAATCCATTACCACATAGTTGATTTCTACTTACAACAGCCCTATAGAACAGAGTAGAACTGCACATAGGATTTCCAAGGTTATAATCTTTACAGAAGAAACCCTGGTAGTATAGTGGGTTAAGTGCTACAGCTGCTAACCAAAAAGTCAGCAGTTCGACTTCACCAAGTACTCTTTAGAAACCACATGGGGCAGTTCTACTGTGTCCTATAGGGTCACTGTGGGTCAGAATTTTACTCAATAGAAAGCAGTTAATCTTTATGGAAGCAGACTGCACTGTCTTCTGTGGAGTGCCTGGTAACTTTGGACCACTGAACCTCGGGTTATCAACTGAAAACTTAAAGCATTGTGCCGTTAGGACTCTCTAGATTCTAGATAGATTTTAAGCTGTGGGTTTACTGGCTGGTGGTAACAGCAGCGTTCTAACTGCTTATTTATAATTCCATAGGCCATAATTTTTGCAATGTTTGTTTCCAGGACTGGCAAAGATTATTTTCTCTGCAGCAATACTAATATCAAGCAAATGTAAAGTTTTGTGTTTAGACTGACAAGGAGCAGGGGGACATATCTGTTTTCAGAAACCAGCTGAGTAATAGCATATTTAGGGGTTTGAGGGAGCAGCACAGTTTTTGGAGCAGTTCTGATGATCAGTGCTTTCTCCTTTTCCAGTTTGCTTTCATTTGCCCCAGTAAGTAGTGTTGGTAGTTTTTGCTTAAAGTATTTTTGAACTTGTAGAATTTTATTTTAACACTATTTTAAAAAGTGAGTGATTATGTTGTACCAATCTTATGTATAAAATGTATATGTACATAATTATTCACCTTTTAAAAGAAGAACATATAAAACTCACAATTTTCAACAAAATTGTTCCTTTAGTAATTACAAGACTTAGGAAATGGTTCTTTATTTTTATGAAGAAATTTTGTGTTTTTAGAAAAAGGAAAAGCCAAGTGCCAAGTGCAGTCAATTCAGATCTGAAAGAATACATATACATGTTTGTATATATAATGTATATATATGAGAAGTGAGAAGAGTCTATATAGCATTTCTTGCTACGAGGTCCTGTCAATTAAATTCACAAACTCATCTAGGAAAAAAAGCTACATACCTCATTGTTGAAGAGCACTACATTCACCTTTGAATTTCTCCTCCTTGGAAGCTATGCATCATCACCAGTGTCTAGTCGACCCTTCGAAGCAATTTTTGAACAATTTTTCTGCACTGGCCATCGGAATTATCATTATATTACTCTTGATGTCCTGTATGTCATCTAAATGTCTTCCTTTAAATATTTCCTTTACCTTTGGGTAATGAAAAAAGTCACTGGGGGTCAGGTCAGGTGAGTAGGTAGGATGTTCCAATACAGTTATTTGTTTACTGGCTGAAAAACCCTTCACAGACAGTGCCCTGTGAACTGGTACATTGTTGTGATGCAAGAATCGTGAGTTGCTGGCAAAAAGTTCAGGTTGCCGCCTTTTCGACACTTCTAGATAGTGGTTAAGTATTTGTCCAGTTGCTATGAATTCATAATGAACAATCCTTCTGATGTCAAAACATGTTAGCAACATCATTTTGGCTCTTTTTTGGTTGTAGAGAACTGGCTGGTTTCATTGTCCACTTGATGTGGACATACTGGTATACCCATGTTTCATCACCAGTGATAACACTGCCTGAAATATCATCCTGCCTCTCCAAAATGTCTTGGCAAACTTTGACTCTTTTTTGCTTTTGTTTTTGGTGAGCTCCTTTGGGACTGTTTTTTGCACACATCTTTCTCATGCCAAGATTTTAAATTAAGAGTTTTCTGTTTCTGTATCAGTGTTTACTTGATCCACTGTGCTTCTCACAGTCAGCTAATGATTTTGATGCACAATTTGATGAATTTTTGCAATGTCTTTGTCAGTTCTGCTCATTTATGGCTGCCCTGACCTCTTTTAGTCAGTGATACTTCCTCTCCCTTCAGAAAAAATGTTTATTTATACACTGCCATTTTCCTCATGACATTGTCTCCATAAACTTGGACTAACATGTCCCTGATTTCATTTCCACTCTGGTAAAGTTTAACAAGAAATTTAATCTTTGTTCATTGTTCTAACTTGAGTTCTGACATTCTTATGGCGACACACAAAAACACATAACAATAGTGAATGCCACTCAGCAACTGCCACATATCAACACAAACACAGCTGTGAGACACTGATAGACAAAGGTTATGAAACCTTACTGAGCTGTTTGCACAGTGCTGCCTACATAAGCACATGGTGGCAGGTTCACAAATTTAATTGTCAGACCTCATAGAACAAAAGGGCAAAGACTAGACAGACACCACAGGAAGTCTTATGTTTATTACATATCTATCATGTAATGACACTGAGTTGGGGAAGAGGAAAATAAAGGAAAGGAATATTTTTGATAATTTTTCCTGTCCCTATTCTTTCCTCCCTTCCTTTCTTCCTTCCTCCCTCTTCCCCTCCCTCCTTTCTTCCCTTTTCAGAAAGTACATATTAAGAAAGTGCTAGATGCTATACTCTACCCTAGCTGATATTGGTCCATACTTAAAAGTTTCATTCTATCTCAATGAACTGTAAAGAGTTCCCTAATGAAAGCAAGTACAAACTGCTACAGTTGCACAGAAGAATGAATTTATTTTTAGGGTTTTTGTAGGGAACCCCTCCCATTAGAGATGGTTCTTAAAAGCTGGGCTGACTGGAAGAGTGGAGAGTATCTGCAGAGAACCACATGTAGGGGTACAGAGGCAGGACAGATCAGGGTGTGTTTCCAAGCTAAAATAATCTTGTCCTCCTAGAACAATGGTTGTCTGGTGAGAGAGGACAGAATGGAGGCTGGAAATACTGCTGAGGGCTTACTGCCAAGAGCTGTTTATATTCTTCCTCATTTTAGAAGTGATAGGAGACCATCTAAGCATTTTCAGACCAAATGACAAAATGAATTACTGTTTTAGGAAAAGAATCCAGACAGGCTGAGGATCTTCTCCAAGGGGTCAGAGCCAGACAAGTTAGAGTGTTAAAGAGAAAAATGGGCTATTAAGGAAGAGACAGAGTGGATGACAAAGAGGAAAGAATTTGAGCAATAAGTGATGCAGCATGGCAATAGTTGTTGGCTACTTGGAATGAGGAGGCAGCAGGAAGAAAGAAGTAAAAGTTCCTCTAAATGCCCACAGCTTAGGAAAAGCATATGGTAGATATCTAGTCAGCTGGCAGCTAGAAATAGAAAAAATCAGAGATGGGTATTTTCTGCTTAGGAATTTTAGGAAGCTTGCATTGAAGTTAGTTTTCTCTTAGGAGTCCCATTTGTTCTAGTGAGCTTTGTAAATACAACTTACTTCACATCACAGCCTTGACTGTGTAGAGGACACGTATTTGTTGAATTAGAAGTAGAGTCAATTTTGATGCACACTTGAGGAAGAATCTTCTCTTGACAGCATGCTGTGAAATGAAAACTTCCATGCTGACCTGAAAAAATATTAATATATGAAGGACACTGAGCGAAGTTGCTGATTATTTTAGTGAATCATTTTGTTCAAATGAACTCTTAATAGATGCAGACAGTCTCAAATATAGTTGCTTTGTCTACTCTGAGAGCATCTTAATATTAAAATGGTCCACAGTCCTTCAGGCAGCAATTGTATTTTAACACTCGTGAATTTTATAACTGAAAATGATAAGTATAATTACTTTGACAACTGGAAGCATAATTTAAAGCAGGTGAAGAAATTACTAATTTAAACTGAAAAAGAAATTCAGATTGATAACTAGACTCCAAATCATTAATTTCTCCATTTTTGTGAATCAACAGTAAACTGAGGATTTGTTGTTCAATTTTGTTCACGCCACAAATTGCTTGTTTTCCAATGTGTATATCTATCTACCTACCTATATATACATAAAATCAACATTGTATTCTGAGATAAATCCATGTTACCATGTGTTAATCCAGCCCAATAATCTCCACTGCTAGAAGTACCATCATGCTCAGAATGAGACTTCCCCTCTGCAGACCGTGAAAGTGGAAGCCCTTATTTCTGAACACTGGACAAGACAGTTTAACTTTCTCTCTTCCCTATACTTGTGGATTCCCTCCACTGTCTGCCTTGAAACCAATAAGACAAATGCTACCATGCCTTTTAATCTGAATTCTTTTAGTCGGTACAGAACAGTCAGACTTCAAGGTTATCCCTTGTGCCTGGATTTCATTCCCATGTGTGCTCCATAGACAAAGGCCTCACAGTCTTTAACATGCACAGGGATAACCACTTGCCATGTGATCCTCTCCATCTTCAAATCTAGCAACAGACAAATTTCCTTATAGTGTACCCCTCTTATACATCCAAAGTCTCTCTTGTCAGGGAGAGTTTTGTCCCTATTAAAGGATCACCTGATTATATCAGGCCCACCAACAGTATCCACCAATACTTAAAGCAGCTGATCTGGAACCTTAATTACATCTGCAAGATCCCTTTGCAAGAGCATTTATATCAGTGTTCAGTTAGATAATTAGGAGAAAATGCATCCCAGAGGACATTGTAAAATTCTGTTTAAACCCTTCTGAATTATAAGAGTGTGCTTTGATTTAAAGTAGAATTCATTACAATGTCAGAAATATTTCCCATGTGGAAACTCTAAACTGATTACACAATGTAACATCATGGGGTGCCAAGCACAATTCTATTAATGAGAGACAGAGTACTAAGTAAGACAATGAGGTTCAAGGACTTCAGGGAAGTTAGTCTGTAATGAATAACCAAACAACTACCAATGAGTCGATTTCAACTCACAGCAACCCTATAGGTCAGAGTAGGACTGCCCCACAGAGTTTCCAAAGAGCACCTGGCAAAGCTGAACTACCGACCTTTGGTTAGCAGATGTAGCAGCACTTGCCCACTTTGCCTTCAGAGTTTCTTAATGAATAACCCAAAAACTTCACTGAACTGGCCATCGAGTCAATTCTGACTCCTAAATCCTGGTGAAGTATTGGTTAAGTGCTACTGCTGCTAAACAAAAGGTTTGCAGTTCAAATCCATCAGGCACTCCTTGGAAACTTGATGGGGCAGTTCTACTATGTCTATCTATAGGGTCACTATGAGTCAGAATCAACTCAACAGCAGCCAGATATAAATGTACATATAATTTAAATTAATAAATGCTATTGAGGGAAAGCAGAGTACAGAGTAAAGAATGGTACAAAGTACGTGTATTTTAGGAGAGTTTTGCAGAATAGCTATCCTTTAAGACAGAATAGAGCTGCCTCAGAGAGTTTCCAAGGAGTGCATGGTGAATTCCAACTGCCAATCTTGTGGTCAGAGTGGATGTTCTTCTCTAATTAAGCTGAATTATTGTTTGGTTAAGAAGGCTTCAGGATATATTTTTGATTAAGGCTTAAAGATTATCTCAGGGTAATAATTTCAGGGGTTCATCTAGGCTCCATGGCTCTAAGAAAGTCTAGAGTTGATGAGAATTTAAAGCTTTGTTCTACATTTTCTCCCTTTTCGTCACAGTTTTTCTGTGGAATCCTTGATTAAAATGTTTATAGCTGGTCACCATTCAGTTCTTCTGGTCTCATGGCAAAGCAGGCAGTTCTGCGTGGGGCAGTTAGACATACATTTTATACTCTCCTCCTTTTCCTAACTCTCCTTCTGTTACTCTTAGATACTATGTAGCTCTTAGACACTATGCCACCAGGATCATAGGGACAATTTGTGTTGGAATCACTGACAGCACTGGGTTTGGATTTTTTTATTTTATCAGAGTAGAGCTCTCTGAGGGGATAACATTAGAGTATGAACTGAATAAAGTGAATGGGGAATAAATTGGCATCAATGTGTGTGCAAAAGTCTGAGGCTATACCAAGTTTGATGTTCTTAAAAACAACAGTGTGAGATGCTGAATGAATGAAGGCTGAGTATCAAGATGAGAGAGGAGGGTAGGACCAAAGCCAAACTATAGAAACCTGAAACACAGAGTACAACTAGTAGCCACAGCATCACCTGGTTGCTCGGCAGAAGTCCAGAATCTCAGGCTCTGTTTAAGACAACCTGAACCAAAATCTGCATAATAACAAGATTCATAGTTTATTCATTTGTGTGTTCAAGTTTGAAAAGCACTGAACACTTATAAAGAACATTGTCCAAACAAAGCAAACCAGTTCCTATCATGTTAATTCCAGCTCATAGCAACCCCATATGTGTTAGAAAACTGTGTTCCATAGATTTTTCAATGGCTAGGACCTTCTGGAAACAGATTTCCATGTCTTTCTTGTGAGGTACCGCTGAGTGGATTTGAACATATAACCTTTAGGTTAGCAGCTCCGCTTAACTATTTGTGGCACTCTGTGACACCTGAGAATATTATAAGGAATAAAAATCTTATTTTTATCGATAAAAGGTCACTGGTTTGGCCAAAGGCTTATGTGTTACTTAGTTTTAAAAGATCACCCTGATTGTGTGAAAATAGACTGGGGGCAGGGGAAGGGAAGAACAAGAGCTAGGAGAATATTGAAAGAGTACAGAGGAGAGGTAGTGATAACTTCATGAGACTCTCACTTCTCACCCAGAAGGTAACCTATAGGTAGATATAGTATTGCCTGGAGCCTGTACGTACAGGTTTCTTACACAGAACAGAACCTTCACATTCCATCTTCAGCGTTCAATCACAGTTATCTTTTCTCAGTTTTGAGATGAGTTAATTTATGGATATATATTCTTTACATATTTTTTTTAACTTTTAACTTTTTTTGAAATTTGGCACCTCTTCTGTGCTAATTAGAAGTTTCACACAGAGAAAGAGAGACACTGTCTAAAAAATCAGGAAAATAATTGAAAATTACAGGACAATCTCACCATGCCTTTAAAATATGTCCTTACGGAATCTTCAGTTAGTAATAAAAAGATCATATCTACAAATATAAATCAGTCAAAATGGACACGACTGTAATTAGAAATCCTGATGATACAAAGAATAAATTAAAAACTATAGTGAAAAAGTAGATGGAATAAAATCTTGTTGGTCAAAAAGATCAAAGTGTTAAACGGTCAATGGTAGAGAACATTTTGAGATGAACTGAGATAATATCCACAAAAATGGACTCAAATGTACCAATGATCATGGCAGTGCTACAGTACTTGGCAATATTTCATTTGGCAGTGCATAAGGTCTCCATGAAGCAGATCTTACTAGACAGCAATTAACAACAAATGGATATTTACTTACAATATGCTCTAGATGATTGGAAAAAAAGGACAACTATGGGGCATGGAGTATCAGATTAAATGCACCAACACATACCTAATGAGTCCCAGATGTAAAGCATGAAGTAGCAGAGAGGTTTCAAAATGATGATGCCTGAGACTACTTTAAATTTCAAAGATATGTGTCCTCAGGTAGAAAAACGCACTCTACACTACGGAAGATTATAAAGAAAAGAAACCAAAAATAGTTCCTCACCTAGATGCGTCATTGTAAAACTGAAAATCATTAGAATGAAAGGACAAGAGTCAGATTATTTGCCAACAGGAAATAAGTAACCTAACTGCAAGGTGCAAAGACAGTATCACATGATCTGTGCTGGATGACAGTACCAGTTCTCAGAAAAGAAGTCATTTCTTAACTAGCTTGCAAGCTATTCTGGCCTGAGATGCAAGCTGCTGTCAACACTGCCCTTTCAAACATGGCAGCTCCTTCTTCAGAACTTTTTGAACTTCCCTGAGACATAGCACCTGAGGGCACTCTCCCTGAGTGGCAATATGTGGTTCCATGGTGTGGTTGTTGTGCCTTCTGATTTCCCACTTTCTGGAGCCCACTACATGAAGAACACTGAAGTAACTACCAGGATGGAATCACTACGAGTAGAGGTTCAATCAATGTTCAGGCAAAACAGAGATAGCTTCAAGCATTCTAATATTAAAAGCATTTGCCTGTAAATTCTAAAACCTGCTGGAAAAGCTAAATGGGCAGTTATACACTGAGAATAGAAGTGAATTCAGAGACTAGGAGTGGAAAGGAAAACAACGATGAGCAAAGACTACAGTAAAATTTACTAAAAGCAGTAAATAAAATTGCAAAGTAATTTGTAGAAATAAAAGATTTGAATATTTAAAATGCTAGGCAAAAATAACAAAGGAGACACAAGAGGAGAACAAAGAGATTAAAATTGTCTTTAAAACAGGATATGTTTCAAGACTTTCAGCCAGCATGGCACCATAAACAGAGCTCCCTTAGAGCCATTGTCTGTAGCTAGTGTTGTGTCCCCCGCCCCTCTGCCATTTCTTTTGGTTTATCTGTGCCTCCTATAGCATGCACCTCCTTTCTCTGGAACACCTGGCTCCATGTGCTACTTTTACCTCTTGAATGGCTGTGAAGCACGGGCCAGCACGGAACCACTCCACCTGACCAATGACACCAAGCTGTTGGGATTCACAGGCTTGCTTTTTGTTTTTTGTTTTTTGCTTTTTTTTACTGTGTTTTGTTTTGCATTGTTGTGTTTTGTTTTATCTGTTTGTTTTCTTTCTCTTCACTACTTGAGAGTCCCTTCTAGCTAGGATGTACTGCACAACTTAGGACCACATCCCCAGGTCCCAGTATGCACTGGTGTCAATGGGATTTTTCTTCCTTCCTTCCCTCCTTCCTTCCTTCTTCCTTCCTTTCTTTTTCTCTCTTTATTTCTCTCTCTCTCACACTCCCTCCCTCCTTCCTTTCTAGCTTCCTTCCCTGCTTGCTTCCTCCCTGCCTCTTGCCCTCAATTCTTCTCTCATTCCTCCTCCCCTCCTTCCCTGACTCTACTTCCCTCCTTCCTTCCATCTTTTCATTTTTCTCTTTTTGCTTCCTGTCTTTCTTCATTTCTCATTCCTCACCTCTCTATGCTTAACTTCTTGTCCTGTCTCCTGACATTGTATACCTGAATTTGTGTGACATTTATACCCTTTCTAGCAAGGTTATACTTTATACTTTGAGAGAAAGTTCTCCAGTCTTTGCAGCAGCCCTGGCAGGACCCCTTGGGAACTTTGTTTTCTTTTTAATTTCCAAAGTTTTATTGAGTTGTTTTTAGTTTGTTTTTATCTATTTCTCAGTCTCTCATCTCCCCACTCCTTTGTCAAGTTCCCTTAGCACTCTTTTGTTTGTTTCTGGCTCATGTTCCTTTCCCCTTTTTTTTCTGATATTCATCTTATCTCCAAACATCACAACTTCCTCCCTCCTTCTTGCCTACCTGCACCATGTGCCGAACATCACACCCTTGAGTAGCACATGCACAGCCAACTAGAACCTGCTCAGCACTGATTCCTGGCCTGCTTTGTTATATGCCACAAGCAACCCAGTTCAGCCCATCCTATTACCTTAGTTGTACCTGGCCTACTACATCATGGCTAAATGATTGGCCCTCCCTATCAGAGAAGAGAGTGAAGTGTATTGTAATCACAGACAAGCAAACAGCAAAGAATGCAGAGAACATCTGCTCTGATATAATTGAATTTTTACTAAAGCAGGATGAAATAAACAGATCTACAATCAATAAACAAATAAAACAGTTACTGAATGTCCCAGAGGGTAGACAATATCAAAACACAGACACAGACACACAGACACACAGACACACACAGATATATAACACAGGATGATTCCAATAGGCATCAAAAAAAATCACTAGATGACTTTCCAGAAAAATAAAAAAACATTATAATTACCTAACAGAGAATTCAAATCTCTAATATTTAGAATTATCCAAGAGTTGAAGACAAAACAGACAAAATAAAAAAAAAAAAAATTCATGGAAAAATTCGGGAAAATAATACAGAAAAAAAATGCCAAAATAAAGTCATAACTAGAAATCATTCATGAACAATTAGAAATACAAAAGATTAAAAAAAAGAAAACAAAACAAGATTTTAGAAACAGATATTGTCATACAAGGACTAGGGAACAAGTTTGAAACAATAGCAGACAGGATCAGCAAAACTGAAGACAATACTTATATAGAATGCTAAGGAAAAATCAGAAAGAATGAAGAAATATAAACAAACTCTGAGAATCACATGGGATACAATCCAAAATAAATGTTTACAAGTAATCAGAATTCCAAAACAAGAGAGGAAAATGGAAAACTCAGGGAGGATCATTGCAGAATTGTTGACATAAAATGCCCATAATATCACCAAAGATGAAAAGTCAACCATCCAAGAAGCTCAACAAACCCGTATAGGATAAAACAAAGTCATCAAGGCATATAATAATCACACCTCCTGAAACCAAAGACATAGATAAAATCCTGAGTAGCTCGAGAACAACAAAAAGTCATACACGGAGGAAAAACAGCAAGACTAATCTCTGATTACTCAGCAGAGAGCATGCAGGAAAGAAGGCAATGGAATGATATATGTAAAACTACAAAAGACAAAAATTGTAAACCTTTAATAAAATATCATGACAAACGTGATTTCAAATTTGATGGTATAATTAGGACATTTCCAGATTAAATTAAATCAAAGGAATATGTTTGAAAAAATGAAACCAAACTTGCAAGAATTATTAAAGGGAGTCCTTTGCTCTGAGAACAAACAAAATCAAACCACAGCTTGAATGTAGGAAGTAGAGTTGTATAAACCCAGATAGCAGCTTAAGCAATGAACTCTCAAGGACATCCAAAACAAAAAGAATTACAGCAGGGTACTAGAGAGGATAACCTGTAATTGACAACAATGTCATAACAATAAAAGAGGGAATAAATGGTGTAGGTATACACATTTCTAGTGAAGAAACAAGCAAGGCTGCACCAACTAATAATAGACTGATTCAAACACTGGAATATAGGAGTAAATTTCAAGATAACCACAAAGAAGGTTAACAAATCTGCTCATCAAAATAAAGAAAACCATAAAGCCACAATAGAAACAAAATCTAAAAAAACAAAGGGAATGAAATCTACAAATCAAAGGAATTCAGCACAGGAGAGTAGAAGGAACATCAGCACCTATCCCCAGACACACACACACACACAGGCACTACAAGATGACAACAATCAACTCACATCTATCAATAACTACACTAAAAGTAAGTGGCCTAAATGCATGCAAAAAAGATGGAGAGTGACAGAATGGGTTAAAAAAGAAAAAAATAGAATCCATCAATATGCTGTTTATAAGAGAGAGACTCCTTAGAAACAAAGGTATAATTCATTAAAAATCAAAGGATGGGAAAAAAAAGTCAAGCAAATAGCTAACACATAAAACAGGAGTGAGAATACTAATTTCAGATAACACAGACTAAAACAAAATTGACCATAAGATACAAAGAAGGGTACTAAATAATGGTTAAAGAAATGATCCACCATGAAGACTTAACTGTAATAAACATCTACATACCCAATTGATAGGGCTCCAAAATATATAAAGCAAACTCTAACAAAACTAGGAAACCCTCATGGCACAGTGGTTAAATGCTATGGAGGCTCACCAAAAGGCTTAAGGTTCAAATCCACCAGACAGTCCTTGAAAACTCTTTGGGGGCTGTTACACTTTGCTCTAGAGGGTCACTATGAGTTGGAGTCAGCTAGACTGCAATGTTTTTGCTTGTTTGTTTTACCAACACTGAAAAGAGAAATTGATATTTCCATAGTAATAGTAGAGGAAGAACTAAAAGTCACAATCAGCCAACTTGACCACATAGTCATATATAAAAGATTCCACCCAACAAATACAAAGTACATATTCTTTTCTAGTGAACATGAAATGTTTTCCAAAGCAGATCACATCTCAGGCCACAGAGAAACCCTTAACAAAATCCAAAACTCTGAGATAATGCAAAGTATTATTTCTGACCACAACAGCATCAAGGTAGAAATCAACAACAGGAAAAACATATATATCAATTGCATGTAACCTCAGAAACGCTTTGCTTAAAAATTACTGTGTAATACAAGTAACCAAACATGGAATAAAAAATTTCCTAGACTAAAATGAGAATGAAAACACACCATACCAAAACTTTAGGACATAGCAATGGCAGTCCTCAGAAATGAATTTATAGTAATACATACACATATCAAAAAAAGAAAAAAGGGGCAAAATCAAAAAACTTAATATTCAACACACAAACAATAGAAAAGTGACAGACAAAGAAGTCGACAAGGAAATAATAAAGATCAGAGCAGAAATAAATGAACACAAAATAGAAAGCCAATAAAAAGGATCAACAAAACCAAAAATTGGTTCTTTTACAGGGTTTACAAAATTGGCAAACCACTGGCAAAATACAATATAATAACAAAGGAGGACTCAAATGATCTAAATAAGAAATGGCATGTGGTACATTGCAACAGACCCCATTTAAATAAAATGATTCATGAAAGAGTGTTATTGAAAAACCATACCCCAATAAACTTGAAAACCTGAAGGAAATGGAAAAATAACTCAAAATAATGCTTTAAAAAAATCCGAACAGAGCCATAACAAGAGACTGAAATGGTAAATTAAGAAAAAGAAAAAATGTTATTACCATAGTATTTTGGTGTCTATTTGTGTGCTGTTCACAGTTTTATTGTTCCACTTAATACTTTGTTCTGAGTTACTTTTCTTCATGGGTTTTCTTTTCATCCTTTTCAATTTTGGCTTTGTATCTGTTGAGACTTTTAGATTTCCTTTCCTGTTTTGATGTGTGGTATTGTTAGTTTGTTTTGTGAATACCCACTTTTCACCCCTAATGTTTTGAGTTTAAACCAGTCTTAACTTATTTGTATCTCCTGGACTTCCTCTCCGTCTGAAAGGTCTATAAATACTTTACTGTGTCCCTCTTTTTACTGAGATCTCTGTTTCTCTAATTTTAATATTTTAGCTTTGATTGAGCTAGAGTAGAACTCTAGATGTTGCATTGCATCCTTGAGTATGTCTGATAGTATTAGTTTTCTAACTGAAGAATTTCCTTCAGCATTTCTTGTAGCTTTGGTTTGGTTTTTGAAAAGTCTCTAACCTTCTATTTATATGGGAATGTCCTAATTTCACCATCATATTTGAAAGACAGTTTTGGAGGATGCACAATTCTTGGTTGGAAGGTTATTTTCCTTCAAGGCTTTTTATGTGTCGTACCATTGCCTTCCTGCCATCATGGTTTTGGCTGAACAAATGGAGCTCAGTCTAACAGACTCTCCTTTGTAAGTTAGTTTTGGTTTAAGCCTAGCTGCCTTTTTAAGTGTCTCTCCTTATCTTTCATTTTGTTAAGCTTGATTATACTATGTCCTGTAGTCTTTCTTTTGGGATCTATCTTTGTGGAGTTCAATGAACATCTTGGACAGATATCTTTTCATCTTTCATGATGTCAGGGAAGCTTTCTGTAAGCAACTCTTGAACTATTCTTTCTGTATTTTCTGCTATTCCTCTCTGTTCTGGTACTCCAGTTAGTTGTAAATTGTTCTCTTGACAGAGTCCCATATAATTCTTAATGAGTCTTCATTTTTCTTGATTCTTTTATCTGATTTTTGTCCTTATAAATTCTGGTGTTAGTTCATTTATCTTCAGTCTCACTAACTTTGCATTCCATTGCCTCAAGCCTGCTCCTTTTACTTTCTGTTGTTTAACTGTGATTTTATCCTTAATCTTATGAATTTCAGATCGCTGTTGCTCTAGAAATTCCTGGATCTTGATTAACTTTTCATTTTGTTCTGCTTCCCTTTGTCTAATTTTCTTCCTAATTTCCTGAAGGCTGTGGTGGAGTCAGGATGGCAGACTAGACACACATCTTGTTAATTCTCTCTGAAAACTAAGTCCTGGATTGATAATTGACAGAACTTTCTGGGCACCCATAGAGCCCTAGGACATGACATAGGGCTGTCAGTTTGGACTACATAGCACTAAATGGGAAACTTCCTCTGTCTTGCTGAGCCCCACTCCTACTGAAAGGCTGTGCACATGCAGACTGAAGATACTGGTGCTTTTAACTTCTTTTCTTTTTGTTGGCCAGTAGACAGGGGATGAGCAGAGCCGGCACACATGCTAAGCTGCAGTGCTTAAGTAAACAGCGTGTGCCACTATGGAGAGACAATGTATGGAATAGAAACATTTGGAAAGCATCACATTGGACTGAGGGTACCACAGCTCCTCCACCCTCTCTTTTCTGAAGCTCTGCCATAGATTTGACTGTTTTGTGGTAGGAGCGGAAGCTTGACCAGGTCGTCATCTTGGTCAGCTGGGAGGTGGAGGTGCCCAACTGGCTGCCTCAGTAGGGGCAGATTATCAAGCTAGGCGGCAGTGCCAGTCCAGGGAGCTCTTTTCCAGCAGAAAGGCTGTGTTTAGCACAGTGTCGCTTTATGGGTAGGGCCCATCAGGCAATGGCAGCACATAAGTAGCCCCTCTCTACTTTGAACTACATCATAGCACCTAGGGAAAGCCAAAGAGGTGTCTTCATTGTCAGCTGGAAGGTGTTGCCTACCACACATGATGGCCTGACTGATTTTGGAAGCTGTCAGATAGCTTTCAGCTTTTTCAGAAAACACTACCTGGAGAAATAACTGCTGTCCAGCATGATGGCAACTCTTCCAGCCTTTACTTACCCACATCATAGGGCTGGTTGACCCTAAGACTCTCTGCAACCCCAGAGAGTCCACTGGAGTCAGTCACTAGAGTACACAGAGATGGCTGGTGATCAACTTCCTTCTCAGAACTACACCTCAGCTTGTGGAGAGGCAACGTCAGAGAAACTAAAGAGCCTCTGATGTTCCAAATGCAACATACCATTGTAAAACATTTAAAGGAGCAACCAACCCCGTCTTCAGAAAACTCCCAAAATAAAATATAAAATAATTTCCCAGATGAAGAAGCCTTTCTGAAACTATCAGACGTTGAGTACAAAACAATTATGTACAGAGCCCTCTTGGATAGTAAACAAAATTTAGCAGATCAAAATAAAAAAATTAAGCAAGCTGTTTGAACTGATGGAACATCAACATTTTTAAATCCAACAGATCAATAGCAAAATTACAGAATTACACAATTCAATTCCAAGCCAAAAGAGCAGGACTCATGAATTGGAAGTTAGAATCAGTGACCGTGAAGATAGAGCTACTGACACAAGAATTTATGAGGAGAAATCAGAGAAAAAAATTAAGAAAAATGAAGAAGCATTAAGAAACATGTGTAACTCTATCAAAAGAAATAATCTATGATTAACTGGAATTCCTGAATAGGGAGGGATAGCTGAAAGCACAGAAAATTGTTGTAGAGTTGCTGAGAGAAAACTTCCCTGAAATTATGAAAGAAGAGAACATAGATATCCAAGATGTGTATCGAACACCACAAAAATTAGACTCCAAAAAAAAAGACCTCAAGATGTATTATAATTGAGCTTAGTAAAATGAAACATAAGCGGAAACTCTTAAAGGCAGTGAGACTGAAAGCAAAGCTGACATGCAAAGAGAAGCCATGTAGGCTTTCATCTGACTTATCAGCAGAAATGATGTTGGTGAAGAGGCAGTGGGATGACACATTCAAAGCCTCAAAGGAGAAATACTTTTAACCGAGAATTACATATCCTGCAAAACTATCTTTCAAATATGAAGATGAAATTAAGACATTTGCAGATAAACAGAAGCTTAGAGACTGTAAAAACCAAACCAAAACTACAAGAAATACCGAAAGAAGCTCTTTGCTTAGAAAAAACAAAACCATTAAGTGTATATTTAAGAAGGGAATGGAGAACACAACTTCCAGAAACGTACTTAGTTAGGGAAGGCACAAAACTGAATCCAAGCTGTAATAACAAATGAATGGAACCAGCGATCATATCATGAAAACTAAGATACCATCACATTAGAAAAAGGGATGTACTACAGTAGTTGCAATCCTTTCAGATGGAGAGGAAGTTAATGAGATATTTAGAAGTTAAAATTGGGTTTAAACTTAGAATATTAAAGGGTATCATAGCGGTAGCTGCAAAGAACAATAACAATGCAACAAATCAACACAAGAAACATAATATAAGAATCTCTACAAACACAACACCAACACTGAAAACAATGAAAAGTCAACCCATAAAGAAAAATGACCCACAACAGAATATTAAGAGCAGCATAGAAAACACCAACGCAAAAATAAATACATCAAAATGACAACAACTCATTTCTTGAAGGGCTGTATACATACCTCTTCTGTATTCTACTACCAGTGAATACAGAAACACTTCTTCATCTGGGGCATTATTTTATTATTTTAGTAGTTTTTGGGGAGATTATTTGGGAGCTATGGTGAGCTTATAATTAAAGGGAGCTATCCCTTTCTCTAAATAATCAGGAGCTGATCATTGTCTCCTAGCTGTTGTGCTTTATTTGTTAGGTTGTTGCAAACTAACATATATATGTGTGTGTGTGTCTGTGTATATGTGTATTTTAATTTGGTTGTTACTGTCCAAGTAGTCTAGTTGTTTGACCTAGAACGGTTACTAGGGCCTTGGTAATTCTGACTCCCCATCACTTGATGATCTGAGTGGTGACTGCATTGAGAAAAGTAGCAGGAATTGCTGGCTCAGGGGAACTGACAAATCTTTTCCAATTTTCCCTTTCTTTTCCTTTCCAAGTCCAGGAGAAAAGCTCAAGGTATACATGTAAAACATCTCACTTTTTGCCCAGGTAGTGTTCCAGAATTTAGCATCGGATATAGTGCAGAGAAGGGAAGAAAAAAAGACTGGGTATAGGGAGTGAAATTAGTGACTAGGAAAGGTTTGAGTCACGTAAGTAGGGGAACATTTAGCTTGTGATGCTCCAGTAAACTTTCTCTGTGGCTCTGTAGGTACAATGATCCACAACTGAGATGAACCAGTGGAACTTGTCTTCCATCTTTCCCTTGGTTTGCCTCTTCGAGTCTGTGAGATAAGCTCAATGCATATGCATAAAATGTTCCATTTCTGGCCTGGGTTGTGTCGTCATATGGTACAGAGCAGAGAAGACTGGGAGGAAAGGCTGGGTTGGGGCGGGAATAGAAATCACCTCATAGTAAAGAATTGAGCCCTCATGGTTCATGGGTACTTAACTTGAGAGAGTCCAAGGGAATTCTTCTTTGGCTCTGTATGTTCAGTAACTCAGGGACAGCCAGTGGAGCATTTCTTCTACCCTTCCCTCTGTTTCACTCTCAAAGTCTGAGAGAAAAGCTCGAGGCGCACATGTACAATGTCCCACTTCTGGCCCAGTAGTGCACCAAAATTTAGCTTCCAGTGTAGCTCAGAGAATGGAGGAGGGAAGGACACTGCTGCACGTTACTGCTAGCCACTACAGCACTCTACAGGCATGGCCATCCTCAGCCCAACCTCTTGGCTGAGAAAGACACATTCTACTTAGGTGCTGCTGCTCAGCATGGCAGCCAGTCCCAGCAGAGCTCTCCCAGGTGCGGTTGTCTGTCTAGCCTCCCAGCCAGCAAAGATGGTCTCCAAACTTGTGCTGCTGATCCACTTCCCTGCTAGCAGAACTGGGCTTGTCTGCATTGCTGATTCTCTCAGTGGTAGCTGTTCTTCTTCCTGTCTTCCAGACCTATCTCACAACTGTCCGCCTGATTTTGGGGCTCCTAGAAATGTCCTTTTTGTTCCAGTCAGTTGTTTCTCAAGGCCTTAGTCTGGGGCCACCTGGCTTTCCCTATAAAGCTGAGAATTAACTGTTCCATTTTTATAAAAACAGTCTTGAAATTTTAATTGGAACCACATTCAATCTATATATTACTTTGTTTAGTTATATTCTCACAGTATTAACTATTCCTATCTCTGAACAATAAGTATTTCTCCAATTATTTAGGTCTGTTTTTATAGCTTGAAGAAGAATCTTATAGTTTTCATTATGAAAGACCTTACATTGTGTAAAACCTGTATATTCCTGGTTAGGTTATTCCTTTGATTTTCTTTTCAGATTTCTCCTTGTTGATGTATAACATCACAACTGAATTTTTGTAAGTTGATGTTCTACTTAGCAAGTATGTTGATTTCTTTTACTAGTTTAACAGTTTTCTTGTGGATTCTTTGGACTTTTCTATATATAGGATCAAGCAGTCTTTAAATATAGATAGTTGTACTTCTTTCCAATTTGTACATCTTCTATGTACTTTTCTTGTCTTTTTGTTCTGGTTAGAACTTCCAGTACCATACTGAATGAAAATGGTGATCATGGGCATCCTTGTCTAGTTCATATTTTTAGAAGTCTTTCTCTTTTGAGTATAATGTTGGTTGTTGGTTTTTCATAGATGTTCTTAATCATGTTGAGAAACTTCCTTTCTATTTTTAACTGAGCTTTTTTAAAAAAAAATTGGGAAAGCATGTTGGATTTTTTTCAAATGACT
The DNA here is from genome assembly GCA_028571685.1 of Heterohyrax brucei. NCBI lineage: Eukaryota > Metazoa > Chordata > Mammalia > Hyracoidea > Procaviidae > Heterohyrax > Heterohyrax brucei. The sequence continues at coordinate 6,092,130 of CM053146.1, read as the reverse complement.
TTTCTGAATCTATTGAGGTGATCATGTGGTACTTTTCTTTTTTCCTATTAATGTGATGTACTACATTGATAAATTTTCTAATGTTGAACTATCCTTGCAGTCCTGGAATAAATTCCACTTGGTCATTGTCTGTAATTCTTTTAATATATTGTGAAATTGTATCCACTAGCATTGTGTTGAGAATTTTTGCAACTATTTGCAACTATGTTCATGAGAGAAATAAATGTATATATTTTTTTCTTTGATTTATTTGTCTGATTTTGGTACCATTGTAATGCTGGCTTTGTAGGATGAGTTAGAAATTACTCCTAATTCTTCTGTATTTTGGAAATGTTTAATCAGGATTGTGTTAATTTTTCTTTGAATGATTGATAAAAATCACTAATGAAGACATCTGGTCCAGATTTGTTTTTTGTTGTTATTGCTTTTGTTGAGAAGTTTTTAAATACTGAGTATCTCACTACTTTGAATTTGTTAAGATTTTCTATGTCCTTTTGTGTTAATTTAGGTAAATTATTTGTTTTTAGAAATTGGTTCCTTTCATTTAAGATTTCAAATTTATTGGATTACAATTTTCATTGTATTCTGTTGATCTATTTTATTTCTGATAGATCTATTGTAATGTCTAATGCATTTCTTTTTTAGTTATGAGCATCCTCTCACTTTTATTGTTTGTGATTCTAGCTAAAGCTTTGTCAGTTCTATCAATAGTTTCAAGAGCTGACTTTTATGTTTGTTGATCTATTTTATTATATTCTGCATTTCCTCTATTTCCATTTTGATCTTTATTATTTCTTTTCTTCTGGTAAGACTGAGCTTAGTTTGCTGTTCTTTTTCTAGTCCCTCAAGTTATAGCATTAGACTGTTATGCTGGCATATGAGTTAGGCTGTTGTTTTAGAATCTTTCCTACTTATTTTTTTTAATGTACATGTTTATTTTTTACAATTCTTCCCCTGACGAATGGATTTGCTGTATCCCTTAGATCTTAACATCTTGTGTTTTCATTATACTTTAAATCCAAATATATATACATGCTTTGTTTCAATCTGGATTTCTTCCTTGACCTATTAGTTGGCTAATACCAATTTATTTATTTTCCATATTTTTATGTGCTTTCTATATTTCCTTGTAATGTTAGTTTCAAATTTCATTCCTTCAAGGTAGAAGAAGACATTTTGTACCATTTTAATCTTTTTAAACTTATGCAAGAATTGTTTCATGTTCTAGTGTGTGGTCTAGCCTGAGGATATCCCATATGCCCTAGAGAAAAGTATATATTGTTCTAATGTTTGGTGGAGAGCTTTAGTATACCCATTAAATCTAACTTGTTTATGATATTGCTCAAATTCTTGATTTTCTAACTGAATTTCTTTCTGAAAGATCTACCCAGTATTGACAATAATAAGCAGAAGTTTCCTACTATTATTGTACAGTGTTCTATTTTTCCTTCTTGTTTTGTTAGTATTTCCTTTATATAGTTTATGTATTAATGCCTGGTGCATAGATACAGATATAGATAGATATAGATATAGATGTAGATGTAGATAGAGATAGAGATAGAGATAGAGATGATAGAGATAGAGATGATAGAGATAGAGATAGGATAGTTAGATTTTTTGATGGATTGCCTCTTTAATCACTTTATAACAGCCCTTTTCATTTTTCATAACAGATTTTTACTTGTCATTGTTAGGTGCCAATGAGTCCATTACAACTCATAGCAACCCTGTGCACAACAGAGGGAAACACTGCTTTGTCCTGTGCCATGTCCACAACCATTTTTATCTTAAGCTGATCATTGCAGACACTGTCAATACATCTCATCAAAAGTCTTCCTCTTTTTCACTGGTTCTCCGCTCTACCAAACATGTCTTTCTCCAGGGATTGATCCTTCCTGACCACATGTCTGAAGTATTTAAGATGCCATCTTGCAGTCTTTGCTTCCAAGGAGCACTCTAGTTGTACTTCCTCTAAAACAGATTTGTTTGTTCTTTTGGCAGTTCCCTGGTACAATCAACATTCTTCTCCAACACCACAATTCAAAGACATCAGTTCTTCTGTCTTCCTTGTCTGTTGTCAAGCTTTTGCATCCATATGATGCAATTGGGAAGATCATGGCTCGGGTCATGTGCACCTTAGTCTTCAAAGTGACATCTTAAAGAGGCCTTTTGTGGCAGATTTTCCCAACACAATGCATCCTTCAATTTCTTGATGCTGCTTCCATTAGCACTGATTGTTGAAACAAGTAAAACAAAATCCTTGACAACATCAATCCTTTTTCCATTTATCATGATGTTGATTACTTGTCCAGTTGTGATGATCTTTGTTCTTTTGATGTTGAGGTGCAATCCATACTGAAGGCCATGGTCTTTGATTTTCATCTGTAACTGTTTCAAATCCTCTTCACTTCCAACAAGTAAGGTGTTGTCATCTACATAAAGTAGGTTGTTAATGAACCTTCTTCAAATCCTGTTGTCTTGTTTTTCTTCATATAATCCAGCTTCTCAGATTATTTGCTCAGCATGCAGATTGAAAAGGTGTGGTGAAAGGATACACTCAACACATTCTCTGACTTTAAATTATGAAGTGCCTCTTGTTCTGTTCACATGACTGCCTCTTGAACCATGTACACATTCTTTAAGAGCACAATTAAATATTCTGAAATTCTCATTCACTGCAATGTTAGCCATAATTTGTTATGATCCACAGGGTTTAATGCATTTGCATAGTCAATGAAACACAGGTAATCATCTTTCTGGCATTCTCTGCATTCAGCCAAGATCCATCTGGCATCAACGATGTTGTCTCCAGTTCCACATCCTCTTCTGAATCTGGCTTGAATTTCTGGCACTTTCTTGTAAACATACTGTTTCAGTCACTTTTAAATGATCTCGAGCAAATTTTTACTTGTGTGTGGTGTTAATGATGCTGTTTAGTAATTTCTGCATTCAGTCGGATAATCTTTCTTAGAAAGGGCATAAATATGGATCTCTTCCAGTCAGTTGGACAGGTAGCTGTCCACCAGATGCCTTGGCATACACAAGTGAGTACTTCCAGCGCTGCATCTGTTTTCTCAAATATCTCAACTGATATTCCATCAATTCCTGTAGCCTTGGTTTTTGCCAAGGCCAATGCAGCTTTGACTTCTTCCATCAGTATCATCAATTCCTGGTCATTTGCTACATTTCAAATGCCTGTGTATTGACCAGTTCTTTCTGGTATAATGACTCTGTGTATTACTTTCATCTTCTTTGGATGCTCCCTGAGTTGTCTAGTATTTTTCCTGTAAAATCTTTCACTGTTGCTTGATTGTTTTTACCCCCAGTTCTTTCAGCTTGAGAAACATATGTTCTTCCTTTTCGGTTTTCTGTTTCCAGCTCTTTGTGCATACCCTTATAATGCTTTATTTTGTCTTCTTAAACCTTTGAAATCGTCAGTTCTTTTACTTCTTCATTCCTGTCTTTTGCTTTAGCTGCTCAACATTGGAGAGCGAGTTTTACAGTCTCTTCTGACATTCAATTTGGTCTCTTCTTTCTTTCCTGTCTTTTTAATGACCTCTTGCTTTCTTCATAGATGATGCCTTTGATGTCATTTCACAAGTCATCTGGTCTTTGATCATTAGTGTTCAATACATAAAATCTGTTCTTGAAATGGTCTCTATATTCAGGTGGGATATACTCAATGTCATATTTTGGCTCTCATGGACCTGTTCTAATTTTCTTCAGTTTCAATTTGAATCTGCATATGAGCAATTCATGGTCTATTCCATGGTCAGAACCTGGTGTTATTCTGACTGCTAATATGGAGCTTTTCCATCATTTTTTTCCACAAGTGTAGTCTATTTGATTCCTTTTTCATCTGGTGAGGTCCAGGTGTACAGTTTCAGTTTGTGTTGGTTAAAAAAGGCAATGAAGAAGTCATTAGTCTTGCAAAATTCTATCATGCAAGCTCTGGCATCATTTCTATCTCCAAGGCCATATTTTCCAACTACTAATCCTTCTTTGTTTCCAACTTTTGCATTTCAATCACCAATAATTATCAGTGCATCATGACTGCATGTTTGATCAATTTCAGACTGCAGAAGTTGGCAAAAATCTTCAATTTCTTCATCTTTGGCTTAGTGGTTATTGAGTATATTTGAATGATAGTCACATTAACTGGCCTTCCTTGTAAGCATATGGATATTAGCCTATTACTGACAGCATTGTACTTCAGGATAGATTTTGAAATGTTCTTTTTGATGACGAACACAATACCATTTCTCCTCGCTTTTTTGTTTCTGGCATAGTAGGCTATATGGCTGTCTGGTTCAAAATGCTCAATACTGGTCCATTTCTTCTCACTAATGCCTGGGATATCAATGTTTATGTGCTCCATTTCATTTTTCACAATTTCCAGTTTTCCTAGATTCATGCTTTGTACATTCAGTGTTCCAATTATTAATGGTTATTTGGAGCTGTTTCTTCTCATTTTGAGTCATGTCACATCAACAAATGTAGATCCTGAAGGCTTTACTCCTTCAAATGATTAAGGTTGACTTCTCTTTGAGGAGGCAGTTCATCCCCTGTTATCTTCCGAGGACCTTCCAGCCTGGTGGGTTCATTTTCCTGAACTATGTCTGACAATATTCTGCTGCTATTGATAAGATTTTCATTGGTTAATTATTTTCAGAAGTAGGCTACTGGGTCCTTCTTTCTAGTCTGTTTTAGTCTAGAAGCTCAGCTGACAGCTATCCACCATGGGTGACCCTGCTGGTATTTAAATACCAGTGTTATTGCTTCCAGCATCACAGCTACACACAAGCCCCCATAGTATGACAAACTATCAGGTAAGTGGGGGAGATTTTAACTTAAGGTTTTTTTTTCTTTTACAGTAAAGTCACACCTACTCTCTTTATTACAGTTTGTATAAGATACTATTTTTTTTTTATTTTGGTCTGTTGGTTACTTTGGGCTTAAGATGTCTCTTGAAGAAAATATATGAATGGTTTGTGTTTTATTATTCATTTTCCTACCCTGTACCTTTCACATGGAGAGTTTAATACATTCACATTTAAGATAACAATTGATAAGGAAATATTAATTTATATAATTTTATTACTTGTTTTTTTGGCATATCTTATAATTTATTTATCTCATTCTTTATATTTTTATCACAATTTGTGTTAAGTTGTGTCTTATGCTGGATTCCCTAAAGAAGCAAATCTTTTGAGCTTTTGGTTAGCAGTTGTAGCATTTAACCACTGCACCACCTGGGCTTCCCTAATTATATATGCCAAGCAGTTTATATTAAGGAAATGGCTCACATGGTTGTAGAGGCTGGAACATTCCAAGTCTGTGAGTTAGGCCTGAAGATTCTGTTGATTTGCATAGCTGGATGTGCTGGTGAGCCCAAGATTGGCAAGTCAGGGAGCAGGGCCCTGGGTCATAGTCTGTGAAGACTAACAAATTACAAAATTGGCAGGCACAGTGGCAGGTAAACTGCTAGCTCAGTTTCCAAGAACTGAAGGTTAGATGAACAGGAGTCAGTTGCACGATCTAGAGTGAGCAAAAGTTACGTGCCTTGTCAGGAAGTCTGCCTATAGTGGGTGCAGACTACATCCCCAAGGAAATGTCCTTTCAATTGATTGTCTACTCACGGCAGATTCCGTCATGGAGGTGATTATCTTACATTGACTCTCACCATGGAAGTAATCACATCTTCATACAACTGCCAAACTATATCATAACTGCCATATCCCTGAGAATCACAGCCCAGACAAGCTGACATACAACTTTAATAATCACAAATTGCTTTATCGTATTAAGTCTGTTTGATTTTCCTTTCTTACCTTCAGTGTGTTTTTTTGTACTGTTTTATTAGTGGTTTCCATGATCATTACATTTGAGATCTGTCTTCGTTATCTAGTGTTTCTATAACAGAAATACTGAAAATAGAAGACTTTAACAAATATAAATTTATTTTTTCACAGTTTAAGAAGTTAGAAGTCTGAATTTAGAGCACCAACTCTAGGGCAGTTTTTTTTTTCCCCCTGCGTTAGCTCTGGAGTAAGGTTTTTGTCACATTTCAGCTTTTTCCCCTGGGTGACCTTCATGTGGTTTGGTATCTAGCTCCCCACATCTCTGACATTGTTGCTTGCTTGCTTAATCTCTTATATTCCAAAAGCAATCGATTTAAGACAATGCAATACTAACCCTATCTCATTAACATAGGAAAGACAACCTATTCCCAAATGGGATTATAAATTTAGACCTAGAGGTTGGAGTTTATAGCACACATTTTTGTGGGACACAGTTCAGTCCATGGGTACTATATTTACAATATTTATTCTGCCTTGATACCCCAAATTAATAAATAGCAAATAATATACAAACAAATAACCTACACACTTAAGTTATAATCCTAGTTCTTTCCCTCTCTACCATCTCTGTTACTATATCACTTTTTCATATTTTTACATATTCTGCATTTCTTAAGATAACTTTGCATTTATTTCTTATGCATTTGTTGACATGAAGCTTATAGTGCATAACAAATAAATTTAGGGACCAAAAATATTATGTAACAAGATTTTTTTGTGTCTGTTTCATTACCTTTATTGAAGATCTCTCCTTTCCTTGTTTAGTTTTCTTCCCTGTATACTGAACAGGATCACTATATAATGTTTTTTCCTTTCACTTCAAGGATACTCTTCCGCACTTCTTGCAAGGCAGATATAGTGATAATATATTCCCTCAACTTTTGTTTAACTAGGGATGCTTTGAGGTCTCCCACATTTTTGAAGACTAGATTTGATGAATAAAGAATTCTTGGTGCATTGTTCTTTTCTCTAAATATACACACACAAGCACGCATGCACGCACTCACACGCATGCATACATGCACCCAGTTTCCATTGCCTCCTGCCTTCAATGTTTTCTGTGGAGAAATCTGCACTTCATCTTATTACCAAAAGGAAAAAAAAAAAAAAATCACACCTTCATTAAGTCAATTTTGACTCATTAAGAACCCTTCAATGCTATTTTGTGGGTTGTTTTTGTTTTTGCTGCTTTTAAGGTCATTTCCTTGTCCTTGTTCTTCAACACTTTGGTTACAATGTGCATTGGTAATAATGTCCTTGGATTCACACTACTTGTGATTCTCCAAGCATCCCAGATTTGTATATTATTTTCATACGAGGGTCTAGGATGCTTTCTGATACTATTTTCTGAAATATTCTTTCTGTTCCTTTATTTTTTTCATCATATTCTGAATTCCCATACTACATACGTAGGTTCTCATAACGGTATTACATAGTTTCATTTCGTTTTGTTCAATTTTTTTTTCCTTGTTTTTCCTGGGATTTGGTAAGTTCAGTTACTTTGTCCACAAATTCAGTTCCTCTTTTACATATCTATTCACGTCTACAGCTGTATTCTTATCTTGTAATTTCCAGTTAAGTTATTTTCTCCCTCAATTTCAGTATTTCTGTTCTGTTTTGTGTTTTATCTTCTTATTATGATTATCATGTTGTTTTGTTATCTTCATTTGAGTGTTATTAGTGTAATATTTAAGTTGTTTGAAAATATTTAAATTCCTTGTTTGAAAGTTTTCTGTTTCTATTATTGTTACTTCCACAGCAGTGATTTCTGCTTCTTCATGCTGCTCTTTTAATTGGGTCATGTTTACTTGCTTTCTTGTATGCCCTGGAATATTTGCAGAACCTGAGACATTTGAATATTTTGACAAGATAACTCTGGATTTCAGGTTCTTCTCTTTTCCCCAAATTAGTTTCTGTGTGAGCTTCTCTTAGTGACTGCTTCATTCTTCTTTCAGTTCATGATTTGTTGCTTCCACTTTTACACTGGTTTTCTTGATTCTGGATTCACATTTCTAACTCCTTGTTAGAGCTACTTTGATGGTTTGTTCCTATACTTGGTGTGGGGGATTAAACTGAACTTTGTCTCACAGTGTAACTTTGAGGATAGAGATACCAAGGTGCCCTTTTATAGGTCTGTGGTCTCATTCTTCTCTGACGGTGGTGTCTTCACTGGGGCCTAACTATTTGCAAAATGGCTTCACTGAGCTCTGCATCAGTTACCTCAACCCCAAGAGGGTCATGCTCTGAGTGGAGTGGAGTGAGGATACTCTAAACATTCATAGTTTTGCATTCATTGTGCTACCTTTTACTTTTTCTCAGTGTTTGGTCCTCCTAACGTCTGTCTGATGACTAAAGTTTTGAGACTATCTGCCTTTTTTCTATTTCCTTGTTTTCTTCTATATTAATTGTCAAGGTTCAAGGTGTGCAACTGCTTATGCAGTCATCTTGCTTCACCTCCCTGCTCAGTCTGTTTAATAAGCTAATAATGAACTAAAACCACAAGGAGAAACAATTTTCTGTTCATTAAATGGGTAGACTTTAAGAACCTTGACATATGTGGATGAAAATATTTTTTAACTCTTCTTATTTTTATTGAGTATGGAAGGAAATTAACATGATGCTGAGACTGTGGTGCAGAGAAACTCATACACTGTGTTAGGGAGTGTCAAGGATTGGACACAGATTCAATATGTATTATTATTATGTATATACTTTGTTATACTTCTTGCTTGTGTGTCAATGTGGCTACGCCATGATTCACTGCACTGTTTGGTTGTCTTCTGTTTTGTGATCACATAGTTTTCCTATGTGTTGTAAATCCTGATCAGTGTTAACAGGTGAGATTAGGTTATGTTAAAAAGAACCAGGGTGGGATGCAACACCAAGTCACAGCCCTAAGCTGATGTAAGGAAAGTTTCCCTGGGCTGAGGCCTGCATCTCCTTTTATCTTACAAGATAAAAGCAAGACAAGGAAACAGAGAGAAATGACCTCATCTTACCAGGAAAGAAATACCAGAAGCAAAGCATGTCCTTTGGACCCAGAGCCCCTGCTCTGAGAAGTTCCTCTACTAAGAGAAGATTTATGACAAGGGATTTCTTCCAGAAACAACAAGAAGAGAAAAGGCTTTCGCTAGTAACTGGTATCTTGAATCTGGATTCCTAGGCTGTGAAGGAGTAAATTTCTGTTTGTTAAAGTGATGCGCTTGTGTTTCTGTTACAGCTGTGCTAGGTAACTAAGAAAGGAGATGTGAATCTTTAGAAAAGAATTTGCCACTATTTTTTATAGTTGAACATAAGCATTTCATGCAACACATCCACTGCACTACTACAGAAACTTAGTTCAGTTTCTCAATATTTGTATAAGAATATTTGTATCACCATTCCTCAAGACAATAGAAAATAAGAAATAGCTCAAATGTCCATCAACAGTGGAAGAGCTGAATAGTTTGCAGTATATCCATGTAATATAATACTACACAGCAGTAAAATATGTTAATTTTTTGGGTCAGCATAGGTCACTCTTAGAAATATAAGCAAGAAGCAGAACAAAGTATATAAATAATTATATTTTTAATAAATTACATACAAAAACCAAAGGAGATATGCCTCGACATATGCAGGTATATAAGTAATATTGTTTTAGAAAGCAAAACAGTAATAAAAAAAAAGTAGCAAATATTCAGTAGTAGAGAAATGAGACTATATTGTGTTTATGCAACATAGTAATGCAGAACAGCTAAATACATACGATATAGTTATACGTATCATGTTATGTGTGTGTGTATAAACACTAGATGCCACAATACAGTTTCTAGTGAACTAACTCAATGGTATAGATATAATATCTAATATAGTTCCTGTTTTAGTCAGCTAGGGCTGCTCTAACAGAAATACCACAGAGTAGATGGCTTTAACTAAGGAAGGTTTATTCTTACACAGTCCGGTAGGTTGCAAGTCCATATTCAGGGTGCCTGCTCCAGAGAAAGGCTTTCCCCTTGTCGGCTCTGGAGGAAAGTCCGGTATTGCATCAGTCTTTGTCTAGGGAGAATCTTGGCACAGGAACCTCAGGTCTGAAGGACACGCTTTTCGACCGATACTGCTTTCTTGATGGTCACGAGGTTCCCATTCTCTGCTTGCTTCTCTTTCCTTTTATCTCTTTCAGGCTGAAAGGATTAAGGATGGGGCAAGCCATACTTCAGGGAAACTCCCTTTACAGCAAAGCAGGGAACTAATCCTACGCAGGAATTTATAGCCCCACCCTAATTCTTTAACATATAGTTTAGGGAAACCACCAAATGGAGGACAGTCACAAGATACTGGGAATCATATCCCAGCCACATGGCTACACATATCTTTGGGGGGATACAATTCAACCTGTGACATCCCACCCTTTGACAACCCAAAAATCACATCACAGAAACATTTAACACATTCATCTCACCATAGCAAAATCATGTCCATCCCATACAACAGAAGTCTTAAATCAGTTCCAGGTCCAAAATACAAAAATTCTTCTACATCTGGGAAACCTAGAAGGTAAGCTATCTGCTTTTAAAGGTACAATGGCAGAATAGGCACAAGTTAGACATTCCATTACAAATGGCAGAAATTGCAGGGGAAGAAGGCATTAACAGGCAACAGGCAAGTCAACAGAACACATTACGTTAGCCCTCAAAGCTTTGGAAATACTCTTACATTTTCTGAGACATTCTACACAATGACCCTGCCCTCCAGACTCAGGTATTCGCCACACTCCGGATTCTGAGTGGAGACCCCAGCCCTGTGCTACAACTCTGCCTTCAAGGCCTGCTTGGACAGAAACTCTACCCTATCAGCTTTAGGAGCACCCTAAGCCCAAATGAGTGGCAATTCCACCCTTACTAACACAGGACGTCATGGTTCCACCTTTCAAATCCCCGAGGTCATGGCCATACCTTTTGAGACTGAGGCAGCTCATCTTCTCACACTGTTTGTCTCTTCAGCTTGTTTCCAATGGCCACATGGCACGGGCCTCAGACCAACATCTGCCCTGCCAGGCAAGTGTTCCAAAGCTCTGTAGCTCCACTGATTTAAGTGCCTGGAGGCACCCCACTCTTGCTGGAAAGAGTTCTGCCCAAAGGCACTCAGCTCTGTCCCTCCACAGATGGGCTCCAGCACTGCCTCTGGTTCTGCTGCTGTCACTGCTGCTGCTACCAGTCCCCATGTTTCTCACCATCTGCACCTTCTTCATTCCTTCTGAATCTTCTATCCATTTGCAGTTTCAAAGTGGCTTCCACATTTCAGATATTTGGTAGAGCAGCACCCCACTCTCACAGTACCAAATTCTGTTTTAGTCAGCTAGGGCTGCTCTAAGAGAAGTACCACAGAGTGGATGGCTTTAACAAAGGAAGGTTTATTCTTACACGGTCTGGTAGGTTGCAAGTCCATATTCAGGGTGTCTGCTCCAGGGAAAGGCTTTTCTCTTGTTGGTTCTGGAGGAAAGTCCGGTATTGCATCAATCTTTGTCCAGGGAGCTTCTTGGCACAGGAACCTCACGTCTGAAGTTCACACTTGTCTCCTAGTGCTGCTTTCTTGATGGTCATGAGGTTCCCAATTCTCTGCTTGCGTCTCTTTCCTTTTGTCTCTTGTAGGCTGAAAGGATTAAGGGTGGGGCAAGCCATACTCCAGGGAAACTCCCTTTACAGCAAAGCAGGGAAGTAATCCTATGCAGGAATTTACAGCCCCACCCTAATCCTTTAACATACAGTTTAGGGAAACTACAAAATGGAGGACAGTCACAAGATACTGAGAATCATGTCCCAGCCACATAGCTACACGTATTTTTGGGGGGACACAATTCAACCTGTGACAGTTCCTAACATACATCACTGACTGTGATGTAAGATATATGTATATTTGCCAAAAATTAAATATACTATAGTCATGCCTAATTCATAACAGTTGGTGCATCTGCACTGAAAGCTATAACTTGGGATGGAGGATGGGAACTATTTCAGATCTAAAAGCATGAGTCTGAGAGTCTGGAGGATCTACTTTTGGTTCTACCTTTGTGGTAAATTACTTAGAGCCAGTCCTTTAACCTAAGCAAAACACAACGTCTCCTTTTCTCAAGTGAAAGTATAAAAGAATTTCTTAAGATTCTTTCTGGCTCTGATATATTTGATTAAAAAAAAAAAAAAAACCCCATGTATGATTTAAGTCTGCATTAGAAAGTGAGCTGTTGGCCAGATTCTTCCTGTAAATTCTCCATTAGACAACATAATCCCTAAGATATGTTCAAGTTCTATAATGATTTTGATTTAATATGGCAAAATTATTCTGTATCTTTCACTGACTCTGGGCAACCAGGATTATTGCTGAAGTTCATATCGCCAAAAGCCAAGTGCCGTCGAGTCGTATCAGTGAGATGCAAATGAAAGGAAATGATATGAGCAGCCAATCACAGGTGACTTCACTGTACATGCAATTTCTTAAAAGTAACAAAAAATCAGTTGTGAAGTCTATCCCATCTGTGTCAGGCTACAACTATCCTTCCAAAGGTGTTTTTTTGTTGTTGTTGTTGTTTTCAATTGTCATTCAGTGAAAGTATATAATCCAAGTCAATTTTGCAAACCCACCTATCTGCAGCTCATTCTGCTCTCCTTGCCCAGTGACAGCACACTCCTCCTTTTCATTCTGTACTTGTCCTATCCTCCCAACAATCTCCTCTAAACTGCTGTCTACCCTCTCCTTTCCCACTTAGAAAGAGACTAGTAGCATAGTGTCCTATAAATGCATAGAACCACGAAGTACTCAAACTATAGGGTCACACTGTGTCCCCAAGTCCAGTCTATTTTTGTCCAGAGAGCTGATCTTAGCAGTGTTTTCTGGGCAGGGGCAGCAGCAGGTCTAGATTCCATGCTCCCAGGGAATCAATCCCCCAGGCTACTGGACCACCAACTGTGGTCTTTTAGTAGAGTTCTTGAGCTACATTCCTGACATGGGTTGAATTGTGTCCCCCCAAAAATATGTGTAGCTATGTGGCTGGGATATGATTCCCAATATCTTCTGACTGTCCTCCATTTTGTGGTTTCCCTAAACTGTAGGTTAAAGGATTAGGGTAGGGCTGTAAATTCCTGCATAGGATTACTTCCCTGCTCTGCTGTAAAGGGAGTTTCCCTGGAGCATGGCTTGCCCCACCCTTGATCCTTTCAGCCTTCAAGAGATAAAAGGAAAGAGAAGCAAGCAGAGAATGGGAACCTCGTGACCATCAAGAAAGCAGCACTGGGAAAAGAATGCATCCTTCAGAACTGAGGTTTCTACACCAAGATGCTCCCTGGACAAAGACTGATGCAATATCGGACTTTCCTCCAGAGCCAACAAGGGGAAAGCCTTTCTCTGGAGTGGATACCCTGAATATGGACTTGCAACCTACCGGACTGTGTAAGAATAAACCTTCCTTTGTTAAAGTCATCCACTCTGTGGTATTTCTGTTAGAGCAGCCCTAGCTGACTAAAACAGAATTTGGTACCAGGAGTGGGGTCCTGCTGTAGCAAATACCTAAAATGTGGAAGCCACTTAGAAATTGTGAATGGATAGAAGATTCAGAAGGAACGAAGAAGGCGGAGATGGTGAGAAACAACAGAGGACCGGCAGCAGCAGCAGTGGCAGTGGCAGAACCAGAGGCAGCGCTAGAGCCGACCCTTGGAGTGAGAGAGGTCAGTGCCTGAGCAGACTTTTCCTCACAGAACGGGGTGCTTTCGGGCACTTAAATTCGTGGCCTTGCTGACACACACAGTGAGAGAACTGAGTGCCTTTGGGCAGGATGCTTTCCAGCAAGAGTGGGGTGCCTCCGGGTGTTTAAATCAGTGGAGCTACAGAGCTTTGGAACCCTCGCCTGGCAAGGCAGATGTGGGCCTGAGGCCCGGGCCATGCGGCCATAGGAAGCTGAAGCTGAAGAGACAGACAGCACAAGAAGCTGAGCTGCCTCAGTCTCAAAAGTTATGGTCATGACCTCAGGGATTTGAAAGGTGGAACCATGGCATCCTGTGTTTGTAAGGGTGGAATTGCCATTCAGTTGGGCTTAGGGTGCTCCTAAAGCTGATGGGACAGAGTTTCTGTCCAAGTGGGCCTTGAAAGCAGAGTTGTAACCCGGGGATGGAGGTCTCCACTCAGAATCCAGAGTGTGGCCGATACCCAGAGTCTGGAGGGCAGGGTCATTGTGTAGAATGTCTCAGAAAATGTAAGAGTATTTCCAAAGCTTTGAGGGCTAATGTAATGTGTTCTGTTGACTTGCCTGTTAATGCCTTCTTCCCCTGCAATTTCTGCCATTTGTAATGGAATGTCTAACTTGTGCCCATTCTGCCATTGTACCTTTAGAAGCAGATAGCTTACCTTCTAGGTTTCCCAGATGTAGAAGAATTTTTGTATTTTGGACCTGGAACTGATTTAAGACCTCTATTGTATGGGATGGACATGATTTTGCTATGGTGAGATGAATGTGTTAAATGTTTCTGTGATGTGATTTTTGGGTTGTCAAAGGGTGGGGTGTCACAGGTTGAATTGTGTCTCCCCAAAAATACGTGTAGCAATGTGGCTGGGATATGATTCCCAGTATCTTATGACTGTCCTCCATTTGGTGGTTTCCCTAAACTATATGTTAAAGAATTAGGGTGGGGCTATAAATTCCTGCATAGGATTAGTTCCCTGCTCTGCTGTAAAGGGAGTTTCCCTGAAGTATGGCTTGCCCCATCCTTAATCCTTTCAGCCTGCAAGAGATAAAAGGAAAGAGAAGCAAGCAGAGAATGGGAACCTCGTGACCATCAAGAAAGCAGCACTGGGAGAAGAACACATCCTTCAGACCTGAGGTTCCTGTGCCAAGATGCTCCCTGGACAAAGACTGATGCAGTACCGGACTTTCCTCCAGACTCGACAAGGGGAAAGCCTTTCTCTGGAGCAGACACCCTGAATATGGACTTGCAACCTACCAGACTGTGTAAGAATAAACCTTCCTTTGTTAAAGCCATCCACTCTGTGGTATTTCTGTTAGAACAGCCCTCGCTGACTAAAACAATCCCTCTTTTTCTTTTGTTGCTATGGGGACTAAACATTGTGTGCCCCGTCACGACTGTCTTTGGAGGTGGCTGGGTATCATCTAGTTTTTCTGGTCACATGCTGATACAATCTCCCGTTCACATGTGTCCGTCTGCCTCCTGAGCAATTTCTTCCTCCTGTCTTTGTTATTTTTGATCATCAACTATTCTAAATGAGTTGGGATGATTTGGTGTACCTCATATGGCAGCTAGCTAGATTTTAAGACCCCAGATGCCACTCACTAATACGGGGTGCAGAAGACTCTCTTAGCAATAGGCTAGTTATGCCAATTGGCCTCAGTGTCACCCAAGAGCATGATCCCCAGCCCCAGCACCTGCTACTTTATTCTTGCAGTATTGGGTTGAGATTAGAAGTTTTTTTCAGTCTATAGTGAAGTCCAATTAAGTTGATATACTTCCTAGTGTGTGCTGTCACTGCTTTCCCCTAACCAAATTTCTATCAACTGTCTAATCTATGACCATTCCTCTCCCTCCTTCCCCATGCCTCTAGCCATCAAAGAGTCTTTTGTTCTGTACAGAAGTCTATTTTTAAGTCTTTATAGTGAGGGTCCTATATAATATTTTTCCTTTTGCTGTTGACTGATTTCACTCAGCATAATGTCTTCCAATTGAAACCAGGTTATGAGATGCTTCCTAAAATCATCATTATTCTTTATCATTGCAAGGTGTTCCATTGAATATATGTACCATATTTGTTTATCCATTTGAGTGTTGATGGACATCTGGGTTTGATTATATCATTTTGCTGTTGTGGACTGTGTTGTAGTAAACATTCGTGTGTATGTATCTGTTCATGCCTTTGTTTGTATAAGGTGTATTCTAAGCAGTGGGATTACTGGATCAAATTGTACATCTATTTATAGCTTTTTAAAGAAGTACCAAATTGCTTTCCAAAGAGATTGCACCATTTTACAATCCACCCAGCAGTGTAGGAGAGTTCCAATCTCTCCTTAGCCTCTTCATCATTTGTTGTGTTTTTTTGATCATGGCCAACCTTGTTGGTGTGAGATGGTATATCAATGTAGTTGTGATTTGGATTTCTCTGATAGCTAATTATCATGAGCATTTCCTCATGTATCTTTTGGCTTTCTGGATGTCCTCTTTGGTGAAGTGTCTGCCTCTCTCCTTTGCTCACTGCTTTACTGAGTTATTTACCTCTTTCTGGTTGATATTTTGCAGTAACTTGTAGATTACAGAGTTCATCCATTCGTCCGACATGTAGTTGCCAAATATTTCTTTCCCATTCTGTAGGTGGTCCTCTAACTCTTTTGATAAAGTCTTTGAACAAGCAAAAGTGTTTGATTCTTAGTAGTTCCCATTTATCTATTTTCTCTTCTGTTGATTGAGCTTTGTCAGATTTTCAAGTCTGTCTAAGCTGTATATTAGAAATTTCACTGGGGTGGAGTCAAGAAGATGGACTAAGAGCATACCTCCTTTAATCCCTCTGGAAACCAAGACCTGAGTTGATAATTAAACAGAGCCTTCTGGACATTGAGCAAGCCCTAGGACATATTATAGGGCTGTTAATTAGGACTTCATAACACTGAATGGAAAACCACCTCTCTTTCGCTGACCCTACTTTTGGCTTGTGCTGTCTTGTGTAGACCAAAGGTGACTCACAGTTTTAACTCTTTGTCTCTGTCTTAGCCGACAGGTAGAGCTGGGACTTGACTAGCAGCTAATCTCAGATGCAGTACTAGTGGGATTGGCAGGTGAAATTGCCATATTTTGAGAACCTGGACTCTGTGTATCTCGGCACCTTGGGCCTCTGTTTCCACCTCCACCACAGAGTAGCGAGTACCAAGGCAGGCAGTGAGCTTGTGCAAGACACCATCTTGATCTGTTGGGGGGTGGAAACACCCATAAGGAAGTCTCAGCTGGACTTATTTCCTAGGCTGAGAGCCAGTACCTGACTCGAGGAGACTGCTTTTCCAGCAGAAAAGCAGTATTTTACACAGTGTTGCCTATTGCTGGGGCCCAGCAACAGAGGCTGTGGACTCTATGCATCTTGGCACCTTTGGCCTTTCTTTCCACCTCTGCCATAGAGTACCCCATACCCTCCAGGTGCCAAGCTTGTGAGGCACACCATCTTCTTCCACTGGGAGGTGGATATATCTGTATGGAGGCCTTAGCTAGACCTAACTCCTGGCCTGGGAGGCAGCACCTGCCTGGAGGAGGATGCCAATCCAGCAGAAAAACAGTATTCTACACAGTGTCACCTACAGCTGGGGCCCAACAGCAGAGGAGAGCAGCGCAGTAGCCTTTCTGTATTTTGAGCTAGTTTATAACATCTGGGTTTCGATATAGAGGTGCTTTCATTGCCAGATGGGAAGACAGACCTATGCACCTGAATACCTGACTGACTTTGGAAGTTGTCAGATACTTTTTACTTCTCATTTTAAGACGTCCTAGAGAAACAACTGCAGTGCATCCTCACAGCATCTCTCCAAGCCTCTATTGACTCACATGATGCCCCCAAAGCAACAAACTCTGGAGAAAACCGTAACCAAGAAATTATCCTTGGCTTCAGAAGGCCACCAAAAGAAAGCCACAACACTTCCCAGACGAAGAAACTTTTCTGAAACTACTGGAAGGTGAATAAAGGTGGATTATATATAGAGCCCTCCTAGACCTTATACAAAATGCAGCAGAGCAAAATGAAAAATTGAGCAAGCTATTTGATGTGATGGAACATCAGTACTCTGAAATCCAACAGATCAAGAACAAAATCAAAGACACAGAAACTTCCATTCAAAGCTAAGAAAACAAAATGGAACAAATGGAAAATAGACTTTCTGGTTTGGAAGACAGAGCTACTGACTACAGCATCTGTGAGGAGGAATCAGAAAAAAAGAAACAAGAAAAATGAAGAAGCATTAAGAAGCATGTGGGACTCTATTAAGAGGAGCAATCTACGATTCATTGTAATTCCTGAACAGGGAAAGACGCCTGAGAACACAGAGAGTATTGTTGCTGAGCTGCTGACAGAAAACATCCCAGAAATTATGAAAGAAGAGAAAATAGATGTCCAAGATATATATCAAATGCCACTCAATATAGATCTCACAAGAACGACCCCAAGACATATTCTAATAAAGCTTAACAAAATAAAACATAAGCAGAAACTCTTAAACACAGCAAGATTCAAACCAAAGCTTACATTCAGAGGGAAACCATATAGGATTTCATCAAATGTCTCTGCTTGAACAAGTAGAGAGAGAACAAAAGAGGAAACCCCCCCAGGCAGCAGAAGAAAACAGATCATAAAGATTAGAGCAGAACTAAACGATTTAGAGAATAGAAGAACAATTGAAAAAATGGAAAAGACCAAATGCTGGTTTTTTGAAAAGATCAACCAAATTGGCAAACCATTGGCTAAACTTAAGAAAAACAAGAAAGGAAACAAATAACCCAAATAAGAAATGAGAAGGCAGTTGTCACAACAGATCCAACAGAAATCAAAAATATCATAACAGGATACTATGAAAGACTGTACTCCAAGAAATTTGAAAACCTACAGGAAATAGACAAATTCGTTGATTCATATCACCTACTCAAACTATCACACGGTGAAGCAGAGCAACTTAATAAACCCATCACAGAGAAAGAGATTGAAAAAGTTATAAAAAAAATACCAACAAAAAATAGCCAAAGCCCAGATGTCTTCTACAAAACTTTTAGAGAAGAGTTGTTTTCAATACTACTGAGACTATTTCACAGTATAGAAAGGGGTGGAATACTCCCAAATTCATTCTATGAAGCCAGCATAACCCTGATACCAAAGCCAGGAAAAGATGCAACAAAAAAGGGGAACTACAGAGCAATCTAGATGCAAAAATCTTCAACAAAATTCTTGCCAATAGAATACAACAACATACCCAAAAAATAATCCATCATGTCCAAGTTGGATTCATACAAGGGATGCATTTCAGGTTCAGGATCAGAAAAACAATTAATGTGATCAACCACATAAATAACACAAAAGACAAGAATCACCTGATCTTGCCTATTGATGCAGAAATGGCAATGATAAAGTCCAATACACATTCATACTAAAGACTCTCAGCAAAATAGGAATAGATGGCAAATTCCTCAATGCAATAAGGGCCATTTATACAAAGTCAACTGCCTACACCACCCTGAATGGAGAGAAACTGAAGGAGTTTCCCTTGAGAATAGGAACTAGACAAGGATGCCCACTTTCACCTCTTCTACTCAACATAGTACTAGAAGTTCTAGCCAGAGCAATTAGACAAGACCAAGAAATAAAGGGCATCTGCATCGGCAAAGAAGAAGTCAAAATCTCCCTGTTTGCAGATGGTATGATTGTATATGCAGACAGTCCCAACAAATCTGTAAGTAAACCACTCAAACTGATAGAAGAATTCAACAAAGTGTGAGGATACAAGATAAACAGCAGTAAATCAATAGGATTCCTTGATACCAACAATAAGATTATTAATGAAGAAATCACCAAATCAATACCATTTACTGTAGCCCTTGAGATGACAAAGTACCTAGGAATAAATCTAACCAGAGAAATAACAGACCTTTACAAAGAGAACTACAAGTCCTTACTACAAGCAACTGAGACTCACATAAATGGAGAAACCTACACTGCTCATGGATAGGAAAACTTAACATTGTGAAAATGTCTGTTTTGCCTAAAGCAATCTTCTTATATAATGCAATCCTGATACAGGTTCCAGTGATATTTCTTAATGAGATGGAGAAACAAGTTACCAACTTTGTCTGGAAAGGGAAGAAGCCCCGGATAAGTATAGCACTACTAATGAAGAAGAACATGCTGGGAGGCCTCTCATTGCCTGACTTTAGAACCTATTACACTGTCAAGGATTCAAAACAGCCTGGTACTGGTACAAAAAGAGACAGATCAATGGAACAGAATTAAGATCCCAGAGATGACACCATCTTTCTGTGAACAGTTGATATTTGACAAAGTCCCAAAGACACTAAACTGGGGTAAAAGCAATCTCTTCAACAAATGATGTGGGCAAAATTGGATATCCATCTGCAAGAAATTGAAATGAGACCCATATCTTACACCTTATACAAAAACCAACTCAAACTGGATAAAAGACCTAAATATCAAATCTAAAATGATAAAGCTCATCCAAGAAAAAACAATATTAACAATGGAAGTTTTAATACACAATGTAGACAGACTTCAAAATCTGTCAAACAAACCACAAACAACAGAAGAGAAAATAGATAAATGGGAATTATTAAGCATCAAACAATTTTGCTCATCCAAAGATTTTATTAATAGAATTAAAAGGCCAATTACAGAATGGGAAAAAATGTTTGGCAACTATATGTCAGACCAACGCCTGATCTCCATAATCTATAAGATACTAAGAAATATCAATAAGAAAAAGAAAGATGATCCAATTTAGCAACAGGCAAAGGAGATGGACAGACACTTCTCTAAAAAGGAGATCCAGGCAGCCAGAAAACACATGTGGACATGCTCACGATCATTAGCTATTAAAGAAATGCAAATCGAAACTACAGCGAAATACATCTCAACCCAATAAGGTTGATCATGACTCAAAAAATGCAAACAAACAAATGCTGGAGAGGCTATGGAGAAATTGGAACTCTCCTACACTTTTGGTGGGATTGCAAAATGGTGCAACCTCTTTGGAATGCAATCTGGCGATTCCTTAAAAAGCTGGAAATAGATATAGATATAGATATACCATTTGACCTAGGAATTCCACTACTCGGAGTATATACTAGAGACTCAAGGCCATTCACAACAACTGATGCATACACACGAATGTGTTGATACACAGCCCACAATATCAAAATGATGGAACCAACCCAGATGCCCAACAACAGAGGAATGAGTAGGTAAACTATGGTATACATACTCAGTGTAACACTATGCAATGATAAAGAACAGTGATGATTTTAGGAAACATCTTATAATCTGGTTTCGATTGGAGGACATTATGTTGAGTGAAAGTAGTCAGCGACAAAAGGACAAATATTGTATGAGACCCCAAAGATAACTTAAAAAAAGACTCATGCATAGAAGAAAATACTCTTTGATGGCTGCAAGGGCAGGGAGGGAGGGAGAGCAAGGGGAGGAGGATTTAGATTAGGCAGTTGATAGAAATTTGGTTGGGTGAAATCAATGACGGTACACATTAGAAAGAAGATCAATATTACCTGGACTTCAATGTAACATGAGTACTCCTCCCATCTTAACCCAATATTGCAAGGATAGTGTAGCCAGGGTGGGGGGCTGGGGACCATGCTCTGAGGGGAAATCAAGGCCAATTGGCAAAACTAGCATTTTGCTAATAGAGCCTTCTGAACGCCATATTGGTGAGTGGCGTCTGTGGTCTTAAAAGCTGCCAAGCTGCCATCTGAGGATACAGCAAATAATCCCACTCAGCAGGAACGGATGATCACCAAGGACTAAAATGACGTGGGGGAAGGAGAACCCAGAAGACAGAGAGACCCACGTGAGTGGGTGTCTACATCGACTCGTGACTGGAAGAACCAGGTGGTGCTCAGCACCCACTGGTGATAGCCGTGATGGAGCTCACAAAGTTGAGTCTCACTGGCAACAGAAGAATAAAAAGTGATGCACCCTGAGTTCTCCACTAAAAACCACAATTGATGGTCCAGCAGCCTCGGGGTTGCCCCTGGGAGCATGGCCTCTGGCCCTGATACTGCCCCTGTCCATAAATCATAGCGGAAGTCAACTCTTTGGACAGGAATGGATTGGACTTGGTGACACAGAGTGACCTTATCATGTGGGCACTTTATGGTTCTATGCATCTATGGGATGTCATGCTGCTGACCTCTTACCCAAGGAAGGGAGTGGGTGGAGAGGAGGGGATGGGAGATTGTTGGGAAGATAAGACATATATGGAGCAGAGAGGTAGAGTGTGCTGTCACTGGGCAGGGAGAGTAGTGGGAGCTGCATATAGGTGGGCATGCAAATTTATATGGGAAGACATGTTTTCATTCAATCATAATAAAAAAAGAAAAAGAAAGAAAGAAATTTCATTGTTGACCCTATTTTTTGTTGCATGATCATTATTGCTTTAGGTTTGATATTTAGGTCTTTGATCCTTTTTGAGTTACTTTTCGTGTACGGTGTGAGGCGTGGGTCTTGTTTCAGTTTTCTGAAATGGATATTCGAATTTGCCAACACCATTTGTTAAACAGACTGATTTTATCCCAGTTTACAATCTTAGGGCATATGTCAAGTATCAACTTCATAAGAGGTTGGTGGCATCTCTGGAGTCTGAACTCTGTTCCACTGGTCTATATGTCTGTTTTTGTACAAGTACCAAACTGTTCTGACTACTACGGCAGCATAATAGTTTCTAAAGTTGGGTAGTGTTAGGCCTCGCACTGTATTCCGCTTCTTCATTAGTGCTTTACTTATCTGGGGTTTCTACTCCTTGCAAAAATGTTGGCAATTTGTTTCTCCATCTCAAAAAATGACACTGGAATTTATATTGGGATTGTATGGTATATGTATATAAGTCTTCCTATTATTGGGCAGGATAGGTTTCTCCATTTACGTAAGTTTCTCTTAGATTCTAGCAGTAAGGTCTTGTGGTTAGTTCTCTTTGTATAGGTCTCTTATTTCCCTGGTTAGGTTTATTTCTAGGTATTTCCTCTCCTTGGGGGCTGTAGTAAATGATACTGATTTGGTGATTTCTTCTTTGATGATGTCTTTATTGGTATAAAGGAATCCTACTGATTTACTTATGTTTATCTTATATCCTGATACTTTGCTGAATTCTTCTATTAGTTCAAGTAGTTTACTTATGTATACTTCAGGATTCTCTGCATATACAATCATATCATCTGCAAATAGGGAGATTTTTACTTCTTCTTTGCTGATGAGGATGCTCTTTATTTCTTTGTCTTGTCTAAGTACTCTTGCTAGAACCTCTAGTACAATATTGAATAGAAATGGTTAGAGTGAGTATCCTTGTCTAGTTCCCATTCTCAAGGTAAATTCTTTCTGTTTATTCTCAAGGGGAATTCTTTCAGTCTCCCTCCATCCACGATGATGTAGGTGTTTGGCTGTGAGTAGATGCCCCTTGCTGCATTGAGGAATTTCTCCTCGATTCCTATTTTGCTGAGAGTTTAAACCTGAATTGGTGTGGGACTTTGTTGAATGCCTTTTCTGCATTAATTGACAAAATCAGGTGATTCTTAACCTTCATGCTATTTATATCATTGATCACATTGATTTTTTTCTGATGTTGAACCTTGCTGTTGAACCTGTTGTTGAGCCTTGCATCTCAGGTATGAACTCAATTTGGTCATGATGAATTATTATTATTATTTTTGATACGTTGTTGAATGCTATTGGCTAGGATTTTGTTGAAGATTTTCATATCTAGGTTCATGAGAAATATTGTTCATAATTTTCTTTTTTCATGGCTTTAGTATCAGGGTTATGCTGGCTTCGTAGAACAAATTTGGGTGTATTCCATCCATTTCTATGCTGTGAAGTAGTCTCAGTAGTAATGGAGTTGACTCTTCTCTAAAAGTTTGGTAGATTCTGCATTGAAGCCATCTCGGCCAGGCCTTTTTTGGTTGGTAGGTTTTTTGGTGACTTTTTCAATATCTTCTTTTGTGATTCGTTTATTAAGTTGCTCTACTTCTCGGTGTGATCATTTTGGTAGGTGATATGAATCTAGAAATTTTTGCATTATCTCTAGGTCTGTTGTGACATCTAGCATCACATTCCTTATTTCAGTTATTTGTTTCCTCTCTTGTTTTTGTTTTGTAAGTTTAGCCAGTGGTTTATCATTTTTGTTGATCTTTTCAAAGAACCATCTTTTGGCTGTGTTGATTTTTCAATTAATCTTCCATTGTCTCATTCATTTGCTTCTGCGTTAATCTTTATTATCTATTGCCTTCTGGTGACTGATGGTTTCCTCTGTTGCTCTCTTTCTACTTTTTCAACCTGTGGGGTTAATTCTTCGGTTTGAGTCCTTTCTTCATTCTGGATGCGTGCATTTATACAGATAAACTGACCTCTGTTCATTGGTCTTGCTGTATCCTATAGGTTGTGGTAAGATGTGTTTTTCATTCTCATTTGATTCCCTAAATTTCTTTATTTCATCCTAGATTTGTTCTATAACCCATGGGTTTTCAAGCAAGGTGTTGTGCACTTTCTGTGACTTCAAATTTCTGTTTTTTTCTCCTATTGGTTTCAACTTTTTATGGCTTTACGTTCTGAGAAGATGCTTTGTAATAATTGTATGGTTTTGATTTTGTTGAGAGTTTCTTTATGTCCTAAGACATAGTCTATTTTGGAAAATGTTCCATGTGCACTGGAGAAGAAGGTGTACTTATCTGTTAGTGGGTAAAGTGTTCTGTATATGTTGATGAGGTTTAAGTTGGTTAGTTGTCACAGTAAGATCTTCTGTATCTTTACTCAACTTTTTTTCTAGATGATTTGTCCATTACTGAAAGGGGAGTGCTGACATCTCCAACTATTACTGTAGGGTAATCTGTTTCACTTTTTAACATTGTCAGTGTTCATTCAATGCATATAGATGTTCTGTTATTGGGTGCATAAATACTTAATATTGTTATTTTCTGTTTATGTATTGGGTCTTACAGTAATAAATAGTGACCATTCTTGTCCACGGTGGTGGATTTTACATTGATGTCTGTTTTATCTGTGATTAGCATTGCTACTCCTGCTCTTCTTTGTATGTTGTCAGCTTGGTATATATTTTTCTATCCTTTGATTTTCAGTGTGTTCATATCTTGGAGTCTTAAGTATGTTTCTTGTAAACAAAATATAGACAGATTGTGCCT
This sequence comes from Heterohyrax brucei, assembly GCA_028571685.1. Classification (NCBI taxonomy): domain Eukaryota; kingdom Metazoa; phylum Chordata; class Mammalia; order Hyracoidea; family Procaviidae; genus Heterohyrax; species Heterohyrax brucei. The sequence goes on along the minus strand of CM053146.1, from coordinate 6,067,340 downwards.
TTTGATCCCGGATGTTATTCACTCTCTCTTTACTGGAGCATTCAGTCCATTTACATTCAGTGTAATTACTGATAGATATGTGTTTAGTGCTATCACTTTGATGCACTCACTTTTGTGCTGCTGATATTTTCTATGTTGCTCTTGATATTCTGTTCTGGGTTATTTGTCTTTACTGGATGACTGTTTGTCTCTTTCAGTGTTGGTTTTGTGTTTCTTGAGACTCCTGTATTGTGTTTCTTATTTGATATGTCACATTGTTATTTTACTTTGCAGCTACACCTGTGATCCCCTTTACTATTCTAAGTTTAAACCAGAATTTAACTTCTGCATATCTTTCTAATTTCCTCTCCACCTGAGAGGGTTATAACTATTGCAATATATCCCTCTTTTTAGTGTGATGATGTCATAGTTTTGAGTTTTGATCATTGGTTCCCTTTTTTTAATATTGCAGCTTTGATTGAGCTTCATGACTTCCCTAATTGAGTAAGATTCTGGATGCTGTCTCCTGCATTGCCTTCTTACGTATACACTTGAGGTTTTTGTTTTCCTAAGCAAAGATTTTCTTGCAGTATTTCTTGTAGTTTTGATTTGTTTTTTACAAAGTCTCTAAGCTTCTGTTTTTCTGCAAATGTTTTAATTTCACCACCGTATTGAGTGACAGTTTTGCAGAATATGTAATTATTGATGGGAAGTTTTTCTCCCTCAAGGCTTTGAATGTGTCATCCATTGCCTTAATGCCAACATTGTTTCTGACAAGAAGTCAGATGAAAGCCTACAGGGCTTCCCTCTGAATGTATTTGTCTTGCTACTTTTAAAAGCCTCTGTTAATGATTCATTTTATTAAGCTTAATTGTAGTATGTCTTGGTGTCTTTCTTTGGGGGTCTACGTTCTGTTGTGTTCAATATGCATCTTTGAAATCTATGTTGTCTTTTTTCATAATTTTAGGGAAGTTTTCTGTCAGAACATTAAAACAATACTCTTTGTATTTTCAGCTGTCCCTCTCCGCTCAGGACCTTCAGTTATTCATAAACGATTCCTGTTAGTACAGTCCTACTGTTTCTTATGCTTCTTCATTTTTTTAATTTCTTTTCTCTGGTTTCTCCCCATAAATGCTGGTATCAGTTGCTCTGTCCTCAAGATCACTTACTCTGGCTTCCACCTACTCAATTCTGCTCTTTGGGCTTTGGATTGAATTGTCTAATTCTGTAATTTTATTATTAATATGCTGGATTTCAGATCATTGATGGTCCATCAGAGCAAATCGCTTGCTTCATTTTTCATTTTTTCTTGTTTGTTTTGTTTAATGTCTAGGCAGACTCTGTCTATAATTCTTACCTACTCAACCTCTGATATTTCCAGAAAGACTTCTTCTTCTTGTAGGTTTTTTGATTTTTGTAGTTTTCCGGAGCCATGGAGGACTGTTTCTTTAAATATGTAGCTATGGATTGTTGCCTTCATGATATCTAGAAAGTGTTTGGTTTGTCTGGATTTTCCTCAGAAGGATCTGAGGTGTAGTTCTAAGAGAGGACTTGGTCACCAGCTGCCTCTGTCAACTGTAATGACTGACCCCAGGTGGACTCTCTGAGGGGACATATTCTGTCTCCTTCTCCTTTCTTGCAAAGATGGTGTCATACTTTTGCAGTCACTGTGGGCCATCAGCTGATGCTATAATGTGGATCAGTGAATGGTGGAGGACATGCTGCAGGCTGTTTTGCCGTCAGTTTTCCAGGTGATCTTATTTTAAAAAGATACTTTATTGTCAAGGAAGGAGCTGTCCAACAGTTGCTGAAATCAGTCAGGCCCTCAAGTATGGCAGGCCCCTCCTTCTGACTGACAATGAAAGCACTTCATAGGCTGTCCCCAGACACTATAATGCGGTTCAAGATAGGGAGTGGTTACAGCTTTGCCACCATCCTCTGCCAGGCTTTACCCATAGCTCTAGAGGCTCTACTGTTGTAAACACAGCTGGAAGCACTTTCCAGACAGGCCTTACTTCTTGGAGTGAATGTTGGCACCACCTAAGGCCTCTGGGTAGGTGAATCCACCTCCCAGCTGAACTGGATGGTGTCAAGCCTGAGCTGCTCTTCCTGCTGTGACACAGCAGAATCGATGGTGCAGCTCAGAAATGAAAAGGTGGAGGGGCAGTGATACCCTCAGTCATCAGGCGGCTCTCATAATGTAGCTATCCCATACCCAGTCTCTCTGCTGAGCTGTATGATGATAACTTAAGCACTGCAATTCAGCATATTAGCCATCTCATGCCCAGTTTCCACCTCCCAGATAACAAAGATAGCATTTGTATTTGCAGTCCTCCCAAACTGTAAGTCAGCGGAAGTAGGACTCAGCATGCCCTTTCTTGTGTTAGAGAAAGGTACTTTCCAGTTTACTGACTCATAGTACACTTGACAACTGTATGCTAGATCCTAGGACTCCCTGATGTCTATGCTGCTCCATTCAGCTATCATCCCATGCCTTGGTTCTCAGAAGGAATTGAGGAGACATGTGCCTAGTCTGACATCTTGGCCCTGCCTTGCTCCATAGGGTTTTTGATGATTGATTTTTTTTGGAGTATGTCACCAGGCCTTTCTTCTAAGGTGCTTCTAGGTGGAGTCAACCATTTGTGCTATCAGAGACTCCCCTGAGGTAACAAAGGAGCTTCAAGTGAGTTTCCTTCATGCTTTGAACAGCAGAGCCATTATTAAATCTTACTCACTTCTAACAACATGAGAAATCCTGAGACTGTCTGATGAATATAAAGAATTTTAGATATACATGGGACTGAATCAAACCATTTTTGTTTTACAACCTGCAGCTGTGCAACTGAGTACATTTCTTAACCTCTATGCCTCAGTGCCCAATGTCTTAAGAAATATAACTACTGCAAAATTATTTAGATAGAGTATCTAATATAGTTCTTAATATATAAAGTGTGGTCAATAAACATTAGTTAGTATTTATTTAGTTTTGCTCTCACTTAAATAAGTAGAATAACTTAATGATAAAATTAATAATAATTTTAATGTTTTATATGTGCTTCTATAAGCTCTACTTTACTATACATTCACAGTTTGGATTAATATGTATTATTCTTGAAACAAATCCAGGTTACTGCTCTACTTTAGCAACACCAAGATGTTTTCACAGATTTAACACTGTATGAATAATGGACATATAATTTGAATATTTCACGAAGTGCCCAACTTTGGAGAATGCACAATTCATAGCTTGTCTCACTGCACAAAATGTAATCAGGAAATCCATATTACTTCCACTAACAATAATTATTTTTAGGTAATTACATAGGAATAAAAATACTCTATGCAAAGACCACTAAATCTTAAAAATTAATAATAATAGTGCTTTTCTTTTTAATAGGGTTACAAACTTTCCAAATTATTTTTAGGCATATACTTTCACCAGGTAATGGTAATCCAAACCAATATGACAGTTTCATGAAGGATGTTCTATTTTTATATAAAGTACTTCAAAAGATATAATACTGTCAGTTATGTAGTGCAGTAATAACAGGAATATCACAAGTGAATGACTTTAATAAAGAGAAATGTATTTCTTCATAGTAAAGTAGGCTAGAAGTCCAAATTCAGTGCATTAACTCCAGAAAGCTTTCTCTCTCTGTTGGTCTTCTCATCAATCTTCCCCTGAAATAAGAGGTTTTATGCATAGAGATCACAGGTCCAAAGGACTTGTTTGCTTCTGGCACTGCTTTATTGATGGTATGAGGTCCCCCATCTTTGCTCACTTCCCCTTCATTTTTCTCTCTTAAGAGATAAAAGGTGGTGCAGGCCAAACCTGAGGGAAACTTCCTTTACATTGGATCAGGAATGCAATTTGGGTAAGGGTGCTACAAACCCATCATAATCCTCTTTAAAGGAAACTTACAATCACAAAACAAACAGCAACTACACAAAACTGGGAATCATGGTCTAGCTAAGTTGATACATATTCTTGGGGAACTCAATTCAATCCATGACAATCTCCACGTTTTCTTCTTCAGCATTACCCTATTTTCCTTATAATGTTTAGGAAATTGTTGATTCGAGAAATGGACAACACTAAATACATGTCTAATCTATGTTCTTCAAGTTTTATGGCTTTTTGCAACTATTTAACTTTCTTGAGTTACAGTTTCCCATCTGTTAAAAAGAGAATAATATCTACTCCCCAGAGCTGTTAAAAATATTAACTTGCACTCTGTATGGAATCACGCCTACAGTATTTTATAAATGCTGAATACATAGTGTTTATTTTAATCACTCATTCCTTTAACAGAGTGGGATTTTGTTAGATCTGTACTTCTCTGAAATGTGTGGGCCTTAGGAGAAGTTGTGTGGGAAAAGTAGAAGCAGCCAGGTGTGAGTAATGAGGTCTTCTCAGTGAAGAGACTGCAGGAGGGTCTGACTCTTTGCTGGAGATGTACATTATTCTCTGAAGATAAAATGATTCCTAATAATTCTAGAAATTCTCATAAAAATTATTTTCTGATGTCAGTTATTGGAAAATCTGTAATAGCCATACCTGTGCTTAAAGTAAGAGTGTTTGAATGGTACAAACAAGTTTAGATGCACTGCTACTAAGTGTAAAGTTTGAGGTTCCACTCTTCCCAGAAGTGGCTTAGAAGAATGGATAGATGTTCTATGTCTTATAAGTAAATCATTGCAAAGCCTTTGGAGGACAAACTCAAACCCAAACACACTTCCTGTCAAGTCAATTCCAACATAGGACAGAGTAGGACTGCTCTATAGAGTTTCCAATAAGTGTCTGGTGGATTCAAACTGATAGGATAGTTTTTGTAATCACATAGCATTTAACCATTGCACCACACGGGTTTCCATGGAGCACAGTTTTCTGAAGATATGAGATTTCCGTGAGTTGAGTCTTTTGCAACTGGTTCTGGTTAGTTATGTTTAGGGTAAAATGGAACATGTCAAAAATAACACCCCTGTGTCATTGTCAAGATCCCTGTTGTAGTGTTTAAGGGTTTGGCTTCTAATCTAAATGTCAGAAGTTTGTGAATCTACCGTCCTTACTTTTGGATACTTTAAAGAGATTCTTTGAAGCAGATTTTCCCAATGAAATGTGTCTTTTGATTTCTTGACTGCTGCTTCCATGGGCATTGATTGTAGGCCTAATTAAAATGACATCCTTGACAACCTCAATCCTTTCTCCATTTATGATGGTGTTGCTTACTGGTCCAGTTATGAGGATTTATGTTTTCTTAGTGTTGAGGTGCAATCCATACTGAAGGCTATTGTCTTTGATCTTCCTCAGTGAGAGTTTCAAGTTCCCTTCACTTCCAGCAAGTAAGGCAGTGTTATCTGCATAGCACAGGTTGTTAATGAGTCTGCCTCAGATACTGAGGCCTTGTTCTTCTTTATATAGTCCAGCTTCTTGGATTATTTTCTTGGCATACAGATTGAAAATGTATTGTGAAAGTTACAACTCTGACACACATCTTTCCTGACCTTAAACCATACAGTATCCCCTTGTTCTTTTCACATGAATGCCTCTAGATCCAAATACAGATTGCTTGTGATCACAAGTGTTCTGGAATTTCAGTTTTCTGCAGTGTTATCTATAATTTAAGATCCATACAGTCAAGTGCCTTTGCATAGTCAATGAAACATAGGTAAATACATTTCTGGTATTCCCTGCTTTCAGCCAAGATCCATCTGATGTTAGCAATGATATTCCTTGTTCCATGTCCTCTTCTGAATCGAGTTCAAAAATCTGGCAGTTCCCCAGCAGTATACTGTTGTAGCCACTTTCAAGTGATCTTTAGCAAACTTTTACTTGAGTGTGACATCAATGATATTGTTTGAAAATTCCTGCGTTTGGCAGAATAGCCATAAATACAGATCTCTTTCAGTCGGATTGCCAGGTAACTGTCCTCCAAATGTCTTAGCTTCATTGACTGATTCCTTCCAGCTCTGTATTCATTTGTTCATTTCTCAGTTCCTGGAGCCTTGCTTTTCACCAGTGCATTCAATACCGCTTTGACTTTTTGCTTCCTTACCGTCCATTTTTGATCATGTGCTACCTCTTGAAACGGTTGAATGTTGACCAGTTCTTTCTAGGATAATGACTCTATTCCTTCCATTTTCTTCTGGTGTTTCCTGAGTTTCTTAATATTTTGCCTGTAGAGTCCTTCACTATTGCAACTTGAAGCTTGAATTCTTTCTGCAGTTCTTTCAGCTTGAGAAATGCAGTGTGTTCTTCCCTTTTGGTTTTCTATTTCTAGGTCTTTGTACATGTTATTATAATCTTAATTTGTCTTCTCAAGCTGCCCTTTGAAACCTTCCAGTCAGTTCTTTTACTTCATCATTCCTACCCTTTTATTTAGCTACTTGATCTTTGAGAGCATTTGCCAAAGTCTTTTCTGACATCCACTTTGATCTCTTCTTGCTTTTCTGTCTTTTTAATGACCTCTCGCTGCTTCATGTATAATGTCTCTGATGTCACTCCACAACTCATCTGGTTTTTGGTCATTAGTGTTCGATATGTCAACTCTGTTCTTGAGGTGGTCTCTAAACTTGGGTGAGATATATTCAAGGTTGTACTTTTGTTGTCGTGGAATTGTTTTAATTTCCTTCAGTTTCAATTTGACCTTGCATGTGAGAAACTGATGGTCTGTGCTACAGTCAGCACCTGGTCTTTTTATGGCTGCTGATATTGAACTTCTCCATAGTCCTTTTACACAGATGTATTCCATCTGTCAAGATTCATGTGTATAGTTTACATTGGTGAAAAATAGTATTTGAGATGAAGAGGTCATTGGTCCTACAGTATCCTATCACACATCCTTTGGCATCATTTTTGGCACCAAGGCTTTGTTTTCCCAGTACTGATTTGTCTTCTTTGTTTCCAGCTTTTGCATTCCAATCACCAGTAATTACCAGTGCATCCTGATTTCATATTCAGTCAGTTTCAGACTGTAGACACTTGTAAAAATCTTCAACTTCTCCATCTTTGGCCTTAGTGGTTGGCATTTAAATTTTTGTAATAGTTGTAGTAACTGGCCTTCCTTATAAGCATATGGATATTATCCCATCACTGACAGTATTGTACTTCACGTCATATCGTGACATGTTCTTTTTGACAGTAAATACAACAGCAATTCTCTTCAAATTTTCATTCCCGTCATAGAAGACCATGTCATTGCCCAATTCAAAAAAGCCAATGTTGGTCCATTTCAGCTCACTAATGCCTAGGATATTTATGTTTATGTATTCTTTTTTTAAAATTTCTAATTTTCCTAAATTCATACTTAGTGCATCCCATGTTCTGAGTATTAATGGATGTTTGCAGCTGTTTCTTCTCATATTGAGTTGTGACACATCAGCAAATAGAGGTCCCAAAAGCTTGATTTCATCTACATCATTAAGGTCAACTCTAGTGTGAGGAAGCAGCTCTTCTCAGTCATCTGTTGTGTGCCTTCCAACCTGGTGAACTCATCTTCTGGCTCTATATCTAACAGTGTTCTGCTGCTATTTATAAGGCTTTCACTGGTGATTTTTTTCAGAAACAGACTGCCAGGTCCTTTTTGGTCCTTTTTCCTAGTGTGTCTTTGTCTGTACACCGTAGGTTTCAAAATCACAGCAGCACTCAAGTCCCCACAGTATGACAAACTGACGAGAAGTAGTGGACAGTACTCATGGACGATATTTATTTTATGGACCAGTTTGTCACTAACTCAAAGGTAAATTATAGGAGTGGTTTGAATACTAAATTTAAAGGCTATCTCAAGGTGATAGTCTCAGAAATAATCTAGTCTCTAGTGGTCAAGAATTGACTCAATTGCTGTAGGTTTGTTTTGTTTGTTTAATGGCCAAATATGTCCGGATACTTTTTAGGAATTTGAATTCTATTCTATATTTTTCTCCCGTTCTGTCCAGGACCATCTAGTGAGTCCCTGGCCACAATGGTTGATAATGGTAGCTGGGCACCATCTAGTTACCTCAGGTTAGGTGAGATTGTTCATGTTGATTACCGATTCTGTAGAGTGGTTTCTTCTTTGAGATTTGGTTTCCTTCTCAATCTTTAGCTCTGAATGAGTAGAGAGCAACAGTTGTATCTTAGATGGCTGCTTACAAGCTTTTAAGACCCCAGACACTCACTGAATTAGGATATAGAATATTGTATATGCCAGTTGGTTGAATTGTACCCTAAACCACGGTCCTAAGCCTGAAAACAAGTGTAACAATCTTCTAATGTGTTTGGTTGTATCTAGAAAGAATCCATAACTGTGTCTTCTATGTGCTTTGTTTTACATTTTAAAATATATGCAGCACACATTGACCTGTATATTCACATAGTCTTGGAGGCATGTACACAGTGGTTCATATGGTCTGTTAGCCCTTTGGACTATTTGCTTCCTGAATCTTTGGTCTCCACTCTCCTTCACTCTGGACTGGAAGAGTCTAATAGTTGTATCTTACTTGCTTGCAAACTTTTAAGACCCCAGAGTGTATACACTAAAGTAGAATGCAAAGCATTATCTTTTTGTGTGTTGTGAGGATTGATATAAACACTCCTTGAGTCTATGGTCCTTCATCTTCTAACCTAAGAACTTCATTTCTAAGAGTGTTTGGTTATGCCTAAAGCGATTTCACTAACTATCTGTGTGCTCTGTTTGTTACTCCTACATTTGTGAATGTAGAGATATCCACAAATGAACCTGTATTTGCTGGTCAATGTGTTCCCTTACGTCTTCCAACAATCTTTGACATATTTTTCTACCTATTTGTCCATTGTGAACTATTGTTAGTCAATACTATTGCTGCAGGATTGCCTAAGCGATAGTAGTTAATGTACTTTTTCTTTAGTTTTGAATTCTTTTGGGTGTCTTCTCTTGACTTGGTCATGTTGTACTGACTTCTCCTATATCTTATGTTGTTTTTCCCATCACCGATATTAATTTATATCTTACATTTAACTGATAATTTTCCTTCTCTTGCCACATCTCTGTCATCCATCAAATAATGTATTTTCTTCTTTTGTTTTTTGTTTTTGTGTGTAAATCTTTTGTTACTTTATAGTAGCGGTTGCATACAACAACTGTCCTTTTGTGATTGACTTCACTCAGCACTATGTCCTACAAATTCATTTATGCTGTGAGATCTTTTGTGGATTCACCATGATTCATTGTATGGTATTCTACTGTGTGAACTGTATCATTTCACCATACTTATTCAATCTATTTTCTAAGCAAATAATCCAAAAAGCTGAAGAAGCATTCAGCATCAGGATTATAGGAAGACATATAAACAACCTGCAATATGTTTATGACACTATCTTGCTTGATGAAAGCAAGGAGGACTTGAAGCACTTACTGATGAAGATCAAAGACTAGAGCTTTCATAAAGCAAGCAGAAATCTTCATAATTGGCCGATCAAGCAACATCATGATAAAGAAAGATGGTAGCTGTCAAGAACTTCATTTTACTTGGATTCGCAATCAACATTCATGGAAGTAACAGTCAAAAAATCAAAGGTTTCATTGTATTCTGCAATTTGGCTGCAGAAGATCCCTTTAAAATGTTAAAATTAAATATGTTACTTTAAGGACTAAGGTGCATTTGTCCCACACTATGATGTTTTTAGTTACTTTAGAGGTACATGAAAGCTGGACAATGAATAAGACGAAAGAAGAATTGACGCCTTTGAATTAATGGTGTTGGCAAGGAATACTGAAAGTATCATTGACTTTCAGAATAACAAACAAATCTGTCTTAGAAGAGGTTCAGACAGAGTGTTCATTAGAAGCAAAGATAGCAAGACTTTGTGTCACATACCTTGGACGTGATGTCAGGAGAGCACCCCATCGCGCTCAATACGATAGATGGTCCTACTTTTGCTGTTTCCCAAAGTTTTTGATTATGTTTGCATTCATGTTTGATTCTAGGAATTTTTAGATTCCTCTTTGATTTCATCTATTATCCATTTATTTTTAAGATGTTATTCAGTTTCCATGTAACTGATTTTTTTTTTCTTTTTCTTTTTGTTATTGACTTCAGTTATAGTGCTGTGATCAGAGAAAATATTTTGGTGTTTTATATTTTGTTGAGGCTTGCTTTGTGGGCTAAAAATGTATTCTATTCTGGAGAATGACTCACGTGCATTGGAAAAGAATGTGTGTTTTGCTGCTGGTGGGTGGTGTATTCTGTGTATGTTTGTGAGGGCTGGGTGGTTGACTGTCAGCTAGGTCTCCTGTGTCTTTGCTGAGTTTCTTTACATGATTGTGTTCTTCACTGAAGATAGTATGTTGAAGTCTTCCACTGTTAGCATGGCACTATTTCTTTTTTCAGTGTTGTAAAAGTTGTTTTGCGTATTTTGATGCACTGCTATTGAATGAAGATGTTTATTATGACTATGTCCTCTTGGCAGATTGATCCTTTAATCATTATATAAGTCTTCCCTTACATTTTATGATGGACTTTGCCTTGATGTCTGTTTTATCAAAAAGTAATGTTACCATTCTCATTTTTTTACTTATTGTCTGCTTAATATGTTTTTTCCCATCCTTTGATTTTCAGTTAATTAATGAGTTTGTGTTTCAAGTGTATCTCTAACAGATAGCATGTGAAAATCATTTTTTAGAATCTATTCTGCCACCAACTCCCATGTTTAAGCCATTTACATTCAGTGTGATTAGTGACTCATTTTGTTTACTGCTGTTATTTTTTTTCCTTTATTATCATGCAATTATTATTATCATTATTTGTAATGTTGGAAACTTCTTTGTCCTACTTAACTTCTGTGGTAACTTCTTTTTGTTTCTGAATGCTCTTTACATTTCTTTCATTGCTTGTTTTTTGAATATTGAGACTCTGTTTTTCTTCTTTTTTATTTTGTAGATTAGATTTGTTAACTTTTTTAGTGGTTAGCTTAAAATTTGCCTTTATCTTCCTAAGTTTAAATCTATTTTTTACTTCGAGATATCACATTATTTTCCTTTCCATATGAACATTCTCCAGCTATGTCATTGGTTCCTTGCTTTTGTTTTGATGTTGCCATTGTTGATAGATTCACACCTCTGGTTACCTGTTTTCAGTCTTCTAGCTTTGTTTTATTTTTTAGGATTCTTTATCTGGGTTGGTATCTAGTTAGTACTGGCCTATATCTAAATGTCAAATTGTTGTCTGATGTTATTGATTCTCTATCATGAAACTGTCCTCAATATTTCTTATAAATTTTGTCTGGCTTCTAAAAATCCCTTAAATTCTGTTTATCTGGAAATATCCTAACTCATCATTGTATTTAAGTTACCAGTTTTGCTAGATATATAATTTCGGGTTGGCTTTTTTTTTCTTTTCTTTTTTTCTCTTCAAGGTTTTATATACGTCATCCTATTGTCTTCTTGCCTGCATAATTTTGATAAGCAATCAGAAATCCATCTAATTGGTTCACTTTTTTAGGGGACTTTTCATTTTTCCTGAGCTGCATTCAGGATTCTTTCTTTGTCTTTTGATTTGTCAAATTTCACTATGGTATGTCTTTGGTGCCTTTATTTTGTGTTGTATCCTATATGTGAGCTTCTTGGGTGGCTATCTTTTCTCCTTTCATTACAAAAGGGAAATTTTCTTTCAGCAAATCTTCAACAATTCTGTTTTCCAATGTCTTCCTCTATTCTGAAACTTTGATTTCCCACAAATGTTTCCTGTTGATGAAGCCCAACATAATAATTATGCTTTCTTCAGTTTTCTTCACTCTTTTCTCTGACATTTCCTCAAAAGGGTGCCAATGAGTTGTCCTCAACTACACTTATCTTCCAGTAATTCAATTCTGCTCCTATTTCCTTCTATTTAATTGTAAATTTCTGAGAATATATTGTTAAAGTTTTGGATTTCTATTTTGTTTTTGTACTGTTTCTAGTTGTCTATTTTGTCATTTTGATTTTCTATTTTTACTGAATTCTAGTGCTTTATCTGTGTTTTCCTTGATCTCTTTCTTGTTCTCTTGCAGAACCCTGTATATTAGTCTGTAGAATTTCTTTTCAAGTAGTTCTATTACTGTCTTTCATCCTGGAGGTTATTTCTATCACTTGTTGTTAGGTACAGTAGCACACAGACACCTCCGCTGGATATGGGAGGAGAGGGAGGTGAGATGGGTGTGTGGGCATGGGAAATCACAGTTATTGAGGCTCTTCTGGTGGGGGGATGGTATATAAGTTACCTCGTGAATTCAATTGGGCAGGTGTTAAAGGTGGAATGGGCTGCAGAAGTTGTACCAGAGCTGTCTGTTGACGCTGTATCAGAGCTGTCTGCCAGTGTTCTTTGGGGTCACTGGGGTTGAAGTATAGTTCAGACAGTTGTGTCCACACCTGGGCAACCTGTCAGTGATTAACACAATAAAGCACACTGGTAAGGTACTGTGCGGCCAAAGTCATACAGGAGCTACCAGCTAGTGCTTGGGTTGGGGGGAGAAGGGGGAGTGACTCTGAAGCCCACATATCTTACAGTCGCTTGGCTGCCTTGAGTGGGAGGAGGAAGGAGAACTACAGAGCAGGCCCAAAGCTGAGCCCAGGATGCCTGCTGGCTCTCAGTTCACTGGAGCAAGATCGAACAGCCTGTTTCTCATTTGGGGTTATGGCTTAGGTTACTTGCGCAGGGAGTGGGGTGGGGGTTGAAATTACCTAGGAGTTACCTATCAGCACTTGTCTTATACAGCAGGGTGGAGAAGCAGAGAGAGCAGCCTGGAGGGGATAAAAGAAACTAATAAAAACTGGGGGCTCATGCTGTGGTCTCCAGGAGACTGGGCTGCAGGAATGGAGAGGGTGACTTGTGTTGCCATTCACCTTGTTTCAATTTGGGCATTTCTTCTCAGTTTCTCTGTATCCTGATGAAAATTCTGTTAAGTTTTCTACTGTGCTCCTCACCTGGAATCACAGCTGCTTCAGTCTTTTGTTATTTGCTGCTTTCATTCAATTTCTTTTTCCATTCCATTTGACATTTGATCTAGTTCATTATCTCTTTATTTGATATTCAGGATTCTAGGACTGACATGTGCACCTGTTTTACTTAGCTTTTCAGATCTTTGCTGTAGAGGGACAGTATGTTGTATCACCATCTTAGCCTAGCCTCCTATTGCTAGTTTTGTGAGAAAACACCAAATTGTTTTCCATAGTGACTGTATGATTTTACAGTCCTAGAAGCAAGGAACAAAGGTTTCAATCTCTTCATAGTCTTGCCAGCATGTGCTGTTTTCTGATTTTTAATTAGATGTCATTTTAGTAGGAGTGAGATAGTACCATGTTTAATTTTGATATGCGTCTCTCTAATGGCTAATAACTGAATACATTTTCACAGGTTTGTGATCTGCTTGGATATCTTCTTTGGTGAAAGTTCTGTTCATGACATTAGCCCATTTTATAATTGGGCTATCATTTTGTTGAAGCTTTCTTTGACTTTTGGAGATTAGACCCTTATATGATACGTCTTTTCAGAATTTTTTTTCCCCTGTCAATAACACCTTTGTGTAGCAGAAGTTTACAGTGTTTATGAAATCCCATTTATCTGTTTGGTTTTCTTCTATTCATGCCTCATGGGGTTTCCAAGGAGCACCTGGTGGATTCAGACTGCTGACATTTTGGTTAACAGGCATAGCTCTTAACTACTACATCACTTCAGTTTCTACATCCATTCATGCAGTTGCTGTCTAGCCAAGCCACATGCCGTTGAGTCGGATCCTACTGAGTTTCAAAATATCAGTATCTGTTTGTATTTATTATTCAATGTGTTAGTTTCTGGGGAAGTAGATGGAAATGTCCACTTCAATATCTTGCTACATCACTCATAATCTCTTATAAATAGGAAGCTTAATACCATGGGATTCACAAGATTTAAAATAATCCCTGTTACCTTCCAATATGCATTTTCCTTCAAAACTTAATATGCACAGAAATAAAAAAGACAAAAAAAAACATACAAAATTTAACAAACATCATATGTAGTTACTTCAGCTTTACCATGAATGATTCAGGTAAATAAAAACTTATGAGGTCAGATCCAACTAGATGGCACTTTGCTTGGCTTTATTTAACTTGCTCATACTGTATGTAATATTTGGCAATAGTGAGTCTACTCCCAAAGCAAGAAACTATGTGGTGATTAAAATGAAATGTTTTGCATTTCAAGAGTTGTTGTTCAGAGGATTGCATTGAAAGCACTTAGCTCATGTTCTGCTAGTGGTGGAAAGCAATGAGTGATTTCCATCTGCTCTGTGCTTGTCACTGGAAATGTTCTAAACTGTAAACAGCTTAGTGTCCACTTATGAAACTTATGTACGCTATCTCTGCATGAATTGTCTCTGAAAATGAGACTTAAATTACCTTTACATTTATTCAACAGCATTTTTCTCATCTCTACAAAGTGAAGATAAACCTTTGGGACTGAATATATCTTTTGAGTGTTTCACTTTGCTGGCAACTTTTAAATGATTTCCCAGCCCCAGAACTGGTTAAAACAGAATGATTTTTTTTTTTTTAATAGACTGAACAAATGATATTCTTAAAAATGACTCCCAGGACAGAGCATGGGGTTCAGAGCAGAGGTAAACGGACTTCCTCCCTCTTTCCTGCTTAACTAACCAACTGTAACTGAGTTGACTTTGACATACAGTGATAGCTTGTGTGTCAGAGTAGAACTGTGGTCTGCAGAATTTTCAATGTCAGACTCTGCAGAAGCAGCTCACTAATCTTTTCTTAAGAAACATCTCTGGATGGAATTGAATTTCCAGCCTATCTGATAGCAGCAAGAAGCCTTAGCCGTTTGTAGCACTCAGGACTCCTTTGCTGCTTACTGGCTGGGTAATGTGGGGTACATTATTTAAACATTCTGAATTAAGTTTTCTCATATATAAAATGGAATTGTAATTTTTTTCCTGCAGTTTTGCTTCCAGAGAATGTAGCACACAAATTTAAACTTGAAGTTGCGAAGTACAAAGATGAAAAAGAAAAAGAAAGGAAAGAGAAATGCATATAAAATCTGGAAAAAATATTATAGAGACAACTGAGTCCCACTGAGATGAAAGTAGTAACTAGGGGTAAAAAAGATCCTGGTGGATGGCCAGAGTGCACCCTGAGACGTGCTTTTCATTCTGATTTTTTGCATCCTGTATTGCCTAGAAATGACTATTGTCCTTCCTCTGACCAAACATGGTTGGTCAGAAATAGCAGCACTGCCCATGGGCTAGCCACTGATGTGGGGGTATTGAGCATGTAGTCTCTGTGAATGGTTGATGAAAAGAAGATCTGAAGAGTTTTAGGTGGATCACTTGGATTCTGAATAATCCCTTACCTAACACATAGTACGTAACTTTAAGAATGAGGTGATTATACCAAAAAAAGCATAAACCAGAGAAGATGCACAAGAAAGTATCTTGAAAGACAGGATTATAGTCAGAGAGAAAGGAAGAAATGTGACAAATAGTAAGTAGCTCATCACCTTGAGGTGTTTCCCACTGCATACTCCTGGGCCCACTCCAAACTCCAAATATGGCATAACTTGTTTTACTTTTTCATCCAAGGTATGTATTAATTGCCAAGCTAGCTGAAAATCCAGAGGAAATACGACATCTCAGAGAAAAAAATAACAAGACAACTGATGAGTGCAAACCCTTAGCGAGAGAAACAATGTGATAAACAGCGTGTATCTGATACCCTTGATAGAATAAATACCTAAAATAAGTATAACACAGATATTCAAAGATAGAGAGACCAGTGTTGGCAATGATTTAAAAAAAAAAAAAAAAAACCCTGATATTTACGTAAGGAAAGAATCAAATTATAATGCAGAATAACAAATTTTAAATCATTTAAATGAGAAAATTAACAAATTAATGCATAACAAATTTCACAAAGAAAGAGTAGTTATCTGGACAAAAGTCTTCCGTAAAACATCAGAAATAAATCTAAAATAAAACTTAAGAAACATGTGCAGTAGGAGGTTGCTATGTTAGATGTTACTGAGTTGGTTCCTATGCACATCAGAACAAGACACTGCCTGGTCTCATACCATGCCCGCAGTTGTTTTTATGCCTAAGCCCATTGTTGCAGCCACTATGTCAAATCTTATTTTCTGCTGACTCTCTACTTTATCAAGTATGACATCCTTCTCCAGGGAAAGATCCCCCCCCCCCGAAAACATGTCTAAAGTATGTAAAATGCAGTCTGTCATCTTTGCTTCCAAGGAGAACTGTGGTTGTACTTCTTCCAGAAAAGATCTGTACATTCAATATTCTCCCAGCACCACCATTCAAAGACATCAATTCTTCTCTTTTGTCTTCCTTATTCATTGCTCAGCTTTCTCATGCATATGGTGCAATTGAAAATATCATGGCTTGGGTCAGGTGCACCTTAGTCTTCAAAGTGACATCTTTACTTTTCAATATTTAAAGAGGTCCTTTGCAGTAGATTTTCCCAATGCAATGTATTTTTTGATTTCTTGACTGCTGCTTCCGTGGGCACTGATTGTGGAACCAAGTCAAATGAAGTCCTTTACAAACTCAGTCCTTTCTCTGTTTATTGTGATGTTGCTTACTGGTCCAGTTGTGAGGATTTTTGTTTTCTTGATGTTGGAGTGCAACCTATACTGAAGACTATGGGAGGATAAAGGTCAAAACTGAGATAAAAACTAAACCCTGAAGACAAAGTTAAAGAAGTGGAAGAAAAGATAAATATTTGAATAATTTATATCAAAAGATATTTCATAATTACTAGATGACAGTTATCTTGTAGTGAAAGGGCTCATAAAGAGCCAGACTGGCTAGATAAGGAAAAAGAAAAATTTGGACACGTTGCAGGGAAATTTAGGTAGACAAATGGCCAATACCCCAAAATCAAACCTAGTGTCCCTGAGTCAATTCTAACTCATAGCAGCCCTGTAGGACAAAGTAAAACTGCCTTGTAAGGTTTCCATGGGGCAGCTGGCAGATTTGAACCCCTATTTTTCTGTCAGCAGCCGAGTTCTTAACTACTACATCCCCAGGGCTCCAAATAGATCATTGACTATAGATACAGCTATTATTTGTAGTGAAAAAAGAAAATATGAAACATTTGAGTAATGAATATTCTTTGTTGTGAAAAGATCTGTGATTACTATAGCAATTACATTTAGGGATTACAACCTCATAGCTCTCCAAGTTTCCAATTGTTTTTGTTAACTTTTGCCAAGCACTTTTGACTTCTTGTGCCAAAGTTGGAATAGTGGGAAGCTACCCTGCTGATGTACCCATATGCCAAGGAGTTGACACTTCCTGGGACCAGCCCTCAACCAGGGTTCCTTGGAAATTGACAGTATCACCAACAGTCAAGCAATATACTATAAAAACCACTTTCTGACAAATGAATCACATCTGTGACAGAATCTAAGACAAATACTATCTACAGTGCAATTTTCTGACATCTCTAAACTTTGCTCACCATCTAGGGCTCATTAGCAGTGTATAATAACAACTGTCTTAGAAATTTTATGAAGTAACTAAGATGAAAATGTCCAACCCCATTTCAAAGAGAGGAAAAATAGAAAACAGAAGTTATCCAAAAGACTAAATTGTTAACATTTGTCCTATGACAGTCAAAATATTCTGTTAGGACACAGCCATGACATTAATCTTGGACTGACCAAAAATACAGTACAGTTTAGGAAGGTGAATTTAAGATGTCCTTAGTTTGTGTTTTGGTCTTACATACTGCTATAAATCTAATTGTGCACCCTCTAAAATATATGTTGAAGGCCTAATCCCTGTACCTGTGAAAGTGATCCTGTATAAGAAACAGAGATTTTCTTTTGTTATGTTAATGAGGTCATGTTAGAGTAGAGTGGCTCCAAAATCCAGCCCATTTTCAATAGTCTCTTCTAAAAGGGAGTACAGACACAGATACATACACACAGATGACAGACACCATGTGGAGATACATCTGTAAGAAACCAAGGAACACCAACAAATGCCTGAGGCTACAGAAGTAGAGAAAGATAATGATATTCTCCTAGAGCCCACAAATGAGGAGAACTGTACATTGCCTACACACCGATTTCAGTCTTCAGAAATGCAAGGAAATGGATTTTGGCTCTTCAAAGTCACTCACTCTGTGGTATTTTATTGTGGCAGCCCTAGGAAAATAAGATACATATGTAAAAAAGTTTGTAGCACCTTAATTTATTGCATCTGCAATTACCATTCATGATGGATAAGGCTGCCCCTTTCTCTCACAGAAAGGTGATGGTTAAAGTCTAATTAATCTTAGGCAAGTGTGAAAGTAAATGTTGTGAGTCAACTTGGCTGGGCCACAATTCTCAGTGGCTTGGCAGTTATATGATGATGTAGTTTGATAGCTATGTAATGATGTAATTTGTTATACAGCAATGATGTAATTTGGCAATGATGCTGTTATTCTCCATTTTGTCATATACTCACCTCTGTAATGTGATTTGTTATGATCAGTGAATCAGTTGTAATGAAAGTTTCCTCAGGAGTGTTGCTTGCATCCAGTATATGTATATGGATGTTCTGCCAAAGCCTGCTAGCTTTCACTTTCTCTGGATCCTGCATCTGGTTCATCATCATCTGACCTCTTGTTCTTGAGATGTGAGATTCATTGGTTTCAACAGCTTGTGAGTCAGCAGCCTACTGTTCTACCTTACAGTGCGGGGTTTGTCAGCCTCTACATGAATCAGTAGAAGCCTCCAGCCTGATGTTCTGTAGACTTAGGATTTGCCAGCCTTTCTGACCATGTGAGCCATTTCTCTGAGATTAATTTCTCTGTCTCTGTCTCTCTCTCTAGAGAGCACTGTTGGAGCAGTAGTTACCAGCTTTAGCTGCTAACCAAAAGGCTGGTGGTTTGAATTCACCATGCACTCCTTGGAAACCAGAGGGAGAAGGGAGAAAGTTCTACTCTGTTCTGTAGGGTCACTATAAGTTGGAATTGATTTTATGGCACAGAGTTTGGTTTTCTTCTCCTGAGAACCCAGCCTAAGACAGCAAGTTGCTTTATATTCTCTCAGTTAAGTTTCATCTAAAATATAGTGGTTAAATAGCACCATCTGTTCCTACCTAATGTTTCAGGACACCTGTGAAGGGACCCTCCAGCACTCAGACCAGTTCATTTCTTCACTTTTGTCAGAAATTTGGCCTACTCCAAAGAAAACCCTCGTAATACATATCAAAACAACTTGCAGTTAAAGATTACTCTTTAAAGACAAACTTCTCGTTAGTCTCATCATAAACCTTTGCAAACATTAAAAACTCACATATACATACAAACACGTGTGAAAAGAAGAAATACATGTTAAAACTAAGACAAAACAAAAACAAACCGTTGTTTTGAGTCTAAAAACTGAAACTAAAAAAAGATACCTTGCCAGTTTACAATTTACATTTTTAAAACTTTGATTAAAATAAAATATTTCTCTGAACTAAAAAAAAATTGATTTTCAAGTTTATCTGTAAGAATAAACATTGGAGTCTGTAACATTTACCCTGGTGATTCAGTGGTTAAGAGCTTGGCAGCTAACCAAAAGTTTAGCAGTTTAAATCTACCAGTGGCTCCTGGGAAACCTGGTGGGGAAGCTCTAAGTTGCTATAAGTGAGAATTGACTTGTTCATGATTTTTTTTCTTTTAAAAGTGAGAAAGCATAAGTTTTGCCTTATGTGGAGTGTACCCAAGTACTTTGAAATATAGATAGCTTTTGCCTTCTGTCCCCAACCACACTTGGATTTCATCTAGCTCCTTTGATAAGCCCTATTCAACCCACCCCAGGACTTTTGAGTGTTATTTCCTCCTTACCCAACCAGGCTTGGCTGACTTTGAAGATGGAGCAGGAAGTCTAGCAGCCAAGGAATGTAGGCAGCCTCTTGAAGCTTCTTTTTCTGGTTTAATTTTTTCCAGTATTTCTTTAATCTTTTGTTGCTAGAATTAAATAAATACATAATCTCTTATTGGGAGATATTTGTAATAACTTCAGAAATGTGTTCTTTGTTGTCCACACAACCTGAGGTTTAATAAGGTCTACATCATGAAGGAGATTAAACAATAACAAAAAGATTTCCTAAAAGTTTTCTTTTTCATTTTCCTTACTTGAACTGCTTTGGTCTATATTTCTTTACTTGAGAAGCAAATGATTCCAAACACTTACATTTGTTTTTCTCATACTGTATTACACAGAAAACTCGGGTTGACTTGTCTATTCTTAAAGTGTAATTCTCAAAAGACTTTATGTGCACCACATTTATGTCACTTTCTATATAACAATATCATTATCTATGATTATATTTTATCCTACTGGTTTGTAAATTTCATGAAAATTGTGCTAAGGTATCTCCCACAGTTCTGAAGCTAAATTTTTGCTTGTACGTATGGATTAGCTGTGCATTTCAGGAGAGTGGACCAATGGCATTCGAATAACTTTAATTTCCCTTTTCTTGTATTTTTCCTTCATTTTTTTTAAATACGGGTTTTGAAGTAGATTCCATTTTTATTTGAACTTTCTTATTCTTTTACTCACTCTCCTCTCCTCTTACAGAGCGTTTTTTCAGATGTTTTACCATGTCTTAGGAAACACGTACTGTTAATGAATAAGATAGAGTTGGATCCCCCAACATTGATATATGTCCATTTTTTATGGTATAAAGCCTACAATTTAGTAAGTTAGTCCATTCCATTATAGGAGTTCTAAAGTTAAATACACTTTCTTTCTAATAGATGATCTGTTCTCATTCTCTTCTATGCTTCCAGCTCTTCTTTTTGTGTTAACAGAGAAGAAATAGGGCCTTTAGCACATAGGGGCCCTTCACATGTTTAAAGAGAATTCATATATGTGGCCTAAGACACCACTCCACTGGGCTAAGTGGCCCTGGATACTCTTATAGTGTCATTCCCCTGTGCTTACACCATAGTGGCTACTCCTGAACATGCTGTAGGTTATC
This sequence comes from Heterohyrax brucei, assembly GCA_028571685.1. Lineage (NCBI taxonomy): Eukaryota > Metazoa > Chordata > Mammalia > Hyracoidea > Procaviidae > Heterohyrax > Heterohyrax brucei. The sequence continues at coordinate 6,046,399 of CM053146.1, read as the reverse complement.
CATGATCCTCTCGAGACAGACCAAGATGTTCCCAATTCTGTTGTCCCCTTACTGAACAGAGTAACCATCATCACTTATATTTTCGAGGTTATAGTCTTACCTTAATCATCTGATTGCTTTAAGCTTTAATTAATTTATTTACACTGGTATGTTACTCAGATCTCATTTTCTTTTATCCAGTTTTTATTATATTTTCTTTCTTTTTAATTGTTTTATATATACATGCATATATGTACACATACATATGTATATATACACATGTATATATACACATGTATGAGTAATGGAATATTTGACATTAAAAAATCTTCACATGTATAGCTCAGTTTCCTTAATTATATTCATCAGGAGACAGGGCTAAGATGGAAGAGTAGTCAGATGCATCCTGTGATCCCTGTAACAACAAAAACTCAAAAACACAAATGAATCAATTATATCTGGCATTCTAAGAGACCTGAACATCAAAGAAAAAGTTAAGAAATCAGACTGAGCAACAGGGAAGGGAGGGTAGTTCCAGAACTACCTAGGACTGGCAAGACCTAAACATACAGGAGTCTGCACCCTATTACAGAATCCACAGGCCAGTATAGAGAGAAAAGCAGTGGTGTTCAGAGAGCATCGCCTTTAGTGAAAGAGACTGAGTAGTGTCCACTGACACCTCCAGAAGCAGTGAACAGAAGTTCTAGATAGTCAGAAGCTAAGCGGCTTGTGTCTAATCTGTCATGTGGAAACCTAAACTGTTCCATCAGACTAAACTTCTCTTTCTTTTTTCAGTACTCCCCTCTGCATGCAGTGGGCTCCATATTCTGATATACTACCTGGGCCAGAAGCAACATATCTTATGTGAACTGCAAGCTATTCTCCCAGACTTGGACAGAGTATAATTTAACAGAAGGGGAAAAAAATCTTCTAACTCCCCTAAGCTGGAAACTCAGGACAGAAAAACAGGTACTCTGTCTAGGCACAGCTATAAGTGGTCCAAGAAACTTGAAAAACTTTCAGTACTGCATGCAGCATTCAGTGCACCTACTGTCCTGCAGCAAAAGCTGTTTACTTATTCAGATTAAGGAACAGGAATAAGCCTTACTCACAGACATTCATGGATGATGGACAGCCACTGCGTTTTGCAGTGCATTCAATCAGTTACCCACGCCTACAGCAATAACCCTGCCCATTTAGGACTAGAATGGAGAGCCTGAACCACAAATTTGGTGATGACTGCCTGGGCACCTGAGCTGAATACACATGAGAAAAGTAAATGGGGGGCAGGGTGGACCCAAGATGGCAGGCTAGACATACATCTCCTCAATTTCTTCCGAGAACTAACACCTGGAATGATAACTGAATGGAGCAGTGTGGACATCTGGAGAGCCCTAGGATCTGTCATAGAGTTGTCAGATTGAATTGGGTGCCAGCAGATTCTGCTGTTTCATGCTGAGAAGGGTAGCAAGGGTGGGCCACCATCTTGGTTGGCTGGGAGGATGAGTCACCCACCCAGAAGGCTTAGCTGGGACTAATATTCATGCTGAGAAACAGGGCCTGTCTGGAAAGTGCTTCTCCAGCAGAAAAGCTGTGTTTAGGACACTGATGCCTAGAGTTATGGGTGGGGCCTAGCAGAGGATGGAAGCAAGGCTATAACCCCTCCCTACTTTGAACCACATCATAATATTTAGGGATGGCCTATGAAGTGCTTTCATTGTCAGCTGATTGATTGATTTTGGCAGCTGTTGGAAAGCTCCTTGCTGAGCAAGTATGCAGTGAGATGATCTTAAAATCACCTGGAAAACTGACTACCGAACAGCCCTGCAGCATCTCTTCCACCTTCACTGATCTAAATCACAGGGTCACCTGACAGCCTCCCAGTGACTCCATAAATAGGGTACCTTCTTTGCCGGTGAGGAAGCAGAGCCTGTCACCCCAGGGAGTCCACCTGGGGTCAGTCACTAGGGTACATAGAGGCAGCTGGTGACCAACTGTCTTCTTAGAAATATGCCTCAGCTCCTGTTGAGGTAACACTGAAAAAACAGAACAGCTTTTAGTTGGCACAAAGGCAACAATTAATAACTAACCATTTAAAGAAGCAGTCCACCATAGCTCCAGAAAACTTCCAAAATAAAGAATCAAAAACAATTTCCAAATGAAGAAGGCTTTCTGAAAATATCAGATGTCCAGCACAAAAGAATTATGTACATAGCCCTCCTAGTGATTAAACAAAATGCAGTAGAACAAAACAAAAAATTAAGGAAGCTATCCAAATTAATGGAACACCAATGATGTGAAATCTACCAGATCAATAATAAAATTACAGAATTAGACAATTCAGTCCAAGTCAAAAGAGCAGAATTGAGGAGAGAGAAGCAAGAGTTAGCGAGCTTGAGGATACAGCAACCGACACCAGTATTTATGAGGAGAAATCAGAGAAAAGACATAAGAAAAATGAAGACGCATTTAATAAATGTGTGGGACTCTATTAAAAGGAATAATTGATGAATAATTTGAGTTCCTGAACAGGGAAGGATAGATGAAAAAACAGAGAACATTGTTGAAGATTTGCTGACAGAAAATTTCCCTGAAACTATGAAACAGGAGAACACAGACATCCAAGACATATATTGGATTCCACAGAAACTGACCCCAAAAGAAAGACACCAAGACATATCATAATCAAGGTTAGTAAAATTAAACATAAAGAGACTCTTTTAAAGGTAGTGAAGCTTAAAGAAAAGGTAACATACAGAGGGAAGTCCTGTAGGCTTTCCTCTGACTTCATGGCAGAAACAAGGTTGGCAACAAGGCAGTGGGATGACACATTCATACCCTTGAAGAAGAAAAACTTCCAAGCAAGAATTGTATATTCTGCAAAATTGTCACTCAAGGATGATGGTGAAATTAAGACATTCGCAGAAAAACAGAAACTTAGAGAACTTGTAAAAATCAAACCAGAAGTACAAGAAGTACTGAAAAATGATCTTTGCCTAGAAAAACAAAACATCAAGTATAAGGGGGCAATGCAAGACACAGTACTCAAAATTCTACTCAATTAGGGGACTTACAAAGCTCAATCAAAGCTACAATATTTTTAAAAAAGGGAACCAGTGATCAAAACACAAAAACCAAGACATCATGACACTAAAAAGAGGGCAATATTCCAGTAGTTATAACCCTGTCAGATGGAGAAGAAATTAAAAAAGATATACAGAAGTTAAAGTCAGTTTTAGAATAGGAAGGGGGAACTCAGGGGAAACTGCAAAGCAAAATAACAACGTGACATATTAAAACAAGAAACAATACAAGAGTCTCAACAAACACAGAAACAACACTTAAAAAGATAAACTATCAACCCATAAAGATGAATGACTGAGAACAGAATATTAAGAACAACATAGAAAAACATCAACAGCACCAAAATAAATACATCAAAATGATGACACCAAACACTTGCCTAACAACATTTACACTGGAATATATCTCTCTGAAAATCAAAGGATGGAAAAACATCAGCAGATAAGTACACCGTCTTCAAAAACGGTATACCATTTGATCCAGTAAGCCCAATGATCGGAATATACCCTACAGAAAAAAAGGCTGCCACACGAAGAGACAACATGCGCATGAATGTTCTTTGCAGCACAGTCTACAACAGCAAAAAGGTGGAATCAACCTAGATGCCCATCAACAGACGAAAGGATAAACAAACTATGGTACACATACTCAATGGAACACTATGCAGTGATAAAGAGTAATGATGATTTTAGGAAGCATTTCATAACCTGGTTTCAGCTGGAAGACATTATTCTAAATGAAATCATCAGCAGCAAAAGGACAAATATTGTATGGGATCACTGCTATAAGGACTTAAAAATAGACTTATATACAGAAGACAAGACTCTTTGATGGCTACACGGATAGGGAAGATTGAAGAGGGTTGTTCCTAGGTTAGATAGCTGATAGAAATTTGGTTAGGTTAAAGCAGTGACAGTACACAGTATAAAGCAGATCACCTTAACTGGACTTGACCATAAACTGAAAGCTTTTCGAATCTCAAGCCAATATTACAAATACAGAGTAGAAGCGCCGAGGTCTGGAGACCATGCTCTTAGGGGCGATTGAGGTCAGTTGGCTTAACTAGCCTATTGCTAAGAGAATTTTCTGCACCCCATATTGGTGAGTGGCATCTGGGTCTTAACAGCTAGCAAGCTGCTACCTGAGGTACATCAAATAGTCCTGACTCATCTGGAACAGATGATGACTGAGAACAACAAAGACATGAGGAAAAAAAGAGCTCAGGAGACAGAAGGATCTATGCGAATGGGAAACTGTACCAACACGTGGCCAGAATAGCCAGATGGTGCCTGACTGCCACCAAAGACAACTTTGATAGGACACACAATGTTGAGGCCATAGCAACACAAGAAAAAGAGGGGTGCACACCAAAATCTCTACTGAAAGACCACAGTTGATGGTTTGATGGCCTAGGGCACCCCCTGGGAGCATGGCCCCTAGATCTGCTGCTGTCCCTGTCCAGAAAACACTATAAGGTCATCTTTTCAGACAAAAATGAACTTGACTCAGGGACACAATCTGATCATACAGTATATGTACTTTATGGGTCTATGCATTTATAGGATGCTGTCCTACTGGTCTCTTTCTAGATGGGAGAGAAGAAAGTGGAGAGGAGGAGACAGGAGCTTCTTAGAAGGATATGACAAGTATAGAGAAGTGTGCTGTCATGGGCCAGGGAGAATTGGTGAAGCTGCAGACAGGTGAGCATGCATAATTAATATGGATTATATACTTTCACTTAATCACAATAAAAAAAAGAAATGGCCTAGGTCCACATACCTAGTAACAGCTCTAACCACTGGGTTACAGGATGTTAGAACCTCTCCCAGCCCCCATTGCCATCAAGTTGATTCTGACTCATAGTGATGTAAAGGACAGAATAGAACTGGTCCATAGAGTTTCCAAAGAGCACCTGATGGATTTGAACTGCTGATCTTCTAGTTAGCAGCTGTAACTCTTAACTACTCCAGAGTTTTTGTTAGAATCTCTAAGGCACCAATAATCAAATCAGCTCGCATAACCAGCTGATTTGGGCATTTCAAACCAAAAGAAAACAACAACAACAACAACAAAACAATAAGCAAACATAAATAAATTCAACAATTTACTAATCCCTGGGAGAAAATAGTCAATATCAAATTCCAAAGGGGGAGGGAAAAGCAGACCACAATGGCTTCAGAACTCCCAAAAAAAGAATGGGTAGATTTTCCAGATGAAGAGAACTTCCTGAAATTATTGGAAGTAGAATATAAAGGTTTAATATTAAGAACTCTTAAAGAGATCAGGCAAAACATGGCAGAGCATAATGACAAATTGAACAGGCTGCAAGAAATCCTTTAGCAACAACAATCTGCAATTCAACAGATTAATAATAAAATTGCATAATTAGTCAACTTGATAGAAAATATCAGAAGAACAGAATAGAGGCAATGTCACGAGGATTTAGTGAGATAAAGCAATTGACAACAATGTATTTGAGAAAAATTAGGTAAAAGAATTAAAAAAAAACACTAAGAGTCATTAGAGACCTTATCAACAGCAATAATGTAAGAATGATTGGAATACCAGAATGGGAAGGGGAATAACAGAAAATAATGAGAGAATTTTTGAAGAGTTAATGAGAGAAAATTTCAGTGGTATCATGACAGATGAAAAGATGTTTATTCAAGATTCTCACTGAACTCCACACAAAGTAGATCCCAAAAGAAAGAGACAAAGACAAATTGTAATCAAAATTTCCAAAACTAAGGATAAAGAGGATTGTAGAAGATGGCTAGAGAGGAATGAGAAATAATCTACAAAAGAGAGTCAGCAAGACTGAGTTTGTACTATTCAGCAGAAACCCTGTAGGTAAGAAGGAAGTAGCATGACATATAGAAAGCCTTGGAGGAAAATAATTGTCAGCCAAGAATTGCATAGACAGAAATATTGTCTCTCAAATATTATGAAGAAATTAGTACTTTAAATATATAAAGAAGTTTAGACAATTTGCAAAAATGAAACTAAAATTACAAAAAATTCTAAATGGAGTTTTTCATCTAGAAAATCAACAGCATCAGATAACAACCTAAGGTTAGAATAAAGAAAAGATTAAGCAGACATCAATGCAAGTAGGGAAATCACAGAAGCAAATTAATTGCATAACACTGAAAATAGGGAAACAGATGTCATTATGTAAAAGATGACAACATTATAACAGAAAGAAGGAACAGAAAATGTAGTCTAAGATCGTTCATGTAGAAAGGAAGTGAAGGAGATATAAAGAAATCAAAGACATTTTTAAATTTAGATAAATAGGAATAAATTTACAAGTAACTATGAGCCACATCAAAATAAAAAACAAAAACAAATTCTTGGCAAATACAAAATCAACAGCAGTGGAAAAGATGAAAAAAAAATAGATGAAAAAAAATCAGCATGGAAAATTAAGGGGAACAAAGAAACTGAACAACACACAAAAAAAGACATCAAACTTCTAAGGTGCTAAATTCATGCCTATCAATAAGTATATTGACTGAAAATGAGTTAAATGCAACCAATAAAGAGACATAGAGTGGCAGAGTGAATTTTAAAAAAATGCAGTTTGCATTATGCTGCCTACAAGAAACAAACCTTAGATTTAAAGACACAAAAAAGCTAAACCTCAAAGACAGAAAAAAAATTGCAACAAGAAGATAATCTTAAGAAAAGAGCAGGGGAGGCCATATTAATTTCTGATAAAATGAACTTTAAAGTAAAATCCACCATGATGAAAAAAAGATACTATATAATGATTAAATGATCAATACATCAGGAAGACGTAATCATATTAAGTATTTACACAACCATCAGCAGGGCCCCTGTGTGTATCAAACAAACAAACAGAACTGAAAGCAGACACAGGCAACTATACAACAACAGTAGGAAACTTCGACAGACCAAGTTTTGAAAAACAGAACACTCAGGAAGAAGCTAAAAAAAAAAAAAAAAAAAAAGACAAAAAAGATCTAAATGCCATAATCAACCAAACTGATCTCATAAACATGCACAGGACATTCCATCCAACAGCAACCAAGGATGCCTTCTTCTCAAATGTACATAGAACATTCTGTAGAATAGACCATACATTAGGCCATATAGCTAGTCTTGCCAAAATCCAAAGCCTTGAAATAGTGCAAAGTATCTTTTTAAACCATAAAGTCATAAAAGTAGAAATCAATAACAGAAAAAGCAAGAAGAAAAAAAACATTGAACACATGGAAACTGAACAACACTTTGCTGAAAAGTTATAGAAGAAATCAAAGATGCAATCAAGACATTCAAAGAAGCAAATAAAAATGAAGCCACATCCTACCAGCATCTTTGGGACACAGCAATAGCAGTGGTCATTTGTTTCAATAAATGCACAAATCCAAAATGAAGAAAGGGCACAAATTAAAGTGTTAACCCTAAAACTCAAACAAGCAGAAAGAGAGCAGCAAAAGTAGCACTAGGGCAACAGAAGAAAGCAAATCATAAAACTTAGAGAACTACAAATTAATTAGAGAGTAGAAAACCGATGGAAAGAGTTAATGAGACCGAAAGTTGGTCCTTTGAAAACATCAGCAAAATCAATGAACGACTGGCCAAACTGAAAAAAGAAAGCAATGACATATATGACGTAACAAGAGACTCAACTGGAATTAAAAAAAAAAAAAGTTATAACAGAACAGTATGTAAAATTGTACTCTAACAAATCGGAAAACCTAGAGGAAATGGACAAATTACTAGAAACATATGACTTACCTAAGCTAACACTGTGGTAGAAAAATAAATCTATCACTAAATAAAAGGTTAAAAAGGTAATAAAAAAACTCCCAACCAACCATGCTTTCAGGGGACATTGAGGTCAATTGGCATAACTAGCCCTATTGCTAAGAGTCTTCTGCACCCCATATTGGTGAGTGGTACCTGGGGTCTTAAAAGCTAGTAAGGTGCCATCTGAGGTGCAACAAATGGTCCCAATTCAGTTGGAACAGACAATCATCAAGGACAACAATGACATGTGGGAAAAAGAAGACAAGATAAAAAGACCCATGTGAATGATAATTACATCAACATGTGACTCAAAGAACCAGATGTGCCTGGCTATCACCAATGACAGCCGTGATGGGGCTCACAAGGTTGAGTCCCAGGGGCACCAACAGAAAGAAAGGGGTGTACTCTAAGAACTCCACTAAAAGACCACACCTGAAGATCCGAAGGCCTGGAAGTTCCCCTGGGAGCATGGTCCCTTGACCTGATGCTGCCCCTGATCATAAATCTTCACTGAGGTCATCTCTTCAGACAGGAGTGGATTGGACACGGGGACACAGAGTGGCCATATCGTGTGTGCACTTTATGGTTCTGTGCATCTGTAGGATGTTGTCCTACTGGCCTCTTGCTAGAGGGGAGTGGAGAGGATGAAGAGGTGGGGTAGGAGATTGTTAAGAGGACATGACATATATAAAATGAAAAAGAGGAGTGAGTTGTCACCGGGCAAGGAGAGCAGAAGGAGCTGCAGATAGGCAGGCACGCAAAATTAAACTGGATTGTACAAATTCACTCACTCACAATTTAAAAACAAAAACAAACAAACAAAAACTCCCAACCAAAAAAAGCCCTGGCCATGACAGCTTCACTGCAGAATTCTACCAGATTTTGGAGAATAGTTAATGTCATTAACACTGAAAGTTCAGAAGGAATATCATCAAATTCATTCCATGAAGCCAGTGTAACCTTGATACCATAAACAAGTAAAGACAAAAGAAAAAGAGAAAATTATCAACTGATATCTCTCACGTACTTAGATGCAAAAATCAACAAAATTCTAGCCTGTAGAATTCAACAACATAGCAAAAATATAATTCCCCATGACCAAGGATTCATTCAAAGGATGCAGGGATGGTTCAGTGTTAGAAAAACAGTCAATGTAATCAAGCACACAGTTAAAAAAACAGACAAGAACAACTGGATTACATCAATTGTTGCAGAAAAGGCATTTGACAAAGTGCAACACCCATTCATGCTAACAACTCTCAGTAAAATAAAAATAAAAGGGAAATTCTTCCACATAATAAAGAGCATCTATACAAAGCCTGTCTTAGTCACCTGAACAGAAAATACCATGAGTAGAAGGCTTTATGATGAGAAATTTTATTGTCACAACCTGGTAAGCCACAAATCCACTTATGAGTGTAAGTCCATTCAATAGAAGAAGTTATCACAGTCTGATAGCTACAGGTCCATTCAACAAGAGAAGTTATCACAGTCTGGTGGGCTGAGTCCAAATTCAAGGAGGACCTCTTAGCACAAGAACTTCAGGTCCAAAGGATGTACCTGCTCTCAGTCATGCTGCTCTCTTGGTGGTGTGAGGTTCCCAGCTTCCTCTGCTCACTTCTCTCCTTTATATCCCACAAGCTTGTAGCTTGAGTCCTGCCTCACTGACACAACTTCAGCCCATTCTCCATCATCAATATCACACAGCAGGATTCACAACACATGGGAGGAATGGCACCATATCGAGACTCCCAGCCAAGTCAAATCAATACATACATTTGAGGGGAGGATACAATTCAACCCATGACAGAGGCTGAAGCCATTGCTCTCAAGAACAGGAACCAGACAATGATGTCCTTTGTCACCACTTTCATTTGCCAATGTGCTGGAGACGCTAGCCAGAGTAATCAGGTTAGAAAAAGAAATAAATGGCATCCAAATTGGCAAGAAGTAGTAAAAGCATCTCTATTAGCAGACAATATGTTTTTATACAAAGAAAATTGTGCAGAATACACACACGTGCACACACACAAAAAAAAACACTACCATATCTAATAGAAAAGGTTCAGCAAAGTATCAGGATAGAATGTAAACACACAAAAATCAGTTGGATTCCTCTACAGCAACAAACAGAACATCAAAGAGAAAATCATCAAATCAATACGATTTATAATAGCCCCTAAGAAGATTAAAATAGGGGTAAATCTAACCAGAGATGTAAAAACACATATACAAAGAAAACTACAAGACACTACTGCAAGAAACCTTATGAAGGTACCTTACATAATTGGAGAAACCCACCTTACTCACGGATAGGAAGACTTTTTTCAGAAGATCACTAGACTTTCTTCCCAGGTGTCTCTGGGTGAATTCAAATCTCCAACGTTTCATTCAGCAGCCAAAGGTGTTAACCATGTGCACTACTCAGAGACTTGGGTTAGCTTAGTTTAGGTTTACTGAGATAAAACAATGTGTTTTCCTAGGCGAGGCATCAGAATGGCCACTGTGTAAGTCCTCTTACTCTCTTATAGCCAGGGTTTCATCCTTAAAATGACTTTCTCCTGCATTTTGTTTTACACTACATTTACTGCTGGAGTAGAAGCTATTTGTAAGCCTGTTTTTGAGGGCTTGGAGCTAAGAGCTTACAGAGGTAAAGTGGGAGTAAGGGTGAGGGCACTTAGAACCTCCAGTGATGAGGGTTAGAGGCTTCCTTCATGAGCACCTAGATTGCTTGTTGTATTGTGTTCTGTGGATTCATTTGCATCTATCTTTAATCATTAACCTGAGTTTCTTAATTATTTCTTTCTTTACTCATTCAGCGTGCATCACTTCTGAGCATGTGCCATGTGCTAGATATTCATAAGTTGGCACTAAGCTTAAAAGAATGAGACTCTGTCATAGACACTTCCCTCAAGTAGCTGATAATGCCATATAAAAACCTAGCAGCAGCTCTTGGCTTGGTGTCTGCTCTCAGGGTCAGAGAGAGGCCCCGAGAATCACTGAAAGAGACGTAGAGGCCAGAATGGAAAAGGACACTTAAATCAAGTTCTAAAAGAGTAGGATTTACTCAGGTGAAGGAGTGAGGCCTGGAGGCTGGAGACCAGGACACACCCAAGGGAGGCAACGGTAGTGCCAGTTCTCCTTGGTGAAAACATAGTCAGGTTCTGGAAATTCAACATTGTTCAGTGTGGCTGGAAAAGAGTGTGTGTGTTGGGATGTGGATTGCCAAGCCAAGCGCCGTTGATTAGAGAGACCCTTAATGCAGTTATTTATCTTTGTGTGTATTACACACCCCAACTTTTATTTATCTTTGTATGTATTCCATACCCCAACTTTTTTCTCTCTTGTCTGTCTGTCTGTCTGTGACTCCTTTTTTTCTGTATCCCTGTCTTTGTCTTTCTCTCTGTCTCCTTTGTTTCCCTGTCTCTCTCTCTCTTCTTCTCTCTCTACCTCTCTTGCTGTCTCTGCCATCTCATCTTCTATCTACGTCTCTCTCTCTCTCACTCTCTGTTTCTCCGACTCTTTCTATTCTCATTTATTTGTAAACAAATGAACGAAGCAGACATTCCAAGGCTGTCTCCAAGGTACCTCTTAGTTACATAAAAACTTGTGGTGAATAATGGCTGTTGAAATCATCAGAAAAAAAATAAATAAAAAAGAACATTACTGTTTAAGTCTCATTATTGCTAAGTGCCTGTATGTATGTTGCTTAATTAGTTTAAATTGAAGCATATTGTAGGTTTACTGTGAATATTCTTCTACAGAATAAATGAGCTTTGGGAGAGACTCAAAGTACAGACTGCAAATTGCTTTTTGTTGTGTGAAGTTATTAATACCTGCCCTTGTCCATTGATTATTTGGAGGATCTATTTCCATGTGGAACATCTCACTACATTTATTTTAGTCTGAGTTATAAAGTAGTGGAAGGTGCAGTAGTCCAACTGATTAATGTAATGCCCTATTCTTATTGCCAGCTACCATGTGCCCCTTGACTCACAGGTACCTATGAAATCCTAGATCAGTTGTGGGAAGGAGTAAGATGAGGCAGGAAATGTGACGACGGAAAAGTATAGTAGTACAAAGAGAAGAGTGGAGGAAAAATTTGCAACAGAGTGGGTCAGAACGTTATTTGGGTTGCATCTGATAGTTAAGGATTCAACAAGAAATGTTTGGGAGTGGGATATCATTTACCCTGTTCTCAGCCCTAAAAACCAAACCAAACTCATTATTGTTGAGTTAATTCCAGCTCATAGTGGCCCCATTGGTCAGAGTAGAATTGATCCTTAGAGTTTCCAAGGAGCATATGGTAGATTTGAATTTCTGACCTTTTGGTTAGCAGCTGTAGTACTTCACCACTAGGTTAAACAAAGATTGTTTTACCAGCTGCTATCAAGTTGATCCTGACACACAGTTCTGAGTAGAACTATGCTTCATAGAGCTTTCAATGCTGTGATCTTTTGGAAGCAGATTCAGACCTACAAAATCACCTGAGTGGGTTTGAGTGGCCAAACTTTACATTTGTAGTCTATTTGCACCATTCAGGAACTACGTAAAGGTATGTGTAGATACAAAGAAAACTACCAAAATAATAAGTTTTAAAAAATTCTCTGGCATTGGCTAATTTACAGGGAACTTAAATGATTATCTCAGGCAGAACCGGTAACTGCAAGGATGTCTGGTGGTGCAAACAGTTAAGGCCTTGGGTGCTAGACAAAACGTTGGCATTTCAAACCTAATCAGTGATTTCATGTGAAAAACACCTGATGGTCTGCTCCTATACAAATTACAGCTATGACAATCATATGGGGTTGTTCTAATTAGTCATATAAGGTCTCTGTGATTTGAATTGATTCAATGGCACACAAGAATGACCAAAAAAAAGTGGTAACTGAAGAGTAGTAGATTCTATGTCCTTTATTAAATTGCTATTATACTTTCTATCTCATTGTAATGACTCTCAGGAAATAAAAAAATTGATTTCAGTATAAATGACATAAACTTTGGGTAGTTGGTGTAGGGAATAGAATAATAAGAATTGGAGTAAACTTTAATGGCCAACTGAGTGTTTGAAAAGACAATGTACTTGTAGTAAGCATTTGTTTTATAACTGTTACAGAATAACTGAACTGTTTATGAAATAAGGAGAATAATATGTAACTTTTATGATTATCATTACGGTTAATGATATAATACATGCAAAGTGACAGATAAATTATAGTTACTTCATTCCCTTCACTGAATAAAGAGAAAACTGACTAGCTTGTGCAAGGTAGCATAGGAGTTAGTGATTGAACTTGAACCAGAACCCAGTTCCTCTAACACATAATCAAGTTTTCTGTTACAAAATCACACAGTATGTTCGAATCTCTGGGAAAATGTTGGAGCTTCCACAATACATGTTCAGCATATTCTCTTAGGCTCCCTCTACTTCCTCTTCTTTGCAAAGTGGGATGACATTATGACAAACTTGTAACAAGAAAGAAGCACACCATTCTCTGTGGAATGACTCAAGATGCTAAGGATGATTGATGATTGACATTTCACTGTTTATGATTAAATGCTCTGGTTTCCACACTCTTTTTTCTATTATGTCTTTACAAAGTTGTCTTCAGCCTTGTAATAGGACTGCCAGTAGCTTAATCAACACTTTAAGGCAGACATTCTTAAATTTGCTCAAGTAGAAGACTTCTAGCGAGTCATCACACTCTTTAGAGAGCACTTTGAATGTTTGATAAACTCACATTAAAGGCAATAGAATTTTATGGTGACATTGCACCCTAGTCAGATATGCCATGCCATCCCTCTATGGCAAGTACTGCAAAGGCATGTAAAACAGGCACAAATGCCAGTTCTTGAAGCCTAAGCCTAGAATGAAGGCATAACGTATTAGAAAAACACCAAAGAGAAGGAAGAAAACACAGAAAAGAGAGAACGAGGACAGATACAGAGGGATGGTTCCCTGCCAACTAACACTGTACAACTTCACCATTTCAAAGCACAGCCAGCAACAGTCTCAGACAGAAAGTATGGGAAAGGAACTTCATGGAGTTCCCAAGAGGACACAGAACACCTGGTAATCAGAAAAGCGTATATTCCCACGTCCTACCCTTTTGCCCCATATGCCACCTCCCCTTTTTTCTGGCTCTAGGTCTGCCACACTATTACCTGTCTTTTTTTCTCCTTTCTTTATACCTCCTACCTGGCCCTCTTGCCACCTTCTCCTCTTCCTTTTGGCCCTCACTGCATTACTACTACTAGAGTGTCTCCAGTGCTCAGACCCACTGCTGCAATGGGACCACACTCATCTTCCCACCACTCAACCAGCTGCTAAATGATGAGGAATAAGCCCAGATAATTCTCTATCTAACAGCCCTGCCATCTGGCGAGGGTCTATGAAAGCTCCCAAACCACTGGACCAACATCAGGAAGTGGACAGCATCTGCCCAGTCTGCTCTCAGCTTCTCACCAAAGCAGTGCAGCAAATCAGGATCACCATGCCTGCAGCTGCCCTTCCCACTCAGAAAAAGTGGTGAGAGCTCTCATGCCCACAGACAAGAAATCAGCAAAGCATGCTCTGCTCTTGCACCATGATACATCAAAACAAGCAGGACGGAAAAAATTAACATGTAATAAATCAGGGAAGAAAATAATACCTTAATGTCTCATAGATAGCAGACAATATCAAAACCATAAAAAAACAGTACAGAATGATTCCAGCAAATGAACAAATAAAGATTCAGATACCCCTCTGGTAAAAGAAAAAGCAGAAAAACTACCTGATACACTTTTCAACGGACTACTATTTATGGCTATCCAAGAAATTAGGGAATGATAGTTGAAAACATGGGAAAAAATAGATAAAATTATAGAAATAGACAAAGCCAATGAAAACATAGTTAAAATCAAGGAAAATAGGAAAAGTAATAGAAGAATTCAAGAAAATAACAGAACGAAGTCAAGACAAATAATCAATTAGAAACCGTACAGAAAAGAGAAACTAGAAATGCAAAAGCCAAATAACATTATTTCAGAAATGGACTACCCAGTAGAAGGTTTTAGAGGCAAATCTGAAACCAGAAGAGAATGAATCAATGAGATTGATGAGAAATCCATGAATGTAACTGTGTTAGAGGAAAAATCAGATAAAAGAATGCAGAAAAATTTTAAAAAATAATTATATGGAACACCATCAAGAGGAAAAATTTTATCTGATTAGAATTACAGGACAGGGGAGAAAATGGAAAACACAGAGAACTGTTGAAGATGTGCAGATAGAAAATGTCCCAAGTGTCACGAAAAATGAAAAACTAATCACACAAGAAACCCAATAAACCGCATATAGTATAGACTGCAGATGAAAGTTACCAAGACATATAGTCACTCACCAAAAGCAATGACCAAGAAAGAATTTTGAGAGTAACTTGAGAAAAAGGAAATGTTATATACAAAGGGGAAATAATAAGACTAAATTCTGATTACCAAAAGCTATATAGGCAAGAAGACAATGAGATGACATATCAAATATTGAAAGAAAAAAGGTGTCTGGAAACTATGAATAACACATAGTGCAAAATTCTTCCTTAAATGTGGTAGAGACATGAGGACATTGCCAGATGAACACGAATCAAGGAAATTCATTAAAAAAACAAAAAACAAAAAACACCAACCTTACAAGAAATATT
The DNA here is from genome assembly GCA_028571685.1 of Heterohyrax brucei. Lineage (NCBI taxonomy): Eukaryota > Metazoa > Chordata > Mammalia > Hyracoidea > Procaviidae > Heterohyrax > Heterohyrax brucei. Next base: position 6,030,878 of record CM053146.1, on the reverse strand, counting down.
AAAGAGAGTCCTTTGGTTAAAGAATCAACATCAGGCAACAATCAGAGTCTAGGACACAGGACAACATCAGCCAGATACCAGTCAAGATAAAGAAATCTCAATAATCAAAACTAAAAGATTTATAACAGGGAAACAGAAACATTAATCTATAAATGACAACAATCTCAAAACAATAAAAGTGAATAAATGGTGCAGGTATATCACTTTCACATGGAGATGTCAAGGAGATACCCAGTAATGAAAAAATGGTTAAAACATAGAAAGATAAGGATAAATTTAAGGTAAACACAAAGAAAGTTAAGAAGGTTGCTCATCAAAATTAAAAAAAAAAAAAGACTCAATGAATACACAATCTTAAACAACAAAAGAAAAGAGAATCCACAACGAAAAGAACTCAGGGCAGGAAAGTAAGAGGAATAAAGAAAACATCAACATCACAAAGAACAAACAAACAAAAAACATAGAACAGTCTGACAAAAGAAACTCACACCTATTGATAATCACATTGAATGTAAATGGCTTAAATACATCCATAAAGAGCCAGAGAGCAGCAGGATGGATAAAAATAAAACAACTTATCAATATTCTGTGTACAAGAGACTCAACTTGGACACAAAGACATAAACATATTAAAATCAAAGCTAGAAAAAAGAAATATTTCAAGCAAACAGTAACCAAAAAAGACCAGAAGCGGCAATGCTATCCTCAGAAAAAATGAACTTTAAGGCAAAATTAATCATAAAAGACCAAGAAGGATATTATATAAAGATTAAAGGGACAATCCACCAAGAAGTTGTTAACCTAATAAATGTCTGTTCACCCAATAACAGGGCTCCAAAATACACAAACTTTAACAGCATTAAAAACAGAAGCAGATAGTTGCAAAATAATAAGATACAACATACTGTTTCCTAGTAAAGATTAGTGTATCTAGAATGAAACTCAACAATGACGCAGAAGCTCTAAAGATGACTATTAATGAACTTGCCCTCAGAGATATATAGAACACTCTACTGAAGCAGTAAGTACATAATCTTTTCCAATGCACATGGAACATTCTTCAAAATAGGTTGTAGTTTTAGATGGTAAAGTCATGATTGTAAAAGTCAGTGAAAGGAAGAGCAAAGGAAAAAGATAAAAATATCAAATACATAGAAAATGAATAACCATCTTGTTTAAAAATAACTGGATAACAGAAGAAATCAAAGAGAAAAATCTAAAAATTCCTAGTATCAAATATATTGAAAATATTGCTCAAATGTCAAATTATAGCAATAAAGTCACACATCTAAAAAGAACAGACCAAAATAAAAAAGGTTAGCACTACAACTATAAGAAATAGAAAGAAAAGAATAAAAGAAGCTTACCGGCACCAGAAAAAATATGAAATAATAAAGATTTAGAACAGAAATAAGTGAAACAGAGAACAGAAACACAATAGACAGAATCAAAGGGATCAACAAAATCAACAAATACTTTACCACACTGCCAAAAGAAAATCAAGAGAGTAAGAAAATAACACAAGTAAGAAGTAATATGGGGCACAGTACAACGTATCCAATTGAAATAAAAAAGGATCACAACAGAATAGTATGAAAAATTGTATTCCAACAAATTTGAGAACCTAGATACAATGGACAAGCTTCTGGATAAAATTACCTACTTACACTAAGACAAAGTGATAATAGAAAATCAGAACAGATTCATAACAAGAGAAGACATTGAATAGATTTAAAACAAAATGCCAACAACTAGAACAAAAAAGCACTGGTAGGGCAGATTTTCTAGACAATTCTACCAAATATTTAGAGAAGAGCCCATGCCAGTACTACCGAAGCTATTACAAAGCCCAGAAAAGGAAGGAATAGGCCCCAATTCATTCTATGAAGTCAGAATAACTCTGATATCAAAGCTAGGTAGGCAAAGACACTACAGGGGTAAAAAACAAACCCTTCCAGACCAGTATGTTTCTTGAATATAAATGCAAATATTCTCAACAAAATGCTAGTTGGTAAAATTCAGCATCCTATAGAAATAATAATACACCATGACCAAGTGAGACTCATGATAAGTATTCCAAGAATGGTTCAACATTAGAAAATCCAACAACATTATTCACCACATACACAGAACAAAAGAAAATAGTTACACTATCATCTCACTCAATGCAGAAAAGGTATCTGTTAATATTTTCCATTCTGATAAAAACTGTTAATGTAATAGAAATAGACGGGAAATGACTCACCTAACATCACTCTTGATGGTATCGGTATCTTGACGGTATCGACTCGATGCCACTAGGTTTCATTTTTGTTTTGTTTAGCATTGTGCTGGAAGTTCTAGTTAGAGTAAAATGAAAAGAAAAAGAAAACTCATACAAGTTGGAAAATAAGTAAAACTATCCCTATCACAGACGATATACATACAATAAATCCATTGCCTTCAAGTCAGTTCTGATTCATAGCCACCCTATTTAGGTGCAGTTCAGTCAGTTCTGACTTATAGTGACCCCATGAAGAACAGAATGAAACACTGCCCTGTCCAGGGCCATGAGCACATTTGTTTTTATGCTTAAAACCATTGTTGCAGCCAGATGTCAATCCATCTTGTTGATGGTCTCCCCCTTTTTTGCTGACCCTCCACTTTACCAACCATGATGTCCTTCTCTAGGGACTGGATCCTGCTGACAGGATGTCCAAAATATGTAAGATGAGGTCTCATCATCCTTGCTGCCAAGGAGCACTCTTGTACTTTTTCCAGAATAGATCTATTTATTATCTTGGCAGTCTGTGGTATGTTCAATATTCTTCTCCAACACCACAATTCAAAGGCATCCGTTCTGCCTTGCTTATTCATTGTCCAGCTTTCACATGCATGTAATATGTTTGAAAATACCATTGCTTGGGTAAGGCACACCTTAGTCTTCAAGCTGACATCTTCACTTTTCAACATTTTAAACAGGTCTTTTGCAGCAGACTTTCCCAGTCCAATATGTCTTTTGATTTCTTGACTGCTGCTTCCACGGGTTTTGATTGTAGAACCAAGTAAAATGAAACCCTTGACAATCCCAATCCTTTCTCCACTTATTGTGATGTTGCTTACTGGTCCAGTTGTGAGCATTTGTGTTTTCTTGATGTTGACGTGCAACCAATACTGAAAGCTGTGGTCTTTGCATTCTAATAAGTAGTATTAATCAATGCATCCTAATTGTATGTTCAATCAATTTCAGACTGCAGAAGCTGGTAAAAATCTTAAGTTTCTTCATCTTTGGACTTAGAAGTTGGTGGATAAATGTGAATAATAGTCATATGAAATGGCCTTCCTTGTAGGTGTTTGGATATTATCTTATGACTGATAGCTTTGTACTTCAGGACAGACCTTGAAATGTTCTTTTCGACAATGAATGTAACACAATTCCTACTCATGTTTTCATTTCCAGTGTAGTAGACCATATGATTGTTCAATTCAAAATTGCCAATATCAGTCCATTTCAGCTCACTAATATCCAGGATACTGATGCCTTCCATTTCATTTTTGATGATTTCCAGTTTTCCTAGATTTATACTTAGTATATTCAATGTTACAATTATTAATGGATATCTTTCAGTTGTTTCCTCTCATTTCAAGTCATGCCTCATCGGCAAATGAAGGTCCTGAAAGCTTGATTCAATCCATGTCAATAAGTTGTGTCTACTTTGAGGGCGTAGCTCTTCCCCAGTCATCTTTTGAATGTCTACCAATCTGGGGGCTCATTTTCTGGCACTAGATCAGACAGTGGTCCACTACTATTCATAAGGTTTTCACTGGCCAATGCTTTCTAAAGTAGACTTCCATGTCCTTCTTCCTAGTCTGTCTTAGTCTGGAATCTCAGCTAAAACTTGTCTGCTATGGGTCATCCTGCTGATATCTGAATACTGATGGCATAGCTTCTGGCATCACAGCAACACACAAGCCACGCAGTATGACAAACTGACAGACAATTTAGGAACTTTACCATAGACTACATGATACAAATGTGTATATTTGTTTGATTTTGCATTCTAGGGTCAGGTGTTTGCTGTAATCACAAATTTACACACCAGGTTGATCTGCTAGTGTGTAGTAAGAAAGACCACTCCCCAGAGGTGGCTTATACAAATGCTATGCTTCCTTTCTCAGAAAATAATATCAGATTCCATGAGGTATTGGAAAGATGCCTCCCCAGGGGTATTTTTGGTATTTTATATGTGTAGATTAGCTATGATATTTTGAAAACATTCCTTGATTTCTTAGCAAATAGTTTATTACATTGCAGTGTCTACTTCACATTATACATTTAGAAATACCACAGAAGACTTGATACATAAATGGTCTTATGTCTTACTCCTATAGAAGGTTATTGGTCTACATATTTCAAGAGATAATCAGCTGAAATACACAATTAGAATATTGTAGCATTTGTTTTCAAAGAGTCAAATGTAATCTGCTATATAATTATCTTATCTGTCTTTATATTGCTAGTCTTCTCCAACTGGAGCCCTGGTAGTAGAGCTATTAAGAGATTGATAGCTATTCAAAAGGCTACCAGCTATTCCTTGTGAATTCTACAGGACAGCTCTATTCTGTCTTTTAGGACTGCTGTAAGTCAGCATCTACTTAACAAGATTAGGTAGTAGTGGTGTGTCATCTCCAACTAGAATGAAAGGTTCATGAGCATGATGATTTTTATTTCTCTGATCTGTTTGGCTCATTGTTTCTAAAACAATATATAGTACATAGTATATACCCAACAAGTGTTTGTTGAATGATTAAGTCAATGCATAAATAGATAAATAAATAATTAACGTATATAGACAGACACATATTCCCTTTGATAGACTTAATTCATGGTCACCAGAATCCATACAGAGGAACCCTCTCTGATACAGTGCTCTAAGAAAAACAATTGCTAATAAGTTGACTCTCACTCAAAATGACTCCATGTATGTCAGTTTTATAGGGCTTTCAGTGACTAATTTGTTTGGGAACAGACTGCCAAACCTTTTTTCCAAGGCACCTCTGGCTGGACTCAAACCACCAACCTTTTGATAAACAGTAAAACACATTAAAAGTCTGCACCATCCAGGGACACCAGCAGTAACTTGGGTGGAAGACTCAGAGAAACTCCTCTGATGCCGTTTTTTAAGACTCTGTTTAAGAACCTTTCCTCAACAAGCAAGGTTGAGGTGAAAAACAGTTGTATCAGTCAGTATTCCATCAGTACAATGTGACTCAAAGACAGTGAATTCCTTCTTTAGTTTTAATCTGTTTGATACATGTTTCTCTGTCAGGTCTCCAGGAAAACTACTGACCATTTATAGTTGAAGATATTATTTGTGATTTTGCCCTAAAATTGGTTGCAATGTGAGTCTACAGTCTTATCATCAGTCTTTACTTAGCCAACATTTGATATTGTTTTTTATAGTTAAATATTAATTATGAGATATACCCTTATGGTTCACTATTATAAGAATCAATGTTCTATTTGACACTTGGTGCCTCATAGCTGCTTATATTTAAATTGTGACAGCACTATTACCTCCCAAGTAGGCTGACTTTAGCATGATCTCCAAATCCTTGAAGGCATATATCCATCGGCATGTTATTAACCAAAAATATGTATTCATACAGTATTGCCAATTACAAAGAAACAAATGAAATCTAGAGGGGATAAAGCCAGGTAATATTAATGATGCACAGTCTGTTACAAATTCTTCTACACCAAGTTAGAAAAGGTAAAAGTAATAGTGTATCCCACTTCTAACTCTTGTGTAATTCGTATCTTATTTCCCAGGCTAACTAGCTATTTCAGTTATTATGTATTCAGTATTATGTGCCTCTGAAAATCTAGATCTTCATATTAGTGTGTAATGTAAAGACCACAACAAAAATTTCTGCAACTTAGGAATGACTATTTAGTTGAAAATAGTATAATTCAATATGAGCTAGCAAAATAAGAAAGGAAACTTACAATGGCATATAGGATGATCTCACATAGGCAAAGGCAGAGATGTTGTCAAACCTTAAGAATGAATATAAATAAAGTCTGCACATCAATCAGGTTACCCCCCCTCAGTTTTCATTCATACTTTTTATTTAACTTGGCTTTTTTTTAATCCCCAGTGTTGTAATAGTTAAGAGAGCAGCTGATAACAAAAAGGTTAACAGTTCAAATCCACCAGCAGCTTCATGAAGACCCTATGGAGCAGTTCTACCCTATGAGTCAGAATTCACTCTACAGAAGTAAGTTTGGTTTGGGTTAACTTTTCTTTGTTCTTAAAATTTGCTTCATTTTTCTCTTCTCTCCCAATCTACCTTCTTCTCATTCTTTGGTTTGTGAAATAGAGCTTGTCTCGCAATGATTCTTGAATTTCTGTGGTATCATTCAGTCTTCTGGGCACAATAACTTAGGGTCACAAGGTCTAGTTATTAGGAAAACAATCCATCAGATCCTGTCAAATGTTGTAGGATCCAAGGATCCTACTCCAGTGAACTTATTTTGTTTTCCACCACAGACTGAGAGAGTGAACAGTTAATGAAAATGAGCAGAAATTATGGAATTGTCCAATAAGGTACATTTGATAATTTAAGCTACATTATGTTCTTTTCTTTTTTGGTTCATCAACTACCAAGCAAGCAAGTACATAAGCAAACAAACAAAAATCATGATCTTTACAGGGAAAGTAAAGAAAACCAAAGACTGAGTCCAGAACAACTAGATGGTACCTAGTTCTTACTGTGGACTTCTCTGACAGGATCACAATAGGGAGTCTGCCTCTGCACAGAAAATTAAATAGAGCAAAGGAATTGTCTACAATGCACAAAAAAAGATATCAGAATGAAAACACTGAATTCATACCTATCACTAATCAAGCAAAATGTAAATTGATTAAATGTATCAATAAAGAGATGAAGAGTGGCAGACTGAATGAAGAAATACAACCATGGCTTCAGAAGGCCCCCAAAAGAGAGCACCACAAAACTTCCCAGACCAAAAAACTTTTCAGAAATTATCAGAAGTTAAATACCAAAGGAATATTTGTAGAGCCCTCCTAGACAATGTACAAAATGCAGCAGATCCAAAAGAAAAATTGAGCAAGTTGTTCGATCTGATGGAACACCAGTACTCTGAAATTCAACAGATGAAGAAGAAAATCAAAGGAATAGAAACTTCCATGCAAAGTCAAGAAAATAGAATGGAACAAATGGAAAAAAGAATTTCTGACCTGGAAGACAGAGCTACTGATGCCAGCGTCTATGAGCACAAATCAGGAAAAAAGAAACAAGAAAAATGAAGAAACATTAAGAAGCATGTGGGACTCTATTAAGAGGAACAACTTTTGATTAATTGTAGCCCCTGAACAGGGTGAGACATCTGAGAACACAGAGAGTATTGTTGCTGAGCTGCTGAAAGAAAACTTCCCAGAAATTATGAAGGAAGAGAATATAGACATCTCAGATGCATATCGTATGCCACCCGATATAGATCTCAAAGGAAAGACTCCAAGACATATTATAATCAAGCTTAACAAAATGAAACACAAGCAGCAACTCTTAAAGGCAGCAAGATTCAAGGCAAAGCTAACATTCAGAGGGAAACGCTGTAGGCTCTCTTCAGATTTCTCAGCAGAAACTATGCTGGCATGGAGACAGTGGCACAACACATTCAAAGTCTTGAAGGAGAAGAACTTCCAACCAAGAATTATATATCCTGCAAAACTATCTTTCACATACAAAAATAAAATTAAGACATTCCCAGATAAACAGAAACTCAGAGACTTTGTAAAAACCAAACCCAAACTACAAGAAATACTGAAAGAAGTTCTTGGCTCTGGCTTAGAAGAACAAAACCACTAACTTTATATTTTAGAACGACACACTACTCAATACTCTACTCATTTAGGGAAGGCTCCAAAGTAAATCACAGCTTTGATATGAAAGAAGCAATCCAGTGATCATCATGAAAATGATGATGTCATCATAATAAAAAGAGGGATGTATTACAGTCATTATAGTTCTTCCAGATGGAGAGGAAGATGACAAGACTGCTAGTAATTAAAATTGGGTTTATAAATAGCTTATTAAGGGGGATCATAGGGGCAGCTGTAAAGCAAAACAAAGATGTATCATACCATTTCAAGAAATCTAACACACGAGTCTCAACAACTATAAAACCAGCTCTGAAAAAGGTGAAAAATCAACTCACAAAAAAGAGTGTCCCAGAACAGACTAATAAGAACAACAGAGAAAACATCAACATAAAAATAAACAGATCACAATGGCAGCAGTGAACACATACCTATCAATAATTACATTGAATGTGAATGGATTGAATGCTCCAGTAAAGAGACACCGAGTGTCATCTTGCATCAAAAGACACGACCCATCCATATGTTGTCTACAAGAAACTCACTTGAGACGTAAAGACAGGAACAAACTGAAAATTAAAGTATGGAAGAATATATATCAAGCTAACAATGAACAAAGAAGAGCAGGGGTGGCAATTCTAATCTCAGACAAAATCAATTTTAATGTCAAATCCACCATCGTGGACAAAGATGGACACTATTTATTGCTGAAAGGTTCAGTATACAAGCAAGACTTAACTATATTAAATATTTATGCACCTAATGTCAGAGCACCTAAATATGTCGAAGAAACACTGACTACGCTCAAAAGAGAGTTAGATGACTCTACAATAATAGTGGGAGACTTTAACACTCCACTCTCATCACTAGACAGATCATCTAGAAAAAAGCTCAGTAAAGATACAGAAGACCTGATTGCCACAATTAACCAATGAAACCTCATTGATATATACAGAACTTTCCACCCATCAGCAGACAACTACACCTTCTTCTCCAGTGCACATGGAACATTCTCCAGAATTTACCATGTGATAGGCCATAATGCAATGCTCAACAAAATCCATACCATTGAATTACTGCAAAGCATCTTCTCAGATCATAAAGCCATCAAAGTTGAAATCAATAGCAGAAAAAACAGAGACAGAAAGTGGAACTCTTGGAAACTGAACAACATCTTGCTCAAAAAAACATGGGTTATAGAGGAAATCAAGGATGAAATAAAGAAATTCATGGATTTCAGTGAGAACGAAAACTCTTCCAACCAGAACCTATGGGAAACAGCCAAAGCAGTGCTCAGAGGTGTGTTTACCTCCATAAATGCACACATCGGGAAGGAAGAAAGAAACCAAATCAAGGAACTAACTCTACAGCTTCAACAAGTAGAAAGAGAACAACAGAGGAACCCCTTGAGCACCAGAAAAAATGAAATCATAGAGATTAGAGCAGAGCTAAATGAATTAGAGAATAGAAAAACAATTGAAAAAATTGAAAAGACCAAAAGCTATTTTTTTTTCTATTTTATTTAACATAACTGAGTGACAATGTACATTCACATGAAAACTTACATGCCTCCCTATATGCAGCTTCCACTGCTCTCCCTGTCCGGTGACTGCACACTGTTCCTCTCTGCTCCATACATGTCTCATCCTCCCAACAGTCTCCTTTCCCCTCCTCTCCTTCCACTCCCCTTCCTCCAGCCAGAGGTCAGCAAGATGATATCCTATAGATGCATAGAACCATAAAGTGCTTCCAACATATGATTACTCTGCATTGCCAAGTCCATTCCATTCCTGTCCAAAGAGTGGACCTTTGTTATAATTTATGGGAACGGGCAGCATCAGGGCCGGGGGCCATACTCTCAGAGGAACCTCAAAACCGCTGGACCATCAATTGAGGACTTTTAGTAGAGATCTCATGATGCACCTCTTTTAATTCTTGTGTTGCCACTGAGGCTCCTCTCTGTGAGCTCTGTCATGACTATCACTGGTGGTGGCCAGGCACCATCCGGTTCTTCCAGTCCCAGGTCGATGTAGGCACCCACTCTTGTGGGTCTCTCTGTCTTCTCGGTTGTCTTTACCGCATGCCATTTTGGCCCTCGGCGAGCATCCGTTCCTGCTGAGTTGGGACCATTTGCTGTGTCCTCGGATGGCAGCTTGGCACAAAAGCTTGTTTTTTGAAAAGATCAACAAAATTGACAAACCACTGGCTAAACTTACTAAAGAAAAGCAGGAAAGGAAACAAATAACCCAAATTAGAAATGAGAGGGGAGTTGTCACCACAGATGCAACAGAAATAAAAAATATCATAACAGAATACTATGAAAGACTGTACTCTAACAAATTTGAAAACCTAGGGGAAATAGACCAATTCCTTGACTCATACCACCTACCCAAATTATCACAACGTGAAGCAGAACAACTTAATAAATGCATAACAAAGGAAGAGATTGAAAAGGTCATCAAAACACTGCCAACCCAAAACAATGTCCGGGCCTAGATGGCTTCACAGCAAAATTCTACCAAGCATTTAGAGAAGAGTTATCCCCAATACTACTGAGACTATTTCACAATACAGAAAGGGATGGAGTACTCCCAAACTCATTCTATGAAGCCAGCATAACCCTGATACCTAAGCCAGGGAAAGATCCAACAAAGACAGAGAACTACAGACTGATATCACTCATGAACCTAGATGCAAAAATCTTCAACAAAATTCTTGCCAACAGAATACAACAACATATCAAGAAAATAATCCATCATGGCCAAGTGGGATTAATACCAGGTATGCAAGGCTGGTTCAACATCAGGAAAACAATTAATGTGATTAACCTCATAAATAACACAAAAGACAAGGATCACCCGATTTTGTCCATTGATGCAGAAAAGGCATTTGATAAAGTCCAACACCCATTCATGCTAAAAACTCTTAGCAAAATGGGCATAGACAGCAAATTCCTCAACACAATAAGGGCCATTTATACAAGGCCAATTGCCCACATCATCCAGAATGGAGAGAGACTGAAAGACTTTCCCATGAGATCAGGAACTGGACAAGGATGCCCACTCTCGCCTCTCCTATTCAACATTGTGCTAGAAGTTCTAGCCAGAGCAATTAGACAAGATGAAGAAATAAAGGGCACCTGCATCGGCAAGGAGGAAGTTAAAATCTCCCTATTCGCAGATGATGTGATTGTATATGCAGAGAACCCCAAGGAATCTATAAGTAAGCTACTCAAACTGATAAAAGAGTTCAGCAAAGTCTCAGGATAAAAGATAAACATAAGTAAATCAGTAGGATTCCTTTATACCAACAACGAGACTTTTAAGGAGGAAAATATCAAATCAATACCATTTATGATAGCCCCTGAGAAGATAAAGTACCTAGGAATTAATCTAACCAGAGAAACACCGGACCTTTACAAAGAGAACTACAAACTCTTACTACAAGAAACTAAGAGAGACTTAGATAAATGGAAAAACCTACCCTGCTCATGGATAGGAAGACTAATCACTGTGAAAATGTCTATTTTACCCAAAGCAATTTATTTATATAATGCAATCCCGATACAAGTTCCAGCATCAGTTTTTAATGAGATGGAGAATCAAATCACCAATTTTGTTTGTAAAAGGAAGAAGCCCTTGATAAGTAAGGTACTACTAAAGAAGACAAACACACTGGGAGGCCTCTCATTACCCGACCTTAGAACATACTACACTGCCACAGTGGTCAAAACAGCCTGGTACTGGTACAAGAACAGACAGATCGATCAATGGAACAGAATTGAGACGCCAGAGATGACACCATCTGCCTATGAACAGTTGATATTCGACAAAGGCCCTAAGACATTAAACTGGGGTAAAAACAGTCTCTTCAACAAATGGTGCTAGCAAAATTGCATATCCATCTGCAAGAAACTGAATCAAGATCCATATCTTACACCTTATACAAAAACCAACTCCAACTGGACAAAGACCTAAATATCAAACCTAAAACGATAAAGCTCATCCAGGAAAAGGTAGGAACAACAGTGGAAGCTTTAATACACAATGAGGACAGAGTCCAAAATCTGTCAAAGAAGCCTCAATCAACAGAAGAGAAAATAGAGAAATGGGAACTATTAAGAATCAAACACTTTTGCTCATCCAAAGACTTTATTAATAGAATTAAAAGAATACCCACAGAATGGGAAAAAATATTTGGCAACTCTATCTCAGACCAACGTCTGATCTCCATAATCCATAAGATACTACAAAATACCAATAAGAAGAAGATAAACCATCCAATTAAGTGATGGTCAAAGGAGATGGACAGACACTTCACTAAAGAGGAGGTCCAGGCAGCCAAAAAACACATGCGAACATGTTCACGATCTTTAGTTATTAAAGAATTTCAAATCAAGACAATAATGAGATACCATCTCACCCAACAAGATTGGCCATGATCCAGAAAACACAAAACAACAAATGCTGGAGAAGCTGTGGGGAAAGTGGAACCCTCCTACACTGTTGGTGGGGTTGCAAAATGGTCCAGCCTCTTTGGAAGGCAATCTGGCGCTTCCTTAAAAAAATGGATATTGATATACTATTTGACCCAGTAATTCCATTACTTGGAATATATCCTACAGAATCAAGGCCTTTCACATCAACAGACACCTGCACCAGAATGTTTACCACAGCACAGTCCACAGTAGCAAAAAGATGGAATCAACCCAGATGCCCAACAATAGAAGAATGTATAGGTAAACTATGGTACATATACTCAATGGAGCACTATGCAATGATAAAGAATAACGATGATTCCAGGAAACGTCTCCTAACCTGGTTTCAACTGGAAGACATTATGTTGAGTAAAAGTAGTCAGTGACAAAAGGACAAATACTGTATGAGACCTCTACGATTAGATATCAAAAACAGAGTTATGTATAGAAGAAAAGACTCTTTGACAGCTGCACGGGAGAAGAGGGAGGGAGGGTGAGGCGGGGAGGGCTTAGTTTCGATAGTTACTAGATATCTGGCTGGGAGAAAGCAGTGATAGCACACATTAGAAACAAGAACAACATTATCAGCGTAACTTGAGTACTCCTTCCATCTTGACTCAATACTGCAAGGATAGAATAGCTGGGGCAGGGGCCGGGGGACCATGCTCTTAGGTGAATCCCAGGCCAACTGGCACAACTAGCGTTTTGCTAAGAGAGCTCTCTGCACCCAACATTGGTGAGTGGCATCTGGGGTCTTAAAAGCTGCCAAGCTGCCATCTGAGGACACAGCAAATGGTCCCAACTCAGCAGGAATGGATGCTCACCGAAGACCAAAATGACATGCGGTAAAGGCAACTGAGAAGACAGAGAGACCCACAAGAGTGGGTGCCTACATCGACTTGGGACCGGAAGAACCGGATGGTGCCCGGCCACCACCGGTGATATCCATGATGAGCTCACAGAGAGGAGTCTCACTGGCAACACAAGAATAAAAAGGGGGGCATCAGGAGATCGTCACTAAAAGACCTCAATTGATGGTCCAGCGGTTTGGGGGTTCATCTGAGAGCATGGCCCCCGGCCCTGATGCTGCCCTTTCCTATAAATTATAACAAAGGTCCACTCTTTGGACAGGAATGGATTGGACTTGGCAGTGCGGAGTGACCGTATATTGGAAGCACTTTATGGTTCTATATATCTATAGGATATCATCTTGCTGACCTCTGGCTGGAGGAAGGGGAGTGGATGGAGAGAAAGGGAAAGGAGGCTGTTGGGAGGATGAAACATGTATGGAGCAGAGAGGAATAGTGTGCAGTCACCAGACAGGGAGAGCAGTGGAAGCTGCATATAGGTGGGCATGTAAATTTATACGTGAATGTACATTTTCACTCAGTCGTATCAAATAAAAATTTTTAAAAAAAGCAAAAACAAAACAAAATATCAACATCTAGAATACTTCATCAATCATACAGATTGTGTTTCCTCAATGTATTTTGACTGTCTATCAAGATAGCGAACTCCTGTGTAGAGAGGACAAGACGCTAACTACTTTCCTCACCTCACTGAGTTCCCTGCAGGTACCCATCACTTTGCTCTTCTTCAATAATGCTTTGCTCATTACTTGATTTTTCATCATTCAAACTTCTACCTTTTTCTGCAGTCTGAGAATTTAAGTCATTTGTTTCCAAGAATTAGAAAAAAATAAAATAAAAATTCTTCTGTACTGGAAAAGAAGAGCACTAAAGTGCTCTTCCTCTAAATGCGTTTTGAGGAAATGATTGGAAAGGCAGAGAATACTCTCAAAAATGTTTATAAAATGAAAGTGTCTCATTTCATGACTGGCTCTATATTTACTTTAAATGAAGCTAAGCTCTCTCTTTTTTTTTTTTTTCCTTCTCCATGTAGACATCCAGGTTTAAATTATCACAACCTTTCTTCTACTGCTGTTTGCTTAATCACCATCAGGGAGGCACCTGTAGCAAAAGACAATCACATTTGTTTGTATAGGACTTCACAGGTTACAAAAAGTGTTATCATCAGTTATCTCCTGAAACACTCAGATTGTTAAAAGAGGAAGTACAAGGGTTCTTATTACCATTTGTCCGTGAAAGCACATATTAAAGATCAAGGAGCTTGAGGAGTTGTTCATTAACAGAGGTAGCGTAAGGTAGAATTGAGACAAAGATCTTTGTCTTAGTATTTCATTTCCAGATTTCTTTCCGTTTTAAGCTTTTGTACAACTTTGATGGTATAGTGGATAAGTGCTATGGCTACGGCAGCTAACATAAAATTCAGAAATTAGAATTCACCAGGTGATCCTTAGAATGTCTATGGGGCAGTTCTACTCTGTCATGTAGAGTCCTCGAGAATCAAAATTGATTCAATGGTGAAGGGCTTATTATTTCTGATTTTATGAAGTTTGAGTCACTGAGGGATTCTTGTGGCACTGAGGCTCAATAAACCTAGGTTATATTATTTTTTTTTAAATTGTGGTTATTGAAAGTATACAATCAAAATCAATTTTGCATGCTTGCCTGTCTGCTGCTCCAGGTGCTCTCCTCACCCAGTGATATCACATTCCTCCTTGTCACTCCATAATTCCAGCATCCTCTTAACAAGCACCTGTCCCCTCCTCTCCATCCTCTTCTCTCCCATCTAGAAAGAAAGCAGTAGGACAGCCTCCATAAATGTATAGAACCATAACATACACACGCCATATGGTCACACTGTGTCCCTGAGTCCACTCATTCTTATCTGAAGAGTTGACCTCAGTACTGGCTTCTGGTCAGGGCCAGCAGTAGGTCTAGGGGCCATTTTCCCAGGGGATCCTCCAGGCTGTCAGACCATCAACAGTGATCTTTTAGCAGAGTTCTTGGACTGTACACCCCTTATTCTCATGTTGCCTCAGGGACTCTTGTCCCCCATAATAGCTACCATTGGTGGTGGCTGTGCACCATCTAGTTCTTCTGGTCTCATGTTGATACAATCTCCCATTCATATGGGTCCTTCGGTCCCCTGGGCTCTTTTTGCCTTGTGTCTTTGTTGTTCCTGTTCATCTGTTCTAGATGAGTTGGAACAGTTTGGTGTACCTCAGATGGCAGCTTGCTGGCTTTTAAGGCCCCAGATGCCACTCACCAATACGGGTGTAAAAGACTCTCTTAGCAAAGGAATAGTTATGCCATTTGGCCTCAATGTCCCCTGAAAACATGGTCCCCAGACCCCTATCCCTGCTACTCTTTCCTTTGAAATATTGGACTGAATTTAGAAAATCTTTCAGTTTATGGTATAGTGCATTTCTGTTGATCTGCTCTCTATTGTGTGCTGCCACTACTTTCAACTAGCCGAATTCCTATCTGCTGTCTAATCTATGACCAACCCTCTGTGTCTCCCCATCCTTGTAGCCATCAGAGTCTTTTCTTCTGTACATAAGTCTATTTTTTCAGTCTTTATAACAGAAGTCTCATACAATACCAGTTCTTGTGCCACTGATCAATTTCACTCAACATAATGTCTTCTGGTTGAAATCTGATTATGAGATGCTTCCTGAAATCATCATTGTTCTTATCACTGCATACTGTTCCATTGAGTACCATAGTTTATTTATCCATCCATCTGTTGATGGGCATCTGGGTTGATTTCATCTTTTTGCTATTGTGGCCTATGCTGCAATAAACATTTGTGTGCATGTATCTGTTTATATACCAACTTAATTTCTGTGGGATACGTTTCAAGCAGTGGTATTGCTTGATCATATGGTATTTCTGTTTCTAGCGTTTTAAAGAAGAGCAAAATGGTTTTCCAAAGAGGTTGTATCATTTTGTATTCTCACCAGCAGTGCAGGAAAATTACAGTCTCTCCATAGTCTCTACAGCATTTGTTGTTTTGTGCTTTTTGGATTATTGTCATCCTTGTTTGGGGGTGAGATGTTTTCTCATTGTGGTTTTGATTTGGATTTCTCTGATAGCTGATGATTGTATTTCCTCAAGTGTCTTTTGGCTGCCTGGATGTCCTCCTTTGTGAAGTGTCTGTCCATCTCCTTTGCCCATAGCTTAATTGGGTTGTTTACCTTTTTCTTGTTGACAATTTGCAATACCTTGTAGATTATGGAAATCAGATGTCGATTGGACATGTAGTTGCCAAATAATTTTTCCCGTTCTGTAGGGAGACTTTTAACTCTCTTGATAAAGCCTTTGGATGAGCATAAATGTTTGCTTCTTAGTAGTTCCCATTTACCTATTTTCTCTTCTGTCATACGGGCATTGCTGGTAAGATTTTGTAGTCTGTCTAAGCCTTGTATTAAAACTTTCATTGTTGACCATCCTGTTTCTTGCATGATCTTTATTTTTTTTGGTTTGTCATTTCAGTCTTTGATCCGTTTTGAATTAGCTTTTGTGTAAGGTGTGAGGCATGGGTCTTGTTTCAGTTTCTTGCAAATGGATATCCAATTTTGCCAACACCATTTGTTAAAGAACTTGTTTCTGCCCCACTTTACAATCTTAGGGCATTTGTTGAATATCAGCTGTTTGTAAGAGGATGACAGTGTTTCTGGAGTTTCAATTCTGTTCCATTGGACTATATGTCTCTTTTTGTACCAGTACCAGGCTGCTTTAACTATCGTGATAAGTTTCAAGGTTGGGTAGTGTGAGGCTTCCTGCTGTGTTCCTCCTCTTCAGCAGTGCTTTACTTATCTGAGTTTCTTCCTTTTCCAAGCAAACTTGGTGATTTGTTTCTCCATCTCATTAAAAAAAAGACACTGGAATTTGTATTGAGATTGCATTATATATGTAGATCACTTTGGGTAAAATAGACATTTTGAATTTTAATACTAAAAGATAAAGTATGTTTTTATCTTGAGTTTTATTTATTTACTTATATATGCACTTAGGACCCTAGGGGACATGGAGAGGGCCAGGAGAGGAAAGCAGGAAGGAGACCAATGAAAATGAGATTTTAGAGCCACCCTCTTACTGACCCTGAGTGCAAAATAGGAGGACAATGGGAACGGTACATAGATGTGCTCATAATTTGCAAACATTTTTTACAAGTTAGTTCAAAAAGCATTATTTTTAGCAACATTGTAAGTCGTAATACCAGGATTATGTTTACTCATTGTTAAATCTGTATTTTAGTTGTTGATAAACAAACAAAAAAGACATGGCCGTGTCTACTGATTTTTTTTTTATGATTGAGTGAAAATGTACATTCCCACATAAATTTGCATGCCCACCTATGTGCAGCAACCACTGCTCACCCTGCCTGGTGACAGCACACTTTTCCTCTCAATTTTATACATGTCATATCCTCCTAACAATCTCTTATCTTCTCTCCACCCTCTCCTTGCCTTCAGTAAGAGGTCAGCAGGATGACATCCTATAGATTCATGGAACCATAGAGTGCACACATGATATGGTCACTCTGTGTCACCAAGTCCAATCCTTTCCTGTCCAAAGAGTTGACTTACATTATGATTTATGGACAGGGGCAGCATCAGGGTCAGGGGCCTTTTAGTGGAGATCTCCCCTAAAAAATTGGAGTGCACCCCTTTTTATTCTTGTGTTGCCAGTGAGACTCAATTTTGGGAGCTCCATCATGGGTGTCACTGGTGGTGGCCGGGCATCATTCGGTTATTTTGGTCACAAGTTGATGTAGTCACCCACTCACATGGTTCTCTCTGTCTTCTGGATTCTCTTTCCCTCATGTTATTTTGGTCCTTGGTGATCATCCGTTCCTGCTGATTTGGGACCATTTGGTGTACCTCAGATGGCAGCTTGCCATGCCTATTAATTTTAAACAGTGAGATAAAGATGAATGGAATGTTGTGTTTGGGAGAAAAAAAATGTATTTTATTACTTTTTAAAATTTATCTTTGTCCTCAAAAGAAAAACAATGACAAATCAACCCTACAAATTTCTAAAGATTCTAATTTTTTTCTTAAATCATTAAGACTTTTAAAAAATTCTTTATTGTTATAAAAAGAACACATATACATTGGTAGAATTTTATACTGCAAAAAAAGAATCATAGAAAACAATCAGTAATTATTCTGCTTTTGATATTTGTTCTCTCAATAATTTGTCTATGCAGTTTTACAAGGTTGTATATACAAGTTTTATTGAACATTCCATTATTAACATTCCTCACATAATTTCAAGCTACTCATAGAAGCATCTTAGTAGTTTAACCAAATTCAATCATATGAATATTTCATAACTTACTTGAACTTTTGCTAATATTCAGCCTTCTTAATGTTTACTTTTTTCTCATATCAGTAAGAGAACACTTATGCTCATGTATCTTCAACTGAATTGAGAAGCACAATAGTGTAAAAGTTACAAACTTAGGGTTCAATTAAGGTCTCCTTCTCCTAGCTATATTGTCTTGAAAAATGTCTTAATACTCTGTATCTGGCTCCTTATCTGTCAAACAGGAATAACAGAATATACAACTTATGTGGTTGTTGTAATAGATAAAATAATTCATATTCATAAAACAATTAGAAGAGTGTTTTGTGTTCTAAGTTCCCAGAAGAGGTTGGCTAATGCCTCTAGTCAGAGGCTGGAATGGAACTTGTAGGCCGAGTGGTGCAGGCCTACTAACTTAAAGATAGTACTTTGAATCTATCAGGTTCTCCTTGGAAACACTATGGAGCAAGTCTGCTCTGACCTGTAAGATCGCCACGTGTCAGAATCAACTCTCAAACAATTGGTTTAATAATACTACCACTTCTATTAAGTCAATTCTAGAGGTGAAATTATTAGACATTTTTAAGGCCATGCTATTTATTGAGTTGTACTAGTAGTTAATATTTTATTGATTCTTACTCAGAATGAGGAACGTGCATTTTATAAATTTTTATACTCTAAAAAGGACATTTCTTAGTTCTTCTAAGGCTTATAGTATTCTGGGAACTGAAGGTCAAAAGTATAAAGCATTTCTTAATATTTATTTCACCTAAGTCAGCTGTCCTCAGCTGTCAAGTTTTGAGTAGAGCCAGAACAATAAGTTTTCCTTCTTCTCAGTCTCAGTCACTCACACAGAAGCATGGATTGGTAAACTCCCACTTGTGAAACTGACAGGACTATGCAATTTGGAACATGGAGAAAATAAATTAGTTCTTATATACCACACTTCTGAGCTTTCTGCTGAAGCTAACTTTGATTTTACTGCCTCCTCTGTATCTGTAATCAAAGATAAGCTCTTAAAATTAATGTCTATGACATGCACAGGAATATGGACAGTGCAAGGCTGGATAAGAGAAGTGAGGTAAGCAGAAAAGCTGCTTGCTTTTTAAAGATTATTAAGTTGTTTATTTACATAAACAAGTCACTTCCAATGCTTCCTCCTTCTATACCAGTGAAAAGTGGTTAGATATTGTTAGTCAACACATGGGAGTCAATATACGAGATCTGCAAGTTAAGTTTGTGAGCTCACTCCTAGAAAAATTGCAACATGCCTCACTGGTGAATAGCATTATGATCACCTTTGAAGAACTCCTCTTGGGAAACTATGCACAGACAACAGTGCCTAGTTCACTCTTCAAAGAGATTTTGGAACTCTTTTTCTGTCATCGTATTATGTTTGATGTCCGGAATGTCATCAAAATGTCTTCCTTTCAATATTTAGCTTTGGGTAAAGAAAAAAGCCATTGCAGGTCACATCAGGTGAGGAGGTAGGGTATTCCAATACAGTTATTTGTTTACTGGCTAAAAACTCCTTTACAGACAGTGCTGTGTGAGCTGGTGCATTGTCATGATGTAAGAGCCACGGAAAAGTTCAGGTCATTATCTTTTTTTGTTATTACTGTGATTGAGTGAAAGTTCACAATACAATTCAAATTTGCATGCCCACCTATCTGCAGCTCCCTCTGCTCTCTTTGCCTGGTGACAGCGCACTCCTTTTGATTCCATATGTGTCATATCCTCTTAACAATCTCCTGCCCCCACCTATCCATCCTCTCCACTCTCCTCTAGTAAGAGGCCAGGAGGAAGACATCCTATAGATGATAGAACCATCAAGGGCACACACGATATGGTCACTCTGTGTTCCAAGTCCAGTCCATTGCTATCTGAAGAGTTCACGTAAGTAATGATCTATGATCAGGGGCAGCATCAGGTCTAGGGGTCACAGTCCCAGGAGAACTCTCAGGCTTTTGACCATCAGTTGTGGACTTTTAGTCGAGTTCTTAAGGTGCACTATTTTTCTTGTGTTGCCACTGGGATTCAACGTTGTGAACACCGACATGGCTGTCATTGGTGGTGGCCAGGCACCATGTGGTTCTTCTGGTCGCAGATTGGTACAGTCACTCATTCACATCGGTCTTTCTGTCTTCTGGGCTTTTTCCCTTAAGTCATTGCTGTCCTTGGTGATCATCAGCTCCAGCTGAGGTGGGACCATTTGGTGTTCCTCAGACGGCAGCTTGCTAGCTTTTAAGACCCCAGATGCCACTCACCTATATGAGGTGCAGAAGACTCTCTTAGCAGCAGGCTAGTTACTCCAGTTGCGTCGAAGCCCCTGACAGCATGGTCTCCAGGCCTCTACTCTGCTACTCTATCCTTGTAATATTGAGTTAAGATTAGAAGAGTTTTCAGGTTATGTTGAAGTGCGGTTAAAATTGATCTGCTTTCTAATGTGTGCTGTCACTGATTTCAACCAACCAAATTTTGATCAACTATCTGATCTACTACCAATCTTCTCCCCTCCTCTTCCCTCTCCTTGCAACCTCCAAAGAGTCTTCTGTACAGGAGTCTGTTTTTAAGTTCCTATAGCATGGATCTCATAAAATATTTCCTCTTGTGCCGCTGAGTGATTTCACTCAATGTGATGTCTTGCAGTTGAAATCAGGTTATGAGACGCTTCCTAAAGTCATCATTGTTTTTTATCATCATGTAGTGCTCTGTTGAGAGGTTGATTCCTTCTTTTTGCTGTTGTGAACTGTGCTGTAGTAAACAGTCATGTGTATGTATCTGTTTGTGTGACTGCCCTTGCTTCTGTAGAATATATTCCAAGCAGTGGGATTACCGAGTTAAATGATGTATCTATTTCCAGCTGTTTAAGGAAGTGTCAGATTGTTTCCAAAAAAGTTGTACCATCTTGCAATCCCACCAGCAGTGTAAGAGAGTTCCAATTTCTCCACAGCCTCTCCAGGATTTGTTGTTTTGTGTTGTTTGGATCATGGCCAACCTCGTTGGGGTGAGATGATATCTCATTGTGGTTTTGATTTGAATTTCTTTAATAGCTAATGATTGTGAGCATTTCTGCATGTTTTGTTGGACAGCCTGAATATCCTCTTTAGAGACGTGTCTGTCCAACTCCTTTGCCCAATGCTTAATTGGGTAATTGACCCTTTTCTTGTTGATATTTTACAGTATCTTGTAGATTATAGAGATTAGAAGTCAGTCTGAAATACAGCTGCAAAATATTTTTTTCTCATTCTGTAGGTGCTCTTTAAATTCTTTTAATAAAGTCTTTGGATGAGCAAAAGGTTTGATTCTCAGTAGTTCCCATTTATCGATTTTCTCTTCTTTTGATTATACTTCGTCAGATTTTGAAGTCTAAGTTGTGTATTAAAACTTTCATGTTGTTGCTACTTTTTCTTTCAGGAGCTTTATTGTTTTAGGTTTGATGTTTAGGTCTTTTATCCAACTTGAGTTGTTTTTTGTTGTAAGTTGTCAGATATGGATCTTGTTTCAATTTTTGCAGATGAATATCCAGTTTTGCTAACATCATTATTTAAAGAGACTGCTTTTACTGCACTTTAAAAATCTTAGAACATTTGTTGAATATCAGCTGTTTGTAGGAGGATGGTGGCATCTCTGGGGTCTCAACTCTATTTCCTTGGTCTATATGTCTCTTTTTGCACCAGTACCAGGATCTTTTGATTAGTGTGGCAGTGTAAGAGGTTCTAAAGTCAGCTAGCAATGAGAACTCACTCAGTATGTTCTTTTTCTTCAGTAGTACTTTGCTTATCTGTTTTTTTTACCCCCTTTACAAACAAAGCTTGTGATTTGTTTCTCCATCTCATTAAAAAATGACCCTGGAATTTGTATTGAGATTGTATGGTATATGTAGATTGCTTTGGGTAAAATAGACATTTTCACAAGTTAAGTCTTCCTATCTATGAGCAGGGTATGTTTCTCCATTTATTTAAGTTTCTCTTAGTTTCTTGCAGTAAGGTCTTGCAGTTATCTTTGTATAGGTCTCTTTTAGCTCTAGTTAGACTTATTAGTAGATATTTCATCTTCTTGGGGCCTAAATGATATTGATTTGGTGATTTCTTTGATGATCTCTTTGTTGGTATAAAGGAATCCTACTTATTTATCTATGTTTATCTTGTATCCTGATACTTTGCTGAACTCTTCTATTATTTGGAGTAGTTTACTTATGGATTCTTTAGGATTCTGTGTGTATACAATCGTATCATCTGCAAATAGGGAGATTTTGACTTCCTCTTTGCCAACGCAGATGCCCTTTATTTCTTGGTCTTGTCTAATTGCTCTGGCTGGAACTTCCCGTTCAAAGTGGAATAGGAGAGGTGAGCGTGGGCTTCCTTGTCTAGTTCCCATTCTCAAGGGGAATTCTTTCAGTCTCTCTCCATTCAGGATGATGTAGGCAGTTGCCTTTGTGTACATGACCCTTATTGCATTGAGAAATTTACCTTCTATTTCTCTTTGCTGAGAGTTTTTAGCATGAATGGGTGTTGGACTTTGTCAAATACCTTTTCTGCATCAAGTGGCAAACTCAGGTGATTCTTATCTTTGTGCTATTTATGTGGTTGATAACATTAATGGTTTTCCTGATGCTGAACCAGCCTTGCATCCCTGGTATGAATCCACCTTGGTTGTGATGAATTATTTTTTGATATGTTGTTGAATTCTACTGGTCAGGATTTTGTTGAAGATTTCTGCATCTAGGTTCCTGAGTGATACTGATCTGTAGTTCTCCTTTTTTTTGTGGGATCTTTCCCTGGCTTTGGTATCAGGGATATGCTTGCTTCATAGAATGAATTTGGGAGTATTCCTTCCCTTCCTATGTTGTGAAATAGTCTCAGTAGTATGGGAGCTAACTCTTCTCTAAAAGTTTGGTAGAATTTTGCAGTGAAGCCATCTGGGCCAGGGCTATATTTGATTGGTAGTTTTTGGATTGTTTTTTAAATCTCTTCCTTAGTGATGGGGTTATTAAGTTGTTCTACTTCTCCTTGAGATAATTTCTATATGTGATATGAGTCCAAGAATTTGTCCATTTCCTCTAGGTTTTCAAATCTGTTGGAGTATAGTCTTTCATAGTATTCTGTTATGATAGTTTTGATTTCTGTTGGATTTATTGTGACAGCTCCTATCTTGTTTCTTATTCAGGTTATTTGTTTTCTTTTCTATTTTTCTTTAGTAAGTTTAGCCAATGGTTTGTCAATTTTGTTGATCTTTTCAAAAAACCAGCCTTTGATCTTATCAATTTTTTTCAATTTTTCTTCTACTGTTAATTCATTTAGTTCTGCTCTATTCTTTATGATCTGTTTTCTTCTGGTGACTAAGGGTTTCCTCTGTTGCTCTCTTTCTGCTTGTGCAACCTATAGGGTTAATGCTTTGGTTTGGGTCCTTTCTTCCTTCCAGATGTGTGCATCTTGTAGAGATAAACTGACCTCTGAGAATTGCTTTGGCCTTATCCCATAGGTTCTGATAGGAAGTGTTTTCATTGTCATTTGAATCCATAAATTTCTTATTTCATGCTTGATTTTTTCTATAACTCATGGCTTTTTGAGCAAGGTGTTGTTCAGTTTCCATGAATTCCAATTGCTATCTCTACTGATTTAAACTTTTATGGCTTTATGGTCTGAGAAGATTCTTTGCCATGATGCAATGGTTTAGATTTTGTTGTGATTTGATTTATGTCCTAACACAAGGTCTATTCTGGAAAATGTTCTATGTGTGCTGGCACAGAAGGTATACTAATCTGTTGATGGTTTAAAAGTTCTGCATGTGTCGATGAGGTCTAGTTGGCTAATTGTGGCAATAAAATCTTCTGTGCTTTACTGAGCTTTTTTCTAGATGATCTGTCCAACACTATTATTTTGAAGTTATCTATCTCATTTTTCAATGTAGTCTGTTTCTTCAATGTATTTAGATGCTCTAGTTTTGGGCGCATAAATACTTAATATTGGTAAGTCCAGCTTGTGTACTGAACTTTTCAGCAATAAACAGTGATGATTCTTGTCCACGATGGCAGCTTTTACATTAAAATCTATTTTATTTGAGATTAGTATTGCCATGTCTGCTCTTTTTTTGTATATTGTTAGCTTGGTATACACTAGTCTATCCTTTAATTTTCAGTTTGTTCATATCTTTAAGTCTAAGACGAGTTTCTTATAAGCAACATATAGATGGATCATGTCTTTTGATCCAAGATGTCACTCATTGTCTCATTACTGGAACTTTCAGTCCGGTAAATGTAAATTCAGTGTAATTATTGATAGGTATGTGTTTATTTCTGTCGGTACGATGTGTTTATTTTTTGTGTTGGTGTTTTCTGTGTTGCTCTTAATATTCTGTTCTGAGTCACTCTATCAGTTGATTTTTCACCATTTTCAGCATTGGTTTTGTGTTTGTTGCATTTCTTGTTTTCATATGCTGCATCTTTATTGTGCTTTGTAGCTATTCAAATGATTCCCTTTAATAATTTAATTTAAACCCAATTTTATCTTCTACATACCATATGAACTTCCTCTCCAGTTGCAAGGACACTATAACTACTGTAGTTTATCCTTCTTTTTAATGTGATGGTATCATAGTTTTCATGATACGATCACCAGATCCCTTCTTTTAATTTTATTGTTTTGAGTTTTGTGCCTTCCATAATATATAAAGTTGATAGTCTTTCTTTAAGCCAAGAGCTTCTTTTGGTATTTCTTGTAGCTTTGGTTTGGCTTTTACAAAGCTTCTGAGTTTCTGTTTATCTGTGAATGTCTTAATTTTGTCTTCAGATTTGAAAGATAGTTTTGCAGGATATATGATTCTTGGTTGGAATTTTTTCTCCTTCAAGGCTTTGAAAGTGTCATCTTGCTGCCTCTATTATAGCATAATTTCTGCCAAGAAGTCAGGCAAAAGCCTACAAGGCTCCCCTCTGAATGTTAGGTTTGCTCTGAGACTTGCTGCCTTTAAGAGTTTCTGCTTATGTTTCATTTTATTAAGCTTGACTGTAATACGACTTGGTGTCTTTCTTTTGGGATCTACTTTTTTGGTGTTTGTATGCGTCTTGGATATCTATGTTCTCTTTCACAATTTCAGGGAAGTTTTCTGTCAGCAAATCAGTAACAATACTCTCTGTGTTTTTAAGTATTCTTCCTTGTCAGGAACTCCAATTAACCATAGATTGTTCTTCTTGATAGAGTCCCATATGTTTCTTAATGCTTCTTCATGTTTCTTGTTTCTTTTCTCTGATTTCTCCTCATAAATGCTGGTGTCAGTAGCTCAGTCTTCAAGGTCAGTAAGTCTAGTTTCGCATTGCTCCTTTCTGCTCTTTCAGCTTTGAATGGAATTGTCTAATTCTGTAATTTTGTTATTGATCTGTCAGATTTCACAATGCTGATGTTCTATCAGTTGAACAGCTTGCATAATTTTTCATTTTGCTCTGCTGGACTTTGTATAATGTCTAGGAGGACTCTCTATATAATTCTTTTGTAGTCAACCTCCAATAGTTTCATAAAAGCCTCTTCGTCAAGGAAGTTCTTTGATTCTTTATTTTGGGAGTTTTCTGGAGTCATGGATGAATTTTTTAAATGTTTTGTTAGGGTCTGTTGTTTCGGGGACGTCTAGAGGCTGTTTATTTTCCCAGGTGTTGCCTTAACAGGAGCTGAGGTGAAGTTCTCAGAAGGAAGTTGATCACCAGTCACCTCTATGTACTCCAGTGACTGGGCCCAGTGGTATCTCTGGGGTAGCAGGCTCCACCTCCTGGCTCACAAAGACAGGGCCCTATTTATGGAGTCACTGGGGGGCCATTGGCCAACCCTATGATGTGGCTCAGTAAAGGCTAGAAGAGATGTTGTCAGGCTTCACTGCAGTTATTTCTCTAAGCAGTCTTATTTTGAAAGGTAAAAGCTATCTGACCTCTTCCAAAATCAGTCAGGCTGTCAGGTGTGCAAGCCCCTCCTTCTGGCTGGCAATGGAGGCACCTTTTTATCCATTCCCAGATGCTGTGATGTAGATCAAAGTACAGTCAAGCTATTACCCTGTTGTCATGTACTGCAGGGCTCCACCCATAAGGCTACACTGCACTAAACACAACTTTTCTGCTCGAAAAGCACTCCCCAGGTTGGTATTTCCTTACAGCTTGGGAATTAGCCCCTGCTGAGGCCTCCATTTTGATAACTCTGCCTCCAAGTCAAATAAGACAGTATCCCAGACAATCTGTCCTGCCCACTCTGTCACAGCCAAATCTATGGTGGAGGTCTGGAAGGAGAGTGTTGAGGGGCTGTGATGCTCTGTGTCTGGAGCCAGGTCCTCAAAATATGGCTATTCCATGCACTGATCATTTCAGCAGTGTGGCTGAGCTTTGGTGCCGATTAAGCTCATCCCCCACCAGCTGGCTAACAAAAAGTAAAACAATGTTAAAAATGGCAATTACCTTCAGTGCATGAGAGCTAGCTGTCCAACAAGGGTGGGGGTCAGCAAAAGGGATGAATTTTTCTGTTCAGTAGCGTGTATTCCAAACTGACATCCTTATGCTGTTTCCTAGGCTTACTGGGTGTCCAGGAAGCTCCATTTATTTATCAGTCCAGGCCTTAGTTTTCAGAGGGAATTAAAGAGATATGTATCTAGTCTGCCATCTTGACTCCACCCTCCTCAGGTCATTTTCGTCTAACTATTACACACAGCCTTTTCATTACTTCCAAATAACAGACTTGTTTAAATGTCCAACTGCTACAATTTCGTAACGAACAATCACTGTGATATCACAAAAGGTTAGTAACGTTATTTTGACCCTTGATATAGGCTGACAAAACTCTTTTGGTCATGGAGAACTGGCTGACAGCCATTGTACACTTTGATGCTTTGTTTCAGAGTCATGTTGGTACTCCATATTTAATCACCAGTGATAGCATGACCTAAAACATCCTTTTGCCACTTCAAAGAACCTTGGCAAACTTCAACTCTCCTTTGCTATTGTTCATCAGTGAGCTCCTTTGGCACCATTTTTTACACATACCTTTCTTATACCAAGATTTTCGCTTACTATTTTACTGTTTCTTTATCAACGTTTACTTGGTCTGCTATTCTTCTCACAGTTATATGACAACTTTGATACACAATTTGATGAATTTTGCAGTGTTTTTGTCAATTCTCTTCATTACTGGCTGCCCTACTGGCTGCCCTGACCTCTCTTCATCAGTGACACTTTCTAGCTCCTCAGGAAAACATTTAATCCACTTGTATAATGCAGTTTTCTTCACAGCATTATCCCCATAAACTTGGACTAATGTATCTCTGATTTCACTTCCACTCTTGATAAATTAAAGAAGAAATTTAATGTTTGTTCATTGCTGCAACTCAAGGTCCAAAATTATCGTGACAGCACACAAAAACACACATTTATAAACACCACTCAGCAAGGCACTGCCACACATCAACATGAACACAGCTGTGAGACACTGATATACAAAAGTTATGAAACCTTACTGAGTTGCAAATGTGATTTTCAGATTTCTTAAACTTAAATAGGCAGAATCACTGTGTTATGAAATAAGCAATTCTGTACAGAAATTAAGCTTTAGGTAACTGAGAGTGATGTCAGGGTCTGGAATGGGAATTGAAGTCAGGAAGTCAGGGTCTGGGATGGGAATTGAAGGAGCAGAGACTCACTGGATGGGGGTTAGGGTCAACATCTAAAGAGGAATCTGGAGAGTTGGGTATGTTCATCTGTCAGGATGGAGTCATAAAGGTGAGTCTCTGAAGAAGTCTAGGGAAAATTGATGTTTCTGCAGAGTCTGAGTGATTTGTTCATGCAGTCTCTCTGGTGGTGGGCTTATGTCTGCTTTTGGTTATTGAGACTGAAAATCTAGAAGAATAAGTGAACAGATTCTTGGGAAACAGTGAGGATATGCTTGAACCCTCTAACAACTCTGAATTCAGGAGACATTCACATCTGTCTTCCTGATCTCATACGAGGTTTTCTTTAGACCAATTCTAAAGTCCAAACACACGAGGAAAAAAATCTGGAATCGTTTAGCTTAACCAAATTGATGCAATCCAAATTATTACACATCATAATGAAAAATTGGATAGTATATAGTACAGGGTATGGAATAATATGGATCCTACACAGTAGTGAGTTCACTTACTACTTGATTCTATCAAAAACTGGAGAAGATAAAACAACACTCCATTTTTCCATTAAGTGAATAACTTCAGCCACATTCTACAACAACCCCTTCACTTTATATTTTCTTCCTACACCTCTTTTTTTGTAAACACTACTTTGAGGTAACTTAATAATAGTTTTACCCATCCTAACCCTGAATCAACATGTATTCTGTTAGAGAGGTGGTTCAACAAAGCCCTGCCTTTCCCATTATTAGTCATAAACCACTTTTCTTAGCCCACTTTTAGCATCTGATTTGATTCTACTTCCAAACTCTTTGTCACCTACCCAGTGCCTGTTTGAACATTCTAATCTGAAACTCTTCCTTTGCTTTGCTATTTACCATGTTCCTTTTGGCTATGACCTTTGTTTGTTTTGGTAGTTATTCCGGTCCTTGAAAATTCTGGTGTTGCAGTGATTAAGTGCAACATAAGTGCTGCCGCTGCTAACCACAAGGTTGACAGTTCAAATCCACCAGGCGCTCCTTTGATACTCTATGGATCAGTTCTACCCTGGCCTCTAGGGTCACCATGAGTTGGATCTGACTTCACTGTAATTGGCTTGGCATGCTAACCAAAAGGTCTGCAGATCAAATTCACCAGGTGCTCCTTGCAAAGTCTGTGGAGCAGTTCTACTCTGACCAATAGGGTTGCTATAAGTCAGAACCAACTTGATGGCGCTGGATTTGCTTTTTTTTTTAAAATTTGGTTTCATCCCAGTAGTTTTCTGACTTTCAGTAACATAGGTAATTAATTACGAATCCAAGTTCAGCTTTATACAGGTTTCTTCTCCCCTGAGCAATTTACTTATCAGCCTTTCCACGTACCTGGCCAGTGGAACCAGAAGAATGGTCAACCCTACACCACTCCCAAATTCTCTCACTGTAATTTCTTTTTCTTATTAAATAAAAAAAATGAAAGTGTACATACTCTGTGCTTACAATATTGGGTTAAGACAGGAGGAGTACACAAGTTATGTTGAGGTCCCGTTAATATTGATCTTCTTACTAATGTGAACTGTCACCAATTTCATCCTACCAAATTTCTAACAATTATCTAATCTAAACCCTCGCCCCTTGCCTTCCTGCCCTCCCACCTTCCCCACCTTTGTAGCTGTCAGAGAGTCTTTTCTATTATGTATGAGTATGCTTTTAAGTTTTTATCATAGGGGTCTCATATAATAATTGACCTTCAGTCATTGACTAGTTTCACTCAACGTAATGTCCTCCAGTTGAGACCAAATTGAGAGATGTTTCCTGCTATCATTGTTGTTCTTTATCAGTGTATAGTACTCCATGGAGTATATAGACCAAAGTTTACCTCTCCATTCTTCTGTTGTTGGGTATCTGGGTTGATTCCAACTTTTTGCTATCGTGGACTGTGCTGCAATGAACATTCGTGTGCATGTAGCTTTCGGTGTGAATGGCCTTGATTTTATAGGATATATTCCAAGCAGAGGAATAACTGGGTCAAATGGTATATCTATATCCATTATTTTAAGGTAATGCCAAATTGCTTTTCAAAGAGGTTGCACCATTCTGTAATCCCAACAGTGAAGGAGAGTTCCAATCTCTCCACAGCCTCTCCAACATTTATTGTTTTATGTTTTTTGGATCATGGCCAGTCTTGTTGGGGTGAGGTGGTATCTCATTGTTGTTTTGATTTGAATTTCTTTAATAATTAATGATCGTGAACACATCTGCATGTGTTTTTTGACTTCCTGGATCTCCTCTTTAGAGAAGTATCTGTCCATCTCCTTTGCCCATCGATGAATTGGATGATTTGTCTCTTTCTTATTGATATTTTGTAGAACCTTATAGATTATGGAAATCAGGCATCAGTCTGACATAGAGTTGCCAAATATTTTTTCCCATTCTGTAGGTGGTCTTTTAATTCTTTTGATGAAGTCTTTGAATGAGCAGAAGTGTTTGACTCGTATTAACTCCCATTTATCTATTTTTTCTTCTGACGAATATGTTTTGTTTGTCAGATTTTGAAGTCTGTCTATATTGCATATTAAAACATACATTGTTGACCCTAAGTTATCTTGGATGAGCTTTATCATTTTAGCTTTTATACTTAGGTCTTTTACCCAATTTGAGTTGATTTTTTTATAAGTTGTAAGATATGGGTCTTGTTTCAATTTTTTGCAGATGGATATCCAATTATGCCAGCACCATTTGTTAAAGAAACTGTTCTTACCCCAGTTCAAAATCTTAGTACCTTTGTCAAATATCAGCTGTGCATAAGAGGATGGTGGCATCTCTGGGGTCTTTACTTTGTTCCATTGGTCTATATGTCTCTTTTTGTACCAATACCAGGCAGTTTTGACTACTGTGGCAGTGTAATAGGTTTTAAAGTCAGGTAGTGAGAAGCCTCCCAGCATGCTCTTCTTTTTCAGTAGTGCTTTATCTATCTGGGGTTTCTTCCCTTTCCAAATAAAGCTGATAATGTGTTTCTCCATCTCATTAAAAAACGTCGTTGGAATTTGTATTGGGATTGCATTATATAAGTAGAGCGCTTTGGGCAAAATAGACGTTTTCACAATACTGAGTCTTCCTGTCCATGAGAAGGGCAGATTACTCCACTTATGTAAGTTCCTCCTAGTTTCTTATAGCAATGTCTTATAGTTTTCTCTGTAAAGATCTCTTATTTCTCCAATTAGATTTATTCCTAGGTATTTTATCTTTTGGGGGGCTATAGTAAATTGAATTGATTTGGTGATGTCTCCATTAATAATTTCAGTGTTGGTATAAAGGAATTCCACTGATTTAGTTATGTTCATCTTGAATCCTGACACTTTGCTGAATTCTTCTATTAGCTCTAAGAGATTACTTATGGATTTCTTTGGATTCTCTGTATAAACAGTCACATCATCTGCAAGGAGGGAAGTCATTATTTCTTCAATGCTGATACGGATGCCTTTTATTTCTTCATCTTGTCTAATTGCTCTAGCTAGAACTTCTAGGACAATGTTGAATAGAAATGGTGAAAGCAGGCATCCTTGTCTAGTTCCGGTTCTCAATGGGAATTCTTTCAGTCTTTCACCATTCAGGATGATGAAAGCAGTTGGCTTTGCATAGATACTGTTGATTATCTTGAGGAATTTCCCTTTTATTCCTATTTTTGTGAGAGTTTTAAGCGTGAATGGATGTTGAACTTTGTCAAATGCCTTTTCTACATCCATTGACAAAATCAGGTGATTTTTATCTTTTGTGTTATTAATACGGTTGCTTACATTAATTATTTTTCTGATGTTGAACCAGCCTTGCATCTCTGGAATGAAACCAACTTGATCATGATGAATGATTGTTTTTATATGCTGTTGAATTCTATTGGCTAGAATTTTGTTGAAGATTTTTGCATCTAGATCATGAGTGATATTCATCTGTAATTTTCTTTTTTTGTGGGATCTTTCCCTAGTTTTGGTATCAGGGTTATGCTGGCTTCATAGAATGAATTTGGAAGTATTTCATCTCTTTCTACGGTGTGAAATAGCCTCATTAGTATTGGAATTAATTCTTCTGTCAAAGTTTGCTAGAATTCTCCGGTGAAGCCGTCTGGGCCAAGACTTTTTTTCATTGGTAGATTTTTCATGACTTCCTCAACCTCTTCCTTTGTGATAGATTTATTAAGTTGATCTATTTCTCCTTGTGATACCCTTGGTGAGTCATATGAATCTAGAAATTTGTCCATTTCCCCCAGGTTTTCAAACCGGTCAAAGTATAGCTTTTCATAGCATTCTGTTATATTTTATTTCAGATGGGTCTGTTGTAATGTCTCCCAACTCATTTCTTAATCAGGTTATTTTTATCTTCTGTTGTTTTTCTTTTGTAAGTTTAGCCAATGGTTTATCAATTTTGTTGATCTTTTCAAAGAACCAGCTTTTGGTTTTGTAAATTTTTTTCAATTGTTTTTCTATTCTCTAATTCATTTAGTTCTGCTCTAATTTATATAATCTGTTTTCTTCTGTTGCCTGAGGGGTTTCTTTGTTGCTCTCTTTCTACTTGTTCAAGCAGTGAGGTTAAGTCTTTTATTTGTGTTCTTTCTTCTTTCCGGAAGTGTGAATTTATAGAGATAAACTGACCTCCGTGCACTGCTTTTGTGTATCCCATAAATTCTGGTAGGATGTGTTTTCATTCTCAGTTGAATCCATAAATTTCTTTAATGTTTCTTAAATTTTGTTTATAACCCAAGGCTTTATGAGTAAAGTGTTGTTCAGTTTCCACAAGTTGGAATTTTTACCCATGAATTTTCTGTTATTGATTTCAACTTTTATAGCTCTGTGCCCTGAGAAGTTACTTTGCAATAAATCAATGTTTTGGATTTTATGGAGAATTGTTTTATGACCTAACATATGGTCTGTTCTGGAGAATGTTCCATGTGCTTTGGAGAAGAAGGTATATTTATCTGTTGATGGATGAAAAGATCTGTATATGTCAATAAGGTCAAGTTGGTTGATTGTTGTAATAAGATCTTCTGTATCTTTACTGAGCTTTTTTCTAGATGATCTATCCTTAACTGAAAGGGGAGTGTTAAAGTCCCCAACTATTATTGTGGAAAGATTAATCTCATTTTTCAATGTTGTTAGTATTTGTTCAATGTATTTAGGTGCTTTGGTATTGGTTGCATAAATATTTAATATTGTTAACTCTTGCTTGAGTATTGAACCTTTCAGCAGTAAATAGTGACCAACCTCGTCCATAATAGTGGACTTCACATTAAAATCTATTTTATCTGAGATTAATATTGCCACATATGCTCTTTTTCATGTATTATTAGCTTGATATATATTATTCCAACCTTTAATTCTCAACTTGTTCTGTTTTAGTCAGCTAGGGCTGCTCTAACAGAAATACCACAGAGTGGATGGCTTTAACAAAGAAAGATTTATTCTTACACAGTCTGGTAGGTTGCAAGTCCATATTCAGGGTGTCCGCTCCAGGGAAAGACTTTCCCCTTGTCGGCTCTGGAGGAAAGTCCGGTATTGCATCAGTCTTTGTCCAGGGAGCGTCCTCACGCAAGAACCTCTGGTCTGAACGACGCGCTCTGCTCCCGGTGCTGCTTACTTGATGGTAGCGAGGTTCTCAAATTGTCCTTGGTTTCTTTTTCCTTGTATTCCTTGCAAGCTGAAAGCATTAAGGGTGGGGCAAGCCATACTCCAAGGAAACTTCCCCCACAGCAGGAATTCACAGCCCCACCCTAATCCTTTAACATACAGGTTGGCAAAACCACACAATGGAGGACAGTCCCAAGATACTGGGAACCATATCCCAGCCACGTGGTTGCACACATTTTGGGGGGGACACAATTCCAACCATGACATCCCCAGGAGACCCTTCCATCGTTCTATCAAGCCAGCTGCTTCAGGATGTCTAACATGTGTTTCTTGTAAGCAACATATAGATGAGTCATGTCTTTTGATCCACAATATCACTTGCTGTCTCTTTACTGGAGCGTTCAGTCCATTTACATTCAATGTGATTATTGATACGTATATGTTTAGTGATGTCATTGCAATATGTTTATTTTCATGTTGGTGTTTTCTCTGTTGTCCTTATTAATCTGCCCTGGGACATTCTTCTTTATGGATGGTATGAGTTTTGATTTTATATTTATTGAGACTCCTGTATTGTGATTTTTCATTTCAAATGGTTTATTGTTAATTAGTTCTATGGCTACATACCTAATCCCCCTTAACGTATAATTATTGAAATCAATTTTAATTATTTTAGAAGTCAGAAACTGTCACTGCATCAAAAAAACAACTGTAACTATTATAGTGTATCCCTCATTTAATGTGTTATTATAGTTGTTGTGATATGACCATGGATTCCCTTATTATAATATTGTAGTTTTTGGCTTGGTTTGATGAAGTTTTGCACCTTCCTTAGCTGATTATAAATTTGGATGAAGTGCATTAAATTGTCACCTAAAACATATATTTAGGGAAGAGCTTCTTTCAATATTTCATGTAATTTGGTTTAGTTTTTATGAAGTCTTTAAATTTCTCTTTATTTTCAAAAGTCTTAATTTCACCATTGTATTTGATAGACAATTTAGCGGGATAGATTATTCTGGGATGGAAGTTTTTCTCGTTCAGGACTTTGAACATGTCTGCCCATTGTTTTCTGGCCAGCATTGTTTCAGCAGAAAAGTCAGATCAAAGTCTACAGGGTTTCCCTTGGAATGTTAGTTTTGATTTGAGCCTTGCTGTCTTCAGAAGCATCTCTTTG
Source organism: Heterohyrax brucei (assembly GCA_028571685.1). Taxonomy (NCBI): domain Eukaryota; kingdom Metazoa; phylum Chordata; class Mammalia; order Hyracoidea; family Procaviidae; genus Heterohyrax; species Heterohyrax brucei. The sequence goes on along the minus strand of CM053146.1, from coordinate 5,995,936 downwards.
TGTTTTAGCTTATTAAGTTTAATTATAATATGCCTTGGTGTTCTTCTCTTTGGATCTAACTTTTGTGGTATTCAATAAACATCTTGGATATCTATGTTTTCTTTGTTCATAATCTCAGGAAAGTTTTCTGTCAGCATCTCTCTATAATTTCTTCAATCCTCCCTTGTTCAGGAACTCCAATTAAATGTAAATTATTCCTCTTCGTGGAGTCCCATATGTTTCTTAATGTTTCTTCATTTCTCTTATTTCTTTTCTCTGATTTTACCTCATAAATGTTGGCATTAGTTACTTTGTCTTCCAGGTCACTGATTCTAACTTCCATCTGCTTAATCCTACTCTTTTGGCTTTGGATAGAATTCTCCAATTCTGTAATTTTGTTATTAATCTGATGTATTTCAGATTGTTGATGCTCTAGCATATCAAATAGTTTACCAAATTTTTCATTTTGTTCTATTGCATGTTGTTTAATTTCTAGGAGGATTTTATACATAATTTTTTTGTGTTCAATCTCTGTTAGATTCTGAAAGGCTTCTTTGTCTGGGAATTTTTTTGACTCTTTATTTGGGGAATTTTCTGGAGCATTTGAAGACTGTTTCTTTAAATGACTAATTATGGTCTGTTGCCTGAGTGCCATCTAGATGTTATTTGATTTCTCTGCTAATGGATTTAAGAGAATTGTTGGTCACCAGCTGACTATAATACTGGTGGACTCTCAAGGGTGGAAGACTTTGCTTATTGAGTAGCAAAGAGTCTGCTCTGTTTATGGAAACTGGGGGTTGTCAGCCAATCTTAAAATGTGAGAGGTTTTTCAATAGAGAGATTTCCAGAGAGAAAATATAAGCCTCTCAGCCTTAAAAAAGTAAACCTTCAAAGTAAAAGTTAACTCCACTTCTATGCTGGGAGCTGTCCAGGTGCTGAATTGGGAGCTAGAAGCTGTCCAACAGGCTGGCCTGAACAGTTAGTGGGGAACAGCAGACTTCACCTGCCCACTTATAATGAAAGTATGTTACTATTACTGGCCATTTGCAGAAGCTGCAGTTCTCTGTTACAATGTAGCAGCAGAAGCAGAGGTTAACTGGTCTCTAGATTGTTTTTGAGAGGAGAAGCTTAGTCTGATACTGTTGCCCAGTCAAATATGTTAGGTCCCAAGGCTTCCCAGGTATTCAGTGCTCCACAAAAAATATCATCCAGGCCTCAGTTCTCAGAGGGAGATGAGGAGATGTCTGTTTACTCCGCCATCTTGTAACGGAAATTTCTCTCATTGTAATTTCTGCTGTTAATATGTTTCTGTTGGTTTAATACACGTTTGGGAAACAACAAACTTCAACTAAATTACCTTGATAGTTTAGTATTTATCTCTGATAGAAAAGAAGAGCAATGAAAGGAGAGGTTTATTATAACTAGAGGGATAATATTAACTTTTAAAAATTTGGTGATAATGCACCTCTGTGTGAAGGTAGAATGGCCCCACAGTTTCCAAGGAGTGCCTGGAAGATTTCTACTGGCAAACTTTTGGTTAGCAGAGGTAGCACTTAACCCACTATGCCACTGGGGTTTCCCCGTGAGTCTCTATGAGTTGGATCCGACTCGACAGCACTTGGCTATGTGAAGGTTTCCTGACATTTTCAGAAAATCTAGGAAACTTTTTAGATACGCACAAGGGGAGCTCAACAAGTATTTTCATTGTTGTCCTAGAAATGTATGCAATACTTTGTTTGGCAGTGTGTAGTTACCAGTTACAGACAATACATTTTGAAAATTAGCCATGAAGGAAATAATGTAGTGTGTGTGTGTGTTTGTGTGTGTGTGTATCTGTGTATGTTCTCAAGAGACATTAGATTTAATATTTCCTCAAGCTGTACCACACAGTAATCTCTTTTTCATACCGTATGTAATCCTCCACTACTCCTCCTGAACCTCACCTACCACTTATACTCCAACTCCTATCATTCTACCTTGTGTGCTTTCAGCTCCATAATGACAAACCATATGCAATCTTTCAACAACACATTATTTGTACTTTATTCACTCAAAAAAAATAAAAAGGAAAAAAAACACTTCTATTCCTTTTCACATGTTCTCACCTCTCCTCAAATCATGCATTTTTGTCAATATCTTAGTGATGTTGTAGAAATCCAGTTCAAGGATATGTTTATTGAATTATTTAACAAGAGTTGGACTGATCTCCCACTTATCTCTACACACCTGGTTTGTTGTATCTATTTCACTTTGTAGATGATCTTTCTTTGTGTGTCTAGCACAACTACTGCGATTTAGCATCTTAGCCTTCATAATTTGTTTATTGTTTGTATTTCCAATGTCCTATTAAATTTTGCATTCAACATTTTTTGTTTAATTAAATTACATGCATTGGTAAAATTCTTCTAAGATACACCAAGCCTTAAGAAATATAGGCTACAAATTAGTTGTTTAATTTATAAATTCATTTAAACTGTGCCTCTGTAAGTGACTAAGTCAAGGCACATGGTACTATGATGTAGTGTACAAAAATGAGCAAGGTTTACTCTGAATTTTAAAATACAGACTAAGTCTGGGATAGAGGAAGATCTCATATGGAAATTTACTAGAATAGCAATTACTATTCTGATTCTATAATATTATAGCATCTTAAATATATATATAAAATACTGCATATATATATTTTTAATACACATATACACAGACATACACACAGAATCTCACTGTGATTTTGGTTAAAATGTATTTTACTTTCTCATGTCTCAGATGGGGCATATTATATTTCTTTATATTTTCAGGATTATCATAAGGATAAATGAGTTAGAATTTCATAAATAATTTATAAATTCAAATATTATGAAAAAGGAATGAATTTTAATGGAAAGCAGCATGAGCTATAAATCACTTAGCATTTGGAATCCTGTCTATATCATTTAGAAAACTTGCAAGTTTCATCTTCAGCTTCATCATTTGTAAAACGGTGACATTAATGATAACTATGTCAAGAAAGTTGTTATAAAGCATAACTGTTATGCATGGGGAGAACTTAGCACATAGGAAGCCCTCAGAAATGTTACCTGGTTTTATTTCAGAGAATTCACAACATGGTCGAGGAAAATCTCTTCCTCTTTCTCTCCTTTGTTATTTGTTTCTTTGTTTTTCCCTTCTGAGATATTTGCCAGCATATCTTAGTTAAAGGTATTCAAATATTCTGCAATAAGGCACTATATTCTTGAATGAACTGTAATGAACAAAACAAGAAAGTACAAGAGATCAAATTCTTCTTAGAGTAAGCTTACTTCAGTTGTTAGTTTGTGCCATTGGTTGAAATGTGTCCTCCCCAAAAACTTGTATAGCAATTTGGCGAAGCCATGATTCCCAGTATTGTGTGATGATTCTATATGTTGTAAATCCTTCCTCTGAGATGTTAGTAAGGGAAGATGGGTGGCAGTTGTATTGATGAGGCAGAACTCAGTATGTAAGATTGCACTGTGCCTTGAGGCAATCTCTTGGATATAAAGGAAAGGGAAGGAAGCAGAGATTTGGGGGTCTTCATATATACCATCAATAAAGAAGCAGTGCCAGGAGCAGAGAACATCCTTTGGAAAGGACCTGAAGTCCCTGAACCTCAGAAACTCCCAGTCCAGGGGAAGGTTAATGACAAGGACCTTTTTTCCTGAGCCAAAAGAGAAAATCTATTCCTGGAGCTGATACCCTGAATTTGGACTTGTATCCTTCTGGATCATGACGAGAAGAAAATTTCTCTTTCTAAAGCCATCCACTTGTGTTTTTGTTATAGTAGCACTAGATAACTAAAACAGTTTGTCTGCCATAGGGTAAATATTTAATTAGTGCTTAATGTTTCTGACAAGATCCAGAGATTCCTATGAGCACTATGAAAATTCAGTTCATCTCTCACCATTATTTGGTCCAGCTTCCCATCTAGCCATAGCTTTAGTTGCTTCCCTGTGTACATTATGTAAACCCTGGTCGCCTAGTGGTTGAGTGCTATGTGTGCTAACCAGAAAGTTAGCAGTTCAAATCTATCAGGCATCCTTGGAACCTGTAAGGGTCAGTTCTACTTTGACCTATAGGGTTGCTATGAGTCAGAATTGACTCATCAGCAATGACTTTGGTTTTTGGATGTAGATTAACACAAGTGACAAAACTGTGTACATACTATACAATATCCAGTTGAACAGACCTTTCTACCTCTCTCTTGTTAGTTGTTCATACTTTTACCAGATAGAAATTTAAGGAATTTGTCAAAACCAAACCCAAATTACAAGAAATACTAAAGGGAGTCCTTTGGTTGCAAAATCCATAACATCAGGTAAAAACCCAGAAAGTATCAAATGAATGTCAACCCGCATAAGGAAATCATAAAAATAAATCAAAGAAAACACTGAAAATAGGGTATTTTAGTTAGCTACTGCTGCTTTAACAGAAATAACACAGACTGGATGGCTTTAACAAAGAAAAATTTATTTTTACACAATCCGGTAGGGTACAAGTCCAGATTCAGGATGTCTGTTCCAGGGGAAGGCTTTCCTGCTTGTTGGCTCTGGAGGAAAGTCCTTATGTTACATCAGCCTTTGTTCAGGGATCACCTTGGCACAGAAATCTTGGGTCTGAAGGTTGCATTCTTCTCCAGGGCCTGATTTCTTGAAGCTGTGAGGTTCCCAACTCTGCTTCCTTCCATTTCCCTTTATCTCTTGTAGGATTAAAGGATAAAGTGTAGTACAAGCTATACTCCACGGAAACTCCCTTTATAGTGGAGCAGGGAGGTGATCTTATGAAGGGATTTATAGTCCTACCCTAATCCTCTAACATACATCTTAGGAAAATCACAAAATGGTGGATAACCATAAAATATTGGGAATCATGGCCAAACCACGTGGCTGCACACATTTTTGGGTGAACATTTCATTCCAAGGACATAGGGTAACAGAGATATCAGTATACAAAAGATGGCAACATTATAACACAAAACTGACTAACCCACTGCCATCAAGTCAGGTCAGACTCATAGTGACCTACAACCAGAGTAGAATTGCTCTATAGAGTTTCCAAGGAGCACCTGGCAGATTTGAACTGCTGACCTTTTGTTTAGTAGATATAGTACTTAAACTGCTATGCCACCAGAGTTTCCAGTAACACTAAAGACGGACTTAAAAGAATGCATTCACAGATCTGTCAGTATGGACAGGAAGCCAAGGCAGTACAAAATAAATAAGCCTGGTTTAAATTTAGAAAAATAGCACTAAATATTGAAGTAACCACAAAGGAAATTAACAATCCTAGCACATCAAATAAAAAAAAAGGAAAATATGAAGTCTCAGCAAATACAATGCCAAGAACAATGAAAAAGATGAAAAGAAAACATAAATAAAAATGACTCAGTGCAGAAAACTAAGTGGAACAAAAGTATTGTCTACTATGCACAAAAAAGGTATTAGAGTGACAGCACTAAACTCATACCTGTCAATAATTACACTGAACGTCCACCTATATGCTGAATACAGGAGATGCACCTTAGACTTAAAGACAAGAGCAAACTAAAATTCAAAGGATGAAAGAAATATGTATCAAGCAAACAACATTCAAAAAAGAGCAGAAATGGCAATATTAATTTCTAGTAATAGCCTTTAAAGTAAAATCCACCACATTGGATTAGGAAGGACAATATATAATGATTAGCCAAGGAGCCAAGTGCCGTCAAGTCCAGGAGGACATAACCCTATTTAATATTTAACATACAATGGCAGGGCCCTCGAATATATAAAATGAACTCTAACAGCATTAAGAAGAGAAATAGTTCTAGAATAATAGTAGAGGACTTCAGCATACCACTTTAGGTGATGGAATGAACATCTAGAAAGAAGCTCAATAAAGACAAGGAATATCTAAATACTACAATCAACTAATTAAACCGAACACTCCTTCCAACAGCAGCCAAGTAAACTTTCTTTTCCAACACACGTGGGACATTCTCCAGAGTTGTCCACATATTAGGATAGAAAACAATCCTTAACAAAATTCAAAGTATTTAAAAATTACACAGCATCTTTTCAGACCATAAAACCATAAAAGTAAAATTCAATAACAGAAAAAAAGAGGAGGAAAACAAAAACACATAGAAACTGAACAATACCTTGCTCAAAAACTACTGTGCTGTAGAAGATATCAAGGATGGAAAATTCACAGAATCAAATGAGAATGAAAGCACATTCTACCGGAATCTTTGAGACATAGCAAGGGCTATGCTCACAGCTCAATTTGTCTCAATTATAAGAATTCAAGGCACAGTTTAAATATAAAAAGTAGTCTTTCATGATTACAAGTGTGGGGAAACAAGAAGAGGGTTATTTATTAGTAAGATGACAAGAATTAAGTTAGGTGAAGAGACGGACAACACCCAGTACAGCATAAGTCACCACAACTGGACTAAACCAAAAAGAAATTTCATTAATATAATCAAACACTTCTAGCAATAGGGAAACACGGGCAGGGCTTTGGGTTTCAGGGGACATATAGGTCATCTGGCATAACAAATTTTTTAAAGAAATTGTCTGCTCCATACATTTCTCATCCTCCCAACAATCTCCTTTTCTTTCCTCTCCACCCACTCTCCTTCCTCCAGCCAGAGGTCAGCAGGATGGTATCCTATAAATGCATAACTATGGAGTAGAGAGGAATAGTGTGTTGTCACTGGGCAGGGAGAGCAGTGGAAGCTGCATATAGTTGGGTATGTAAATTTATACGGGAGTGTACATTTTCACTCAGTCATAATAAAAAATTATAATTAAAATTAAAAAAAATTGTCTGCATCCCACTTTGTGAGTAGCATCTGGATCTTAAAAGAGCGCAAGTGGCTATCTAGGAAGCATCAATTGGACCCAAACCACCTGGACCAGAAGAGAGTGAAGAACACCAAAGACATGAGGAAAATTTGAGTCCCAGAGATAGAAAGAGTTGCATAATCCAGAGACTAACTACACCAGCATGAGACCAGAAGAACTAGATGGTGCCCAGCCACCATCAATTACTGCCCTCTCCAGGGACAGTGGGGAAAAAAGGGGCATAGAACTCAACCCCTACTAAAAAGATCAAACTTGATGGTCCCACAGATTGGGGGGTTCCCAGAAGACATGGCTCCTGGACTCTGTTAATCCAGAACTGAAACTGTTGCAAAAGCCAGTTCTTCAGACAAAGATTGGACTAGCCTGTAAAACATAGAGCAATATGGATGAGGAGTGTGATTCATAGTTTAAGTAGATACTTGATACTAACTGGGTGGCTGCTGTCTGGAGGTGGAATGAGAGAGAAGAAAGGACAGGAGTTAGTTAAACGGACATGGGAAATAGATGTCAGAAAGGAGTATGCTGTCACAGTGTTGGGAGAGCAACTGGAGTTTTTGTGTGATAAATTGACCTGGATTGTAAACTTTCCCTTAAAGCATAATAAAATATGCTTTTAAATTTAGAAAAGAAAAAAAAGAACATTGACATGTTGTGATACATGTAATTAATGGCAACGAACACTTTGTAAAGTAATTGTCAAATGACAGCTAAATTTACTATGTGAAATTACATTAGAATGTCAATAAAATAATATAATCAGTTTATCATAGATATTTCTGGATTTTATATTCTGTTGGTTTAAGTGTCTATTGTTATACCAATACTGAGCTGTTTTGATTACTGTGGCTGCATAACATACTTTGAAATGAGAAAGTGTGAGTCCACCCTCGGTTCTTCTCCTTCGACATTGCTCTTTCTATCTGAACTCTTGCTATTCCATATAAAATTGAGAATTGATTTTTTCCATTTCCATAAAAAAGGCTTTTGGAATTTCTGTCAGTATTGCCTTGGATCTATAGACCATTTTTGTCTATTATTAACTTCTTAGCAATGTTAAGTCTTCTGATCATAAGCATAGAAACATCTTTTCATTTGAGTTAGTCTTCTTCTGCCAGTGTTTTATAATTTTCATTGTGTGAGTTTTTTGCATCTCCAGTTACATTTATTTCTAGTTGTTATTTTAGATGCCTTCATAAATGTAATGGTTTTTCTAGTTTCTTTTTAAATTTTATTGCTGGTTTATAAAAGCCTAACAGATTTTTGTTGGTTGAACTTATACCTGGAACTTGGTCAAATTCCTCTATTGGGATTTTCTGTATCTAAAATCATGTCGCCTGTGACAGGAAATAGTTTTACTTCTTCTTTTCCAATTTGGATTCCTTGTATTTCTTTTCTTTATGTCATTTCTCTAGCCAGGACTTCCAAGACAATACTGAATAGGAATGGTGACCATAAGCAACTTTATCTTATTCCCAGTTTCAAGGGAAATGCTCTCCATCTTTCTTCAAGCATAATGTTAACTGTTGATTTTTCATAGATGTCTTTAATTATACTGAGGAATTTCCGCTTCTATTTAGTTGATAATTTTCTACCAGAAAGATTGCTGGATGTTATCTAAAGCCATCTTGTTGATCAGTAGAGGTAATTATGTGGTTCTTTCCTTTTGTTGTATTGATATGGTAAAATACATTGTTTTTCTTATGTTGAACTGTCCTTGCATCGCTGGAATAAATCTCACTTGACATGATGTATATATAGTTCTTTAATATGTTGTTGAGTTCTTTTCACTAGCATTTTGGAGAATTTTCACATCTGTATTCGTAAGGGATATTGGTTTGCTGTTTTCTTCCTTATGACATCTTTGCCTTGTTTGGGTATTAGGGTTTGCTTCATAGAATGAGCAGGCACTATTCCTTCCTTATCTATGTTTTGGAAGTAGGATTGATGTCAGGTCTTTTCTAAGTGTTTGGTAGAGCTCCCCAGTGTGGGCATCTGGTCCAAGGCTTTTTATTTGTTAAAAGTGTGTTTAATACTCCTTTTATATCTTCACTAGTAGAAAATCTGTTGGAATTTTTTACTTCCTCTTACATCACTTTTGGTACATTGTGTGCCTATAAGAATTTGTTCATTTCATCTAAGTTTTTCAGATTGTTGGTATAGTTGTTCATAGAAGTCTGTCATAATTCTTTTTATTTCTATTGGATCAGTTACAATGTCCTCATTTTTATTGCTTATGTTGATTATTTACATCTTTTGGCTTTCTTTTTTTGTCAGTATAGCTAAAGTTTTGTCAGGTTTTTCTATCTTTTTGATGACCAACTTCTACTTTGATGGATTCTATTTATTTTCTAATTTATTTACTGCTGTCCTGATGTTTGATTTTTCTTTCTTCTGGCTGCTTTGTTAACTTGGATCTTCACTTTCTGGATCCTAACTTTAGAGCCAGGCTATTGATTACAGAACTTTTTTTTTTCTTTTTATTGTAAACATTTATTGCTATTATTTGCCCTCTGAGTACAGCCTTCCCTGCATGCTGTAATTCCTAATTTTATTTTCACTTGAATCTAAGTAACTTCTTCCAGGGTAGTTTAGTAATTCATGTCATGCTCCCAGTGCTTCTTTCTTGGTAGTAGGATGTCCTCCCATATCTCTACTCACTTGTCTGTTTTGTATCTCCCACAAGATAGACCTAAGACACAACCTTATCTTGTAGATTGAGTCCTGCCTCATTAATATAACTACCTCTAATCCCACATCATTAATATCACATTGTTGTTGCTAGGAACCATCCAGTTGGTTCCTACTAATAGCAAACCCACATACAACAGTATGAAATAGTGCTTGGTCCTATGCCATGCACAAAATCAATTTTATGCTCAAGTTTACTGTTGCAGCCACTGTGCTAGTCTATCTCATTGAAGGTCTTTCTCTTTTTCTCTGACCCTTTATTATAACAAGCATACTGTCCTTCTCCAGGGATTGATTCTTTCTGACTATGTGTCAAAAGTATAGGAGACATGGTCTCACCATCCTTGCTTCCAGGAAGCACTCTGGTTATACTCCATCCAAGACGGATTTCTTATTCTTTTGGCAGTCCATGGTATATTTAATATTCTTGTCTAACATCACAATTCAAAGTCGTCAATTCTTCTTTTGTCTTCCTTATTTGTTGACTAGCTTTTGCATGCATATGACGTGATTTTAAATACCATGGCTTGGGACAGACACACCTTAGTCTTTAAGGTCAAATTCTTGTTTTTCCACACTTTAAAGAGGTCTTTTGCAGCAGATTCTCTCAATGCAATGAGTCCTTTAATTTCTTGATTGCTGTTTCCATGGGTGTTGACTATGGATCCAAGTAAAAGGAAATTCTTGAGAACCACAACATTTCTCCATTTGTCACGATGCTGCTTATTGCTCAAGTTGCGAAGAATTTTGTTTTCTGTACTTTGAGGTGTAATCCATACCGAAGGCTGTGATTTTTCATCTTCATTGGTATTTCAAGTCCTCTCCACTTTCAGCAAACAACTTCATGTCATCTGAGTAAGGCATGTTGTTAATGAGTCTTCCTACAATCCTGATGTTCAATTCTTCATATAATCCAGCTTCTTGAATTATTTGCTTGGCATACATATTAAATAGGTATGGTGAAAGGATACAACCTGAAATATACATTTCCTGACTTTAAACCATGCAGTATCCAATTTTTCTGTTCAAATGATTGCCTCTGAATCCATATACAGTTTCTGAAGAACACAATTAAGTGTTCTGGAATGCCCATTCTCTGCAATGTTATCCATAATTTGTTACAATCTACAAAGTTGAATGTCTTTGCATAGACAATAAAACAAAGTAAATGTCTTTGTGGTATTCTCTGATTTCAGCCAAGATCCGTCTTTCTTCAACTATGATATCCCTGGTTCTGTGTGTTTTTCTGCATCTGGCCTGAATTTGTAGCTGTTCTCTGTCAATATACTGTTGAAGCTGCCTTTGAATGATCTTTAGCTAAATTTAACTTGAGTGTGATATTAATGGAATTGTTTGATGATTTATACTTTCAGTTGGATCACCTTTTTTGGGAATAGACATTAAGTATGGATCTCTCCCAGTTGGTTGGCAAGGTAGCTATCTTCCAAATTTCTTAGCATAGACAAGTGAGTACTTCTAGACCTGCATCTGTTTTTTGAAACATCTCAGTGTGTCTTCCATCAATTCAGAGAGCCTTTTTTTTTGGCCAATGCTTTCAGTGTACCTTCAACTTCTTTCTTCAGTACCATAGATTCTTGATCATATATTGCATCCTAAAATGGCTGCACATGAACTGAATTTTTTTAGTGTAATGATTCAGTGTCTTCCTTCCATCTTCTTTTGATAATTCCTTCTGTGTTTAATATTTCCCCTGTAAATTATTTTACTATGTCAACTAAGGGTTGAATTTTTCTTCAGTTTCTTCAGCTTGAGAAGTGCAGACCATATTCTTCCCTTTTAGTTTTCTATCTCCAGCTATTTGCACATGTAATTATAATATTTTACCTTGTCTTCATGAGCTGTCATTTGAAATCTTCCATTAAGTTCTTTTATTTCATCATTTCTCCATTTACTTTAGCTATTTGATGTTCAAGAGCAACTTTCAGAGTCTCTTCTGACTGACAATTTTTCTTTTTCTTTTCTTTTTAATGACCTCTTGCTTTCCTCACATACAGTGTCCTTGATGTCGTTCCTCAACTTGTCTGGTTTTCCATCATCAGTGTTCAGTACATCAACTCTACTCTTGATGTCTCTAGACTCAGGTAGGATGTGCTAAAGGTCCTATTTTGGCTCTCATAGACTTTTCCATTTTTTTTTCCACTTCAATTTGAACTTGCATATGAGCAATTGATGGTCATGTCACAATCAACACCTAGTCTTGTTCTGACCGATGATACTGAGATTTTCCATCATCTCTTTTCACAGATGTAGTTGATTTTATCCCTGTGTGTTCCTTCTGGTGAGTTCCGTGTGCCTAGTTTTCATTTATGTTGGTGAACAATATATTTCCAATGACAAAGTTGTTGGTCTTGCAAAATTCTGTCATGAGATCTCCAGCATCATTTCTATTAATATTACAGAGGTAGGATATGTAAAATGTAGGAAAATCACATTAGATTACAAAATGATGAGGAAACACACAATACTAGAACTCATGGCCTAGCCACATGCACACATAATTTTGGGTGGACACAATTCATTCTGTAATAACAGCCCTATAGGACAAGATAGAACTACTTCACAGGGTTTCCGAGGAGTTGCTGGTGGATTTGAACTTCACATCTTTTGATTAATAGCTGATCTCTGAGCCACTATGCTACCAGCATTTCAGAGAATAAGACATTATAAATCTGTCTACCATAGGGAACAACCATTCAGGACAAATAGTCACACACTAATCAATCACCCCACCAGGGGTGCAGTCATCATATCTAGTTATCACTCTTTCCCTATTCTTTTTCTGAAACCACTTTTTCAGTTGGAAGGCCCGGTCCCAGTGATTCTCCTGCAGGGCTTGGTGTTTCTCCCTTGTTTGTCTGATACTTCCTTTCCTGCTTTTGGGGGAGATGTTTATATGTGAGCTAATATCCAGGGGAAGCATAGTAAAACTTTCTTCTGTTTCAGGTGAATGAGGGGAAGATTCCGCCTTGTCATTATATTTGTAAGTTCTTAAAAACCTTTAAGTTTGTTAGGTCATGTGTATATTTTTTTTTACTGTTTCCCATTTTTATTTCCTAATTATAAATGCCATTTAAGATGATAACTTCTCTTATGTCTTCTATTCTTATAGCTGTTTTCAAAATTGTTGACTAATTTCCTGTCTCTTATAAACAACACATTCTTGAGTTCTCTTCTATTACAAAGTCTGACAGTTTCTGAATCGCAAGAGTAAGATGACAAGAATTTAATCTGCTCACTTTTATTGTGATTATGGTATGTTTAGATTTACAGCAGATATCTTATGACCCCTGTGTAATGGCTTGAATTTTTGTTTTAGGTTTTTTTTTCCTCTTTGCTCTTTTCCCATTTTTTTGTTACGGTTATTACAGTGATTTTGTCTTTTATATTGTGCATCAAATTTTTTTCCATTACTTAACACTGTTGTTTACAATGTTTTTCATGATTCTTTATCCCACAGCTTCTTTTTTTAAGTATATTATTCAATTTTAGTGTATATTCGTAGAAAGAGCCTTCAACTTGGCAATATTTCCTAATTCTCAGTGTAAATGAAAACGTATTAACTTTGTTCTTATTGTTGCTGAAATAATTATTTCTCAGAAATAAATGTTCTTTTAGCATTTAGTATTATTGATCACCAGCTAGACACCAGTCTTTTCTAATTTGTTTTAAATAACCTTTCCTCCATTTCTACTTTTTCAATCTTTTATGACTTTGTTTTATCCATTGAGTTCTAAAATTTTATCACGTAAGACCTGAGAGTTGGCATTTTTTGCATTGCTTCTGCAGGAATTTGGTTATTATCTGTATTCTACTCTGGAATTTTTGTCAGATTTTTGCTTGAGTATTTTCCTCATTTAGTCTTTCTTTCCTCTTGGTCTGAAATCACTATTAGTTATATTCTGGAATTTTCTTACCACCTATGCTTCTATTTTTTACAATCCTTTCTTTGATCTTTGTACTGCACCAATCATGCATCAGCTCTTCAGCCTTCTCTACTTCATTGAACTTTTATTCCTCTATTAGATATATTCTTAATTATGTTTTCTGTTTATGTGCATGTATGCAGGTTTGTATCTGTGTTTGAATATGTATATGCATATGTCAAAGTTTACAATACAGCTTAGTGTGTAGCACCTTTTAAGGACAAGGAGTTAATGATGTCTGATCAGAGGAATGGAAATGGAAGACAATAATAGGAGACCACATTGCAAACAGTCCTAGTGATGTGTGAAAAGGGATATAAATAAAGAAATCAAATAATTAATGTTTCTGGAAAATCAATTGAACTCTAGGTCTAGAGTACACAAATGTGAAATACAGAGAATTAAAACAGAACTAGTTTGAGCTAATATCTGTAACTTTTGCAAATTTTGAAATCATCATTGATATTTCCAGGTATGGTGAAATATTTCAGGGGGTTAAAATTAAGGCTTCATTACACGACAAGTGCACAGAGGGTCATAACAGAAAACATATTTTGTGTCTTAGTATATATACTTGCCAGGGACAAAAAGAAATAAGTATAAGGACAGGTAGATTCCCTGGGAAAAATAGCACATATAGATGTGTCTGAGTATGTGTAGGCAAACTTGGGGGAAAAAACCCCAACAGTTTTCAAGAAACAAAGGTCTTTGGAGCACTGCCTAAGTATGTTTTATCCTCTGCCTATACAGACCAGTCAGAGCGTGTTAGGCCTGAAGCGACTCTCAGAAAAGCCTACTTTTCCTTCAGACATGCAAAGGTAACTTCCAGGCAGGGTTCAGGCCTGGTTAGTCCTAGGGCATGAATCCCAATAGGTACAGTTAGTACCTGTGTCTGAGTCATTCCTCCTTTCCTCAGCCTGTGTGTTGAGTGAGACAGTCAGCAGAAAAATCTCTTAGAATTGTATAGCCCTTTGGTGGTCCAAACCCAGTGTTATCAAGTCAGATCTGACTCACAGTGACCCCATAGAAGTCAGAGTAGAACTGCCCCATAGAGTTTCCAAAGAGTACTTGGTTGATTTGGACTGCTGATGTAGCCCTTAACCCAGTATGCCACCTAGAAAATACCTGAAGGCCATGGATAACAGATATTAAAATTAGTACTATAAATGCCCTTAAACATAAAGGAGGATATTATCTACATTAACCAATTGACTATGAATGCACAGTCGTAAGAAATAACCAACTGGCTATACTCACGGACTAGTCAATTGTTGCCCAATCATCCTGCTACAAAAATGTCCCATACTCTCTGATTTACTGCAGCTTTTACTTTATTTATTTTATGTGTCTACATATCAGTTAGAATTGATTCTAAGTTTGGGGTAGCACTAAGATTGGCTTTCTTGAAAGCAGCTTCTGTGGAGCTTGATGTTGAGGATGAATGTAGAATAAGAAATTAAACCAAACAGTATATGTGTCTGTGTGCCTTTGGTAATGTCACATCCACTACATTCTGCTTTGAAAGCAAGTCAAGAGACTAAGAAGTAAACTGTTCGCTACAAGGCTATATGGCATATGTCTGAAAATAATAATGAAGAAGTAAAGGTGCTCAATTCAAACTGCCATTATCCATCCACTAGCTTCCAATTACTTAGGTTATTGAACATAAAGTATATCCCCACTTCTTCCATAAGTTACTCTAAAGTCATGTCCAGTCATGGTTGAAGTACTGAAGTCCAAGAGCTCAGGATCTTTATCAGATCCAGATTTATCTCCTCTCAATTTGGAGTCCTAGGAGCTCAAAAATCTTCACTAGCCATTCTCCTTCTCTTTCCTACTAAAATTACAACACACAACTGTGAAACAGTAACAGGTTAATTACACTACTAGGTGTGGGAATGTGGTTGTTAAAATAAAGAACTTAGTGGATGGAGAAAAGAGCTGTAAGAAGTGAGTGGTGAACTTAAGTATACTGTTTTGGGATTCTCCTGAAAGCACCAGGAAAGGATAATGAGATGGAAAGAACACAGAGATACTGAGATAAAGAGAATGTAATTAAAAATGCCAACATCAATAGAATAGGATTTTCAAAACTGAGAATAAAATAAAAGATGAGTGAAAGCATTTTTACAAATGTGATAATTAAGAAAGTAGAGAGATAAGCCACAGACTTGGAGACAAATATTAGCCAGACACATAACTGATAAAAGACTTGTAACCAAAATAAACAAAGAACTTTTAAAATTCAGCAAGAAGAAAACAAAACAATGCAATTAAAAAGTGAGAAAAGATCTGAAGAGACACATCACCAAAGAATATTTGATGGCAAATAAATACACAAAAGATGCTCAACATCCCTTTCATTATTGTCACCAGATTTCATTGAGTCGATTCCGAGTCTTAGCAGTCTTACATACAATAGAACAAAACACTGTCCAGTCCTTCATCATCCTTACAATCCTTGTTATATTTTGAGCTCATTTTTGCAGTCACTGTGTCAGTCCATGTCATTAAGAGTCTTCCTCTTTTTCTCTTACCTTCTACTTTACCAAGCATGATGTCCTTCTTCATGGTCCAATCCTTTCTGATACCAGGTTCAAAACCTGTGAGATGTACTCTTACCACACTTGCTTCCAAGAAGCATTCTGGTTG
The DNA here is from genome assembly GCA_028571685.1 of Heterohyrax brucei. Lineage (NCBI taxonomy): Eukaryota > Metazoa > Chordata > Mammalia > Hyracoidea > Procaviidae > Heterohyrax > Heterohyrax brucei. Next base: position 5,979,810 of record CM053146.1, on the reverse strand, counting down.
TACTTCTTCCAGGCCAGATTTCTCTATTCTTTTGGTAGTCTGTGATATATTCAATATTTTTTGCCAACACAGCAGTTCAAAGGTGTCAGTTCTTCTTCAGTCTTCTTTATTTATTGTCCAGCTTTCACACACTTATGAAGGGAGTAAAAAGTCCATGGCTTGGATCAGCACACGTTACTCTTCAAGGTAACATCTTAGCTTTTGAACATTTTAACCAAGGCTTTAGCAGTGTATTTGCCCAATTCAATAAGTCTTTTGATTTCCCAGCTGTAGTTTCCATGTGTACTGATTGTGGAGCCACATAAAATAGAAACCTGTGACAACAGCAGCCTTTTCTCCACTTATCATGATGCTGCTTATTGGTTCAGTTGTGAGGAATTCTGCTTTCCTTATGGTGAGGTATAATTCATGCTGAAGTCTGTGGTTTGATTTTCATCAGCAAATGATTCAAGTCCTCCTAACTTTCAACAAGCAAGGTTGTATCATCTGAGTAAGGCATGTTACTAATGAGTCTTCCTCCATTTCTGAGGCCTGGTTCTTCTACATATAGTCTAGATTCTCAGATTATTTGCTTGTCATACAGAGTGAATAGATATGGTAAAAGGATACACATATCTTTCTTTAGTTTAAACCATGCATTGTCCCCAGGGTCTGTCAGATTGACTGTCTCGTTTTCTATGCACAGGCTCCTTATGAGCATAATTAAGAGTTCTGGAATTCATCCTCTTCCAATGTTATCCATGACTTGTTATGTTCTACAAAGTCAAATCTTTTGCATAGTTAATGAAACATAAATAAATATCTTTCTTGTATTTTCAGCTTTCATCTAGAGTCCATCTGATATCAGCAGTGATATCCCTGGTTCCACATTCTCTTACAAATCTGGCTTGAATTTCTAATAGTTCTCTGTTGATACACTGCTGCAGGTTCTTAGAATGATCTTAAGCAATGGTCTTAATTATATTGTTTCATAATTTCCACATTAGGTTGCATCAACTTTCTTGGGAATAGGAATAAATATGAATCTCTTCCAGTTGGCAAAAGGAAGAAATGATGAAGTAAAAGAGCTGAACAGCGGATTTCAAAGAGCAGCTTTAAAAGACTAAGTATTATATGGGAAAGCCTGGAGTTAGACAACAAAAAGGAAGAATATGTCCACCATTTCTCAAGCTGAAAGAAAGAAAAATCCAAGCCTCTGTTGCAATACTGAAGGATTATATGGGGAAGATACTAAATGACACAGGAAGCATCAACATAAAACAGAAAGGGCACACAGAGCCACCACAGGAGAAAGTGGTGGCAAATGTTCATCCATTTCAGGAGGCAGCATACGGTCAGGAACAGACGGCACTGAAGGAAGAAACTCAGGCTGTGCTGAAAGCATTGGCATAAAACAGCCTTCCAGAAATTGGCAAAATACCGACTGAGATGTTTCAACAAATTCATGCAGCACTGAAGGCACTTACTTGTCTATGCCAAGAAATTTGGTAGACAGCTCCTCAGCTAACTGACTGAAAGAGATCATGTGCCTTTGTTGAAAACAATTAAAACAATAATGAAGTACCATTGCATATCTATTTTTGGTGCCATTGAATCAATTTTGATTCATACCAACCCCAAGTGACAGAACACATTTGTCTTATAGGTTTAACTAGGCCATAATCTTTGTGATAGCAGATCACCAGGTCTTTTCTTGTACAGGGAGGCTGGTGAGTTTGAACGCTTGCATCTTGGCTACTCGCCTAATGTTTAACTGTTGTGCCACCAGGACTCCTTACAATGTTTAAAGTTTAAAATACTGGCAACATCAAATGCTGATGAAGACTCGGGAGTAAAGGAACTCTTATACTTTGCTGGTATGAATGGAAAATGGTACAGCCACTTTGAAAGATAATTTGGCAGTTTCTTACAATGGTGATCATAAGTTGTCTAAGTCAATTAGTACTGCTATAACAGAAATACCACATATGGGTAGCTTTAACAAAGTTTATCCTTTCACAGTCCAGTGAGCTACAAGTCCAAAGTCAGGCACTAAATACAGAGGAAATCTTTTCCATCAGCAAGGAAGATCCTTGCCTTTCCTTGTTCTTGCAGCATCTCAGTGCAGGAATCTCAGGTTCAAAAGATATGTTCTGCTCCTGGTGCTGTTTTCTTTGGTGGCAAGGCTCCCATGTATTTCTGCTCACTTCTCTCTTTTGTATCTCAAAGAGATTGACTTAAGACACCATCTAAGCATGCATATGTCATCAATATAACTGCCACTAATCTCATCCCATCACACAATACTGGGACTCATGCCTCAGCTAAATTGACATGTATTATGGGGGGTATATCATTTAATCCACGACATAAGCTTATTATACAATTCAGCAATCATGCTTCTAGGTATTTAACCAAATTAGCTGAAAACTCAAGCCCACATAGAAACCTTCATATTAAAGTTTATAACAGATTAATTAATAATTGCTAAAACTTGGCGTCCTTCAACAGGTGATTTATGACACATTGGTTATACATATAATGGAATACTATTCAATAATAATAATTTAAAAATGCACTAACAAACTTACAAAAGAAAAAAAGACTTGGAATAACCTTAAATGTGTATTGAAAAGTGAAAAAAGTCAGTCAAAAAAGACATATACTGTATGATTCAATCCATAAACCATTCAGAAAAGTCAAAACTGTAGAGGTAATAAAAGCAATCAGTGGTTGCCAGGATCTAAGGTAGGGGAAGGGTCAGGGGAAGGGATGAACAATAGAGCACAGTGGACTTTTAGGCCAGAAAAGTATCCTTCATGATACTGTAATGTTGGATATATGACATCTGGGATATATGAAAACTCAAAGACTATACAACCTGCAGAGTTAACCCTAAAGTATACTGTGGGTTTCAGTTAATGATATTGCATTAAGGTTGGCTGATCAATGTTAACTAATATATACCACTAATGCAAGGTGTTAATAATAGGTAACTAGAAAGGAGAGAACAAGGATATGGAAACTATATTTTCTGCTCAATTTTCTAAACATCTAAATCTGATCTAAAAAAACAAAGTATATTAATTAAGAAAACATAATTGCTGAAAATTTTAGAATTTTTTGCATATATAGTTCATTTGAAAAGGTTCATAGAATGCTTAGTTGTCAGGTTAGGGTGAGTCCGATGGGAGATCTTAGCCAGGGAGGTACTGGCATTCAGGCTAAGCTGCAGGGCTGAGAGAGACAGATTGTTGGTGCACTGCACTGCAACAATGCGTTAATATCAGCTCAGTGTCATAATAGCAGCCCTCGAAGACTTTCTGTGTGTCCTTCAAGGTCTTTGTTCTGCTGTGTACACTGCCTTAGCAGGGCAGTCGGGCACCTGCTGTTATTTTTGTATACCAGTGTACCATTGATTTGACTTTGGCCCATAGTGACCTTAAGTGTATCAGAGGAGAATTGTGCTCCATAAAGTTTTTAATGGCTGATTTTTCAGAAGTAGATCACCAGGTCTTTTTGAGAGGTGTCTCTGGGTCAATTTCAACTTCCAAACTTTTAGTTAGCAGCAGAGCACATTAACTGTTAAGAATCCAATAAATGTGGCCACAACATGCCACCGCTGCTTGTTCGTGTTACAGTATCTCTGACAGATACAAGTAAGGTAAAAAAGGTAAGGGAAATATACTTTTTAGATACATTATATTCTCAGGACAGTGAATGGCCCTGTACTACTGCTGGATGAATTACAATCGCTGTGATTTTAAATATATTTCTGAGCCCACAAGAAGGCATGGGAAATCTCTAAGAGTTGTTGCAGAGGCATGAAGAGTAATCTGAACCTTTAAAGGTAGGTGAATAAGAATTCAGAAAATATTATCACCTTGGATAATTACTTCTTTGGAGAGCAGAAGCAGGAGTTGTTTATTAGAGCAGATCTATCCTCACTGGAAAGATAGGGTTATAATCTTTGACACCTCTGCCCTGTTCATGAGGACACCCTGCCCCAACCAGCCTACTGTTCCAAGTGGAAGGGATATACATAGAACAAACCTGTAGCTTGGAGCCAAGTCAGCAGACTCAGTCTAAATCAGCTTTGCTTCCGGCTCAATCATGTTTTCTTAATTTTTCAATAGATATGTCTCCCTAAACACTCCCCAATCAATTTTCTGTACCTAATTATCTCCCTCAGAAACTAGAGTATCTTTTATCAGTCCTTTCATAGACACAGAAGTAAAAATAAATGACTATTGCCTTAAACCATTAAGTTCTGGTGTTTTATACATAACATTATGTGTCAATGGCAACAGCTATCGAATACATAGTTTGAAAAGATTCTGCAGTTTTTTCTCTGTCATAAAACTATAATAATAATAAAAAAAACTACTCCAAACTTAGTTTAGAAATAATTATCTTCTTTCTAAAGAGCCAGAATTCAAGTTTGTCTGAAATATGACTTGTAGAGAAATCTAGATACCCCTGTTTTAGAGGTAGAAAGAAAAAAAAGTGTCATCTAGTGGTCCAAGACAATCCGTGGGGCACATGTCCCAGTGCTAACCACATCCACCCAGAAGGTCTTTCAAAAGAAAGGTCTGACTATATATTTGTGAAAAATCAACCATTAAAAACCCTACGGAGCATGGCTCTCCTCTGACACACATAGCATCTCCATGAGTCAGAAACAATTCGGTGACAACTGGGCAGCAGTCCAGAAGATCAGGGAGGTAGCAGAAAGTGAAAAACAAAAGGGAAGAAATCCAGGCAGGTTATAAGGCATAATGACGAGTTCCATCCAGTCTCAACACATCCAGGGCCAACACTTCCGTCTCACAGCTGTTGAGAACTGGTGGCTGAAGTTCCCAGGTTCAACTTACTGAATTTTTTACCTTCTGCTTGCCTTCGGCAATGACCTTCCTGAAGAGTATGTCCTTCCCCAAGGAGTGACCAAAAGTTGATGACTAGCTGACTTGGGGAATAAATATCCCTACCTTCTGCTACTTAAATTTGGGACAACTCTGAAAGATTATGCAAGCTCTGGATTTCCCTGCATGATGAATTGAATTCACATTAGCAAGTGTATGAACATATCAACTTCTTACCTCCCTAAGTTCCCTATGATGTATTTTTTTTAAGAGCACAATGAATTTTCTGCACCCAAATTTCTGTCTTGAGAGACTATTTCCCAATAACCCAGTCAGAAAAAGCAGGATTTGTGTCATTTTTTGTATTCTCTTTCATTTCCATTTTACCTTCTTGTTGAATATTATAGGCAGGTGGCCATTATGTTATTACATGGAAAGAGTTTTTCCTTTCGTTAGTTTGCAATGGTACAATGGAAGACAGATATGCTTTGTAAATCTGGCACCTACAAAAGAACTAGGTAGATAATATGAAATCCAGGTGACAATTGTTATAGATTTAAGGGACACAGAAGCATTCACTAGGAGGCAAAGGGATGACTGAGGAGATCAACTTGGTAAGGTATAATTGTCAGTAGCAGTGGATAAGCATTTGGACAATTGTAATGTGCACAAAAAGGAAACTATGACATCAAAGCCCAATGAATTATGAAATACATAGTATATCTTCAATTGTACACATACATTTGCAAAACTAGGATCTTTCTGTACTAGTTTATTTCTGCTTTATATTTCTTAGCTATTACGTAATTTACAAAAGCATGATTTCTGATAATTTCATAATTTCCAGTAACAGAAAGACACCATAATTTATTTGCCCATTTCTCTATTTTTAGACATTTATATTATCTTTTTTTGCTCCTGTAAATAATACTAAAATGACTATTATTGCATATAAGTCTTAATATATCTTATTATCTTCTTGCAAAAAACCTGTAGAAACAGAATTGCTGGGTTAATATGGATATTTTGAAAATTTTTGATATATACTGCAGTATTATTATCTGTAAGTGTAAAACATGTACTCCTCCCAGTCTTTCAGTACATATTTTTTAGGTACAGAATGTAAAGTAAATTGTTAAGTACTTGACTATCTTTTCAGTCTGTATTCTGAGCAAATAATCCAAAAAGCTAGACTACACGAAGCAGAAAGAGGCATCAAGATTGGAGGAAGACTCATTAAACAACCTATGTTATGCAGATGACACAACTCTGCTTGCTGTAAGTGAAGAGATTTGAAACATTTACTGATGGAGATCAAAGACTGCAACCTTCAGTATGGATTGTACCTCAACATCGAGAAAAAAAAAAATCCTCAACCACCGGACCAGTAAACAAAATCATTATAAATGGAAGAAGGCTTGTGGCTGTCAAGGATTTTATTTTACTTGGTTGCACAATCAATGCCCAAGGGGAAATCTGCTGCAAAGGGCCTCTTTAAAGTGTTGATATCACTTCAAAGATTAAGGTTCTCCTGACTTAAACTGTGGTATTTTCAATTGCATCATATGCATGAGAAAGCTGGACAATGAATGAGGAAGACAGAAGAAGAATTGATGTCTCTGAATTCTGGTGTTGGAGAAGAATATTGAATGTACCGTAGACTGCCAAAAGAACAAACAGATCTATTTTGGAAGAAGTACAACAAGAGTGCTCCTTGGAAGCAAAGATAACAAGACCTCATCTTACGTAGTTTGAACATCTTGTGAGCAGGAATCATTCTCTGGAGAAGGAAATCATGCTTGGCAGAGTAAAGAGTCAGGGAGAAAGAGAAAGACCCTAAACAAGATATGGCTGCAATGATAGGCTTAAGCATAAGAACAATTGCGGGCATGGTAAAAGACTTGACATTGTTTTGCTCTTTTGTGCACAGGGTCACTGGGAGTCAGAAGCGACTTAATGGCACCTAACAACAACAAACAGGTAAAGTTTTGTGGTTTCAACTTACCTAGAGGTACCTCAGAAGAGATATCTATCAGTCTGCTTTTGAAAGATGACAGTCTTGAAAATCCTACAGAATTGGAATCTATTTGACACTAATAAACAACAACAGCATAGTTTAATGATACCTCTTTTGGATGTTGACAAAATAACATACCTTTTTATGTTTCAGCAGAAAGACAACAATAACTCATACAAAAGTAAAATAATTTTAGATAATGATAGATTCTTTCCTTTTTTTATTACGATTGAATGAAAATGTACATTCCCGTATAAATTTGCATGCTTCCTATATGCAGCTTCTACTGCTCTCCCTGCACGGTGACAGCACACTCTTCCTCCCTGCTCCGTACATGTCCTATCCTCCCAGCAGTCTCCTATCTCCTCATCTCCACACACTCCTCTTCCTCCAGTATGAGATCTGTAGGACGACATCCTATGGATGCCTAGAACCATGAAGTGCCCACAAAACATAGTCACTCTGCATCGCCAAGTCCAATCTATTGTTGCCCGAAGAGTTGATTCATTATGATTTATGTACAGGGGCAGCATCAGGTCCAGAAGCCATGCTCCCAAAGAGACACAGAAGCCCCTGGACCATCAATTGTGGTCTTTTAGTGGAGATCTGGGGGTGCACCCCTTTTTATTCTTGTGTTGCCAGTGAGATTCAACATTGTGAGCTCCCTCATGGCTATCACTGGTGGTGGCCGGGCACCATCTAGTTCTTCTGGTCACAAGTCGATGTAGACACCCACTCACGTGGGTCTCTTTGTCTACTGGGTTCTCTTTCCCCCATGTCATTTTGGATCTTGGTGATCATCTGTTCATGCAGAGCTGGGACCATCTGCTGTACCCTCAGATGGCAGCTTGGCAGCTTTTAAGACTCCAGACGCCACTTACCAATGTGGGGTGCAGAAAGTCCTCATTAGCAAAATGCTAGTTGTGCCAGTTGGCCTCAACTTCATCTGAAAGCATGGTCCCTGGCCCCCCGCCCCAGCACTCTGTCCTTGCAATATTGGGTTAAGATGGGAGGAGTACACAAGTTGTGTTGAAGTCCAATTAATATTGATCTTCTTACTAACGTGTACTGTCACTAATTTCACCCAACCAAATTTCTAACAACTATCTAATCTAAACCGGCCACCCCTGGCCCTCCCATCCTCCCCACCCTTTCAGCCATCAAAGAGTCTTTTCTTCTAGTCATGAGTCTGCTTTTAAGTTCTTATAGTAGGGGTCTCATACAATATTTGTCCTTCTGTCGCTGACTACTTTCACTCAATATAATGTCCTCCAGTTGAAACCAAGTTATCAGAATGTTTCCAGAAATAATTGTTGTTCTTTATCATTACATAGTGTTCCATTGAGTATATATACCATAGTTTAACTATCCATTCCTCTGCTGTTGGACATCTGGGTTGATTCCATCCTTTAGCTGCTGTGGACTGTGCTGCGATAAACATTCTTGTACGTGTATCCATCGGTGTGAATGGCCTTGATTCTGTAGGATATATTCCAAGTAGTGGAATTACTGGGACAAATGGTATATCTATATCCATTTTTTTAAGGGAGCACCAGATTGCTTTCCAAAGAGGTTGACCATTTTGCCATCCCGCCAACAGTGTAGGAGAGTTCCAATTTCTCCACAGCCTCTGTAGCATTTGTTGTTTTGTGTTTTTTGGATCATGGTCATCCTTGTTGGGGTGAGGTGGTATCTCATTGTAGTTTTGATTTGAACTTCTTTACTAGCTAATGATCCTGAGCATGTCCACATGTGTTTTTTGGCTGCCTGGAGCTCCTCTTTAGTGAAATATCTGTCTCCTTTGCCCATCGCTTAATTGGATGATTTATCTTTGTCTAACTGATATTTTGAAGTACCTTATATATTATGGAGATCAAGCATCAGTCTGATGTATAGTTGCCAAATATTTTTTCCATTCTGTAGGTGGCCTTTTAATTCTATCAATAAAATCTTTAGATGAGCAAAAGTGTTTGATGCTTAATAGTTCCCATTTATCTATTTTCTCTTCTGTTGATTGTGGTTTGTTTGACAGATTTTGAAGTCTGTCTATGTTGTGTATTAAAACTTTCATGTTGTTCCCACCTTTTCGTGGATGAGCTTTACCGTTTCAGATTTGATATTTAGGCCTTTTATCCATTTTGAGTTGGTTTTTGTACAAGCTGTGAGATATGGGTCTTGTTTCAATTTATTGCAGATGGGTCTTGTTTCAATTTTTTGCAGACAGATATTCAGTTTTGCCAGCACCACTTGTTGAACATATTGTTTTTACCCCAGTTTAATGTCTTAGGGCCTTTGTTGAATATCAACTGTTCATAGGCAGATGGTATCATCTCTGGGTCTCAGTTCTGTTCCATTGATCTATCTGTCCCTTTTTGTACCAGTACTGGGCTGTTTTGACTACTGTGGCCGTGTAATAGGTTCTAAAATCGGGTAATGACAGGCCTCCAAGATAATGATAGATTCTATGAAGAAAAGTAAGTGCATGATGGGATAGGGAGTAAATAATGTTGGTGAGGTGGTCAGAGAATGCTTTAATGAAGTGAAATTGGAAGACTTGAATGATATCTAGGAGCCACCTGTGCAGAGAACAAGTTGTCTACCCATACCACTGTCATAAGATGCATAAAAAAGTTTCACACCTATGTTCATTACAACCCTATACACAATAACAAAAAGATGGAAACAACCTCAGGGCCCATCAACAGATGAGTGAAGTGGTGTAATTAATAACTTTTGTGTGTGGCTTTTCTAGTCATAATCTTGTAACTCCCACCCAGGTGATAGAGCAGGACTGAATGATAATATAATTGTGGCCCACAAAGAGGACTGGCCAATTTTGCCTTAAAGAGAAGCAATTCTGGAGCAGAGGGGAGGTACTCGCTACCATCAAGGAAGGAGACATTAGTAGGAGAGACCCAGCAGCAGAAAGCTAGCAGCAGGAGACAGCAACTTGTTCTTCCTGTCCCACGGAGAGAGAAAGTTGAATGCTTATGGGCAGAGACTAGGAGCCAGGGAGAGTTGTGCCTGACAGCATAGCTGGAAAGAGGTTATCATTGTGGGTGAACTGTATGCTGAGTGTTTGTGAGCCCGAATTTTAACCAGTATGTTCCTAATAAATCCCAGAATTGTATGTATGGTCTGTGAATTCTGTGTAGCCATTGCAATGCATTACCAACTCAGTAGAGAAGTAGAGAGTGCGATCCAGGGGGTGTCTGTTGTTAGAATTAATAACTATGGCAGAGACAGAAGACTTGCCTGGATTCTGCCTCATGGGAGTTAGCCTTGTGCTGTTAACCTTGGTTCATCCACATTATGGGGTAGAGGATGTCAGACAATTCACCCAAACCATTTTCACAAATGAGTAAGCAAAGTAAGGTACATATATACAACATAATACTATTCAGGAATAAAGGAAACTGAGTTCCTGAAACATCTTATGAACATGGAGAATATTATGTTGATTGAAATAACCCAATGACAAGAAAACAAATACTGTATGTTCTCACTTTTATGCAATGTTGTGAATAGGTAAATATATAGAAATTTATGTTGATTAGTAGTTATCAGGAATGGTGGGTGAGGCAAGGGGGTTCACTCTCTAGGTAATAGGCACTTGTTAGTTTTGGTGATAGACAAGGTAACACCAATTGAGGATAAAGTGTGAACAGTATGACCAAAGTAAGCAATAACACTAAGGTGTGTACAAGGAAACAAAAAAACTTCCGGTAATTTTTATGGCATATGTAATTTTGTAACAACTACCAAAAGAAAAAAATATATGTGACACATATTTATGTATGTGGGCTTACATGTGTATAGATATGAATGTGTATATACAGGAGTATGTATACATATGTACATATATGTATACATGTATATATATTTATAGTAAAACACATAAGTGGCAAAGTTACATACGTAACCATACACCTTATGGGATTGGTTTTCTGGGTTCAAAAGTGTAGGACCATAACCTCATGGGACAACTCAGTCAATTGGCATAATACAATTCATAAGGTTTACGTTCTACATCCTAGCTTGGTAGGGTCTGAAGTCTTAAAAGCTTATGAGCAGCTGTTAAAGATGCAACTATTAGTCTCTTCTCATCTGAAGTAAAGAGAAAGAAGGAAACTAAAGACCCAAAGAAGTAAGAAATCTACAGTATTAAGAACCTAAAGGAATTACAACTTCACCTATCCTGAGAAAAGAATAACTAGCTGGTACCCAGCTGCCCCTACTGACAAGTTGTGATCAGATTCACAACAGATGTATCCTGATAGAATGGGAGAGAAAAAAATCAGGCTTACTGAATTGGTTGAGACTTGGGAACTCCGAGACAATTTCCCTGAGATACGCTTTAAACCTGAAACTGAAACAAACTCCTGAGGTCATCTTTTGGCTAAGAAACAAATTAGCTCACAGCATAAAGAATATCACTCATGAGTACTGTGCTCATTTAAAATGTAGCTAACATGAGACTAAATGGTCAACAGTTGATTTAAAACAAAGATGAGAAGAGAACAGGACAGGAAACTAGAGTAATGAAAACAGAACAACTAGAATGGAAACAGTGAGTATTCATTATTGCGTGTGCAAGAGTACGTTCAACCAGAGATTTTTAACTATTCATGTGTCCCTAATAGCCGGCCAGGTAACTAAAGATTTGTTGGTATCTAGAACAAATAGCCACTACCTGGCTGTCATTTCTTACTGTGAGAGCTTCCATGTTACTACGATGCTGAAAGCTACCCCATTAGTATTTCAAATACTGTCAGTATCATTCACGCTGAACAAGTTTTAATGGAATCTCTAGAGAAAGACACATTGGGAAGAAAGGCCTGATAGTCTATTTCCCAAAACTATCCAATGAAAACTTTATGAATCGGAACAGAACACTGTCCCATTCACTTTCTTTGGATACATCATCAGGAGGGATCAATCACTAAGAAGGACATCTTGTTTAATAAAGAGCCATCAGGGGCAAACACCTGTGGCACAATAACCACAACAATGTATTCAAAAATGCTGACAATTATGAGGTTGACGCAGGACCAGGAAACATATTATTCTGTTGCACATAAGGTCATCTGAGTTGTCACTGACTCAATAGTAACTTTCTCTCTACCTATAGCAAACAAATAGAATACAGGAGAAAATAAACTTCAGTGTTTTGAGATTTAAGGTCTGTTCAGAAGCTGTTTGTTCCCACTTAATATAATCCAAGATGTCAGGGGAATCACCATGTAAGAAAAGTAAAAAGATCTCAGAGCCAAAAAATAGTAACAAAAATTTCAAGCTGTTGGGTCAGGGATAAGGATTTAAGAAAGCTATCAAAAAATAGAGTCAGAGACATACAGAATGGAGTGGCTAAACATGAACCCACAAACAATAAGATCTGAGGCCTTCAAATTTTACTGAGTCAGAGGGTTTCAGTGTGGGGTAGGCTCGTTCAGAGCTTTAGCAGCATAGATCAAAATCAGGGCAGGAATGGCTCCTAAAATGATCTCTTGAGCTCTTCTCATTCAGTGTAGTTAAAAATGTATACATTTATTAAACTATAATGTTGTGTAATGCAATATAGTATAAAAGCAAATTGTGGTTAATTTCATGAGTGACTTTTCAATAGATTGTTAATTTTACACAGGTATTATTTAAAGTATTTTCATTTCCTCTCTTCTGGTACAAAAAGCAAAACAATTTACAGCTAAAATGGAACATTTCCTTGGAAAATAAAGGCGATGTATTTGATGTAGTCTTCTTTTCCTGATCAGATGAGAACATGGAAGATATGTTATTACTGACTTTTCTTCCCATATTTTTTAAGTTAGTTTTTATTTCGTACTCTGCAGCATGTCTCATACTTCAGCACCAGTTTATATTCAACCACAGCTCAAACTTCAAATCCTTACACTTCCTCCACAATCTTTTCACAAATCCGTATCCTGTACTTGTAATTTATATGTATCCTCCAGCTTTTCGTCTCATAAAAAGATAAAGAAAAAAGAAAGAATTTTTTTTTTTACAGTGTAACGAGCTGAATTCTCTGTAGTTGCTCTGTCGAAATAACAGTTTATGGATGGATACTGGGCAGTTTAGATTAAGTGAGTTGTGACAGAATTGAGACTCCTGCTCAGTTTTATGCGTGATTTCTCTAGTAACTTTTGTCCATGAAAAAGGGCATAGTTGACACACTCATGCACACTGACATCATCATCATTACCACCAGTGTTATTATAATCACCATCACTGAAGGCTCTTAGCCATTTCCTTGTGAATAATGGCACATAGCATGATCTACTCATTCTATGAAGCCTGAAACAACATACTTGAAGATCACATCCCAGAGGAAAACATAGATTTGTCTTCTTTTTTTCTGATATTCTCAGTTTTGTGGAGCAACAAAGGAAGAGGAAATAAGAGAAATACATGCAAAAGGGTAAAAAAATAATTTCAATTTATGAGAAAGTCTATCATTTACAGATAGGTGGAACATAAACAGCAAAGGTTTAGGAGATTTTTCAGCTTTGGATGAAACCATAGTTCTTCAAATGACTTTTTTTAAGCCTCTCTGAGCCACAATTTTCTCCTTAGTAAAATGTACAAATAAATTTTATGAACTTAGATTATGCATACACCTGGGTGGCTCAGATGATTAACAGTATCAACTACTAACTGAAAGGCTGTACACTTCAGTTCACCCAAAGTTGCCTGAGAAGAAAGATCTGGCACTCTACCTCTGAAAAATGAGTCATTGAAAAGCCTATAGAAAATATTACAGGAACCATAGTGTCATTGCTGGCCACAAAATCACATTTGTTTGCAGCAATGTCAGACGTTGACAACTAAGAACTGATGTAACAACAAAAAACCTCAGAACCTAAGACAGCAATAAAGACTGAGAACAAAATAGCAAGCTGAATCATGACAAAGGAAAAATACACATAGTGAGAAAGTAGGATTTGGTAAAACATACATGCAACTCAGGAAGCCAGCTGAACCTGGCCATTTTGGGACAGATAAAAAGCTACTTCCAAGCACAGAACATAGTAATGAAGAACAGTGCAGAGAAAACAGGCTGTGACCCAGAAATTAACACTTCCAGAATGGAGCAACAAAATAGATAGGATATATAACAGAACTGGGCAGACCTGGGAGAGAGTATGGCTCAGCTGCAGTGAAGTTCTGGGAAATCCAGGGGAATGCTACCTGAGGAAAGTGGTTCATACTGAACTGCAAGAAATTCTAGTATTGATGCTTTGGGGATTAGTTGGCTTGACTCATAGATTTAGGTTTATGGCTTTGTGGGTATATCCAGTCAGTCAGCCTAACATAGATTTTAGAGTTTCTGTTTTGTCTTCTAGTTTGGTGAGAAGCACTGGAGTCTCAAAAGCTTTCAAGTGGTCACAAAATACAGCAATTGCTATCTTGGAAGAACAGGAATAAAGACCCAGGATTTGGAGAAGGAAATGGACTCCACATTTAATTGCCTGCATGAACTACTACGTCCATTACCCTAAGTTCTAAAGAAATGGGTGGCGCCAAGCTACCATTACGAGTATTTTGATCAAAAACCCAATACACAGATCCTGACTAAAAAGAGGAATTCCAAAAGAAAATCCTAACCCATTGCCATTGAGTTGATTCCAACTCATAGCAACCCTATAAACAGAGTAAAACTGCACCATAGAGTTTCCAAGGAGTGCCTGGTAAATTGGAGCTGCGAACCTTTTGCTTAGCAGCCTAAACACTTACCCACTATGCCACCACGGTTTCCATAAAAAGAGGAAATGAACATCAAACTTATGTGAAAACCAGACTGTTAGATCTGTTAACACTGGCAGGGGTTGGGGGAGAACTTTTAAATTTAATGCCCTGGAAAAAAATCTTCAAAATTTGAACCAAAACTATTCAATGAAACTATCATTAAGTTCTACAACAGGTTACATCGATTGATAAAGAGTATTTGCCTTGAACATAGTGCTCTTACAAAGAGTTATCTACATGTGTTTAAAATGACAACAGTAAATCTAAAGAATGGATGAGAATTTTAAGAGACAGAGTCTAAATTAACAGTGATGAACAATATGGGTAGAAGTAGAATGAATACTGGCACAACTATGAAGTATGTAACCAATGTTCTTGAATTGTACATGCAGAAATTGTGAATGGCTATATGTTTGGTTGTCTATATTGCCACCAAAAAATACATATTTTTAAAGATAGTAAACACCACATGGGTAAATATAAATTCAAATTATAAAGATCTTTTAACTAATGGAAATAAAGTAAATTTATTTACTTTGGAACTGTGGAGCACAGTTCTGCTGTGACATAAATAGGGTAGCCATGAGTCAAGTCAACTGAAAGGCAAGTGACATTTATGTATATACCAATTTTGAAACAGTGCCAAGTCTGCTGTAGCTTATCTGCAAAAACAATATTGGAGAAGTAAATTCAGTTTTTTCATTCAGTAAGTCAGCTTATAGATAAAAAAAAAAAAAACCTTCTTAGATTTTTGTAGTAATTTTTAAAAATAACAATTAAAAAAATCTATAGTCTTCTTCCTTCTGCCCATGACCTTTTTGAACAGTAAAAGGACAATATTGTCTAGGTTCTCTAGGTAGCTTCTGTGATTTGACAGATGCACATCTTCTTAACAACACTTATTGATATAAGTACCTAGTAATGGTTTTAGATGTATGTGTATACTCACTGCCTTTATTATGTCAATGTTTTTCCAAACATAAAGAATTGAAAAATTGTTTCAGTATAGTCTTACTGATCTCAACAAACAAATCAACATTCAATTTTGTCTTCTTTTTTTAAAGTTTGAGATAAAAAACCCAACCTGGGTGATACTACTCTGGGGGGTCAGTTCTACCCTGGCCCCTAGGGTCGCCGTGAGTTGGATCCGACTCGACAGCACTTGGCTGGGGGTGATACATTTTCCATCAAGACAAAGAGGTGTAGCCAGTCAGTGGAAGAAAATTCATCAGCTGAGACCCAGGTTTCTGGGTCTCAGTTTACACTCTGTGTGGTTGTACTGATGGAAAAGATAAAACTTCTCTAGAACTCACTGTCCTGTCTGTCAAATGCAAACAATGGCAATGGTCTTTCTAAAGGCTATTATGGGGAGCAACTAATACAATGGATGCCATCTGTGGTAACAAATAGCTACAAGTACAAGAGAACTTCAGGATTAGTTAACAGTATGTGTTGCCACTCAAGGCTCTCCTCTGAGTTGCCACAGGTTGCACAATTTAACCCCCAAAAATGAACACATGAGAAACAAGAAAATAAGACCATAGTAAGAATATAGAGTTACCACCTATCAGTTGGTTGTACTATAGTGGCTTATGTGCTACTGTGATGGCAGGAACTGTATCACTGGTATTTTAAATACCATCAGGATTACCCATGATGGACAGTTTTCAACAGAGTTTCTAGACTAAGACAGACAAGATAGAAGACCTGGCTATCTACTTCTGAAAACTGACCAATGGAAAAAACTTATCGTTCAGAAAAGACTGTGGTCTGATACAAGGCTGGAAAGCATACCACCTAAAGACTTCCAGTTAAAATGGGGACTTAGACAGATGTACCCTGGTGTCTTACTACGACAAAGACTTAAGAAAACAAGTAGAACAGATAAACACAATGATCCTGGATCCCTGAATATCAAAGGGAAGGCTGAAGAACTGGAAGGCCGAAGAAAGTTACAATGAAATTAGCAGAAATGAGATTCTCAGAGTGTCCATGTTTAGCTGACTGACCCAGCGCAGAACAATCATGTTGAGATGGCAGCAAACAAAAGCCCTGGGCAACGAGAGAAGGAAAGCAATTTCACGGAACACACAGGTAGAGACAGAGATACTGAGTAAATAAACCTGAAAAGAAATGAGAAAAGCAGATTGTGGGTCTGGTCCTATCTTTGGAAATAAGGAAACCCATGGAAATGCCACTAGAACAAGGTGAGGAGGACTGAATTGTTGGAACTGCATGACTGTGGACTGGTAAGACGTGGAGTGCACTTCTGTAGAGGGACAGAGTGAGTGCAGGAAGGCGGGAGAGAGTTTCAGAGTACCTGACAAGCACTTAGAAGTGAATGATCTAGAAATTAGTGATAGGATATCCTATCAGTTGTACTTGTACGTTTGGTTAAGAGGTATCCATTGAAGAGTAAAATAGCAGAGTAAAAATGATTAGTTTCTCCCTTGACTAATTTTATGCCAACTTCTCTTCCTAAATTGTTTAAGCAGACTCAGCCTGAGTCCACTGTTTCTCCTGTCCAACCCTATAGCAGGAGACTGAGAAGACCCACCCACAACTCACCCCTCTTGGCCAGTGCATTGAGGTGCATTTGGAAGCCTGCCTACCAGTTCTCCCACTTTGCTCACATGGTAGGCGTTTCAGAGAGCTGCATACTGCTCCTCCCCTCCACCCCCTACCCCTGCAGCTCACATGGCAGGAATATCTGGAGACATGCCTACTATTCCTCCTACCTGGCCTGCACTAGGAAAACATCCAGAAACCTGCCTGCCACTCTTTCCACCTGGCCCTTGTGACAAGGCACAAGTAGAGATGTATCTGCCATTCATTCCACTCAAAACACACAGTAAGGATCCTCCAGAGACCCACTCCTTACTTTTCCTACCAGCCCCAGCAGCAAGATGTCCCTGGAGATCCACCCACCACTCTTTCCTCCTAGACAGCATTGAGGCACCCACACAGATCCACCCACCACTGTTTCTACCTAAGGAAAGCCCACCACATATCCCTCCTGAAACAGCTGGTAGGATCCAAAGTGGCCATCTCCACTTACTGTTCATCCTGCTTTCCCTGTGTCCACTGTACACTTCCTGGCATGCAATTAGAAGCATTTCCGGCCACCGAGCAACTATGTATTCCTCCTAAACTGGATGAGTTTCCTCAGCCAAACTGAGCATACATGGACTCCCTGTCCTTCCCGTTGTCTCTTAGGACATCAATCTATGTATGACCAAGAAGAGAATGTATCTCACTTGTTAAAATAGTACTACCCCCCCGAGGTCTGTGAATATGACACATTCTGCTCTCCAGAGATTACACTAACAGCAACCTTTCTTTTGGAATCTACCTTGTGTGAAGTTCAGTGAACATCCTGGACAGATACCTTTTCATCTTTCATGATATCAGGGAAGATTTCTGTCAACAAATTTTCAACACTTCTTTCCATATTTTCTGTTATCTCTCCTGTTTTGGTACTCCAATCAATCATAATGTATTCCTCTTGATACAGTCCTGTATAACTCTTAGTGTCTCTTCATTAACAAAGATCTTCTGCTTTTACCTCAAACATGTTGGTATCATTTGCTTTATTTTCAGTCTCACAAATTCTATATTCCAGTGCCTCAATTATTCTCCTTTGCTGTTTCATTGAGTTGTAACCTTATTAATCTTCTGAATTTCTAATTGCTGTCTCTGTATGATTTCTTGTAGCTTTTTCAATTTTTTTCTTTTTATTATTTTACTTATTTATTTTTATTACGACTGAGTGAAAATGTACCCATTTCCATATAAATTTACATGCCCACCTATATGCAGCTTCCACTGCTCTCCCTGCCTGGTTACAGCACACTATTCCTCTCTGTTCCATATATGTCTCATTCTCCTAACAGTCTCCTTTCCTCTCCTCTCCACACACTCATTCTGCTCTGCTGCATTTTCCCTGGTCTCTTGAAAAGTTCTAATTATTCTACCTCTGATAATTCCAAGAAGTTCTCTTCATGTGGAAAATTTCTTAATTCTTTGTCTTGAGAGATTTCTGAACCTTCTTGGCCTAGTGATTTGATATTAACTATTGTGTCTGAGCTTTAGTAAATTGTTGTATTTATTTGTTTTGTATTTGCTTACAGTGTGCGAGCTTCTTGTTTTGTTTTGAAATGGCACAATAGGCTGGTCATGTGAGCTCATTTGATTATTGACACCTTTGAAGCTCTGACATCCTGTCTTCTGGTAGTTATGGTTGTTACTAGGCATGTGGCCTGGGGAATTGCTTTATTCTTCTTGTAGTATTCAACTCAGGTGTCTACATAAAAGGTCACAAAATGTGTAGTGTGGGCTCTCCTTTACAGACCTAGATGGGAAGCAGGGGTAACTGGTGTAGGCACAGGTATCTGGCTGCACTTGCTGAGAGAGACAGGCTACTGACAGCCACCAGTGCCTGTGAGGAAGAAATGGCCACTTATGCTTGAGTCTAGGCAAAGAAACTGTTTTTACTCTGAGTTCCTGGCTTATAGATGCTGGCAAATTTTTTCTCCCTTGTTATATATTGAATTGTTCCCTCTGCAAGTCTAGAAAAATGGCTCAGGGCACACCTAAGAAGTCCTACTGCTGTCCCAGGTAATGTGTCAGTCTCTAGAGAAAGGCATAAATGCAAAGAAGGGAGAGAGAAGCACTAGGAAGAGGAAGAAAGATTTATGTGGAGGGGAGGTTTTAGAATCTTTTGATTAGATTAGACACAGACTATTTAGTTTTTATAATTGAGTGCCATTTCTCACTGATTCTGAATGCATTCAGGGGCTCTCCTGTGCTCAGCCTCTGCCACTGCTGAAGATGCTTTCCAAAAAGTACTGCTCTGCTCGCCACATTCACTGTTGCTGATCCACCTTTGGGGTACTGATTTTCATTGGGTCAGGTCTGGCCAGTCCTAGGTACTTCTGGACCTACTTTTCCTTCTTTGTCACTCAGTCTGATTCATCAACTTTTCCTTTGATGTTCAGAACTCCTAGAATGTCACATATAACCAGTTCATTTGTTTTGGGGGTCTTTGTTGTTAGAAGAATCACAGGAAGCATGCAACTGCTCTGCTCTACTCAGAAAAAGTTTTTTGAAGATTTGGTGTAAACTTCCCAAGCATTGCTAAGAAGAGAAAATTTCCCTCTAAGAAGTTCAATGCCAAGTCGCCAAGCCAAGTGACAATGTATACCTTATATAGGCAGTCCCTAAAGAAGTTCACAAAGGCATATCACAATCAAACGTTCCAGAATTAAAGACAAAGAAAATATTTTGAATGCAGCTTATGAAAGCCAGATGTTAATTTTAAAAAAGGAACCAAAATAAGACTAAGAGATGATTTTTCATCAGATACTGTGCAGGGAAGAAGACAATATGGCTTATACAAAGCCTTCTTTCAGGAGTTTCCAACCAAGAATCACATATCTAGCAAAATTGTCTTTCAAAAATTAGAGCTGAATTAGAACATTTCCAAATAGGCAGAAATTAAGGAAATCTGCAATGACCAGATCAGCCTTACAAAAAATATTAAGGAAAATGCTTCAGATAGAAAACCAATGGTTTTCGACAACCGTCTGAGGTAAACACACGCGATAGCATCACCCAGATACGAACCCAGATTTAAAAAAAAAAAAAAAAAAGAAAGCACTGCTGTAGATTTGGGTCTTACTCGTAGCAACCCTGGAGGTGAGAGTAGAAATGCCCAATAGAGTTTCCAAGGAATACCTGACGGATTTGAACTGCCAAACTTTTGGTTAGCAGACATAGCACTTAACCCACTACATCACCAGGGTTTCCAAGATTTTGCAAGGGTAAAATGAAGCTAAAGATTTCATTACAGGGAACCATGAAGTGTAACTAAGTTACACAAAATAGGACATGTACCCTGGGTTCTTTGAAATAGAGTGCAAATAAACAGTTTCTGATTAGTCTTCAAAGTTTCTATCACCACCTGTGAGAGATGATTCAGCAATTCAAAACTAATTTTTATAAGCACTGTTTTTCTTAGATAGCCACCTGAGGAAACTAAAGATACTAAGATGTAAATGACAACTTCAAAAGAAAAAGTGGGTTATATGGTATAGTGATTGAATTTCTACATGAAGAGCAAGTCAAGGTGATTTCAATATATAACAGACTATTTTAAACGTAAGAGGATAAAGATACTTTAGTGTAGCCACAAAGAAAATTATTAAATATATTCACCAAAATAATTCAATTTTATTCAATCTGTGCTACATAAATGATCTGAGAATCTAGACTATATGAAGAATAACAGGGCATCAACATTGGAAGAAGATTAATTAATAATCTGCATTATACAGATGACACAACCTTGCTTACTGAAAGTAAGAGCATTGAAGCCTTTATGCATGAAGATTAAAGACTACAGCCAACAGTGTGAATTACACATCAACATAAAAAACAAAATTCTCAAAGCTAGATCAGTAAGCAATTTCATGATAGATGGAGAAAAGATTGAGTTTGTCAAGAATTTCATTTTACGTGGCTCCACAATCGATGCCCATGGAAGCAGCAGTCAAGAAACCAAAGGACATACTGTACTGGGAAAATCTGCTTCAAATCTCTTCAGATTGTTAAAAAG
This sequence comes from Heterohyrax brucei, assembly GCA_028571685.1. Lineage (NCBI taxonomy): Eukaryota > Metazoa > Chordata > Mammalia > Hyracoidea > Procaviidae > Heterohyrax > Heterohyrax brucei. Next base: position 5,958,572 of record CM053146.1, on the reverse strand, counting down.
CAGAGATAACACCTTGAAGACTAAAATGCTCCTAACCCAAGCCTTTTTGTTTTTAATTATCCCATATGCGTGCAAGAACTGGATGATGAATATGGAAGCCTGATGAATACGGAAGCCTGAAGAATGGATGCCTTTGAATTGCAGTATTGATGAAGAATACTGAATATATCATGAAATGCCAAAGTAATGAACAATTTGTCTTTGAAGAAGTATAGTGATAATACTCCTTAGAATTAAGGATGGTGACATTGTATCTTACATTCTCTGAACACATTATCAAAAGGGACCAGTACCTGGCAAAAGACATCATGCTTGGTAAAGTAGAAAAAGAGGAAGATCCTCAAGGAGATATATTCACTGTGACTGCAACAATGGACTTAAGCATAACAGGGATTGCAAGTATGATGCATGACTGGACAGTGTTTCGCTCTACGGTACATAGGAGCACTCTGATTTGGAATCTACTCAACAGCACGTAACAACACTACAAAAATAAAGACAAAGAGGACACAGTAAACACAAAACAACCATAACAAAGACTAAAAAAGAAAGAACTATGTATACAGAAAGAATTTGGCACAGGAAATAAAGAAAAACAAAGAAACCACCGACACCACAGGAAAAAACCAGAGCAAAATTGCAGCAGTCCATTCTTACCTATTGATAATCACCCTGCGTGTAAATGAATTATATGTAAAAGTGAGTTGACTGAATAAAATGCATGACCTATCGATACATTGTCTCTCTTAGACACAAAGACGTAAATAGAGTAAAAATCAAAGTATGGAAAAAGTATACCAAGCAGAGAGTATCCAAAAAAGACCAGTAGAGGCAATATTAGCAAATGGCAAAATAAATTTTGAGTTGAAATTCATTAACAAGATACAAAGAAGGGCATTAAATAAGGATTAATGAGTCAATTCACCAAGAAGTTCTAACAGTTATAAATATTTATGTACCCAGTGAGTCTCCAAATTTATAAAACAAACAGAAGTGAAAGAGAAAAAGATCTACAATAATATTAGGAAATTCAAAAACACCACTTTTGATGATGGATAGAACACTTAGAAAGAAAACTAACAAAGATACCCAGGACCTGAATAACACTATTAACACTTTAAGAAGAATAAATATATATACAGAGACCAGCACTCATTAATGGTTACCAGAGATAGATGGGGATACTACAGATGTAACACTTGTTATGTTTAATGGTAGCATGGAACGCAGATGAAATGCACACAGTACGATTATGGTAAACAATGTCACAATGCCACAAACGTGTGCACAAGAGATAAGTGTGTCTTTTGTAAAGGATATGGCATATAATTTTGCAACAACACTAACAACAAAATAATATGTAATGGTTACAAAAATATGCAAATAGTCAACTAAGTATATGTATATTAATATGAAGATGTATGTGTGTGCATAGGTAGAAATATTTACAAGCATATGTACATACAGGTATATAAGTGTATGGATGCATATACATATACAATAACCCACATAGGAAATACAGGAACAGATACCTCCTAGACATAAATAAACAACTCACAAGATCGGTTTTCCAAGTTTGAAGACTTTGGAAAATATTCTTGTGTAACAACTTGGCCAGTTGGCATAATACAGTTTATAAAATTTAGAATGTAGTTAATAATGTCTGGGACCTTAAAAGCTTGTGAATAGTCATCTAAGATACAACCATTGATCTCTAGTCTTCTGGTACAAAAGAGAAAGAAATCAAAATCTCAGAGAAGAAAGTAATCTACAGCACTAAAAGTTGACAGGAACCAAGGACTTGTCAAATCTAAAACCAAAAGTGGATGGTGGCTGGCTACTACTAATAACTATTCCATTCAAGGCCACAACAGATGGATCATAATAGATCAGAAGAGAAATTTGGAGCAGAATTCAAATTCTTAAGAAGTTCATACCTTCTGGACTGGTTGAGACTAGAGGACATCCCAAGACCTGAGGTATGCTTTAAACTTTAAACTGCAATTATCTCTTGAGCTCACTTTTTAGTTAATAACAGATTGGCTCATAACACAAAGAATATTAGTTGTGAGTAATGAGTTTCTTTGTGGAAAATTATCTACAGGAGTCCAAATGGTCAAAACTTACTCTAAAGTAAGGATGAGAAGGTAAGAGGAAAGAGAATATAGGGTAATAAAAATAGTGATATCAGAACAGAATGAATGAGAATAATGACACATTGTGAAAAATTTAACCAATATCACTGAATAATTTGTGTAGAAATTGTTCGATTAGACCTAATTTACTGTAAAATTTTTCATCTTAAACATAATACAATATTAATTTAAAAAAGATGAGGTGGCGGAGTCAAGATGGCAGATTAAGCACACATCTCCTTATATCCCTGTGGGAACCAAGACCTGAACTGATAATCAAACAGAGCCTTCTGGTCACCTAGTGAGCCCCAGGATACAGTACAGGGCTGTTAATTTGGACTTCATACCACAGAACAAAAAACCTCTTCTCTTTCACTGAATTCCACTCCTAGTTAGCCCTGGCTCTCATGGACTGAAGGTAACCCACCATTTTGACTTTCTTTCTCTGTCTTGGCCGGCAAGCAGAGCTGGGTCTTGCTTAGCGACTAGTCTCAGATGCACTGCTGGTGGGATAGGCAGGCAAAATTGCCATATTTTGAGAGCCAGGCTTAGGACTTTATTCATCTGGCTACTTTGGGTCTGTCTTTTCATCTCTGCCACAGCATGGTTTGTACAGAACCGGCAGCGCCTGTGTGTAGGACACAGTGTTGGATATGGATATTTTAGCAGGACTTAATTCTTAGCCTGGGAGCCAGTGCCTGCAAACAGAACTATGCTTCTCCATCATGAAAGCAGTAGGTCACACAGTGTCGCCTACGGTGGGGGCCCGGCAACAGAAGCTAAGGACTCACTACATCTTGGCACACTTAGCCCCTCTATCCGCCAACCGTGTGGAGGGTGCCATCTTGGATACGGTGGCCACAGCTGGACCTAATTCTTAACTTGGCAGCCAGAGCCTGCCCACAGGAGGGCACGTTTCTACGAGAAAAGCAATAGTATACACAGTGTCGCCTAAGGTTGGGCCCTGTCAGCAGAGGCCAACAGAGTAGTAGCCTTGCTGTATTTTGAACTAGTTTGTATTATATGGGGTTGGAAATAGAGGTGCTTACTTTGCCAGTTGGGAAGAAGTACCTCTACACCTGAAAACCTGAATGAATTGGGAAGTGGTCAGATACATTTTGTTTTACATTTTAAGACAACCCAGAGAAACATCAGCAGTTCATTCTCACAGTATCTCTCCAAGACTTTACTTACTCACATGAAACCCCAAAAGCAACAGACCCCTGTGGCAAACAAGAAATCACCTACAGCTTCAGAAGGCTCCCAAACAAAACAACTAAGGAGTTTTCTAGATGAAGAATCTTTTCTGAAATCATCAGAAGGCGAATAAAAAGGATTATATACAGAGCCCTTCTAGACCTTATACAAAAGGCAGCAGAACAAAATGAAAAATTAAGCAAACTGTTCAATCTGATGCAACACAAGTACTCTGAAATCCAACAGATCAAGAACAAAATCAAAGATATAGAAACTTCTATTCAGAGCCAAGAAAACAGAACAGAACAAATGGAAAAGAGAATTTCTGCCTTGGAAGACAGAGATACTGATGCCAGCGTGTATGAGCAGAAATCAGAAAAAGGAAACAAGAAAAATGAAGAAGCATGTGGGACTCTATTAAGAGGAACAACCTTAGATTAATTGGAGTCCCTGAACAGGATGAGACACCTGAGAAAACAGAGAATACTGTTGCTGAGCTCCTGACAGAAAACTTCCTAGAAATCAGGAAGGAAGAGAATATAAATATCCAAGATGCATATAGTATGCCACCCAATACAGATCTCAAAACAAAGACTCCAAGACATGTTATAATCAAGCTTAACAAAATGAAACATAAGCAGAAACTCTTAAAGGCAGCAAGACTCAAAGCAAAGCTAACCTTCAGAGGGAATCACTGTAGGCTTTTGTCAGATTTCTCAACAGAAACCATGCTGGCAATGGATACAGTGGCATGACATATTCAAAGCCCTAAAGGAGAAGAAATTCCAACCAAGAATTATATATCCCGCAAAACTATCTTTCAAACATGAAAATGAAATTAGACATTTCTAGATAAACAGAAACTCAGAGAATTTGTAAAAGCCAAACCAAAGCTACAGGAAATACTGAAAGAAGTTCTTGGCTTTGGCTTGGAAGAACAAAACCACTAACTTTATGTTTTAGAATGACACATCATCCAGAAGTCTCAGTTAGGGAAGGCTCCAGACTCAATCACAGCTTCAATACTGAAAGAAACAATCCAGTGATTATCATGAGAACTATGGTGTCATCATATTCAAAAGAGGGATGTACTACAGTCTTTATAGTCCTTCCAGATGGAGAGGTAGTCAACAAGACTGGTAGTAATTAAAATTGGGTTTATATATAGTTTACTAAGGGGGATTACATGGGCAGCTGTAAAGTACAACAAAGATGCAACAAACTATATCAGCAAATGTAACACAGGAGTCTTAACAACTAAAAAACCAACTCTGAAAAAGCTGAAAAATCAACTCACAAAAAAGAATGTCCCAGAATAGATTAATAAGAAAAACAGAGAAAACATCAACACAAATATATCACAATGGCAGCACTGAACACATACCTATCAATAATCACATTGAATGTGAAAAGACTGAATGCTCCAGTAAAGAGACAGTGTGTGACAGTTTGGATCAAAAGACATCACCCATCCATATGTTGCCTACAAGGAACTCACCTTAGACTTAAAGATAGGAACAAACTGAAAATTAAAGGATGGAAGAATATATATCAAGCTAACAATGAACAAAGAAAAGCAGGAATGACAATACTAATCTCACACAAATTTTAATGTAAAATCCACCATCGTGGACAAAGACGGACCCTATTGCTGAAAGGTTCAGTACACAAGCAAGACTTAACTATTAAATATTTATGCACCTAACATCAGAGCACCTAGATACGTCAAGGAAACACTGACTACACTCAAAAAAGAGTTAGATTACTCTACAATAATAGTGGGAAACTTTAACATCCACTCTCAATACTGTAGACATCATCTAGAAAAAAAGCTCAATAAAGATGCAGAAGACCTTATTGCCACAATTAACCAAATAAACCTCATCTATACATACAGAACTTTCCATCCATCAGTGGACAACTACATCTTCTTCTCCAGTGCACATGGAACATACTCCAGAATAGACCATGTGTTAGGACATCAAGCAATTCTCAACAAAATCCATACCATTGAATTAATGCAAAGGATCTTCTCAGATCATAAAGCCATAAAAGTTGAAATCAATAGCACAAGAAACTTTGATGGAAAGTGAAACTCTTGGAAACTAGACAACATCTTGCTCAAAAAACCATGGGTTATAGAAGAAATCAAGGATGAAATAAAGAAATTCATGGATTCCAGTGAGAATGAAAACATTTCCTACCAGAACCTATGGGATAGAGCCAAAGCAATGCTCAGAGGTCAGCTTATCTTCATAAATGCACACATCTGGAGGAAAGAAAAAAAACAAAGGACTAACGCTACAGCTTGAACAAGTAGAGAGAGAACAACAGAAGAAGCCCTCAGGCACCAGAAGAGAACAGATTGTAAAGATTAGAGGAGAACTAAATGAATTAGAGAATAGAAAAGCAATTAAAAAATTGAAAAGACCAAAAGCTGTTTTTTTGAAAAGAACAACAAAATTGACAAACCACTGGCTAAACTTATTAAAGAAAAATAGGAAAGAAAACAAATAACTCAAATTAGAAATAAGAGGGGAGTGGTCACAACAGATCAAACAGAAAACAAAAATATTATAATAGAATACTATGAAAGACTGTACTCTAACAAATTAGCAAACCTAGAGTAAATGGACATATTCCTTGATTCATATCACCTACCCAAATTATCACAACATAAAGCAGAACAACTTAATAAACCCATCACAAAGGAAGAGATTGAAAATGTCATTAAAAAACTGCCAACCACAAAAAGCCCAGGCCCAGATGGCTTCACTGCACAATTCTACCAAGCTTTTAGAGAAGAGTTATCTCCAATACTACTATTTCACAGTAGGGAAATGGATGGAGTACACCCTAACTCATTTTATGAAGCCAGCATAACCCTGATACCAAAGCCAGGGAAAGACCCAACAAAAAAGGAGAAATACAGACCGATATCACTCATGAATCTGGATGTAAATATCTTCAACAAAATTCTTGTCAATAGAATACAACAGCATATCCATAAATTAATCCATCATGACCAAGTTGGATTCATACCAGGGATGCAAGGCTGGTACAACATCCGAAGAAAAATTAATGTGATTAACCACATAAATACCACAAAAGGCAAGAATCACCTGATCTTGTCTGTTGATACAGTAAAGACATTTGATAAAGTCCAACATCCATTCATGCTAAAAACTCTTAGCAACATAGGCACAGATGGAAAATTACTCAACACAATAAGGGCCATTTATACAAAGCCAATTGCCCACGTCATCCTCAGTGGAGAAAGACTGAAGGAGTTTCCCTTGAGAACAGGAACTACACAAGGATGCCCACTCTCACCTCTCCTATTCAACACTGTACTAGAAGTTCTAGCCAGAGCAATTAGATAAGACCAAGAAATAAAGGGCATCTGCATCAGCAAAGAAGAAGTCAAAGTCTCCCTGCTTGCTGATGATATGATTGTATATGCAGAGAATCCCAAAGGATCTATAAGTCAACTACTCAAACAGATAGAAGAGTGTAGCTAAGTCTCAAGATACAAGATAAACATAAGTAAATCAGTAGTATTCCTTTATACCAACAACAAGACTGTTAATGAAGAAATCATCAAATCAATACAATTTACTATAGCCCCTAAGACAATAAAGTACCTAGGAATTAATCAAACTAGAAAAATAACAGACCTTTACAAAGAGAACTACAAGCCCTTACTACAAGAAACTGAGAGACTTAGATAAATGAAGAAACCTACCCTGCTCATGGCTAGGAAGACTGAACAGTGTGAAAATGTCTATTTTACCCAAAGTAATCTACTCATATAAAGCAATCCCAATACAAGTTGCAGTATCACTTTTTAATGAGATGGAGAAACATATCACCAATTTTGTTTGGAAATGAAAGAAGCCCCAGATAAGTAAAATACTACTAAAGAAGAAGAACACACTGGGAGGCCTCTCATTACCCAACTTCAGAACCTATTACACTGCCACAGTGGTCAAAACAGCTTGGTACTGGTACAAGAACAGACAGATAGTTCTATGGAACAGAACTGAGACCCCAGAGATGACACCATCTGCCTACGAACAGTTGATATTCGACAAAGGACCTAAGACATTAAACCGGGGAAAAAAAAATATCTTCAGCAAATGGTTCTGGCAAAATTGGATATCCATCTGCAATAAACTGAAACAAGATCCATCTCTTACAGCTTACACAAAAACCAACTCAAACTGGATGCCAAAAAAGCCAAGTGCCGTCCTACCTAAATATTAAATCTGAAACAGTAAAGCTCATCCACGAAAAAGTGGGAACAACATTTAAGATTTAATACACCATGTAGACAGACTTCAAAATCTGTCAAACAAACCACTATCAACAGAAGAGAAAATAGATAAATGGGAACTATTATGCATCAAACACGTTTGCTCTTCCAAAGACTTTATTGATAGAATTAAAAGGCCACCTACAGAATGGGAAAAAATATTTGGCAACTCTATGTCAGATCAACGCCTGAACTACATAATCTACAAGATACTACAAAATATCAATAAGAAGAAGGTAAATCATCCAATTAAGCGATGGACAAAGGAGATGGACAGACACTTCTGTAAAGAGGAGATCCAGGCAGCCAAATAACACATACGGACATGTTCACGATCTTTAGTTATTAATGAAGTTCAAATCAAAACTACAATGAGATACCATCTCACCTCAACAAGGTTGGCCATGATCCAAAAAACACAAAACAACAAATTCTGGAGAGGCTATGGAGAAATTGGAACTCTCCTACACTGTTGGTGGGGTTGCAAAATGGTCCAGCCTCTTTGGAAAGCCATCTGGCGCTTCCTTAAAAAAATGGATATAGATATACCATTTGACCCACTAATTCCACTACTTGGAATATATCCTACAGAATCAAGGCCTTTCACATCAACGGATACATGCACAAGAATGTTTATCGCAGCACAGTCCAGGATAGCTAAAAGATGGAATCAACGCAGATGCGCAACAATAGAGGAGCGGATAGGTAAACTATGGTATATATACTCAGTGGAGCACTATGCAATGATAAAGAACAATGATGATTCCAGGAAACATCTGATAACCTGGTTTCAACTGGAAGACATGTTGAGTGAAAGTAGTCAGAGACAAAAGGACAAATATTGTATGGGACCCCTACGATAAGATCTCAAAAACAGACTTATGCAAAGAAGAAAAGACTCTTTGACAGCTACAAGGGAGGGAAGGGAGGGAGCGTGAGAGAGGAAAGCTTTAGAATAGATAGTTGGTAGAAATCTGGTTGGTTGATAGCACACATTAGAAACAAGAACAATATTAAGTGGACTTCAACATAAATTGAGTACGCATTGCAACTTAACCCAATATTGCAAGGACAGGGTAGCTGGGGCAGGGGGCAGGAGACAATACTCTTAGGTGAAATCGAGGCCAATTGGCACAACCAGAGTTTGCTAAGGGGGGGTCTCTGCCCCCCCCACATTGGTGAGTGGCATCTGGGATCATAAAAGCTGCCAAGCTGCCATCCAAGGGCACAGCAAATGGTCCCAACTCAGGAGGAACGGATGCTTACTGAGGACCAAAACGACATGGGTAAAAGACAACCCAAAAGACAGACAGACCCACATGAGTGGGTGCCTACATAGACTTGGGACCGAAAGAACCAGCTGGTGCCCGGCCACCACCAGTGATAGCCACGATGGAGCTTACAAAGTTGAGTCTCACTAGCAACACAAGAACATAAAGGGGTGCACCCTGAGATCTCCACTAAAAGACTGCAATTGATGGTCAAGTGGCTTAGGGGTTCACCGTGGAGCATGGCCCCTGGCTCTGATGCTGCCCTTGCCCATAAATCATAACCAAGTTCCATTCTTCGAACAGGAATGGATTGGACTTGGCAACGCAGAGTGACCATATATTGTATGCGCTTTATGATTCTATACATCTATAGGATATCATCCTGCTAACCTCTGGCTGGCAATCTCTGGCTGGAGTAAGGGGAGTGGGTGGAGAGGAAGGAAAAGGAGACTGTTGGGAAGATGAGGCATGTATGGAGCAGAGAGGATAGTGCGCTGTCACCGGGTAGGGAGAGCAGTGGAAGTTGTATGTAGGTGGGCATGTAAATTTATATGGGAATGTACATTTTCACTTGGTCATAATAATAATAATAATAAAAGAAATAAATTCTTTAGATGTTTCTCTGGAAGATCCACTAAACAAAAAAAAAAAAAAAAAAAAAGATGAACCACCTAAGTTGGAAGGCACTGAAAATACAGTGACTGCAACAGTGATATTGAGCATGACAAGTATCATAAACCTGGCATAGGACTGTGCAATATTTTACTCTATTATTCATGGGGTCACAGTAAATCATGGTTGACTCAATAACCAATAACAGCAAATAATATAGACAATAAACAGAAATATTCTGCGGCTTATGACTCTATTGAGCATTGCTGACAATCACTGTTCTTTGGTGCATCTTGAGCATAGTTTTTGAAGGGACCATTGCATTTAAACAGCTAAGTTTAAATATAAGTATTTTTATTAGCTTCTTTGTGGATACCATCAATGCACCTTCCATCTAATCAGTTGAGTTTTTCACCTAGATACACACATTTTGGCACTTCAGATGAACACAGGAGGGGATTAACATGCTGTGAGGAGTTGCCTCTCTTTGAAATACATCAAAATGTTGTTCTCTGTCTTGGTCTGGAAACCCTGGTGGGATAGTGGCTAAGTGCTGCAGCTCCTAACCATAAGGTCAGGAGTTCAATCCACCAGGTGCTCCCTGAAAAGTCTATGAGGGAATTCTACTCTGTCTATAGTGGTCAGAATATATTCGATGACAATGTGTAGTGGTGGTGGTTTTGGACTGAATTGTGTCTCCACAAAAAAACATGTGTAGCAATTTGACTAAGTCATGATTCTTAGTATTGAGTAATGTTCCTGTATTTTAGAAATCCTGCCTCTCCGATGTTAATGAGGGAAGATGGACAGTGGTTGTTTTAGTGAGGCAGAAGTCAATCTCTAAGAATGCATTGTGCCTTGAGGCAATTTCTACGGACATAAAGAAAAAGGAAGAAAGAGAGTTGGAGATGTCATACCATCAGGAAAGAAGCAATACCAGGAATGGAGTATCTTCTTAGGACTTCAGGTCTCTGTGCCTCCGAATCTCCCAGGGGAAGATTGATGACAAAAATTTTCCTCCAGATCCAATAGGGAAAAACTTCTGCTGAAGCTGATATCCTGAATTTGGACTTTTAGCATCCGTTTTTTTTTTAATGAAAAAATAAATTTCTTTTTGTTAAAACCATCCAGTAAATGTGTTTCTGTTATAGCAGCACAAGATAAAGATAACTAAGACAATTTTCAAGAATGTTTAATATGGTTTGTTGGGGTGGAGGATGTAAGCAAACAAGAAAATAAATAACAAATTAAATCAAACTGAAGACCTTTTCCCATTGGATGGATATGTATGTGTTAATAGAACTTTACTAGAAAGTAATTACAGAAAGTTCAGGTCAAGGAAACCAGAGAAAATAGTACACTATAGGGGGAAAAGGACAGAATGTGAGTGTGTCTGATTCAGGCAAGTTGTTCTCATTCTCAACTTTCCTATCTGAAAAATGGGCCTAATAATACTGCTTCTAATGTCTTTTGAGGGACACTCCTAGGACATATAGTTTCTCAGAAAATGTTGCCAAAAATGTGCAAGATTTTTTTTTCTTCTCCAGTTACTAGTTTTAGCTTGCTGTATAGAAGCTCATTTTCCCACCCAAGAATAATACAAAATTCCATAAATTTCTGTCCACTGCATGGTTTTAGACTTAGTCCAGGACAGCTTAGAAAGCTAACTCTACTTTCAATTTAAAACTTTTATCTCTTTTATCACTGGCTAGAATAGAACGTAAAAATGATTCAGTGGAGACTGGGCCAGGCCTAGTCTCCATTTGCCACCCCCGTTTTAGGTCTTGTTTGCTTTTGGGAAAGTGAGGCACTAAAATAAGGTAGTCATGCTTATATTAACTGGGGAGTGCTGAGATGTAAAGCATTTGCAACTTGGCAATGACTGTGCAGATGTGTGGTTGTCTTAGAGAAGTGTCTCGATTTCCCCAGCATGCCTCTTACTAAAGATCCATGTTTAGAGAGTATTGTAAAATGAAACCCTGGTGACTCAGTGGGTAAATGCTATGGCTAACAACCCAAAGAACAATGATTCACATCAACCAGGTGTTCCTTGGGAACTCTATGGGACAGTTCTACCCTGTCCTGTAGGGTTATGATGAGTTGGAATCTACTTGATGGCAGTGGATTTTGTTTCTGTTATTGTTGTTGTTTGGCACAATGAACATTTCTTTTATGCTCTAAAACACTGAAGATGTTAGATAAATAACCCTTTCCTTTTTACATTTTATTTCTCTTCAATCATCCGTTACATAGCCTGGGTAGACAAGGTATCCTGTGATTATTCTGAAACATTTCTACCCTATCTTTGTAGGCCAGGGTCAGTGTATGTGACTCTATTTGTTGATAGCTCTCTTCTGAATACAAGTGCTAATTGCCAATACCAAGATATCTGGAAATATTTCACTCTATATCTTATTAGTATAGCTATTATTATTATTAACAGCAGGAAAAGGAGAGTCTTTGTTCATACTAAGCTGATAGCCACCTGTTTTTCATCTTTATGACCATCATATAATATATAGTTTCCAGATGGCAGCATATTGGGGAATAAATAAATCTTTCCTACATGGACTTACAATGGAGACTCCTTTACAATCATTTTACAGTTTTAAAAATAGCCTAATACTTTCTTCAAGATCTTGCTTTCTGTTTCAGAAAGAGTTATTGGTCTTCCTCATGCTGAGAAAAATTAATTCAAAGAACAGAATCCAAAATGCTCCCAGTCCTTGCTTGCCATAGGTTTCCTTTGGGAAAGGCCAAGCAAGGAATTCCAACAGGATTTTGTCATTTAGCTGCAACTACTTGTTGTATTTCTCTTTAGACTCCACCTCCAAATATTTTCTGCCCAATTCCCAGGATGATTAATTATCTTCCAGGAAAACCCACAGGCATCAAATTCTTAGGTAAGCTGGAAGACAGCGTATTAGATAACATGTCGTGCAGTATCGCCCTGGGGTGTTCTTTTTTCAAAATAATTTATTTTTTTGTTGAAATTATATAAAACAGAACATATACAAATTCAACTGTTTGTGCATATGCAGTTTTGGTTATACTGATAACATTATTCGAATTGTGCAACTATTCCTACTCTCCTTTTCAGAGTTGTTCTTTCCTCATTCAAATAAACTCACTGCCTTCTAAATTTCATCTGTAATCTTTCAAGTTCCTGTTGTCAATTAGATCTCATATAGATATATCTTAAAGGAGTAGAATGCTGAAAGCAAACATTATTTACTAGGTAAGCAAAACTATTGTTTGTTTTCAAGATGACTTCAGGGGATATTTGTGGTTTAAGGTTTAAATATTGTGTCAGCCCATGTTATTCTGGCTTAAACACAACGTATTACCAAATTCTGACTTGGTACCTTGTGGAAGTGACAGCAAGGTGTTTTGAATAGAGGTGTAGTAAGTAGTCTAAGTTGTACACTGAGACCAAATAGAATTCAGGGATTCTCTTGACAGAGTCATAATGTATACACCTTTTACTTCAGCACAACATTTATTAAATAGAAAACTACATCATCAGTTAATCTAAGCTAAATAACTTTTTGCTTATGTTTATTTGTCATATATAGAATATCCTCTTTTTCACCTCCTCTCCTAACAAACAAAATTATACTCATCTAGGAGATTAATGAGTAATTTTCTTACTGAAGATTTAGTAGGTGAGACAGAGAAAGAAAATTTTCATGGCCAAGTATTGAGTTTTGAAATAGCAATGTCTTTTCATTTAAGTTGTTTCTCTTGGAATTTCAGGTGCTGAGTCTTCAGGTTTTCTTTTTCCCTCCTGGTGCTCAGGTTTCCTGTCTTTTCACTAGTTTTAAAATCTGTTTTTCCTCCTTTCCTTAATTTTTTTGGACAGCGCTTGGCTGGATGGCTGTCTAGCTTACTTCTCTATTTTCCTCTCTCCCCAAGTTATTCACTTGTAAGAGTGGCAAATTAATTTGTTTGAGGATGAAGACTTTTGCAGGCTATTTGGTTGTGAGGATTCACTTTCTATTAAAGCAGTGTATTAAAACTGATAACAAATTATTTCCCTTCCAAGTTCATGTTTTTACCATATCTATTCAACAAGAGATTAAAAGAATTCACAATTTATCATTTATCTAAGTTGTGTGTAGACACCTAAATGGCATCATATTTCGTATTAATTTCACTGATACTTTTTAATTCCACTTGTAGATTCATACTTCCAGCCTTTACCCAGCAGGCTATCATACTACCATGTATCTGGGCTACTCTAACCCTGAACTCTACCAAGGCTACCCATTCACACACACAGAGCTCAGAGCAAGTAAAAGTGAGGTTGGAGCACTAGAAAAATTTTTAGACCAATTCATAGATTTGTTTTTTGCTTTGAACCTTGCTCCTTTCAGCATTTACTTGGTTCTTTGTCTTGGTTTTATATTACTTTGGTTCTGAGATTCGTTCTTGGATTTTATGTAAGAATTTGGATTTATGGTTTTGGCTCCAAGAATCCCGTTAGGCATATAACATACAATAGTAATTAGTATATGAGGGTAGAAATTCTATATTGAAATTGTCGGTCAGCCACTGTATAGCTCTGTAACCTTGGAAGATATATTTAACATTCAGAGTTCATCCCCTCATCAATGGAAGGTTAGAGAGATGTAGCATGAGGAACAAATGAGAAAAGCAAGTGAGTTACTCTATCATAGTAATAGATACTTGATAACCTTCAAAATATATTATTTGTAATTATTATTTTATCAGTTTTATTAATTTACACCTGTTCCCTAGAACCTCCTCTAGGCACCAGTCCCACTGAAACTGCCTGGATGGTTGAGCACTCCTTCCCAGTGAGACAGTTATCGAACAACTGCCTCCTATTATATTACCGTGTGAGACTTATCTGATAAAAAAATGTCTCATCAAGTGTCATTTTGTATTAACTCTTAAAATCAATAAGGTCTTTAATTGATGCAGGATAAATACTTTAGATGCCTTTTATTATTTCATATAGACAAACTATTTGACGTATGATTTTTTTTCATTTGATAAACTAAATGCAGTAGCATTAACATGTTTTAAGTTGTGAAACATGTATTTATAATTCCATAGGTATAAAGCTTTACATAATATCATGAGGAATCATGAATAATGGTACTGTTGGCTGGTACTAGGTAGATGCTGAAGCAGGCTTTACTGAAAGGCTTGGTGAAGGATTTAGAATCTACAAGACATTGTGAATGATGCCCATCCATTCCTTAGGTAGGGGAGAGTTTCTTCTCTATTAAAAGAACAGACTTGGGGGGCAGGCCCAGACTTGGGGGACAGTTCTCAATTCCCTCTGAAAACTATGGCCTAGAATGATACTTGTGGACATTCTGGGAGCCCTAGGATCTGACATAGGTTGTCAGATTGTACTAGGTGCCAATAAGGGGGAAACTACCTCTCTCAAAGATGAGCAATAGGCACACCGAGTCCTCCTTCTGCTGGCTCATTATTTGGGAGTACTGCAGGTTCTGATGCCTTCTTAATTATCTGGGAGGCAGGGACTGGGCATGAACCAGCTAAGACACTGGACTACAGTCCTTAAGTAAACAGTGTGCAGAGCAGCAGAGAGACTGTTCCTGGGATAGCCACACACTGACAGCCTGGTTGCTGAATGAGGGCACCACTTCTCTTCCACTCTTACTTTTCTGAGCTGCACCATAGATTCAGTTGTTTCACAACAGGAAGGGCAGCTCAAGATGGATACCATCTTGGTCAGTGGAGGGCTAGAGTCACCCACCTGGAGGTCTCACCTGGGGCTAATTCTCATACTGAGCAGCAGTCCTTGTCTGAATAGTGCTCCAGCAGAAAAGGTGTGTTTAGGATGGTAGTACCTAGAGTTATGGGTGTGGCCTGACAGAGATTGGCAGCAAGGCCCTAACACTTTCTTTCTTTAAACCACATCATAGCACCTGGGGACAGCCTATGAGGTGCTTTTGTTGTCAGGTAGAAGGCCAGGCCTGCCATACTTGAGGGCCTGACTGATTTGGGCATCTCTTGGACAGCTTCTCACTTGCGGATAAAACAACTTACTAAAATAAGATCACCTGGAGTACTGACAGCTGAGCAGGGTGGCAGAGTCTCCACTACCCTAAACTGATGTACATCATAGCATCAGCTGATGGCCCACCAGTGAATCCATAAGTAGGGCACCATCTTTGCCAGCCAGGAAGTGGAGCCTGCCACTCAAGAGAGTCCACCTGGGGCCAGTCACACTGGAGGACACAGAGGCAGCTGGTGACCGACTACCCTCTTAGAACTATGCCTCAGCTCCTGTTGAGGTAACAACAGAAAAACTAAGCGGCTCCTAGATGGTGTAAAGGCAACAATTAATAGCTAACTCTTTAAAGAAGCAGTCCACCATGGCTCCAGAAAACTTCCAAAACAATCAAAAAATTTCCCAGATGAAGAAACCCTTACAAAAGTATCAGAGGTCAAGTACAAAAGAATTGTGTATAGAGCTCTGCTAGGGATTAAAGAAAATCAGCAAAACAAAATGAAAAATTAAGCTATTTGAACAGTTAGAACATCAATTATATGAATAAAGTAGATCAATAATAAAATTATAGAATTAGACAATTCAATCCAAAGCCGAAAGAGAACTGAGGAGACAGAAGCAAAAGTTAGTGAGCTTGAGGATAGAGCAATTGACACCAGCATTTACAAGGAGAAATCAGAGAAAAAAAATAAGAAAAATAAAGAAGCATTAAGAAATACATGGGATTCTATTAAGAGGACTAATCTATGAATAATTGGAGAACCTGATCAGGAGGGATAGTTAAAAATACATAGAGTATTGTTGTAGAGTTGCTGACAGAAAACCTTCCTGAAATTATGAAAGAAGAGAACACAGATATCCAAGATTCATATCAAATGTCACAAAAACTAGACCCCAAGAGACAGATACTAAGACATATTATAATCAAGCTTAATAAAATGAAACAGAAGCAGAAACTCTTAAATGCAACAAGACTTAAGACAAAGCTAACATTGAGAGGTAAGCCCTGTAGGCTTTTGTCTGACTCCTCAGCAGAAAAGATGTTGTTAAGAAGGAAGTGAGATGATACAGTTAAAGCCCGGAAGTAGAAAAACTTCCAACCAAGAATAATATATCCTGGAAAGTTGTCTCTCAAATGTGAAGGTGAAATTAAGACAGTCACAGATACAAGAAGCTTAGAGACTGTAAAAACTATGCCAAAACTACAAGAAATAATGAAAGAAGCTCTTTGTTTAAAAAAGAAAAACATCAAATGTATCCTTAAGGAGGCAACGCAGGACACAGCACCCAGAATTCTATTGAGTTAAGAAAGCCATGAAGCTGAATCGAAGCTAAAATATTAAAAGAGGGGAACAAGTGATCTTAACACAAAAACTGTGACATCACCACACTAAAAAGAGGGATATTTTACAGAAGTTATAACCTTTTGAGATGGAGAGGAAATTAAAAACATATGCAGAAGTTAAAGTCTGTTTTAAACTTAGAATATTAATGGGGATCATAGGGATTGCTGCAAAGCAAAATAACAATATGACATATGAGCACAAAAAATACAATTCAGGAGTCTCAACAGGCACAAAACCAACAATGAAAAAGATCAAAAGTCAAACCGTAAAGAAGAATGATCCAGAACAGAATATTTAGAGCAACATAGAAAACATCAACAACACTAAAAAAGGCACTCAAATGACAGCACTAAACAGATATCTATGATAATTACAATGAATATGAATAGACTGAATACTCCAATAAAGAGACAGTGACACCCCATATCAAAAGACATGATCCATCAAAGGATGGAAAAATATATACCCAGCCTACAACATACAAAGAAGAGCAAGAGTGGCAATACTAATCTCAGATTAAATAAACTTAAATGTAAAATCCAGCATTGTGGATAATGATGGTCACTATTTATTGCTGAAAGTTTCAATACAGAAATAGGACATAAAAATATTCAATATTTATGTACTCAATACCAGAGTATCCAAATACATCAAACAAACACTGACAACATTGAAAAATGAGATAGAGTACTTCACAGTAGTAGTTGGAGTTTTCAACACTCCACTTGCAGTAATGGACAGATCATCCAGAAAAAAGCTCTGTAAAGGTACAGACCTTATTGTAAAAATTAACTAACTAGGCCTTGTCAACACACAGAGAATTTTTACCCATTAACAGATAAGTACACCTTCTTCTCCCATATGCTGGAAGATTTTCCACAGTAAACCATGTGTTAGGACATAAACCAAGTCTCAGCACAATCCAAACCATTCAATTATTGCAAAGCATCTTCTTCGACCATAAATCCATAAAAGTTGAAATCAATAGCTGAAGAAAACAGGTAGAAATTTGAACTCATGGAAACCGAACAACACTCTGCTCAAAAATCCACGGGTTGTAAAAGAAATCAAGGATGAAATAAAGAAATTTATGGAATCAAATGAGAACGAAAACATATCCTACCAGAACCTATTGTATACAGCAAAAGCAGTACTCAGAGGTCAATTTTTCTCTATAAATGTACATACCAAGAATGAAGAAATTGCCCGATGCAAAGAACTAACTGTATAGCTTGAACAAGATGGAAGAGAGCAACAAAGGAACCCCTCAGGTATCAGATAATAAAGGTTAGAGCAGGACTAAATGAATTAGAGAACAGAAGAACAACTGAAAAATTTAACAAAACCCAAAGCTGTGTTCTTAGAAAAGATAAAAAAAAAAAAAATGATAAACCATTAGCTAAACTTACAAAAGAGGGAGGCAGAGTCAAGATGGCAGACTAGGCACACATCTCCCAAATCACTCTGGAAACCAAGACCTGAACTGATAATCAAACGGAGCCTTCTGGTCACCTAGTAAGCCCCAGGACACGGCACAGGGCTGTTAATTTGGACTTCATACCACTGAACAAAAAACCACCTACCTTTCACTGGCTCCTGCTCCTGGCTACTCCTGGCTCTCATGGACTGAAGGTAAGTCACCATTTTGACTTTTTTTCTCTGTCTTGGCCTGTGGGAGGAGCTGGGTCTTGCCTAGCAGCTAGTCTCAGATTCACTGCTGGTGGGATAGGCAGGCGAAATTGCCATATTTTGAGAGCCAGGCTTAGACTCTGTGGATCTCTCCACTTTTGGCCTGTCTTTATGCCTCTGCCACAGCATGGTTTGTATGGAAGCAGTGGCACCCTTCTGTTAGCCTTGGAGCCAGCATCTGCCCACAGGAGAGTGCTTTTCTGACAGAAAAGCAATATTTATACAGTGTCTCCTATGGCTGGGGCCCAGCAACAGAGGCTGAGGACTCACTGCTTCTTGGCACCCTTGACCCCTCTATATGCCTCTGCCACAGGGTAGTGTGTACAGAAGCAGTGGCGACCTTGTGCAGGGCACCATCTTAGATACGGTGGCTGCAGCTGGACCTAATTCTTGGCCTGGGAATCAGTGCCTGCGGTGCTTTTCTGCCAGAAAAGCAGTAGTTTACACAGTGTCACCTAAGGCTGGGCCTTGTCAGCAGAGGCCAACAGGGCAGTAGCATTGCTGTATTTTGAACTAGTTCATATCATCTGGGGTTGGATATAGAGGTGTTTACTTTGCCAGGTGGGAAGAGGGACTTCTACAACTGAAAAACTGACTGACTTGGAAAGCGGTCAGGTATCTTTTATTTTCCATTTTAAGACAGCCTAGAGAAACATCTGTGGTCCATCCTCACAGTATCTCTCCCAGCCTTTATTGACTCATACAAAGCCCAAAAAGCAACAGAACCCTGAGAAAAATGGTAAACAAGAAATCAACCACGGGTTCAGAAGAGCCCCAAGTGAAACAACCAAAGAGCTTTCTGGGAAAAGAAACTTTTCTGAAATTATCAAAAAATGAATACAAAAGAATTATGTACAGAGTCCTTCTAGACCTTATACAAAAGGCAACAGAAGAAAATGAAAACAGAAGCAAGCTGTTCAATCTGACGGAACACTAGTACTCTGAAATCCAACAGACCAAGAACAAAATCAAAGATGTAGAAACTTGCATTCAAAGCCAAGAACACAGAAAGGAACAAATGGAAAATAGACTTTCTGATGTGTAAGAGAGAGCTACTGACACCGGCATCTATGAGAAGAAATCAGAAAAAGGAAACAAGAAAAATGAATAAGCATTAAGAAGCATGTGGGACTCTATTAAAAGGAACAACCTACAATTAATTGGAGTCCCTGATCAGCAGGGTGAGACACCTGAGAATACAGAGAGTGTTGATGCCAAGCTGCTGACAGAAAACCTCCCAGAAACCATGAAAGGAGAGAATATAGATATCCAAGATGCATAAAAAACCACTCATAATAGATCTCGAAAGAAAGACTCCAAGACATATTATAATCAAGCTTAACAAAGTGAAACATAAGCAGAAACTTTTAAAGGCACCAAGACTCAAAGCAATGCTAATGTTCAGAGGGAAACCCTGTAGGCTTTCATCAGATTCCTCAGTAGAAACCACACTGGCATGGAGACAGTGGCATGACATATTCAAAGCCCTGAAGTAGAACTTCCAACCAAGAATTATATATCCTGCAAAATGATTTTTCAAATATGAAGATGAAATGAAGACATTCGCAGAAAAACAGAAACTCAGAGAATTTGCAAAAAAACTAACCAAAGCTACAAGAAATACTGAAAGAATCTCTTGCCTTGGAAGAATGAAACCAATAACTTTATATTTTAGAAAGGCACATCATCCAGAATTCTACTGAGTTAGGGAAGGCTTCAAACTCAAATAAAGCTTTAATAATGATAGAAATAATCCAGTGATTATCATGAAAACTATGGTGTCATTATAGTAAAAAGAGGGATGTACTACAGTTGTTATAGTCCTTCCAGATGGAAAGTATGTTGACAAGACTGGTAGTAATTAAAACTGGGTTTACACATAGATTATTAACGGGGATCATAGGGGCAGCCGTAAAGCACAACAAAGATGCAACAAACTATATCAGGAAATGTAGCACAGGAGTCTCAACAACTACAAAACCAGCTCTGAAAAAGCTGAAAAATCAACTCACAGAAAAGAAGGTCCCAGAAGAGATTAATAAGAAAAACAGAGAAAACATCAACACAAATATAAACATATCACAATGGCAGCACTGAACACATACCTATCAATAATCACAATGAACATAAAAAGACTGAATGCTCCAGTAAAGAGACATTGTGTGACATCTTGGATCAAAAGACATCACCCATCCATATGTTGCCTACAAGAAACTCACCTTAGACTTAAAGACAGGAACAAATTGAAAATTAAAGGATGGAAGAATATATATCAAGCTAACAATGAACAAAGAAGAGCAGGAGTGACAATACTAATCTCATAAATTTTAATGTAAGATGGACAAAGATGAACACTATTTATTGCTGAAAAGTTCAGTACAGAAGCAAGACTTAACTATATTAAACATTTACGTACCTAATACTAGAGTACCTAAAAATGTTGAAGAAACACTGACTACATTCAAAAAGGAGATAGATCACTCCACAATAATAGGGAGAGACTTTAACACTCCACTCTCAATATTGGACAGATCATATAGAAAAAAGCTCAATAAAGATATAGAAGACCTTATTGCCACAATTAACCAAATAAACCTCATCAATATACACAGAACTTTCTATCCATCAGCAGACAACTACACCTTCTTCTCCAGTGCACCTGGAACATTCTCCAGAATAGATCATGTGTTAGGACATAAAGCAATTCTCAACAAAATCCATACCATTGAATTAATGCAAAGCATCTTCTCAGATCATAAAGCCATAAAAGTCAAAATCAATAGCAGAAAAGAAAAAGATAGAAAGTGGGACTTTGGGAAATTGAACAACATCTTGCTTAAAAAACCATGAGTTATAGAAGAAATCAAGGATGAAATAAAGAAATTCATGGATTCAAATGAGAACGAAAACACTTCCTACCAGGGATAGAGCCAAAGCAGTACTCGGAGGTCAGTTTATCTCTGAAAATGGACACATCTGGAAGGAAGAAAGAAACCAAACTAAAGAACTAACCCTACAGCTTGAACGAATAGAAAGAGAACAACAGAAGCCCTGAGGCACCAGAAGAAAACAGATCATAATTATTAGAGGAGAACTAAATGAATTAGAGAATAGAAAAACAACTGAAAAAATTGAAAAGACCGAAAGCTGGTTTTTTGAAAACATCAACACAATCAACAAACCACTGGCTAAACTTACTAAAGAAAAATAGAAAAGGAAACAAATAACCCAAATAAGAAATAACAGGGGTGTTGTCACAACAGATCCAACAGAAATCAAAAATATCATAACAGAATACTATGTAAGGCTGTACTCTAACACACCAAAAAACCTAGAGGAAATGGACAAATTATTTCATTCTTATCACCTACCCAAATTATCAAATGGTGATGCAGAACAACTTAATAAACCCATCACAAAGGAAGAGATTGAAAATGTCATCCAAAATCTGCGAAGCAAAAAAAACCCGGGCCCATATGGCTTCACCACAGAATTCTACCAAGCTTCGGTAACGAGTTATTTCCAAAACTAATGAGACTATTTCACAGTATAAAAAGGGATGGAATACTCCTAAATTCATTCTATGAAGCCAGCATAACCATGATATCAAAGCCAGGGAAAGACCCAACAAAAAAGGAGAAATACAGATTAATATCACTCATGAATCTAGGTGCAAAAATCTTCAGCAAAATTCTTGCCAATAGCATATCCGAAAAATAACCCATCATGAACAAGTTGGATTCCTACCAGGGATGCAAGGCTGGTTCAACATCAGAAAAACAATTAATGTGATTAACCACATAAATAACACAAAAGACAAAGATCACCTGATTTTCTCCATTGATGCAGAAAAGGCATTTGATAAAGTCCAACATCCATTAATGCTAAAAACTCTCAGCAAAATAGGAATAGATGGCAAATTCCGCAATGCAGTAAGGGCCATTTATATAAAGCCAATGGCTTACATCATCCTGAGTGGAGAGAGACTGAAAGACTTTTCCTTGATAGGATAGGATAGGAACTAGACAAGGATGCCCACTCTCACCTCTCCTATTCAACATTGTACTAGAATTTCTAGCCACAGCAATTAGACAAGACCAAGAAATAAAGGGCATCTGCACTCCAAAGAAGAAGTCAAAATCTCCCTATTTGCAGATGATATGATTGTACACGTGTAGAATCCCAAAGAATCCATCAGTAAACTACTCAAACTAATAGAAGAGTTCAGCAAAGTCTCAGGACACAAGATAAACATAAGTAAATCAGTAGGATTCCTTTATACCAAATGAGACTGTTAATGAAGAAATCATCAAAGCAATATCATTTACTATAGCCCCTAGAAGATAAAATATCTTGTAATTAATCTAACCAGAGAAATAAGAGACCTTAGCAAAGAGAACTACAAGCTCTTACTAAAAGAAAATAAGAGAAAGTTACATAAATGGAGAAGCCTACCCTCCTCATGGATAGGAAGACTTAATATTGGGAAAATGTCTATTTTATCCAAAGCCATCTACTTATATAGTGCAATCCCAACACAGGTACCAGTGTCATTTTTTAATGAGCTGGATAAGCAAATCACAAATTTTCTGTGGAAATGGAAGAAGCCCCGGATAAGTAAAGCACTACTAAAGAAGAACAACACACTGGTAGGCCTCTCATTACCTGAATTTAGAACCTATTACACTGTCAAGGAGTCAAAACACCCTGGTACTGGTACAAAAAGAGACAGATAGAACAATGGAACAGAATTGAGACCCCAGAGATGACACCATCTGCCTATGAACAGTTGTTATTCGACAAAGGTCCTAATACTTTAAACTGGGGTAAAAACAAAATCTTCAACAAATGGTGCTGGCAAAATTCAATATCCATCTGCAATAAATTGAAACAAGACTCATATCTCGCACCTTGTACAAAAACCAATTCAAACTGGATGAAAGAGCTAAATATCAAATCTAAAATGATAAAGTTCATCGAAGAAAAAGTGGGAACAATAATGGAAGTTTTAATACACAACGCAGACAGACTTCAAAATCGGTCAAACAAACCGCAATCAACAGAAGAGAAAATAGACAAATGCGAACTATTAAGCATCAAATATTTTTGCTCATTGAAAGACTTTACTAATAGAATTAAAAGGCCACCTACAGAACGGGAAAAATTATTTGACATCTACATGTCAGACTGACGCCTGATCTCCAAAGTCCATAAAGTACTACAAAATATCAACAAGAAAAATCATCCAATTGAGCGACAGACGGGCAAAGGAGATGAACAGACACTTCTCTAAAGGGGATATCCAGGCAGCCAAAAGACACTTGCATATATGCTCACGATCTTTAGCTATTAAAGAAATTAAAATCAAAACTACCATGAAATCCCATCTCACCCCAACAAGGGTGGCCATGATCCCAAAACGCAAAACAACAAATGCTGGAGAGGCTGTGGAGAAATTGGAACTCTCCTACACTGCTGGTGGGATTGCAAACTGGCCCAACCTCTTTGGGAAGCAGTCTGGTCCTCCCTTAAAAAACTGGATAGAGATATCCCATTTGACCCAGTAATTCCACTACTTGGAATATATGCTACTGAATCAAGGCCATTCACACCAACTGATACAGGCACACCGATGTGTATCGCAGCACAGTCCACAACAGCAAAAAGATGACATCAACCCAGATGCCCAACAACAGAGGAATGGTTAGGTAAACTATGGTATATGTACTCAATGGAACAGTATGCAATGATAAAGCACAACGATGATTTCAAGAAACATCTCATAATCTGGTTACAACTGGAGGACATTATGTTGAGTGAAAGTAGTCAAGGACAAAAGGACAAGTATTGTATGAGACCCCTATGATAAGAACTTAAAATCAGACTCCTGCCTGGAAGAAGAGACTCTTTGATGGCTCCAAGGGTGGGGAGAGAGGAGGGTTTAGATTAGATAGTTTTTAGAAATTTGGTTGGGTGAAATTGGTGACAGCACACATTAGTAAGAAGATCAATATTTACTGGACTTCAACACAACTTGTGTACTCCTCCCATCTTAACCCAATGTTGCAAGGACAGAGTAGCTGGGGTGAGGGGCCAGGCACCATGCTCTCAGGTAAAATTGAGGCCATTTGGCACAACTAGTGTTTTGCTCATGTGGACTCTCTGTACCACACACTGGTGAGTGGAATCTGGGGTCTTAAAAACTGCCATGCTGCCATCTGAGGGTACAGAAAATGGTCCCAACTCAGCAGAAATGGATAATCATCGAGGTCCATAACAACCTCGGGGAAAGAGAATACAGGTGAATGGGACCTGGATGGGCTACCCCCAAGTGATAGCCACAATGGAGCATACAAAGTTGAGACTTACCGGCTACAAAAGAATAAAAAGGGGTATACCCTGAGATCTCCACTAAAAGACTGCAATTGATGGTCCAGGGGCTTTGAGGTTCCCCTGGGAAAGTGGCTCCTGGCCCTGATGCTGCCCCTGTCCATAAATCACAAAGAAGATAAACTCTTTTGCAGCAATTAATTGGACTTAGTGATGCAGAGTGACCATATTTTGTGGGCACTGTATGGTTCTATGCATTTATAGGATGTTGTCCTGTGACCTCATACTGGAGGAGGCAGAATGGGTGGAGAGGAGGGGATAGGAGACTGTTGGGAGGATAGGATATGTATGGAGCTGAGAGCAAGAGTGTGCTGTCACTTGGTGGAGAGAGCAGTGGGAGCTGCACACAGGTGAGCATGCAAATTTATATGGGAATGTACATTTTCATTCAATCATCATTATCATCGTCATAAAAAACTTAGAAAAGAAAAAGAGGAGAGGAAACAGAATCCAAATATGAAATGAGATGGGAGATGTCACAACAGACCCTACTGAAATAAAAAGTATCACAGAAGGCTGTACTGTAACAGATTTGGAAACTTAGAGGAAAGGCACAAATTTCTAGATTCATATCACCTACCAAATTTATCTCAAGGAGAAGTGGGAAAACTTAATAAACCCATCACAAAGGAAGAGATTGAAAAGGTAATTCAAAAACTACTAACTAAAAAAAGTCCTAGCCCAGATGGCTTCACCAGAGAATTCTACCAAACTTTTAGAGACAAATTAACTCCAAGCCTACTGAAACTATTTCACAGCATATAAAGGAACCTAAGCTCAAAAGTCTTCATAAAATCCTAGTTGATAGAGTTCAGCAAGATATCAAAAAAATTAATTCATCATGACCAAGTTGGATTCATACCTGGAATGCAAGGCTGGTTCAACATCAGAAAAACAATGTGATAAACCTCATAAATAGCAAGACAATATTATTGTATATGCAGAGAATCCTAAATAATTAGTAAGTAAACTACTGGAACTAATAAAAGAGTTCAGCAAAGTATCAGGATGCAAGAAAAACATAAGTAAATCAGTAGAATCCTTTATACCAACAAAGGAATCATCAAAGAAGAAATCATCAGATCAATATCATTTCCTACATCCTCCAAGAAGGTAAAATATCTAGGAACATATCTAACTAGAGAAAAAAGAGACCTATACAGAGAGAACTACAAGAACTTACTGCAAGAAATCAAAAGACATATAAATGGAGAAACCTCCCCTGTACATAGATAAGAAGACTTAATATTGTTATAATGTCTATTTAACCCAAAGTGATCTAAATATACAAGGCAAACCCAATATGAATTCCAGTGTCTTCTTTTAATGAGATAGAGAAACAAATCATCAACTTTTTAGGAAGAGAAGAAACTCCTGATAAGTAAAGTACTCTTGAAGAAGAGGAACACAGTGGGAGGCCTCACACTGCCAGACCTTAGAACCTATTAGACAGCCACAGTAGTCAAAACAGATTGATGGAACAGAGTTGAGATCCCAGAGAAGTCACCATACTCTTATGAATCACTGATATTTTACAAAGTCCTTAAGATTGTAAACTGAGGTAAAAACAGTCTCTTTAACAAATGGTGCTGGCAAAATTGGATATCCATCAGCAAAAAACTGAAACAAGACCCATATCTCACACCTTACACAAAAACTAACTCAAAAAGGACCTAAATATCAAACCTAAAAAGTTAACAACCAAACGTTAACAAGAAAAAATACGGTCAACAATGGAAGTTCTAATACACAGCTTAGACAGACTACAAACTCTGAGAAACAAAGCACAGTCAACAGAAGAGAAAATAGATAAATGGGACCTATTAAGAATCAAATACTTCTGCTCGTCCAAAGATTTATCAAAAGAGTCAAAGGACAACCCATAGAGTGGGAAAAAATATTTGTGAACTATGTGTTGGACTGACATCTGATCCCCATAATCTAGAAAGTACTGTAAAATATCAACAAGAAAAAGGTAAATAGCATAATTAAGTAACTGACAAAGGATATGGACAGATGCTTCACCAAAGAGGACATCAGGCATACAAAAGACACGTGAGGAAATGCTCACGATCATTAGCTAACACAGAAATCCAAATCAAAACTACAATGAGTTACCATCTCACACTGACATTATTGGTCATAATCCAAAAAACAGAAAACAACAAATGCTGGACCGGCTGTGGAGAGATCAAAACTCTCCTACACTATTGGTGGGATTGCAAAATGATACAACCTCTTTGGAAAGCAATTTGGGACTTCCTTTAAAAGCTGGAAATAGATATACCATTTGACCCAGTAATTCCACTGCTTGGAATATATCCTATAGAAACAAAGGCTGTCACATGAACAGATACATGCACATGAATATTTATTGTAGCACAGTGCACCATAGAAAAAGATGGAGTCAACCTAGATGCTCATGAACAGATGAACAGATAAACTATGGTACACATACAGAATGGAACACCATGCATTGATAAAGAACAATAATGATTTTAGGAAGCATCTCATAACCTAGTTTCAGTTGGAATACATTATCCTGAGTGACATCAGTCAGCAACAAAGGACAAACATTGCATGAGACCTGTGTTATAAGGACTTATAAATAGACTTATGTTCAGAAGAAAAGACTCTTTGATGTCTACAAGGGTGGGGAGAGAGGGAGTGGATTGGTCATCAATTAGACAGTTGATCAAAATTGGGTTAGGTGAAAGTAGTGGCAGCATGCAGTGGAAAGTAGACCAACTTAACTGAACTTTACCATAAGCTGAAAGCTCTTCTAATGCAACTCACTAGTGCAAGGATAGAGTAGCAGGTGTAGGCATTTGGGGAAAATGCTCTTGGAGAACACTGAGGCCAACTGGCATAACCAGCCTATTGCTAAGTGTCTTCTGCACCCTATACTTATGACATCTGGAGTCTTAAAAGGCAACAAGCTGCCATCTGATGTACACCGAATTGCCCCAACTCATCTGGAACAGATGACAACCAAGAACAACAAAGACATAAGGAAAAAAGCACTCAAGATGCAGAAAGACGCATGTGAATGGAAGACTGTATCAACATGTGACCAGAAGAACCAGATGGTGCCCAGCCACCCCTAAAGACAGCCATGATGGATCACACAATGTAGAGTCCCTGTGGAACACAATAAAAAGATGGGTGAAGCTCAAGAACTCTGCTAAATGTCCAGAATGGATGGTCCAACTGCCTGCAGGATTTCTTGGGAACATGGCCCCTAGACTTACTGCTACCACTGACCAGAAAATACTACTGAGGTCAACTCTTCTGACAAAAATGGACTGGACTTGGGGACACAGTGTGACCATATGATGTGTATACTTTATGGTTCTATGCACTTATAGGATCCTATCCTATCCTACTAGTCTCTTTCTAGATGGGAGAGAAGAGAATGCAGAGGAGGGGACAGGAGCTTGTTAAGAGGATACAACAAGTACAGATAGAAAAGGAGGAGTGTGCTATCATTGGGCAAGAAGAGCAGAAGTAGCAGCATATAGGCAGATACGAAAAATTAACTTGGATTGTGTTCTTTCACTTAATCACAATAGAAAAAGAAAAAGAACAGACTTGATGATCTGACAGACAGGAGGGTCCCCTGAAGACATGGCTTCCAGACTGTTGGCCCAGAGCTAAAACCAGTCTCAAAGCCAGTTCATTAGATGAAGATTGAACTTGACTTCAAGACATAAATTGATACAAGTGAAGAGTGTGCTTCTTGACTTAAGTATATACATGAGGCTAACTGAGCAGTTGTTGTCCAGAGTCAAGATGAGAGGGTAGAGAGGGACAGGAACTACTTGAATGGACACAGAAAATACAGGGTGGTAAGGAGAAGCATACCGTCACAAGGTGGAGAGAGCAGCTGTGCGTGGTAGTGGTCATGAGCTTTGTATGACAAATTGACTTGGACTGTGAACTTTTACTTAGAGCACAGTAAAATGTTTTTTCAGACATTGGTTCCTTTAGGAAATGTGCCTATCATAAAGTTAAAAATGGAAGCAAACATGCAAACAACAGAAAGTAATTCTTAACAGTGCTAAGTAAATGGATGCAAATCATAGATTGGTCAATTGTGTACAAGCTGGTCTGATCTTATGATATTGCTTAGATTCTCAAATATGCAAAACCTCATTTATAAAATTAGCACAACAGTAGTATCTATTTCATAAGTTTATTTGAGGATTAAATGAGATTCTGTAAGTAAATCATCTAGTACAGTATTTAGTATAGTAAACAACCAAACTATTAAAAATTGGCCAAGTGCCGTCGAGTCGGATGGGGTCAGTTCTACCCTGGCCCCTAGGGTTGCCATGAGTCGGATTAAAAATTAGCTACTTTTAATTTTTCAGAACTCTATGGGGCAGTTCTACTCTGTCCTATAGGGTCACTATGAGTCAGAATTGACTCAATGGCTGTGGTTTGGTTTTTTTGGTATTATTAATTTAATATGCAAATCCTAGGCTTTCATGTTGGAAACCTGCTTCTTAAGTATCATTCTAATTTTGATCTTTACAATTCAAGAGCAAAAATTTATTCTTTTTACTAGATATTTTAAGAATCTTATGTTGTTTACTTTGCAATTCACTTAGAAATCTTCTTATTCCTGTTTCTTGCAGGAAAATATTATTTATTTCGTGATGGATCGATATTTAATTTTTCTATTAGTTCCCATAAAATGAACATCCTTAAATTGTATGTTTCTTGAACTTTCTCATGTGTGTGTATGTATGTGTTTGTAACAGACAGATAAACATACAAAAATATGTTTACCTTCCCATGACTGTCCACTAGGCTAAACTTTCTTAAGGATGTTGCCTCTGCCTTATTCATGGCTATACCCCAATATCGAATGGCACATATAGCAAGCACACAGTACCAATACAGTACCCTTGTGAATATACATAAATCTAAAGAGAAGAGCAGATACAAAGAATAAAATGTTGGTGTACAGAAAGGTGGAGAGTAACTAATCAGACTGTTTCTTTTGAGCAATTGCAGACAAGAATGGTTTTTTTTGCTACACTTGTCCATAACTGCTATGGTAGACCCTAAGCATTCGTAACTGCAGCACATAAAAAAATGGGGGAAAGGATTTCTAGGCTACAAAGCCACTTTCTTTTCTGTGCTGAACAAAGTCTACGTTTTTGTTGTTACAATGAAGTCAGCCCACAATTCATGATGATGTCATGTAAAACAGAAGTAAATGCTATCTGGTTTTGTGCCATTTCCATGATTGACTGAAGATAAAATCATTATCATCCAGAGTTTACAATGACAGATGTTTGGAAATAGATCTCCAGACTTTTCTTCTTATTCTGTCTTAGTCTGGAATCTCTGCGTAAACCTGTTCAGCAGTACAGCAGCACAAAAACCTATACTGAACAATGAGTGGTAGACGTACGTGAGACGCAATGGCCAGAAATTGATTGTTCAACTTAGCACAGATCAGTTCAGCAGTTTGGTTAAGATCCCACGCAGCCTCTGACATCTCTCCATTAAACTTCAGTCCCTTTTAGATGTCACCAATGATCAAGTCAGCTACTTGACAGAAGACCTGGAGAAGGCTGCCTACCTGAACTACTTGTTCAACAAATTATATGTCATTTTATTGTCATTGATAGAGTAATTTCAAGCATGGACTTGGTCAGTCCTTTTCTCTCATTCTGTATTTGAGGAGTATGTTAATTTAGGAATTTTTAATGCTCTCTTTTGTTAAGTCAAAGATTTATTTAAAAATACTTGGAAGGCATTTCTTCTGCAAGTATGTCACATTTGCAAGGTTTAGCAAAACCAACCTGCGAGATATCACTCAAGTTAAATTTAACTTTTGCACCTTTATTTTCTCAGCTTTAAAATGACAGAAGTTGACAGTACAAACTAGGTGTTCTTCTGGTTCAACACCTCCATGAATTTAAACCGATTACTGGAGCTGTGTACTTTATTCAAAAGCAGCATACAGCTCAGAGAATTTCCCTGACAAGTTCTCTTGTTTCACTTTATCTATAAATTATGGCTTTTTTCACTAACAAATTTTATACTTGCATTACACTTTTAATTTGCTGTATAGTTGTAAGTTCTGTATTGTTAATCGATCTTCATTAAAAAAAAAATTAATAATAAAATAACCTTTCCATGGAGTCCTGACTCATAGTTGCCATGGTTGAGGAACAGAAGAACTAGTAAAAACTGGGTACCTTCATTGCATTCTGGTCATATGGTAGGTACTTTTAACACATGGCATCTGATTTATCCACTAAGACAAGCACAAAAATTAAGTATTGCTGACTTCGTTTTACAGAAACAACATGTCCTCTGGAAAA
Source organism: Heterohyrax brucei (assembly GCA_028571685.1). Lineage (NCBI taxonomy): Eukaryota > Metazoa > Chordata > Mammalia > Hyracoidea > Procaviidae > Heterohyrax > Heterohyrax brucei. The sequence goes on along the minus strand of CM053146.1, from coordinate 5,927,260 downwards.
AATTGATGTCATATGGTCATACAACTAAAAAGTGACAAGAGATTAAAATTCAAAACCAAAACCAAACTGAGTTTTCTTGTTTTATGCCGCAATAAGAACGCTGTTGTGAGTTTGAATCTGGATTTGTGAGAGCAAGTATTGCTAAACTTAGGTATTTTTTAATTGAACTGAGATAATTGTAATTTTAATGACATTTTAATTAATGACATTTTAATAAACTACCTGGTATAATAAACTACCTACAGCTGGACAGTGATCAAATCTATTCTTGAGATAGTCTCTAGAACTCCAGAATAGTTATATATCATTGAACACTATCGAGCAAAGACTAGATGAGCTGTGGAATGACGTTAAGGACATCATACAAGAATAAAACAAGATGTTACTTTTACTTTATATATTGCATTGTGCTTTAAGTGAAAGTTTACAGTCCAAGTCAGTTTCCCTCATAAACCTGCCCCATACACCACTGTAGAAGTCCAGTTGCTTTCTCCATCCTGTAACAGCATACTCCTCCTTTCTACCCTGTACTTCCCACATTTATTCAATCAAATCCTGTAGCACTCCATCATCTCATCTCAAGTCTGGACAGGAGCTGCTCACACAGCCTCATGTATATGTATAAGACATGAAGCACACTCTTCACCAGAATCACACTGTATCTTATAATGCAGTCCCATCTTTGTCTGCAGAGGTGACTTCTGTGCTGGTTTCAACTCTGGGCTAGCAGAGAATTTAGGGGCCATATCCTCAGGAGACCCTCCAGTGTGTCATACCATCAACTCTAATCTTTTAATAGAGCTAGAGTTCCGCACACTTGTTTTTTTCCCACTACATCGGGGACTCAACATTGTGTTCCCTGGAAGGGCAGTCATTGATGGTGGTTGGGAACTATCTAGTTCTTCTGGTCTCGTGCTAATGTAGTCGCTAGATCACACGGCAACTTCTGTCTCGAAGCTCACACATTCCTCATGTCTTTGATGTCCTTTATTCTCTTCTACTCCAGGTGGATTAGGACCAATTGATGCCACTTATACAGTCTCTTGCTAGCTTTTAAGACCCCAGACTCCACTCACCAAAGTGGGATGCATAACATTTTCTTAAAAGAAAATATATTTAGTTATGCAAATTGACAGAGATATCCCCCAGAATTATAATTCCCAGACCTCTGCCCTGCTATTCTGTCCTTCAAAATGTTAGGTTGTACTTAAGAAACCTCTTAGATTTTGCTGTAGTCCACCTGTGCTAATCTCCCTTCTGCTGTGGGCTGTCACTCTCTTCACCTGACCCAATTCTCAACTATGATCTAATCTATAAAAACAACTCTCCTTCCCTCCAAGCCCTTGTATCCATCAAAGTTTATTTTCTTCTATGTTTAAACCTTTTCTTGATTTCTTATAAAAATGTTCTCATACAATATTCGTCCTTTTGAAACTAACTAGTTTCACTCAGCATGTCTTCCAGATTTCTCTATGTTATGAGATGTTTCCTAAGATAATTGTTATTCTTTATCATTGCTTAGTATTCCATTGAATGAATATGCCATAATTTGTTTATCCATTCATCTATTGATGGGGACCTAGGTTGATTCCATATTTTTGTTATTGTGGACAGTACTGCAATAAGCATTCATGTGCATGTTTCTATTTATTTGGCAGCCCTTATTTTTCTAGTATGTACTGCAAGAAATGGGATTGATGGATCATTTGGTATTTGTATTTCTAGCTTCTTAAGAAAGTGTGAATTCAGTGTAGAAAGTGCTTGTACTATTTTCCTTTCCTACTGGCAGTGTAGAAAGGTTCTAGTCTCTCCATAAGCTCTCCAACATTTATTCTTTTTTTAATTAATATCAGCCTCTTTGGAGTGAGATTGTATTTCACTGTAATTTTGATTTGGATTTCTGTATAGTGTCTCTATGTGTCAGAATAGACTGGATAGCTCTGAGTTTGGCAGGGGTTTAATTACACGTAGTTGTTAGCTGCATGAATGTCTTCTTTGGTGAAATGCCTATTCATGTTCTTTGTCTATTTTTTTTTGAATTTTTCATTTAATATAACTGAGTGAAAATGTACACTCCCATATAAATTTACATACCAACCTATATGCAGCTTCCACTGCTCTTCCTGTCCGGGGACAGCACACTATTCCTCTCTGCTCCATACATGTCTCGTTCTCCCAACAGTCTCTTTTTTCCCTCCTCTCCACCCACTCTCCTTCCTCCAGCCAGAGGTCAGCAGGATGACATCCTATAGATGTATAGAACCATAAAGTGCATCCAATATATGGTCACTGCATCGCCAAGTCCAATCCATTCCTGTCCGAAGTGTGGACCTTCGTAATGATTTATGGTTAAGGGCAGCATCAGGGCGAGGGGCCATGCTCCCAGGGGAACCCTGAAACCACTGGACCATCAATTGAGGCCTTTTAGTGGGGATCTCAGGGTGCACCCCTTTTTTTTCTTGTGTCGACAGTGAAACTCAACTTAGGGAGCTCCATCGCAGCTATCACTGGTGATGGCCAGGCACCATCTGGTATTCTGGACCCAAGTCGATGTAAGCACCCACTCTTGTGGGTCTCTTTGTCTTCTGGGTTATCTTTCCCCCATGTCATTTTGGTCCTCAGTAAGCATCTGTTCCTGCTGAGTTGGGACCATTTGCCGTGCCCTTGGATGGCAGCTTGGCAGCTTTTAAGACCCGAGACACCACTCACCAACTTGGGGTGCAGATAGCCCTCTTAGCAAAATGCTAGTTGAGCCAATTGGTCTCGCTTTCGCCTAAGAGCATGGTCCCCCGCCCCCTGCCCCAGCTACTCTATCCTTGCACTATTGGGTTAAGATGGAAGGAGTACTCATGTTATGTTAAGTCCACTTAATATTGTTCTTATTTCTAATGTGTGCTACACCGAATTCACCCAACCAGATACCTAGCAACTATCTAATCTAAACCCTCCCCACTCCCTCCCTCCCCTCCCTTGTAGTTGTCAAAGAGTCTTTTCTTCTATACACAAGTCTGTTTTTGAGATCTTATCATAGAAGTCTCTTACAGTATTTGCCCTTTTGTCGCTGACTACTTTCACTCAACATAATGTCTTCCAGTTGAAATCATGTCATGAGATGTTTCTCGAAGTCATCGTTGTTCTTTATCATTGCATAGTGCTCCATTGAGTATATATATCATAGTTTACCTATCCATTCTTCTGTTGTTGGGCATCTGGGTTGATTCCATCTTATTGCTATAGTGGACAGTGCTGCAATAAACATTCTGGTACATGTGTCCATTGGTGTGAAAGGCCTTGATTCTGTAGGATATATTCCAAGTAGTGGAATTACTGGGTCAAATGGTATATCAATATCCACTTTTTTAAAGAAGAGCCAGATTGCTTTCCAAAGAGGCTGGACCATTTTGGAACGACACCAACAGTGTAGGAGGGTTCCACTTTCTCCACAGCCTCTCCAGCATTTGTTGTTTTGTGTTTTTTGGATTATGGCCAATCTTGTTGGGGTGAGATGGTATCTCATTGCCATCTTGATTTGAATTTCTTTAGTAAATAAGATCGTGAACATGTCTGCATGTGTTTTTTGGCTGCCTGGATCTCTTCTTCAGTGAAATGTCTGTCCATCTCCTTTGCCCATCGCTTAATTGGATGGTTTATCTTCTTCTTGCTGACATTTTGTAGTATCTTATAGATTATGGAAATCAGGCGTCGGTCTGACATAGAGTTTCCAAATATTTTTTCCCATTCTGTAGGTGTTCTTTTAATTCTATTAATAAAGTCTTCAGATGAGCAAAAGTGTTTAATTCTTGGTAGATTCCATTTACCTATTTTCTCTTCTGATGATTGTGGTTTGTTTGACAGATTTTGGAGTCTGTCCATATTGTGTATTAAAACTTCCATTGCTGTTCCTACCTTTTCTTGGGTGAGCTTTATTGTTTTAGGTTTGATATTTAGGTCTTTGATCCAGTTGCAGTTGGTTTTTGTATAAGGTGTAAGATATGGATCTTGTTTCAATTTCTTGCAGATGGATATCCAATTTTGCTAGCACCATTTGTTGAAGATACTGTTTTTACCCCAGTTTAATGTCTTAGGGCCTTTGTCAAATATCAGCTGTTCGTAGGCAGATGGTGTCATCTCTGGTGTCTCAGTTCTGTTCCACTGATCGATCTGTCCGTTCTAATACCAGTACCAGGCTGTTTTGACCATTGTGGCAGTGTAATATGTTCTAAAGTCAGGTAATGAGAGGCCTACTAGTGTGTTCTTCTTTAGTAGTACCTTGCTTAACTGGGGCTTCTTCCCTTTCCAATGAAAATTGGTGACTTGTTTTTCCATCTCATTAAAAAATGTCACTGGAACTTGTATTGGGATTGCATTATATAAATAGATTGCTTTGGGTAAAATAGACATTTTCACAATGTTATGTCTTCCTATCCATGAGCAGGGTAGGTTTTTACATTTATCTAAGTCTCTCTTAGTTTCTTGTAGTAAGGGCTTTTGGTTCTCTTTGGAAAGGTCTGTTATTTCTCTAGTTAGATTAATTCCTAGGTACTTTATCTTTTTAGGGGCTATCGTAAATGGTATTGATTAGATAATTTCTTCCTTAACAGTCTCGTTGTTGGTATAAAGGAATCCTACTGATTTACTTATGTTTATCTTGTATCCTGAGACTTTGCTGAACTCTTCTATCAGTTTGAGTAGTTTACTTACAGATTCCTTGGGATTCTCTGCATATACAATCATATCATCTGCAAACAGGGAGATTTTAACTTCCTCTTTGCCAATGCAGATGCCCTTTATTTCTTGGTCTTGTCTAATTGCTCTGGCTAAAACTTCTAGCACAATGTTGAATAGAAGAGGTGAGAGTGGGCATCTTGTCTAGTTCCTGATCTAATGGGAAAGTCAGTCTCTCTCCATTCAGGATGATGTGGGCAATTGGCTTTGTATAAATGGCCCTTATTGTGTTGAGGAATGTACCGTCTATGCCCATTTTGCTAAGAGTTTTTAGCATGAATGGTTGTTGGACTTTATCAAATGCCTTTTCTGCATCAATGGAGAAAATCAGGTGATCTTTGTCTTTTGTGTTATTTATGGGGTTAATCACATTAATTGTTTTTCTGATGTTGAACCCGCCTTGCATCCCTGGTATGAATCCCACTTGGTCATGATGGATTATTTTCTTGCTATGTTGTATTCTATTGGTGAGAATTTTGTTGAAGATTTTTGCATCTAGATTCATGAGTGATATCTGTCTGTAGTTCTCTTTCTTTGCAGGGTCTTTCCCTGGCATAGGTATCATGGTTATGCTGTCTTCATAGAATGAGTTTGGGAGTACTCCATCCCCTTCTAAACTGTGAAACAGTTTCGGTAGTATTGAAGATAACTCTTCTCTAAATGCTTGGTAGAATTCTGCCGTGAAGCCATCTGGGCCCGGATTTTTTTTAGGTTGGCAGTGTTTTGATGACCTTTCAATCTCTTCCTTTGTAATGTATTTATTAAGTTGTTCTGCTTCACATTGTGATAATATGGGTAGGTTGTATGAGTCAAAGAATTGGTCCATTTCCCCTAGGTTTTCAAATTTGTTAGAGTACAGTCTTTCATAGTATTCTGTTATGATATTTTTGATTTCTGTTGCATCTGTGGTGACAACCCACCTCTCATCTCTAATTTGGGTTATGTGTTTCCTTTCCTGCTTTTTTTTTTTTTTAGTAAATTTAGCTAGTGGTTTGTCAATTTTGTTGATCTTCTCAAAAAACCAGCTTTTGGTCTTTTCAATTTTTTCAATTGTTTTTCTATTCTCTAATTCATTTAGCTCTGCTTTAATCTTTATGATCTCACTTCTTCTGGTGCCTGAGGGGTTCCTCTGTTGTTCTCTTTCTACTTGTTCAAGCTGTAGGGTTAGTTCCTTGATTTGGTTTCTTCCTTCCTTCAAGATGTGTGCATTTATGGAGATAAACAGACCTCTGAGCGCTGCTTTGGCTGTATCCCATAGGTTCCGGTAGGAAGTGTTTTCGTTCTCACTGGAATCCATGAATTTCTTTAATTCATCCTTGATTTCCTCTATAACCCATGTTTTTTTGAGCAAGATGTTGTTCAGTTTCCAAGAGTTCCACTTTCTATCTATGTTTTTCCTGCTATTGATTTCAACTTTTATGGCTTTATGATCTGAGAAGATGCTTTGCAGTAATTCAATGGTATGGATTTTGTTGAGCATTGCATTATGGCCTATCACATGGTCACTTCTGGAGAATGTTCCATGTGCTCTGGAGAAGAAGGTGTAGTTGTCTGCGGCTGGGTGGAAAGTTCTGTATATATCAATGAGGTTTAGTTGGTTAATTGTGTCAATGAGGTCTTCTGTATCTTTACAGAGCTTTTTTCTGGATTGTCTGTCTAGTATTGAGAGTGGAGTGTTGAAGTCTCCCACTATTATGGTGGAGTCATCTAACTCTGTTTTGAGTCTAGTCAGTGTTTCTTTGACATATTTAGTTGCTCTGATATTAGGTGCATAAATATTTAATAGTTAAGTTTTGCTTGTGTAATGAACCTTTCACCAATAAATAGTGCCCATCTTTGTCCATGATGGTGGATTTGACATTAAAATTGATTTTGTCTGAGATTAGAGTTGCCACCCCTGCTCTTCTTTGTTCATTGTCAGCTTGATATATATTCTTCCAACCTTTAATTTTCAGTTTGTTCCTGTCTTTAGGTCTCAAGTGAGTTTCTTGTAGACAACATATGGATGGGTCATGTCTTTTGATCCAAGATGTCACTGGATGTCTCTTTACTGGAGCATTCAGTCCATTCACATTCAATGTAATTATTGATAGATATGTGTTCACTGCTGCCATTGTGATAGGTTTACTTTTGTGTTGATGTTTTCCCTGTTGTTCTTATTAGTCTGTTATGGGACACTGTTTTGTGAGTTGATTTTTCACCTTTTTCAGAGCTGGTTTTGTGGTTGTTGAGACTCCTGTGTTACATTTCTTGAAATGATATGATACATCTTTGTTGTGCTTTACATCTGCCCCATGATCCCCCTTAATAAAATATATATAAACCCAATTGTAATTACTACCAGTCTTGTCATCTTCCTCTCCATCTGGAAGGACTATAACAACTGTAGTACATCCCTCTTTTTAATATGATGACACTATAGTTTTCATGATGATCACTGGATTGCTTCTTTCCTTAATAAAGCTGTGATTGACTTTGGAGCCTTCACTAACTGAGTAGAGTTTTGAGTAGTATGTCGTTGTAAAATATAAAGTTAGTGGTTTTGTTTTTCTAAGCCAGAGCCAAGAACTTCTTTCAGTATTTCTTGTAGTTTGAGTTTGGTTTTTACAAAGTCTCTGAGTTTCTGTTTATCTGGGAATGTATTAATTTCATTTTCGTATTTGAAAGATAGTTTTGCAGGATATATAATTCTTGGTTGGAAGTTCTTCTCTTTCAAGGCTTTGAATGTGTCATGCCACTGTCTCTGTGCCAGCATGGTTTCTGCTGAGAAATCTGAAGAGAGCCTACAGGGTTTCCCTCTGAATGTTAGCTTTGCCTTGAATCTTGCTGCCTTTAAGAGTTGCTGCTTATGTTTCATTTTGTTGAGCTTGATTATAATAAGTCTTGGAGTCTTTCTTTTGAGATCTATATTGGGGGGCGTATGATATTCACCTGAGGTGTCTATATTCTCTTCCTTCATCATTTCTGGGAAATTTTCTGTCAGCAGCTCAGCAACGATACTTTCTGTGTTCTCAGATGTTTCACCCTGTTCAGAGACTCCAGTTAATCGAAGGTTGTTTCTCTTAATAGAGTCCCACATACTTCTCAATGTTTCTTCATTTTTCTTGTTTCTTTTTTCTGATTTCTGCTCATAGATGCTGGCCTCAGTAGCTCTGTCTTCCAAGTCAGAAATTCTTTTTTCTATTCATTCCATTCTGTTTTCTTGACTTTGCATGGAAATTTCTGTCTTTGATTTTGTTCTTGATCTGTTGGATTTCAGAGTACTAGTGTTCCATCAGATCGAACAACTTGCTTAATTTTTCCTTTTGTTCTGCTGAATTCTGTATAAGTTCTAGAAGGGCTCTCTATGTAACCCTTTTGTATTCACTTTCTGATGCTTTCATAAAAGTTTCTTCATCTGGAGAACTCCTTGGTTGCTTTGTTTGGGAGCCTTATGAAGCCATGGCTGATTTCTTGTGTGCCACAAGTGTCTGTTGCTCTTTGGGACCCATGTGAGTATGCAGAGGCTGGAAAAGGTATTGTGAGGATTGACTGCAGATGTTTCTCTAGGCTGTCTTAAAATGTAAAGCAAAAGATATCTGACCACTTCACAAGTCAGTTAGGTTTTCAGGTGTAGAGTTCCCTCTTCTCAACAGGCAAAGTAAGCGCCACTATATCCAACCCCAGATGATACAAACTAGTTCAGAATACAGCAATGCTGCTGCCCTGTTGGCCTCTGCTGAGAGGACCTAGCCTTAGGCAACACTGGGTAGAGTACTGCTTTTCTGATAGAAAAGTGCTCTCCTGTGGGCAGGCTCTGGCTCCCAAGCTAAGAATTAGGTCCAGCTGCGGGCACTGTATCCAAGATGACGCCCTCCACACAGGCAGCAGACAGAAGGGCTAAAGGTGCTGAGAGGTAGTGATTCCTCTGATTCTGTTGCAGGACCCTCAAAGCAGGTGGCACTAGGTAAATTACTGCTTTTCTGTTGGAGAAGCACTGTCCTGTTTGCAGGCGCTGGCTCCCAGGCTAAGAATGAGGTCCCACTAGACTCTCCATATCCAACATGGCATCCTGCACACTGACTGCGAAACTCCGTGCAAACACCACTGAGGCAGACATAAAATGACAGGCTCAAAGTGGCTAGATTAACAGAGTCCCAAGCCTGGCTCTCAAAATATGGGAATTTCACCTGCCTGTTTCCCCAGCAGCGTGTCTGAGTCTAGCCACTAGGCAAGACCCTGCTCCACCTGCTGGCCAAGAAAGAGGAAAAAAAAAGTCAAAATGGTGCGTTTACCTTCAGTACATGAGAGCCAGGGATAGCCAGGAGTGGGAGTCAGCGTAAGAGAGGAGGTTTTTTGCTCAGTAGTCTGAAGTCCAAAGTAACAGCCCTGTGCCGTGTCCTGGGGCTGATTAGGTGACTAGAAGGCTCCCTTTGATTATCAGTTCAGGTCTTGGTTTCCAGAGGGATATAAGGAGACGTGGGCTTAGTCTGCCATCTTGACTCTGCCTCCTTTGTCTATTTTTTGCTTGGTTTATTTGGATTTTTCTTGTTGAGGTTTGTAGTACTTTGCACATTATGGATATTAGACACCAATCTGATTCATGGTAGCCAATTTTTTTTCCAGTCTGTCTGTTGTCTTTTTGTTCTTTTGGTTGAAATCTTTGGATAAGCACAAGTGTTTGATTTTTAAGAGTTCCCAGTTGTCTATTTTATCTTCTGGTGTCTGTGCATGGATATAACATTTTATAATCTGTTTATGCTGTGTGTTAGGTCTCCTGGCTTTGTCCCAAGTTTTTCTTCTGCTATCTTTGTTGTTTTAGATTTTATATTTAGGTCTTTGATCCATTTTGAGTTTGTATATATAGTGTGACATGTGGGTCTTGTTCACTTTTTTTTGCAGATGGATATCCAGTTACATTGACACAATTTGTGAAAGAATGTCTTTTCCCCAGTTCACAGACTTTGAGCCTTTGTCAAACAGCAGCTGCTAATAGGTGATGATGTTATATCTAGATTCTCAGTTCTATTCCACTGGTCTATATAATTGTTTTTGTACTGGTATTTGGGCAGTTTTGACTACCATGGCAGTGTAAAAACCAGTAAAACAAACCCACTGCCATCGAGTCGGGTCTGACTTATAGCAACTCTAGGGGTCAGAGTAGAGCTGCCACATAGAGTTTCCAATGAGCATCTGGCAGAGTTTAACTGTCTGTGTCTGGTTAGCAGACATAGCACTTGACCCACTACACCACTAGGGTTCTCACCATGGCAGGGTAACAAGTTCTAAACTCAGGTAGTGTGAGACCTCCCACTTTGCTGTTCTTCGGCAATGTTTTACTTATCTAGGGCTTCTTCTCTTTCTATGTAAAATTGGTGACTTGTTTCTCCATCTCATTAAAAAGTGCCATTGGTATTTGTATTGGGATTGCATTGTAGCTATAGATCATTTTGGGTAGAATACATATTTTCAGGATGTTAAGTCTTCCTATCCAGGAGAAAAGTAGGTTTCTCCACTTACGTAGGCCTTTTTTTTTTTTTTTTTTTGGAGTCTTGTAATAGAGACTTGTAATTTTCTTTGCATAGGACTTTTGTGTTTCTAGTCAGATTTATTTCTAAGAATTTGATCTTTGGGGAAGCTTCTGTAAATGGTAATGATTTGGTGATTTCCTCTTTGGTGGTCTCTTTGTTGGTGTAAAGCAATCCAACTGATTTATGTATGTTTATCTGATACCTGTTACTTTCCTGAATCCTTCTATTAGTTCAAGTATTTTTTTTTTCTTTTTGTAGATTCTGCAGGGTTTTCTGTGTATAAGATTATGTTACTTGCAAATAGAGGTACTTTTATTTCTTACTTACCTATTCGGATGCTTTTATTAAAAATAATAATTTTTTTATTGTGATTATGAAACAATTCAAATTTTCATGCCCACCTGTCCACAGCTCCCTCTGCTCTCCTCATCCATGACAGCAAACTCCTCCTTTCCATTCTATACATGTCGTATCCTCTTAACAATCTCTTGTCCCTTCCTCTCCACACTCTTCACTCCCCTCCAGTAGGAGGCCAGCAGTATGACATCCTGCAGATGCATAGAACCATAAAGTGTACACAGGATAAGTCACTCTGTATCTCCAAGTCTACTCCATTCCTATCTGAAGAGTTGACCTTGGGAATGATCTAGGATCATGGACAGCATCAGGTCTACAGGCCATGCTCCCAGGGGAACTCCCAGGGCTCTGATCATCAACTACAGTCTTTCAGTGACATTCCTATAGTGCACACCTTTTTTTCTCCTGTTGCCACTGGGACTCATCATGGTGAGCCCCATCTCGGCTGTCATTGGTGGTGGCTGGGCACCATATGGTTCTTCTGGTTACATGTTTATACAGTAACCAATTCATGTGGGTCTATTTGTCTTCTGGACTCTTCTTCCCTCATGTCATTATTGCCCTTGGTGATCATCAGTTCCAGCTGAATTGGGACAATCTGGTGTACCTCAGATGGAAGCTCGAGAGTTTTTGATACCGCAGGTGCCACTCACAAATATGGGGTGTAGAAGACTCTCTTAGCACTAGGCTAGTCATGCCAATCGGCCCCAATGTCCCCTGAGAACATGGACCCCGGGGTCCAACCCCTGCTACTCTGTCTTTGCAATATTGGGTTAAGATTAGAAGAGTTTTAAGGTTATGCTGAAATCCAGTTAAACTGATCTTCTTTCCAATGTGTACTGTCACTGATTTCACCCAACCACATTTCTATCAATTATATAATCTATAACCAACCCTCTCCCTCCCTGCTTCCCTTCCTTTGCAGCTGTCAAAGAGTCTTTTCTTCTGTACCTGAGTCTGTTTTCAAGTCCTTATACTAGGGGTCTTATACAATATTTATCCTTGTGCTGTTGACTGATTTCACTCAACATAATGTCTTCCAATTCAAACCAGATTATGAGATTTTTCTTAAAGTCATTATCATTCTTTATTATTGCATAGTGTTCTACTGAGTATATACACCATAGTTTATTTATCCACTCATCTATTGTTGGGCATCTGATTTGATTCCATGTTTTTACTATTGTGGACTGTGCTGCAATGAACATTTGTGTGTATGTATCTGTTTGTGTACCACCTTAATTTCTGAGGATATATTCTAAGTAGTAAGATTGTGGTGTCAAATGGTATATCTATTTCCAGCTTTTTAAGGAAGCTCCAAATTGCTTTCCAAAGAGGTTGTACTGTTTTGCAATCCCACCAGCAGTGTAGGAGAGTTCCAATTTCCTCACAGCCTCTAAAGCATTTGTTGTTTTATGTTTTTTTGGATGCTGGCCAACCATGTTGGGGTGAGATGGGATCCCATTGTAGTTTTGATTTGGATTTCTTTAATAGCTAATGATCGTGGACAATGCCTCATGTGTTGTTTGGCTGCCCAGATATCCTCTTTAGGGAAGTGTCTATCCATCTCCTTTGCCCATTGCTTAATTGGATTATTCACCCTTTTCTTGTTGATATTTTGTAATGCATTGTAGATTATGTAGATCAGACAATAGTCTGACATATAGTTGCCAAATACTCTCTCCCATTCTGTAGATGGTCTTTTAATTCTCTTGATGAAGCCTTTGAAAGGGCAAAAGTGTTTGATTCTTAGTAGTTCCCATTTATCTATTTTTTCCCTTTGTTTGTGATTTGTTTGTCAGATTTCGAAGTCTGTCTACCTTGTGTATGAAAACTTCCATTGATGATCCTATTTTTTCTTGGATGATCTTTATCGTTTTAGGTTTGATATTTAGGTCTTTTATTCAGTTTGAGTCAGTTTTTGTGTAAGGTATGAGATATGGGTCTTTTTTCAATTTTTTTTTTTGCAGATAGATATCCAATTTTGCTACTACCACTTGTTAAAGCGACTATTTTTACCCCAATTTACAGTCTTAGGGCCTTTGCCAAATATCAACTATTCACAGGAGGATGATGGCATCACTAGGGTCTCAACTCTATTCCATCACTCTATATATCTCTTTTTGTACCAGTACCAGGCAGTTTTGACTACTGTGGCAGTGTAATGTTCTAAAATCAAGCAGCAAGAGGCCTCCCAGTGCGTTCTTCTTCTTCAGTAGTGCTTTGCTTATCCAGGATTTCTTCCCCTTCCAAACAAAGTTGGTGATTTCTTTCTCTGTCTCATTGAAATGTGTCTCTGGAATTTGTATCGGCGTTGCAATGTGTATGTGGATGGCTATGGGTAAAACAGCCAATTTTACAATGTTAAGCCTTGCTATCCATGAGCAGGTAGGTTTCTACACTTATGTAAGTCTCTCTGAGTTTCTAGCAGTAGGGTCTTGTAGTTCTCTTTGTATAGATCTCTTATTTCTCTAGTTAGATTGATTCCTAGATATTTCCTCTTCTTGGGGGCTATAGTAAATGTTACTGATGTAGTGATTTCTTCTTGAATGATCTCTTTGTTGGTATAAAGCAGTTTATTCATTTACTTATGTTTATCTTGTATCCTGGTATTTTCCTGAACTCTTCTATCAGTTTGAGTAGTTTACTTATGGATTCTTTGGGATTCTCTGCATGTACAATCATGTCATCTGCAAATAGGGAGATTTTGACTTCTTCTTTGCAGGTGCAGATGCCCTTTATTTCTTGGTCTTGTCTAAATGCTCTGGCTAGAACTTCTAGTACAGTGTGGAATAGGAGAGCTGAGAGTGGGCATCCTTGTCTAGTTCCTGTTCTCAAGGGAAACTCCTTCAGTCTTTCTCTCCATTCAGGATGATGTAGGCAGTTAGCTTTGTATAAATGGTCCTTATTGCATTGAGGAATTTGCCATCTATTCCTATTTTGCTGAGAGTTTTTAGCATGAATGGGTGTTGGACTTTATCAAATGCCTTTTCTGAATCAGTTAGTAAGACCAGGTAATTCTTATCTTTTGTGTGATTTATGTGGTTGATCACATTGGTTTTATAGAGTTGAACAAGAATTGATTGCATCCCTGGTATGAATCCAACTTGATCATTATGAATTATTTTTTTGATATGTTGCTGAATTCTTTTGGCGAAGATTTCACTGATGATTTTTGCATCTAGGTTCATGAGTGATATTGATCTGTAATTCTCCTTTTTTGTGGGATCCTTCCCTAGCTTTGGTATCTGGGTTATGCTGGCTTCATAGAATGAATTTGGGAGTATTCCATCCCTTTCAATGTTGTGAAACAGTCTCAGTAGTATTGGAAATAACTCTTCTCTAAAAGCTTGGTAGAATTATGCAGTGAAGCCCTGTATAACAGGTCTTTTTTTGGTTGGTAACTTTTTTATGGTTTTTTTCAATTTATTTTGTGATGAGTTTATTCGTTGTTCCACTTCTCTTGTGATAATTGCGGTAGGTGATGTGAATCTAGGAATTTGTCCATTTCCTCTAGGTTTTCAAGTCTGTTACAGTACTATCTATTGTAGCATTCCGTTATGATAATTTTGATTTCTGTCAGATCCATTGTGACATCTCCCATTTCATTTTTTGTTCAGGTTATTTATTTCCTTTTCTGTTTTTCTTTAGTAAGTTTAGCCAACAGTTTGTCAATTTTGTTAATCTTTTCAAAAAATCAACTTTTGTCCTTATCAATTTTTTCAATTTTTCTTGATCTGTAATTCATGTAGTTCTGTTCAAATCTTTATGATCTGTTTTTTTCTGGTGTCTGAAGGTTTCCACTGTTGCTAGCTTTCCAGTTGTTCAAGCTGTAGAGTTAATTGTTTGGTTTGGGTCACTTTTTCCTTCCAGAAGTGTGCATTTATAGGGATAAATTTACCTCTGAGCACTGCTTTGGCAGTATTATGTAAGTTCTGGTAGGAAGTGTTTTATTTCTCATTTGAATCCATAAGTATCTTTGTTTCATCTTTGATTTCTTCTAGAATCCATGGCTTTTTTAGGAAGGTGTTGTTCAGTTTCCATGAGTACTCTTTTCTATGTTTTTTCTGCTATTGATTTCAACTTTTATGGCTTTATGGTCTGAGAAGATGCTTTGTAATAAATCAAGAGTTTGGATTTTGTTGAGATTTTCTTTATGTCATAACACATGATCTATTCTGGAAAATGTTCGATGTGCACTGGAGAAGAAGGTGTAGTTATCTGTTGATGGATAGAAAGTTCTGTGTATGTCAATGAGGTCTAATTGGTTCATTGTGGCAATAAGATCTTCTGTGTCTACTGAGCTTTTTTTCAAGAACATCTGTCCAATACTGAAAGAGGAGTGTTAAAGTCTCCCGCTAGTATTATAGAGTGATCTATCTTATTTATCAGTGTAATCCTTGTTTCTTTGATGTATTTAGATGTTCTAGTATTGGGTGCATAAATATTTAATATTGTTAAGTCCTGCTTGTATATTGAACCTTTCAGCAATAGTGTCCATCCTTGTCCACAATGTTGGATTTTACATTAAAATCTATTTTATCTGAGATTAGTATTGTCACATCTGCTCTTGTTTGTATATTGTTAGCTTGGTATATGTTATTTCATCCTTTAATTTTCAGTTTGTTCATATCTTTAAGTCTAAGGTGAGTTTCTTGTAAGCAACATATAGACAGGTTGTATCTTTTGATCCAAGCTGTCACTCATTGTCTCTTTATTGGAGTGTTTATTCCATTTACATTCAGTGCAATTATTGATAGGTATGTGTTTAGTGCTGTCATTTTGATTTATTTATTTTGGTGTTGGTGTATTCTCTGTTGCTTGTCATTTTATGTTCTGTGTCATTCTTGTTTATGGGTTGATTTTTCATCTTTTTCAGTGTTGGTTTTGTGTTTGTTGAGACTCCTGTGTTACATTTCTTGTTTTGATACACTGTATCTTTATTGTGCTTTATTGTACCCCTAAGGTTCTTCTTCTGTCTACCAGTCAAACAGGATGGCATCTGGTCAATCTGTCCCACTGCCATGAAACAACGGAATCTATGGTGGAGGTCCAAAAAGAAAGAGTGGAAGGGCTGTGTTGCTCTGAGTGGAGAGCTGAGCTCTCAAAGTGTGGCTATTCTACTCACTGATCACTTTAGCATTGCAAGTCTGCATAGCTGCTATTTGAGCCACTCCCCCATCTGCTGGTCAACAAAAAGAAAGTTAAAAACACCAGTTACCTTGAGTCCACAGTAGCTGGCCAATTCAACCAGAGTGGAGCTCAGCCAAAGAGAAGTAGTTTCTTGTTCAGTGGCATGCAGTCCAAACCAACAGCTTATGCCGTGTCCTAGGGCTCAATCGGTGTCCAGAAAGCTCTATTCAGTTATCAATCCAAGCCTTAGTTTTCAGCGGGAATTAAGGAAACCTTTGTCTAGCTCGCCATACTGACTCCACCCCCCCACCTCCTTTCTTAATCCTGTTATTTGCTTCCTTCTCCCCTCCTTTTATTTTCCTGTTGGGTTGGCCATGGTTTATCAATTTTGTTGATATTTTCAAACAAAAAAAAAATTGCTTTGGGTCTTGTTAAGTCTCTCAATCAGTTTTTCTATTTTCTAATGCATTTAGTTCTACTCTATATTATTTGCTTTATTCTGTTGCTTGGGGTGTTCTTTTGCTGTTGTCTTTCTTCTTATTTGTGTTGTAAAACTAATTCATTGATATAGGCCCTTTCCTGTTTTGGGGTACGTGCATTTATTGAGACAAACTGACCTCTGAACACTGATTTTGCTGTGTCCCATAAACTTTGATAAGAGGTGTTTTCCTTCTCATTTGAACCTATCTATGAATTTCTGTTTTCCACACTTGCTTTATTCCAAAATCCAGTAGTTTTTGAGCAAAGTACTGTTCAGGTTCTATGTGTCTGATTTTTTTCCTCATTTAATTATTTATTTATTTTTGGTAATTAAGTTTTACTGTTCTGTTTTTTTGGTCTGAAAAGATGCTTTGTAATATTTCCATACTTTAAATTTTATTAAAAATTGTTTTGTGGCCTCATATGTGATCAATTCTGGAGAAAGTTCCATGTGTGTTGGAAAAGAAAGTATACTTTGGTGCTATTAGGTGGGGTGTTCTGTATACATCTATGGGATTAGGTTGGTTGTTGCAGCATTTAGTTCTTCTGTGTCTTTTTTGAGCTTTTTCGAGATGTTTATCCCTCACTGAAAGTGATATGTTGAAGTCTCCTATTGTTATTGTGGAGCTATTTTTGTTTTCAATACAGTTAGTGTTTGTTTTGGGGAGCCTTGTCATTGTGTGTGCAGATATTTGTAATATGGTTATATCCTCTTGGAGAATTGTTCATATTATCATTATGTATTGTCCTTCTTTATGCAATGTAGTAGATTTTACTTTAAAGTATATTTTGTTAGAGTTTCATATGGTCACTTTTGCTCATTTGAATGTTGTTAGCTTGATATATTTATTTTTATTCTTTCAGTTTAAGTTTGTTCATGTCTTTGGGTCTAAGGTGTGTCTCCTGTAGAAAGCATATAGGTAGGTCATGTTCTTTTCATCTAATATGCCACTCTCTGTCTCTTTATTGCCACATTTTGTCGTTTACATTCACTGTGATTATTGATAGGTATGAGCTTAGTGCTGTCGTTTAGATGTCTTTTTTGTGTGTATTGTAGACAATTCCTTTGTTCCGTTTTATTTTCTTTGCTGATTCATCTTTTCTGTGTTTTCTTTTCACCTTTTTCATTGATGTTGACTTTGTATTTCCTGTGACTTCATGTGTTTCTTGTTTATTTCAGTGCATAGGATTTATACTTTCCTTTGTTGTTACCTTTGTAGTTATCCCTATTTGTCTAAATTTAAACCACTCTTTAATTTCTTTATATTGTCTTGAGTTCTCCATATGAAATATCTATGACTTTGTTTTAAGTCCTTCTTTGTTATAATATTTATATAATGGCATCTCTCCCTATTTTCATTGTTTTGCCTTTCATTTGCTTTTGTGATTTCCATATTTGGGTTGATATCCAGTTCCTCTGTTCTGTGTTCTCCTCTTTGATTGTTACCTGGTGTTATTTTGTTTCTAAGCAAAGGGATTCCTTTAGTATTTCTTGTGATTTTGGTTTGCTTTCTGCAAACCCTTTAAGTTTCTGTTTATCTGGAAATACCTTATTTTTGCCGTTATATTTTAGTCACAATTTTGTTGTATATATAAGTTGTAGTTGACTTTTTTTTCCTTCAAGGTTTTGTATATGTCCTTCCATTGCTTTCTTGCCTGCGTGGTTTCTGTTGAGTAGTATGAACTCAAGCTTTTTGATTTCCCTTTGTAAGGTATTTTTTGTTTATCCCTAGCCACTTTTAAAGTTTTTGTCTTATCTTTTTGTTTTGGCAAGTTTGATTGTAATATATCTTGGTGTCTCTCCTTTGGGATCTACCTTGTGTGGAGTTCAATGAGCATCTTAGATAGATATCTTCTCACATTTCATAAAACCAGGAAAGTTTTCTATCAACACGTCTTTGACTATTCTCTCTGTTTCCTTTTGTCCTCAAAGTGACATACTCAAATCACTCACTGATTAATCCTCTTGATACAGTCCCACATAATTCTTAGTGTTTCTTGATTTTTTAAATTTTTTCTTCAAGTATATTGATATCACATTTTTTATGTCCACTCTCACTAATTAGGGCTTCCATTGCCTCCATTCTGGTCCTTTGGCTTTTTAGTGATTTGCCCAATTCTGTAATTTTATTATTAATTTTATGAATTTCTAATTCTTGCCTCTTGGTGCTTTCTTGCAAACTGTTAAATTTGTCATTATGCTGTACTACATTTTCACTCATCTTATTCCTGAAATCTTGAAGAACTCTAAATATTAATATTTTGTATTCTACCTCTTATAATTCCAGCAAGTTCTCTTCCTCTGGAAAATCTGAATCTTTCATTTGGGAGTATTCTTAAGTCATAATGGTCTTCTTCTTTAGTTGACTCAAAATAGACAGTTGTTTATGAATCATCAGTAACTTGTATTTGTTTATGTCTCCCTACTATGTTCTAGCTTCTTGTTTTATTTTGCTTTGAAATGTCCAAATAGTCTGGTTGTGTGTGATAATTTGGTTATGATTATCTTTGAGGTTTAATGTTCTGACATCAGATGGTTAGAGTTATTACTAGACATGTACACCCAAGAGTCCATTTACTTTTATTGTATGGATTCAGCTCAGTGACTATACATCCCGTCAGTAAGTATACGGTGCTGGCTATTGTCTACTGCCCTAGATGGGCAGGGGTGATGGCTCTAGGCTCAGGTATATGACTCTAGCCACCGAGAAAGGTAGGTGGCTAATAGCCATACCTGAATGTTTGTGAGAATGACTTGTACCTTTGTGTCTGAATGTATTCCCAGGAACAGTTTCTGCCTAAATTTCCTGATCAAGGCAATCAGCAACTCCCCTGACATTTGTTAAATTGTTCTCTGTTCTATTCTAGAAAAATGGCTAAGAGTGAGCTTAAGGGGTCTTACTTCCAGCTTGCTGATGACATCAGATTCTGTAGCAGGCTACAGTGTAGAGAGGGAAGGAAGAGATGCTGAGAGAAGTTTATAACATGAGATCACATAAAAAGGCTTATCTTTTGAAGGATTCATGCTTTTTTAAACTGGTTATAGAGGTGTGAGTTGATTCTTCTGTCCATTTCTCTTGATGGAGAGGAGGGCCTCCAACCATCATACTCAGCTCACCAGGTTGGCCACAGCTGTTTCTTGATGTATCAGGTCCTGTGACTTTTATTCTCCCTTTCCCATTGTTCAGTCTAATTTCTCAACTTTCCCTTTAATGTTCTGGGATCCTAGGATATCACATGTAATGGATTAATTTGTTCTTTTGGGTCTTTGTTATTAGAAGTATCAGAGGAAGCACCTGACTATTCTGCCATCTTGGCCTGAATTACAGTAAGATGTTATTAAAAAGACAGAAAAGAAAGAAAAAATACATTGGATATCAACAGAAACTCTTAAATTTGTTCTTGAAAATTGAGCATCAAGAGCAAATGAAAGAAATGAAGAAGTAAAAAGAGCTGAAGAGAAGATTTCAAAAAACTAGCTCAAGAAGAATCAACTATTATAATGACATAAACAAAACATGGAGTAATAAAACCAAAAGGGGAGAATGCAGTGGGCGTTTCTAAAGATGAGACAACTAAAGAAAAAAATTTAAGCCTCATGTTGCAGTAGTGAAGGATTCCTTTGGCAAAATACTGAATGACTTATGGAGAATTAGGAGATGCATTAGAAGGAATACAAAGAGTCACTGTACCAAAAAGAATTGATTGATGTTTGGCCATTTTAGGAAGTAGCATGTGCTCAAGAACCAATGGTAATGAAGGAAGAAGTCCAAGCTGCACTGAAGGTATTGGCAAAAAACAAAGCTCCAGGAATTGATAAAAAGCCAATTTGGATATTTCATCAAATGGATATAGTACTGGAAGTGCTCCCTCATCTATGCCAAGAAATTTGAAAGACAGCTACCTTGCTAACTGACTGGAAGAGATCCATATTTATGCCTATTCCAAAGAAGGTGATCTAACTGAATGTGGAAATTATCAATGTCAATATCGCACACAAATAAAATTTTATTGCAGATCATTCAGAATTGGTAGCAGCAGTATATTGATAAAGAACTGTCAAAAATTAAGGCTGATTAAGAAGAAGGAATATTATTGCTGATGTCAGATGGATCCTGCCTGGAAGAAGAGAATACCAGAAATACGTGTGTTTTATTGACTATGCAATGCATTCAACTGTGTGGATTGTAACAAATTACGGATAACTTTGAGAAGAAAGAGAAACCCTGAATACTTAAATGTGTTTATGAGTAATCTTCACATAGATCAAAAGACAGGCATTTGAACAGACCAAGGAGATACTGAATGGTTTACAGTCAGGGAAGTTTTGTCCAAATTGTATTCTTTTACCATATTTATGCAATCTGTAGGCTGAGAAAATAGACAAAGAAACCCAACTATGAAGATAAATATGATATCAGCTTTGGAGGAAGTCTCAGTAAATACTGACAACATGCAAATAACAAAATCTTGTTTGATGAAAGCGAAGAAGACTGGAAACACTGTTGAAGATCAAAGACTACATACAGCCTTCAGTGTGGATTGCACAAAAATCCTAACAAGTGGACCAATAAGCAATATTATGATAAATGGAGAAAAGATTGCAGTTGTTAAGGATTTCATTTTATGTTGGTTCACAATCCACAACTATTAAAGTAGCATTCAAGAAATCAAATGACATATAAAAATGGACTCAACTGTTGTAAGAGAACTCTTTAGACCATTAAAAAGAAAAGATATCACTGTAAGGACTAAAATGCACTTGACCCAAGCCATAGTATTGTCAATCATCTTACATATATGAAAAAGCTGAGCAAAGAATAAGGAAGACCAAAGAAGAATTAATGCTTGAATTATAGTGTTAGTGAAGAATGTCTACTATACCAGACTGCCAAAGGAATGAACAAACTTTCTTGGATGAAATACAGCCAGTATTGTCCTTAGACGAAAGCATAGTGAGACTTTGTTTCATGAGCAGGGTCTAACAACTATGTCCTTGAACTCATCCTAGAAAAAATTCTACAGATCTCATTGCTGAATGTCACTGTGTTCACCTCTGAAGTACTCACCTTGGGAAGCTATGCACTGATGCCAGTGCTTAGTCCACCCTTCAAAGCAATTTTGGAACTCTTTTCTATGGAATGGCCATCAGAGCTGTCATTGTATTACTCTTGATGTATTTAATGTTATCAAAATGTCCCCCTTTCAGTATTTACTTTATCTTTGGATAATGAAAGAAGTTATTGGGGGCCACATCAGGTGGTGTAGCAGGGTATTCCAATAAAGTTATTTGCTTCCTGGCTAAAAACATCCTCAGACAGTGCTGTGTGAACTGGTGCATTGTTATGATGCAAGAGCCCTGAGTTGTTGGTGAAAAGCTCAGGTCATTTTCACACAGACTTTTCAGTATTTTCAAATAGTAAACTTGGTTAACTGCTCAGTTGGTAGAAATTCATAATGAACAATCCCTCTGATAACAAAAAAGTTTAAAGGATCATTTTGGTTCTGACTTGGACTAATAGAACTGTTTTGGTAATGCAGATTGGGCTGACTTCCACTGCGAATTTGATATTTTGTTTCTGGATCATATTAGTGCACCCATGTTTCATCACCTGTGATAATATGGCCCAAAATATCATCTTGCCTTTCCAAAAGATCTTGGCAAACTTCAACTCTCCTTTGCTTTTGTTCATTTGCAAGTTTCTTCAGGACCATTTTTGCACAGTTTTCTCAAGCCAAGATTCTCCGTTAAGATTTTCCTATTTCTCTTCCAATGTTTACTTGGTCTGTTATTCTTTTCACAGTCAGCTGATGATTTTGACACATAGTTCAATGAATTTTTGCAATGTTTTCATCAGTTCTGCTCATTACTGGTCACTGTGAACTCTCTTTATCAGTGACACATTCTCTTCCCTCAGAAAAATGTTTAATACATTTGTACACTGTCACTTTCTTCATAACATTATCTCCATAAACTTGGACTAACATGTCACTGATTTCACTTGCACTCTTACCAAGTATAATGGGAAATTTAACATTTCTTCCTTGCTGTAATTCAAACTTCAACATTCTTGTGGCAGCACACAGAAACATGCAACAACAATGATAAACACCACTCAGTAAGATATTGCCATACACTGACATGAACACAGCTGTGAGACAGTGATATACCAAAGTTATGAAACCTTACCACATTGTTTGTACAGTGCTGTCAACATAAGCACATGGTGGCTGTAATTTTCACTTAACAGAGCTTTACCATATCAGAAAATTCTGTTGGTGTAGTGGTTAAGTGCTACAATTGCTAATCAAAAGGCCAGCAATTCAAATCTGCCAGGCTAAGAACAAACCTACAAAAGAATATCTATAAGACTTAGCTCAGATTAAGCAGAAACTAAGCAGGAAGGAAGGCACTGAGGTGATATATACATAGACTTGATGGAAAATAATTGCCAGCCAAGAATATATATCCAGCAAAATTGTCCCTCAAATATGATGCTGAAATTTGGGCATTTTCAGATAAACAGAAATTTAGAAAAACAAGAAAGGTGCAGCTAAGATGGTAGACTAGACACACATCTCCTGATTCCCTCTGAGAACTAAGGCCTGGAATGACAATTGAACACAGCAGTGTGGACATTTGGGGAGCCCTGGGATCTGGCACAGGGTTGTCAAATTGAACTGGGTACCAGTAAAGGGGAAACTACTCTCTCTTACATGAGGCAGCCACACACTGAGTCCTGCTTCTGCCAACACATCATTTGGGAAGACTACATGTACTGATGGCTTCTTTGTTTTCTGGGAGGTAGTGACTGGGTATGAGCAAATATGCCGAACTGTAGTGTTTAGGTAAACAGTGTATAGCACAGCAGAGAGACTGTGCACGGGAAAGCCATATTTTGAGAGCCCAGCTAATGACTAAGGGCACCATTGCCCGTGAAACCTCTTGTTTCTGACCTGCACCATACATTCTGCTGTTTCATGGCAGGAAGGGCAGCTCTGGTGGGACACAATCTTGTAAAGGGGGGAGGTAGAGTCAGTTACCCAAAGGTCTGAGCTGGGGCTAATATTCACACCTAGAAGCAGAGTCTGTCTGGAAAGTGCTTCTCTAGCAGAAAAGCTGTACTTAGGACAGTGGCGCCTAGAATTATCAGTAGGGTGTGGCAGAGGATTGCAGAAAGACCATAACCCCTCCCAAATATGAACCACGTTGTAGCATCTGGGGAAGGCCTATGAGGTGCTTCTGTTGTCAGCAGGAAGGTGGGGCCTGAGAGCCTGACTGATTCTGGCAGCAGTTGGACAGCTCCTTGCTTACCAGTGAAATACCTATTTAAAATAAGATCACCTGGAGAACAGACTGCTGAGCAACCCTGCAGTGTCTTCTCCACACTTCACTGACTAACAGAGTAGCATTGGCTAATTGCCTCCAGTGACTTCATAAGTAGTGTATCATCTTTGCCAGCCAGGAGGCAGAGCCTGTCATTCCAGAAAGTCTACCTGGGGCCAGTCACTATAGTATACAGAAATGGCTGGTAGCCGACTCCCCTCTTAGAACTATCTTTCAGCTCTTGTTGAAATAACACCAGGAAAACTGAACAGTTTCCAGATAGCATGAAGGCAGCTATGAATAGCTAACCATTTAAAGAAGCAGTCCACCATGGCTCCAGAAAACTCCCAAAATAAAGAACTCAAAAGCTCCCCAGCTGGAGAAGCCTTCCTGGAACTACTGGAGGTTGAATAGAAAAGAATTATATACAGAGAACCCCCAGAGATTAAATAAAATGCAGCAGAAAAAATGAAAAATTAAGTGAACTATTTGAATTTATGGAACATCAATGATCTGAAATCCAGCAGATCAATAATAAAATTACATAATTAGACAATTCAATTCAAGTCCAAAAGCACAGAACTGAGGAAGTGGAGGCAAGAGTTAGTGAGTTTGTGGATAGAGCAACTGACAACAGCATTTATGAGGAGAAATCTGAGAAAAGAAGAAAAATAAAGAAGCATTAAGAAACATGTAAGACTCTATTAAGAAGACTAATCTATGAATAATTAGAGTTCCTGAACAGGGAGGGGGTACCTGAAAATACAGAGTATTGTTGTAGAGTTGCTCACAGAAAACATCCCTAAAATTATGAAAGGAGAGAACACAGATGTATCCAAGATGCCTATCAAACACCACAAAAACCAGACTCCAAAAGAAAGACACCAAGATACATGTTAATCAAGTTTAATTAAATGAAACATAAACAGTGGCTTTTAAAGGCAGTGAGGCCTAAAGCAAACCTAACATATGGATGGTAGCCCTGTGGGCTTTCATCTGACTTCTTAGCAGAAACAATGCTAGCAAGAAGGCAGTGAGATGACACATTCTAAGCCTTGATGGAGAAAAACTTCCAACCAAGAATTATATATCCTGTAAAACTATCATTTAAATATGACAGTGAAATTAAGATGCCAAGCCAAGTACTGTATTTGCAAATAAACAAAAGCTTAGAGACTTTGTAAAAAAAAAGAACAAAACTACAAGAAATACTGAAAGAAATTCTTTGCTTAGAAAAACAAAAGCATCAAATGTGTACTTAAGGAAGCAATGCAAGATACTGCATCCAGAATTCCACTCAGTTAGGCAAGTCACAAAGCTTAATCAAAGCTAAATTATTAACAGAAGGGAACCAGTGATCAGAGCTTGAAAACTGTGACATTATCCCACTAAAAAAGAGGATATATTACAGTAGTTATAATCCTTTCAAAAAAGATACGCAGAAGTTAAAGTCGGGTTTAAACTTAGAATACTGAGGGAGGTTATAGGGGTTGTCACAAAACAAAATAACAATGTTACAAATCCAAACAAGAAACATAATACAGGAGTCTCAACAAACACAAAACCAACACTGAAAATGCTGAAAAGTCAACCTATAAAGAAGAATAAGGCAGCACAGAATATTAAGAGAAACATCAGAAAACATCAACACAAATAAATACATCAAAATAACAGCACTAAACACATACCTGTCAATAATTTCACTGAATGTAAAAGGACTGAATGCTCCAATAAACAGAGAGCGAATGACATCCTGGATCAAAAGGCATGATCTGTCCATATGTTCCTTTCAAGAAACACACCTTAAACTCAAAGATATGAGCAAACTGAAAATCAAAGGATGGGATAATAGATACCAAGCTAACAAAATATAAAGAAGAGCAGGAGTGGCAATACTAATCTCAGATAAAATAGACGTTAATGTAAAATCTACCATCATGGGCAAGGATGGCCCCTATTTATTGTTGAAAGATTCAACACATAAGCAGGACATAACAATATTAAATATTTATGCACACAATATCAGAACATCTAAATACATTGAACAAATACTGACAACATTGAAAAATGAGATCTATCACTCCACAATAACAGTAGGAGACTTTAACATTCCTCTTTTAGTAATGGAAAGATCATCCAGAAAAAAGCTCCATAAAGATACAGAAAATCTTACTGTGATAATTAACCAACTAGACCTCATTGACACACACAGAATTTTTAACCATCAACAGATAAGTACACCTTCTCCAATGTACATGGAAAATTTTCCAGGATAGAACATGTATTAAGACATAAAGCAAGTCTCAGCAAAATCCAAACCACTGAATTATTTCAAAGTATCTTGTCAGACCATAAAGCCATAAAAGTTGAAATCAATATCTGGAATAACATAAGTAGAAATTTGAACTCATGGAGACTGAGCAATACTTTGCTGAAAAATGTGTGGGTTATAGAAAGAACCAAGGATGAAAATATATATATATGTGATCAAATTAGAATGAAAACACTTCCTAACAGAACCTACAGAATACAGCAAAAGAAGTGCTCAGAGGTAAATTTATCTCTGTAAGTGTACACATCCAGAAAGAAAAAAAAGACTCAGACCAAAGAATTAACCCTACAGCTTGGAGAAAAAGAAAGAGAGCAACACAGGAATCCCTTAGGCACTAGATGAAAATAGATAATAAAGTTTAGAGGAGAATTAAATCAACTAGAGAATAGAAAAACAACTGAAAAAAAACTAACAAAACCAAAAGCTGGTTCTTTGAAAAGATCAACAAAATAGAAAAACCACTGTCTAAACTTACAAAAGAAAAACATGAGAGGAAGCAAATAACCCAAATAAGAAATCAGACGGGAGATGTCACAACAGAACCAACTGAAATTCGAAATATTGTTACAGAATACTACAGAAGACTGTATTCCAACAGATTTGAAAACCTAGGACAAATTTCTAGAGTCACATCACCCACCAAAATCATCACAAGGAGAAGTAGAACAACTTAATAAACCCATCACAAAGGAAGAGATATAAAAATAATAAAAAAAAAACTACCAACTAGAAAAAGTTCTGGCCCTGATGGCTTCACCAGAGAATTCTACCAAACTTTTAGAGAGGAGTTAACTCTGATACTACTGAGGCTTTTCACAGAATAGAAAGGGATGGAATATTGTCATATTCATTCTATGAAGCCAGCAAAACCCAGGCAGCAAAGCCCACAAAAGATCCCACAAAAATGAATTCATAGACCAGTATCACCCATGAACCTAGATGCAAAAATTGTCAACAAAATCCTAGCCAATAGAATTCAACAATATATCAAATAATAATATTAATAATAATTCATCATGACCAAGTTGGATTCATATCAGAGATGCAATGCTTGTTCAACACTATAAAAACAATTAATGTGATTAATTAGCCAAATAAATAACACAAAAGACAAGAATCACCTGATTCTGTCAATTGATGCAGAAAAGGCATTTGACAAAGTCCAACACATATACATGCTAAAAACTCTCAGAAATCTAGGGATAGATTGAAATTCCTCAACACAATGAGAGGCATTTACATAAAGCTAACCACCCACATCATTTGGAATAGAGAGAGATTGAAAGAATTCCTCATGAGAACAGGAACTTGACAAAGTTGCCCACTTTCACCACTTTTATTCAACATTACACTGGAGGTTCTAGCCAGAGCAATTAGACAAGACAAAGAAATAAAGGGCATCCACATCAGATATCCCTATCTGTAGATGATATGATTGTATATGCAGAGAATCCTAAAGAATCCATAAGTAAACTATTCAAACTAATGGGATAGTTCAGCAAAGTATCAGGATGAAAGATAAACATAAGTAAATGAGTAGGACTCCTTTATACCAACAAAGAGATCATCAAAGAAGAAATCACCAAATCAATACCATTTACTACAGCTTCCAAGAAGACAGAATATCTAGGAATCAATTTAACTAGAGAAAAAGGAGACCTATACAGAGAGAACTACAAGATCGAGACTTTCATAAATGGAAAAACTTACCCTGCTCATGGATAGGAAGACTTAGTATTGTGAAAATGTCTATTTTACCCAAAGTGCTTTACATATACGATGTGATCCCAATACAAATTCCATTGTCTTTTTATAATGAGATGGAGAAACAACTCATCAACTTTGTTTGGAAAGGCAGAAGCCTCAGATAAGTAAAGCAGTACTGAAGAAAATGAACATAGTGGAAGGTATCACATTACCTGACCTTAGAAACTATTACACTGCCACAGTAGTCAAAACTGCCTAGTATTGGTTCAACAAGAGACATATAGACTAATGCAACAGAGTTGAGACCCCAGAGATGCCACCATACTCTCATGAACAGGTGGTATCCAAAAAAGGCTCTAAGATTGTAAACTGGAGTAAAAACAGTCTCTTTAACAAATTGTGTTGGAAAAATTGGACATTCATCTGCAAAAAATTGATACAGTATCCATATCTCACACCTTACACAAAAACTAACTCCAGATGGATCAAAGACCTAAACACCAAATCTAAAACGATAAAGATCATGCAGGAAAAAACAGAGCTAACAATGGAAGTTGTAATACATAGTTTAGACAGACTTCAAAATCTGCCAAGCAAAGCATGAACAACAGAAGAGAAAGTAGATAAATGGAAACTACGAAGAATTAAAAACTTTTGCTCATCCAAAGACCTTATCAAGAGAATTAAAAGACCACCTACAGATGGAAAAAAAGTGTTTTGAAACAGCATGTCAGACCAAGGTCTGATCTGCATAATCTATAAGGTACTGCAAAATGTCAACAAGAAAAAGGTAAATAAGCCAGTTTAAGTGATGGGCAAAGGAAATAGACAGACACTTCACCAAAGAGGACATCCAGCATCCAAAAGACATATGAGGAAATGTTCACAATCATTAGCTATCAGAGAAATCCAAAACAAAACTATAATGAGATACCATCTCACCTCAAAATAGTTGATCATAATGAAAAAAACCACAATACAACAAATGCTGGAGACCCTATGGAGAGATCAGAACTCTCCTACACTGCTGATGGGATTGCAAAATCATACAACATCTTTGGAAAGCAATTTGGTGCTTTCTTAAAAAGCTGGAAATAGATACACTGTTTCACCTAGTAATGCCACTGCTCAGCATACATCCTACAGAAACAAAGACTGTCACATGAACAGACACATGCACATGAATGTTCATTGCAGTCCAGTCCACAACAGCAAAAAGATGAAACCAACCTAGATGCCCAGCATCAGATGAATGGATGCACAAACTATGGTATGTATACTCGGTGGAACACAAAGCAATGATAATGAACAACAATGATTTTAGGAAATATAACCTGATTTCAGTTGGAAGAGCTTATTATGCTGGGTGAAATCAATCAGTGGCAAAAGGACAAATGCTGTATGAGACCCCTGCTATAAAGGACTTAAAAATAGACTTATGTATACAAGATAGCTACAAGGATGGAGAGTGAGGGAGAGGGTTGGTCATAGATTATACAGTTGATACAAATTTGGTTAGGTGAGCACAGTGACAGTACACAGTAGAAAGAAGATCATCTTAACCGGACTTCACCATAAAGTGAAAATTCTTCTCATCTTAACTCAATATTACAAGGATAAAGTAGCAGGGACATGGTCTCAGGACCATGCTCTCAGGGGATATCAAGACTAATTGGGATACGTAGCTTATTGCTAAGACAGTCTTCTGCACCCCATACTTTGAGTGGTGTCTGGGGTCTTAAAAGCTAGCAAGCTGCCGTCTGAGGTACAACAAGTGGTCCCAACTCGTCTGAAACAGACCATGACCAGGAACAACAAAGACATGAGGAAAGAAGTGCTCAAGAGCCAGTAGGACCCACATGAATGGAAGACTGTATCAACATGTGACCACAAGAACCACATGGTGTCTGACCATCACCAAAGACATCTGTGACAGGGCACACAATGTTGAGTTCCTGTAGCAAAACAAGTAAAAGAGGGATACAGTTCAAGAACTCTACTAAAAGACCACAACTGATGGTCCAGTAGCCTGGGGGTTCCCTTGGGAACATGTTCCCTAGACCTGTTGCTGCCCATGATTAGAAAACACTACTGAGGTCAACTCCTTGGATGAAAAGGGACTGGACTCAGTCCCTTTTGTGACCATATGGTGTGTGTACATTATGGCTACGTGCATTTACAGGATGCTGTCCTACTTGTCTCTTTCCAGATGGGAGAGAAGAGGGTGGAGAGGAGGAGAGAGTAGCCTGTTAAGAGGATACGACAAGTATAGAATGAAAAGGCAGACTGTGCTGTCACTGGGCAAATAGAGCAGAAGGACCTGCAGACATGTGGTCACAGAAAATTAATTTGGATTGTGTACTTTCACTTAATCACAGCAACAACAAAAAAACCAAACCAAAACTGGAAAGAAAAGAAATACTTAAGGGAATCCTTTGATTAGAAAACCAGTAACACTGGATAACAAACCAAGACCAGAACACAGACCAGAGCAACTGCATAGCAATCTTAATAGGGGAACCACAAAAGTAAATCTTAGACAAAACACTGAAAATAAGGAAACAGAGTGATCATTATGTAAACATTATATTAAAAAAGAGGGGCCCAAAAGAAAATGTAGTCATAGATCTATGGAGAGGAAGTCAAGGCAATATAAGGAATTAAAGACTAGTTTAAATTAAAAAAAAATAAGGGTAACTATTCAGGCAAACTGTCAATCCTTTGCATCAAAATAAAAAACAAAAATATGAAGCTTCTGCAAATAGAGATTGTGGAGAGACTGGAACTCTTCTACACTTCTGGTGAGGATGTAAAATGGTACATCCACTTTGGAAATCAATTTGGCATTTTCTTAAAATGCAGGAAATAGAAATAACATGATCTAGCAATCCAACTTCTTGGAATGTATCCTAGAGAAATAAGAGCTGTCACATAAACAGACACATGTGTAACAATGTTTATTGCAGCATAGTCCACAATAGCAAAAAGATGCAATCAACTTGGATGCCATCAACAGACGAATGGATAAACAGAGTATAGCATATTCACACAATGGAATACTATGCAGTGATAAAGAACAACAATGATTTTAGGAAACATAATGTGGAATCATCTGAAGGACATTATGCTGAGTGAAATTAGTCAGAAGCAAAAGGTGAAATATTATATGAGACTACTATTATAAGGACTTAAAAGGTCTAAGCTCAGAAGAAAATAATCTTTGATGATTACTAGGGTTGGAAGGGAGTCAGAGGGGTACTCATAGATTAGATAACAGATAGGAGTTGGGTTAGGTGAAAGTGTGACAGCTTGTAGAAGGTAGGTTAGTATAACTGGACTGCACCCAAAACTGAAAGGTTTCCTAAAGGGTAGCCGTGAGTCGGATCCGACTCGAAGGCACTTGGCACTTGGCAAATGAAACCCAATGGTTTGAAGGACAGAGTAGCAGGGACAGGGGCTTGGGGATCGTGAATTCGGACAACATCTGGGCTAATTGACATAATATAGTTTTTTTTTTTTTTTAAGAAAATGTTCTGCATACCGCTTTAGCCAGTGATACTGGGGTCCGAAAGCTGGCAGGTGGCCATCTGAGTAGCATCAATTTGTCTAAATACACCTGGAGCAGAGAAAACTGAAGGACACCAAAAACAGGAGGAAAACACGAGCCCAGGAGACAGAGAGGCCATGTGGCCAGGAGACTGCATCAGCACGGCACCAAAAGAAATACCTGGTGCCTGGCCAACGCTAATGACTGCCCTGACAGGGAACACAATGTAAAGTTCGTGATGTAGAGGGAGAAAAACAGGTGTGCAAAACTAAAACTTTATTAAAAGACCACACCTAACAGTCCGTTAGACTGGAGGATCCCCTGAGAACGTGGCCCACAGATTCTGTTAGCTCGGTGCTGAAACTAGTACTGAAACAAACTCCACAGACAAAGATTGGACTATACTGTAAGACACTGAGTGATGTTAGTGAAGAATATGCTTCTTGGCTTAAATATATACATGAAGTTTCATGAGCAGCTCTCCAGAGCTGAGATGAGAGTGGGGTGGGACAGGAGTTGCATGAATGGATATGGGGGAGTGTGTCATCATGGAGTGCTAGTGGGAGAGAGCAGTTAGAGCTATATAAGGGTGTGTATCAGGGTTTTATATGGCAAATTGATTTAGATTGTAAACTTTTACTAAAACCATAATTTTGTTTTAAATTTGAAATTAAAATACGTAGAGAATGAGAGAGAATTCCTAGGACAATAACTACATGGTAGCAAAACAGGAAAAGTAATGTCATGTGCTATGAAACAATGCACTTGTATAGAGATGTAACAGGATCTTTCTTTGCTCTTTATTTTGTGAATTTTATTTATAGATAACGTGTTTATTTTTTAGAAAATGAAACTTTTTAAATGGATATGGGAATGGGTCAACATAATCCTTGAAAATCTGAAAATTATGAATCTTGATTCTTCAGGGGAGAATGCTTGCAGTGGAAACTGTCAATGGGCAGGAGATAAAAGCAGACAAGAGAAGTATTCAACTTTCTGGGTGCTGAATGCTTGGAGGGCATATGTTTTGAGATCAAAGATTTATTCTGGCTCAGGGGCATCATTATCACTCTGCCTAACATCACAACGCTTGTGCTCTCACTCTGCCTCCAGATATCCATCGATCTGGACATCCTCCATGATCTTGAACTTCTCGGAGTTCCTAAAAGCTCTGCTTTTCCTCTACAGATCGCATTTGTTCCAAATTGAGAATTTTCTTTAGGCAGAACACTTTGAAAGAGTTGAAGGCAAAATAAAAGTTAATTAATTTCAGCAAAGCAAAAAAAACTCTGGATAGATGTTTTGCCATTTTTATTCATTGAGCTCATGCAGTTTTATTTTCT
Organism: Heterohyrax brucei; assembly: GCA_028571685.1. NCBI lineage: Eukaryota > Metazoa > Chordata > Mammalia > Hyracoidea > Procaviidae > Heterohyrax > Heterohyrax brucei. Next base: position 5,894,799 of record CM053146.1, on the reverse strand, counting down.
CAACTTTCTCTTTGTAAAGCTTTTTGTTCCACCAATGTTTCTAAAATTAATTTTGACCTTCTGGCAACATTTTAATTTCACATGTCCCAGTAGATTCTTTTTGTTCAACAACTTATTCCATATATTCATTTTTCCTTTTAGAAAATATCACTATCTTGCTCCACATAAGTATTCATTATCTGCCTAATGACTCTCAGAACTACGCAGAGGTGATAGTCTGGTACTGAGGAAGCAGCGCTGTGCATGTGAGAGCCAGCATAGGCTCAGGAGCCATCTCATCATTATTTCCTGTCTCACTGTACCTGTGACTCCTCCATAGGCCTGACTGTGGCTGGATTCTATCCTTATAACAAGCTGAATGAGTCACATGTCCTGTATGAATCTCATTTTTATTTACCTATAAAACAATGGGATAACAACTTCTAGTTCTGTTGTGAAGATTCTGGGATGATATACTTAGGGTATATGCAATGTTCTGACCTAGGCTGTTTATAAGTTGTTGCCATTATCATTTATAGTTTTATGTAGAATTCTTCCCTTCAATGTGCACTTCGTGCACAGTTGCTGCCTATCTGTCAGCGGAGGCTTCCATGCTGCTACAATGCTGAACAGGTTTTAGTAGATCTTCCAAGCTAAGACAGATTAGGAAGAAATGTCTAGTGATCTACTTCCAAAATCCAGACAATGAAAAACCTGTGGATCATAATGATCCAGCATGTAGCCACTCCAGGTGATGGTGCATGACCAAGTAATATTTTGTTCCACTGAACATGGGGATACTAAGAATCAAGGAGGACTTGATGGTAGACAACAACAGCAATATTTTCATTAGTAACATCTGTTCAGCTCTTACTAGAAATAGAGTATTCATTTGTATTCATAATCACACACGGATTTTTCCTTTAAGAAACTCCAAGACTTCAAGAAGGACTGGTTTTCTGTACCCTCAGGATTAAAATCTAAATTCCTTGCATTACATAGTTCACAAAGCACTATGCAATCTGGTCCCAGGCCACTTCTTTATCTGACACCTCTCTTGATCCCTGTCCTCAAGGATCATACTTTATCTCTGCTCTAATGCATGTTGTGCCGCATACATTTCAAACTGTCCTACGCGTCGTTGATTCTACATTTGCTTTTTAATCATACCCCACATCCTCCCGTCTTTACATTCCTGATACTTTCCCACTCTTTATCTATCTCAACCTCCTCAGAAAAACTTTTCGACTATACTACCAAGGAAGAAAAGAAAAAAGAACTCTGTTGCTGTTGAATCTTTCTGAATCGTAGAGACCCCGTAACCCAAACCAAACCCACTCCCACTGAGTCGATATCCACTCCTATGGAAAAACCCTGGTGATGGAGTGGTTAAGTGCTACAGCTGTTGACCAGAAGGTCAGCAGTTCAAATCCTCCAGGTACTCCTTGTAAACTCTATGGGGCAGTTCTATCCTGTCTATAGAGTCTCTATGAGTGATCCTATAGGATAGAGTAAAACTGTCCCGCAGGATTTCCAAGGACAGGCCAGTGGATTCAAAGTGCTGACTTTTGGTAGCAGCAGAGCTCTTAACTATTGACATCACTGGGGCCTGTGTCACAGAGGCATACCTTTATTCCCAGGTCGTCTATATTGCAATGCCTTGATGTAGACTATGGCTCAATTTGTATAGTATACAGAACAACTAGTATGGAAATCCAACATAAGCATTGATATTGCTGGTCTACTTTTCTACTCTACCTGTAGTTTCTAGAAATGTATGTGTGGCCAAGTAATACTCAATCTTCATTCAGCTAATGAATAACACTTGGATAGAAATTCATTTATCGTTACACACACACATGCACACACATACAGCTTCAGGTAGAAGTAGTTTTGGAGTTGGGCTTTAATGGATAAATGTTTAGGTGATAAAATGTAGATGACAAGACAACACAGATGAAGAGTATAAACCACAGTACCGAAGGAGAAGACACTGAGAAAAAAGAGCCATCTACATAAATTTCCTCATAAGCTTAGTAATCTAAATAGTGTCTAAAATTGCTCTCTGATAGTTTCTACTATGACTAATACATAGTATATTAGTTGACTTTGATTATTTTCTTTCTCCTAAAGTCCACATCCATCAGGAAAACCATCTTGCTATACCTCAAGATACTTTTAGAAGATAAATCTTCTAATTACCTTTCCTGCTTACATATCAGTTCCAATGTCTTTCTTGGATCCCTGCAGTAATCTTTTAAAAAATCTCCTGCTTCTTCTTTTGCCAGCCCTACAGTCTATTCTCAGCTGAACATTCAGATTTAGCCTTTTAAGTGAAAACATCGTATTATATATTTGCGGCATAGCATTTTCTACTGGTTCACCATTTATTCAGAGAAGGAGCTGAGGTCCTGACTCAAGTATATTAGTTCTCATCTTCTCTGGCGAATGCTACCGGGCTACTTCTCCTTGTTTTGTTGATAGTTGTTGACATTGAGTTTTCCCCGAATGTTGTGACCCAAAGCACAACAAAATTAAGTGTGGCCTGGTCCTGTGTCATTTTCCATTATTAATTACAGAGAGGATTGTTGAGATCCATAGGGTTTTCAGAGTTGATCACTAGATGCTTCTTCCTAATCCATCTTGTTCTGAAGCTTCACTGAACTATGGTTAGCTGCATAGCAAGACACACACCTCCACTGACAGATGTTTGTTGCCATACAAGAGGTATTCTGTCAGGGACTACACCCTAGTATTCCATGATTGGTGACCCCTTACCTCTTAAGTCTTTGCTGAAACCTGGCTTTCTCAGTGAGGTGATCCTATTTAATTTTATCTGTGATTTTTCTGATGGTCCTGATGTTTCTATTCCTGTCTACATTTTTCCTTTTAATTTTAAATATTTTATTGTACTTTAAATGAAAGTTTACAATCCAAGTCAATTTATCATACAAAAACTTACATACATGTTGCTACATTACTCTAGCTGCCCTCCCCACATGTGGCAGCACACTCTTCCTTTCTAGCCTGTACTTCCTGTGACCATTAAACTAGCTCCTGTTCCCCTCTGCCCTCTCATCTCACCTCTGAACAGGAGCTGTTCAGTTAGTCTACTGTATCTACTTCAGCCAAAACAGGACATTCTGTCAGTATCATTTTATGTCTTATAGTCCATTCTAATCTTTGTCTGAAGAGTTGGCTTTTGTAGTCAATTCAGGTCTGAGCTAACAGAGTCCAGATGTCACATCTTCCAAGAACTCTCCAACCTGTCAGACCCTCAAGTCTGGTTTATTTAATAGAGTTTGAGTTTGGCACCTCAGTTCCCTCCCACTACATCGGGGACTTCTTGTTGTATTCCCTGTCAGGGTAGTCACCAGTAGTGGCTGGTCACCATCTAGTTCTGGTCTTCTTATGCTGGTCTCTGGAGTATGTGGCCCTTTTTCTCTCTTGGGCTCATATTTTCCTTATGTCTTTTAGTCACCTCTGCTCCAGGTAGTTTCAGCTCGGTTTATGTTTACTTAAATGGCCACTTGCTAGCATTGAAAACACAGATACCAAACACCAAGATGGGACTCAGGACATGTTCTTGATAAACTTCATTATTCCAATAGATCTAGATGTCCCCTGAAACCATGGTCCCCAGACCCTTGTTCGTGCTACTCCGTTCTTCAAAGTGTTTGGTTATATTTAGGAAACTTTTTATCTTCTGGTTTAGTCCAGTTGTGCTGATTTCTCCTCTACTGTGTGTTTTCCCTCCATTCGCTTTACTTAATTCTTATCTCTTATCTCATTAATGAATATCCCTCTCCCTCCTTCCTCACCCTTGTAACGATCAAAGACCGTTTCTTCTGCATTTAAACCTTTTACTGAGTTCTTATACTAGTGGTCTCATACAATATTGGTCCTTCTGCAAACGACTAATTTCACTCAACACAATGTATTCCAGATTCCTCCATGATATGAGATGTTTCCCACGATGGTCGTTGTTCATCATTACACAGTATTCCATTGTGTGAATACACCATAGTTTGTTCATTCATTCATCCACTGATGGACACATAGGTCGATTTATCTTTATGCTATTGCAGACACTGCTACAATAAACATTAGTGTGAATGTACTTATTTGTGCTCTAGGATATATTCCAAAAAGTAAGAATCCTAGATCATATGCTATTTCTATTTTAGCTTTTTAAGAAAGTGCGAAAGGCAGTGGAGTCAAGATGGCAGACTAAACACACTTCTCCCTAAATCCCTCTGGAAACCAAGACTTGAATTGATAATTAAATGGAGCCTTCTGGACACCTAGTGAGCCCAAGGACACGGCATAGGGCTGTTAATTTGGACTTCATACCACTGAACATAAACCTCCTCTCTTTCACTGACCCCACTCTCTGTGAGTGCGGGCTTGCACAGACTGAAGGTAACTCACCATTTTGACATTTTTTTTCTCTGTATTGGCTAGTGGGTTGAGCTGGGACTTGGCTGGCCACTGGTGTCAGACCCACTGCTGGTGGGATTGGCAAGTGCAATTGCCATGTTCTGAGAGCCTGGTGTTGGACTCTGTTCATCTCAACTCCTTTGGCCTATCTTTCTACCTCTACCATGTGGTGGCCGTAAAGATGTGGTGACGAGCTTGTGTGGGATGCCATCTAGATCCATTGGGAGATGGAGACACCCAGGTGGAGTCCTGGCTGCACTTGGTTCCTGGGCCGGGAGTCAGTGCCTGCCAGGGGGGAGAGTGCTTTTCTGGCAGAGATCCTGTGTTTTGCACAGTTTCTCCTCAGGCTGGGGCCTGGCACCAGAGTTTGTGGACTCTTGGTATCTTGGCACTTTTGGCCTGTCTTTCCGCCAGAAGCCTGGTCCCAGTCGGGTTCCTAGCTTGTGCGGGATGCCATCCTGTTCTCCTGAGAGGCCAGGATATCCATATGGAAGCCTCAGCTGGACCTAATTCTTAGGCTGGGAGGCAGAACCTGCCCAGAAGATAGTGCTTTTCTGGCAGAAAAGCAGAATTTTACACAGTATCACCTACAGCTGGGGCCCAAAAGTAGAGACCAGCAGGGCAGTAGCTTTTGTGTATTTTGAGCTAGTTTATAGTATCTGGGGTTTGATATAAAGGTGCTTATTTTGCCAGCTGGCCAGAGGTACCTATACACCTGAATATCTGACTGACTTTGGAAGTGTCAGATACTTTTTACTTCTCATTTTAAGACGGCCTACAGAAACAACTGTGCTCCATCCTCACAGCTCTCTCCCAACCTCTACTGACCCACATGAAGCCAAAATATCAACAAACTCTGGATAAAACTGTGATCAGGAAATCACCCACGGCATGAGAAGGGCCCCAAAAGAAACCACCACAGAGCTTCCCAGACAAAAAAGCTTTTCTGAAACTATCGGAAGGTGAATACAGAAGGATTATACACAGAGCCCTCCTAGACCTTATATAAAGTGCAGCAGAGCAAAATGAAAAATTAAGCAAGCTGAATACTCCAGTAAAGAGACATCAGGCGACATCTTGGATCAAAAGACATGACCCATCCATATGTTGCCTACAAGAAACTCACCTTAGACTTAAAGATAGAAACAAATTGAAAACTAAAGGATGGAAGAATATATATCAAGCTAACAATGAACAAAGAAGAGCAGAGGTGGCAATTCTAATCTCAGATAAAGTCAATTTTAATGTAAAATCCACCATTGTGGACAAGGATGTACACTACTTATCGCTGAAAGGTTCAATACACAGCAGCACTTAACAATATTAAATATTTATGCACCTAATATTACAGCACCTAAATACGTGGAAGAAGCATTGTCTACACTCAAAAAAGAGATAGATCACTCCACAATAATAGTGGGAAACTTCAACACCCCACTCTCAATATTGGGCAGATCACCTAGAAAAAAGCTCAATAAAGACACAGAAGACTTATTGCCACAATTAACCAAATAGACCTCATTGACATATACAGAACTTTCTATCTATTAGCAGACAACAACACCTTCTTGTGCAATGCACATGGAACATTCTCCAGAACTGACCATGAGTTAAGACATAAAGCAATTCTCAACAAAATCTATACCATTGAATTAATGCAAAGCATCTTCTAAGATCATAATGCCATAAAAGTCAAAATCAATAGCAGAAAAAACATAGATAGAAAGTGGAACTTTTGGAAACTGAATAATATCTTACCCAAGAAACCACAGGTTATAGAAGAAATCAAGGATGAAATACAGACATTCATGGATTTGAATGAGAACAAAGTCACTTCCTACCAGAACCTATGGGATAGAGCCAAAGCAGTGCTCAGAGGTCAGTTTATCTCCATAAATGCATGTATCTGGAGGGAAGAAAGAAACCAAATCAAAAACTAACCCTACAGCTTGAACAAGTAGAGAGAGAATGGCAAAGGAACCCCTCAGGCACCAGAAGAAAACAGATCCTAAAGATTAGAGCAGAACTAAATAAATTAAGAGAACAGAAGAACAATTGAAAAAATTGAAAAGACCAAAAGCTGGTTTTCTGAATGGATCACCAAAATTGACAAACCATCAGCTAAACTTACTAAAGAAAAACAGGAAATGAAACAAAGAACCCAAATTAGAAATGAGAGGCGAGTTGTCACAACAGATCCAAAGGAAATCAAAAATACCATAACAGAACACTATGAAAGATTGGAAAACTTAGAGGAAATGGTCAAATTCCTTGATTTATATCACCTACTCAAATTATCACAAGATGAAGCAGAGCAACTTAATAAGAACAAGAGATTGAAAAACTCATCCAAAAGCTGCCAACCAAAAAGAGCCCTGGCCAAGATGGCTTCAACATAGAATTCTACCAAGCTTTTAGAAAAGAGTTATCTCCAATACTACTGAGACTATTTCACAGTATAGAAAGGGATGGAATATTCCCAAATGCGTTCTATGAAGTGGGCATAACCCTGGTGCCAAAGCCTGGAAAAGATCCAACAAAAAAGAACTACAGACCGATATCACTCACGAATCTAGGTGCAAAAATCTTCAACAAAACTCTTGCCAGTAGAATACAACAACATACCCCAAAAATAATCCATCATGACCAAGTTGGATTCATACCAGGGATGCAAGGCAGGTTGAAGATCAGAAAAACAATTAGTGTGATCAACCACATAAATAACACAAAAGACAAGAATCACTTGATTTTATCTATTGTTGCAGAAAAAGGCATTTGATTAAGTCCACCACACATTTATACTAAAAACTCTCTGCAGAATAGGAATAGATGGCAAATTCCTCAATGCTACAAGGGCCACTTATACATAGCCAACTGCCTACATCATCCTGAACAGAGAGAGACTGAAACAGTTTCATCTATCCTATTCAACATGATACTAGAAGTTCCAGCCAGAGCAATTAGAGAACACAGTGAAATAAAGAGCATCAGCATCAGCACACAAGTAAAAGTCTCCCTATTTGCAGATGATATGGTTGTTTATACAGAGAATCCTAAAAAATCTGTAAGAAAACTCTTCAGACTGATAGAAGAGTTCAGCAAAGTCTCAGGATACAAGACAAACATACGTAAATCAGTAGGATTCCTTTATACCAACAACAAGATTATTAAGGAAGCAATCACCAGATCAATACCATTTACTAATATCCCCTAAGAAGATAAAGTACCTAGGGTTAAATTTAACCAGATAAATAATAGACCTTTAGAAAGAGAGCTACAAACCCTTACTACAAGAAACTATGGCAGACTTACATAAATGGAGAAATCTATCCTGCTCATGGATAATAAGAGTTAACATAGTAAAAATGTCTATTTTGCCTAAAGCAATCTACTAATGTAATGCAATCCCAATACAAATTCCAGTGACAGTTTTTAACAAAATAGAGAAATAAATCACCAACTTCATTTGGTAGAAGCCTCAGATAAGTACAAGAAGAAGAACACACTGGGAGGCCTACTCAACTTTAGAACCTATTGCACTGCAACATTTGTCAAAAGACCCTGGTACTTGTACAAAAAGAGACAAATAGATCAATGGAACAAAATTGAGACCCCAGAGATGACATCACCTTCCCATGAACAGTTGATATTCGACAAAGGTCCTAAAACATTAAACTGGGGAGAAACAATCTCTTCAGCAAATGGTGCTGGCAAAATTGGATATCCATCTGCAAAAAAAAAAACTGAAACAAGATCCATATGCTACATCTTATACAAAAACCAACTCAAACTTGATAAAAAACCTAAATATCAAATCTGAAACGGTAAAGCTTATCCAAGCAAAAGTTGGAACAACAATGAAAATTTTAATACACAACTTAGACAAACTTCAAAATCTGTGAAACAAACCACAAACAACAGAGGAGAAGATAGATAAATAGGAGCTATTAAGAATCAAACACTTTTGCTCATCCAAAGACTTTATCAACGGAATTGAAAAGAAAGCTACAGAAGGGGAAAAAACATTTGGCAACTATATGTCAGATCAATGTCTGATCTCCATAATCTATAAGGTACTACAAAACTACTAAGAAAAAGATACATCATCCAATTAAGTGATTGGCCAAAGAGATGGGCAGACACTTCTCTAAAGAGGAGATCCAGGCAGTCAAAAAAACACATGCAGACATGCTCATGATCATCAGCTATTAAAGAAATTTAAATCAAAAGTGCAATGAAATCCCATCTCACTCCAACAAGGTTGACCACGATCCAAAAAACATGAAATATCAAATGCTGGAGAGGCTGTGGAGAAATTGGAACTCTCCTACACTGTTGGTGGAATTGCAAAATGGTCCAGCCTCTTTGGAAAACAATCTGGTGCTTCCTTAGAAAGCTGAATCTAGATATATCATTTGACCCAGTAATTTCACTGCTCTCAGTGTATCTTACAGAATCAAGGCCATTTACACAAACTGATACATGCACACCAATGTTTATTGCAGCACAGTCCACAATAGCAAAAAGATGACATCAACCCAGATACCCAACAACAGAGGAAAGGATAGATAAACTATGGTATATATACTCAATGGAACACTATGCAATGATAAAGAAGAACAATGATTTTAGGAAACATAACTTGGTTTCAACTGGGGGACATTATGGCGAGAGAAAGTAGTCAGCAACAAAAGGACAAATATTTTTTAAGACTCCTTTGATAAGATCAGACTCACACATAGAAGAAAAGACTCTTTGATGGCTGCAAGGGGAGGGAGGGTGAGAGGGGGGAAGGTTTAGATTAGATATTTGATAGAAACTCAGTTGGGTGAAATATGGGACAGCACACATTAGAAAGATCAAAATTAACTGGACTTCAACATAACACGATTACTCCTCCTATCTTAATCCAACATTACAAGGACAGAGTAGCTGGGGTGGGGGGCTGGGGACTATGCTCTCAGGGGAAACAGGCCAATCGGTACAACTAGCATTTTGCTAAGAGAGTCTTCACTGCACATCAGTGAGTGGCGTCTCGGTTCTTAAAAGCTGCCAATCTGCCATCTGAGGGTACAGCAAACGGTCCCAACTTAGCACAAACCGATGATCACCAATGACCAAAACAACATGGGGGATAGAGAACCCAGAAGACAGAGATACCCACGGGAGTGGGGGACTACCTCCTCTTGTGACTGGAGGAACTGGATGGGGCCCAGCCGCCACCAGTGATATCAGTGATGGAGCTCAAAATGTTGAGTCTCACTGGCAACACAAGAATTCAAATGGGTGCACTCTGAGAGCTCCATTAAAAGACCACAGTTGATGGTCCACGGGCCTCGGGGTTTCCCTGGAAGTATTGCCCCGAGCCCTGATGCTACCCCTGTCTATAAATCATAATGGAGGTCAACTCTCAGACAGGAATGGATCGGACTTGGTGACATAGAGTGATTGTATTATGTGTGAACTTTATGGTTCTGAGCATCTATAGGATGTCATCCTGTTGACCTCTTACTGGAGGAAGGGAAGTGGGTAGAGAGGAGGGGATAGGAGATTGTTGAGAGGATAAATATGCATGGAGTAGTGAGGAAGAGGGTGCTGTCGCCGGGCAGGGAGAGCAGTGGGAGTTGCATATAGGTGGACATGCAATTTATATGGGAATGTACATTTTCATTCAACCATAATTAAAAAAAAAAAAAGTGCGAGATTTCCAAAGTGGTTTTACCATTTTACATTCTCACCAGTACTGTAGAAGAGTCAAAATGTCTCCTCAGCCTCACTAACATTTATTATTTTGCTTTTGGATTAATGCAGCCTTGCTGCTATGAGATAGAATCTCACTGTAGTTTTGATTTGGATTTCCGTAATGGCTAATGATTGTGAGCTTTTTCTCATGTATATATTAGTTATCTAAATGTCTTCTTTGTTCAAGTGTCTGTTCTTATCTTTAGCTCAGTTTTTTAAAATAGGGTTATTTGTCCTTTTGTTGTTGAGGTTTTGTGGTATCTTGCCGATTGTAGAGATTAGACACTGATTGGATTCGTGGTAGCTAAAACATTTTCCCAGTTTGTAGGTTATCTTTCTACTCTTCTGGTGGTCTTTGGATGAGCGTAAGTGTTTGATTTTTAGGAGTTCCCAGTTACCTATTTTTCCTTCTGGTGTTTGTGCATCGTTAGTAGTATTTTGTATTCTGTTTATGTCATGTATTAGGACTCCCAGAGTTTTGTGTATTTTTTTTTCCTTCCACGACCTGTATCATTTTAGATTTGATGTTTAGGTCTCTGATCCATTTTGAGTCTTTTTTTTTTTTTTTTGAATAGTGTGAGATATGAGTCTTGTTTCACTTTTTTGCAGATGGATATCCGGTTATGCCAAGACCATTTGTTAAAGAGGCAGTCTGTTTCTCAGTTTATGGACTTTTGGCCTTTGTCAAACATCAGCTACTCGTTTAAGTGGATAATTTTAAGTGTGAGTTTCAGATCAGTTTCTTTAGTTAATGCATTTGTTTTTGTACCAGTACTAGGCTGTTTTGACTACCGTGGCAGTGTATTAAGTTCTAAAGTCAGGTAGTAGCGTCATTTACCAGACTGGCTGCAGCTGATTTGCACTGGATCAGATGTGGCCAATCCTAGGTACTTATGGACATACTTCCCCTTGTTGTCAATGATCAGGGCTCCAAGAATGTCATACATAATTGATTTGTTCTTTGGGTTGTTTTTTTTTTTTTGTTAGAGGGACCACAGGATGTGTCTGACTACACTTCCATCCTGGCCCTGACTCCACATTTTTTTTTGTCTATTTCATCTATAATAATATCCCTTTTAAAGCCCCCATGATTTTATTTATTTGCTAACGTTATGGTTTATTGTGTATCTTCTGTAGCTAGCACATAAGCTCAAGGAAGGCAGGTATATTTTCTATTTTATTATCTCATTGATATCTCACGAATTTCTTCAGCATTGCACAATATACAAATTTTCAAATGAATTAGTTAATGGAACATGACAGTCAATTCTGGCTGGCTCATTCACATGTGGGACAGGTACAGAAAGTGAGATATTTGGCCCAAAGTTAGTTTAGAGTCAACCAAAAAGAAGGCATCAAATACCAAATAAGTAGTTTTGTGCTTTATTCTATGGACAAGTGGGGGAGGGAATTAGATCTCTTTTTCAAACAGAAATTTTCACTGTTTAGAGTTCTCTTTAATGTAGTGGGAACTTTGTCTTTCAAAGACATTAAAAATATTCTTGTTGTTTGATATTGGCCTGAGTTATGTGCTTGTAAAAAGATCAGTTTTCTTCTTTAATCACTACTTAATCATTTTCAGACACTGAGGAGGGAAAATGTAGACACTGAATATTCAGATGACAGGTATACTAAAAACATCTAGTCACCTCATATAATGAAATACTAATGTCAGGTTTCTAATCAGTTCCTAAAAAACATGCCTTCATGTCTTCTGTGTGTGCTAAGTGCTCATGAACAAAGCAAATACAATAGCAGTAGCACCTGTTTTTCCTCTTCTTCATTAATTCCTAAATGTGACAAGGGTGTTCCAGTGTTCAAGTGAAAGCTTGTGGGGTTTATTTGGAGCCCTTTTTGTGTGGTGGTTGAGTTCAGCTACTAACTAAAAGACTGATATCCACCAGCTGCCCCCTGGAAACTTCATGGGGTTGCTATGAGTTAGAATCAACCTGATGGCAATGTATTTGGTTTTTGTGGGGCTCAATAATCAGATGAAGGACACATCTGGCAACTGTGGAAGAACCCTACTGGTCACTGCTTCCTGAGTCATTCTCCACTCTTTTTTACTCTTAGTGCAGTATCTTATTATAATAGCTGAAAATGCACAGTATTCCCTTTCCCAGAATCTCTTGCTGCCAGAGCCTGATATGTGCCCTATCTAATGAGCCTTAACAAGTAGTCTGTGTACTGAGATTTTTTTTCTTCTTTCTGTTACGTAATTTAGGCAAAGACTTACAGAACAAACTAGTTTCTAATTAAACAGTACATGTGTTGCCTTATGACATTGGTTAACAACCCCACATGTGTCAATACTTTACTTTTTCAGCCTTGAATTCTCTGTTACCAGCTTTCCCATCCATCTTACCTTTTAGTCTTTGTCCTTGATCTCAGTGTGATCTTTTAGTCTTTGTCCTTGATCTCAGTGTGATCTTTTAGTCTCATTTTTTTAATTGGCTTGTCCAGTCTTTGGCTGAAGAGTGAACATCCAGAGTGACTTCTTCACTGTGATGAAAAGGTATGTAGGAGCCGTATTCTCAAGGTTTTTCCAGTCTGCCAGGCCAGTAAGTCTGATCCGTGTTTTTGAGTTAGAATTTTATTCTACATTTTTCTCTGGCTCTCTCTGGGCCCTCTACTGTGATGCCTGCCAGAGCAATCAATGCTAGTTGTACTGGATTCAGTCTGTTGGAGGCCACTATAGATGTGGTTCATTAGTACTACTACTAATGTTTAACTTTCTTCATTCTTCCTTGCTCCTGAAGGGGTGAGACTATTGGAGTACCCTAGATGGCCACTCGCAGGCTTGTAAGACCCAAGACAGTACTCACCAAAGTAGAATGTAGAATATTTACTTTATAATCTATGTTATGTGAATTGAGCTAGATGTTCCCTGAATCCATGGTCACCAGAGTCCTCAAATAGCAATTTTGTGTCTCAGGGAGTTTTATGTATCTGTGGAGCTTCCTCAACCTTGCCTTATACAAGTTGTTGTGACTTTTCCAGTATGTGTACTGTCTTACACTTCACTAAAGTTAGCATTTTCACCTATTCTCTAGTGTTTTTCCATTCCCTCCCCTCCCTGGTAAGCATCAAAGATTGCTTCTTTTTATGTATCTTTATTCTGATGAGCAGGTTTGTTAACTTTGTAGTTACCGTGAAAACTACCATCATCTGCCTGTATTTGAAGCATCTCTCATTACTTGGTATCACCTTGCGGTCCGCTCCATTAGGCAGTTCTACGCTTACATCGGAAACCCTGGTGGCCTAGTGGTGAAGTCCTATGGCTGCAAACAAAGAGGTTAGCAACTGAAATCTACCAGGTGATCCTTGGAAACTCTATGGGGCAACCTATAGGGTTTCCGTGAGTTAGAACTGACTCAATGGCACCTAACAACAACAATACTTATACCATTTATTTCCTCTTTTATTATTCTCGTATTGTTGTCACTCACAATTGATTCTCTGTTGTAACTACTTTGGCTTTGAATAGTACTTGAGAATTCTTTTCTCAGGCTTGTATCTAGCTGGTATAATCTTGCATCCCAGATTCAGGCTGTGGTCTGATATTATTTGTTCTCAGACCCAAGAACTTCCTTTCATTATTCTTACAATTTTGGTTTAGTTTTTATACATTTCCTTAACTTCTGTTTTTCTGGAGATGTCCTAACCTGAATTAGAGTTTTGCAGGCTGTTTTATTCTTGGATGGCATTTTTTTTCTTTCAAAGCTTTCTGTGCATCATCACATAATCTTCTTGTCTGCAGAGTCTTTGCTGAATAATCAACTTAGCGTTATTGTTTCTCCTGTGAACACACCTTTTTTTTTTTTTTTTAGCTGCTATCAGGTTTCTTGTCTTTAGTTTTAGTGCGTGTGATTGTGATATGCTTTTGTGATTTTCTTTGGGTTTACTGGGCTTCTTGGATGGTCACCTTTTCGTCTTTCATGATATTAGGGTAGCTTTCTGTAAGCAATACTTCAATGATATTCTCTGAGTTTTCTGTTTTCTCTCTCCATTCTGGAACTCCCATCACCCATAAATTTTTTGCTTTTGGTTGTATCCCACGTAATTATCAAGATCTCTTCATTTTACTTTGTAATCTTTTTTCTGATTTTTACCTCAGAATTATAGCCAAGTGTTTGTCTTCAGTTTTACTGGTGCTGTTTTCCATGACTTTAAAGCTGCTTCTAAGCCTTTCTGAAATTGTGTTGTTTATATTTTGGATTTCTAATTGCCATTTCTGTATAATTTGTAGCTGTGTGTTTATTTCGGCATTTTTTCCTTTTCTGAGTTCTTCTATGACTTTGTCTTTCTTTTCCATGAATTGTCTATATTTTTTCCTAATTTTTGTCTGTTTTTTTTTTTTTTTTTTTTTTTTTGGCTTCAACTCTTGAATACATTTGAATATTGCAGATTTGAATTTCTTCTCTGGTAATTCTAGTGTCTTGTATTCTACTGGAAAATTGTCAGGTGATTTATTTTGCATACTTACTGGAAGCATCCTGTCCTGTTTTTTTTCAATACATTTTGACATTGTCTGCTGTATTTGGGACATTCAGTAGTTATTTTCTTTAGCTTTTGACATAGGTTTTTTTGTTTGTTTTTGTTTTGTTTTTGCTTTTTTGGAGGGTCCGGCTTTTTTGTTTTGTTTAGTTATGTCAGACTGAGTAGGCTATGTGTTCTTTGTTGTGTGCTCATCGATGGTCCCAGTATTTTACATCTCTTTGTCCAATGGGCAGGCTCAGCTGCTCAGCTGTGCTGTACCAGGACAGCTCCAGCTGAAGAGGATGGGTGGCTATGGTTTGTGGCACATACAAGGGCTAACAGGATGAGCCTGCAATCAGTGCTGGCCAGGCTCCAGTAGGCTTTGCCTGGGGTGCTTGAGGGTGTGATGTTCGCTGCAGAGTGTAGGTAGGCAGGAATGAGGTAGGAAGTTGTTATATGTGGAGATATGGTGAGCATGGAAAAGAGGAGTGGGGAAGGAGAAGCCAGCGAAGTGCCATCGAGTCAGATCCGACTCATGGCAACCCTAGGGAATGAGAAAAAGGAGCCAAATAAAAAAATAAAAGTGAATGCTGAGGGAACTTCCTATTGGAGTAGCAAGAACAGAAACTGAGAAATCAATAAAAATGGGGGGGGGGAGAGAAAAAGTAATAGCTAGATAAAAATTTGGAAAATAAAAAAAAGAATAAGGAAAGAAAGGCCCTGAAAGGGTCCCACTGGTGCTGCTGTGAAGATCGAAGAGATGTCTCCCAGACTGCACAATGTTGCCTGGTTAGAAAGGTATAGAAGTCACACAGTTTCAGGTATTCAGGAGACAAGAAAAGAAGATAATCATGGAGATACATGAACTGGGATATGAAGAAAGACAGAAAGAAAAAAGGAAAAACAGAAAAAATATAAAAGAGATCAAGAGAAAGACAGGAAGACAAGGAGAGAAGAGAGGGGAGTAGGGCAGAAGGAGAGGAGGGAGGGAGGCAGGGAAGAAGGAAGGGAGGAGGGAAAGAGAGAGGGAGGAAGTGCTCCCAGGGATCCTACTGACACGAGTGTAAGGCTGGGGATGTGGGTCCTAAGCTGTGCAGTAAAGCCCAGGTAGAAGGGACTACCAAGTCACAAAAAGAAAAAGAAATCAAACACAAAAAAGCACAAAAACCTAGAAAAACAAAAGCAAAGCATAAAATGAAATAAAAATGTCCCAAAGAACCTGCTAGCGTGGTGTCACGGGCCTAGGCCAGGGGACTGTTTTCCTAAGTTGAACAGGGCTTCACTGCCTTTCAAGCAAAGGTGAAGATAGCACACATAGTCAGCTGTTAAGATAAAGGAGGGCAAGGTGGTGGCAGGCATTGATGAAACCAAAAGAAATGGAAAAAAGCTATACCGGCCACAGACAAATGGTACACAGGGAACCAGCCAGTGTAGGTAGCACAAATCTGAATGACTGGGAATGAAGGAGTTTTGCCCAGCCATGGGGGTCAGGACAGAAGGGCGAGGTTGGGAAATCCTTGGATGATGGGTGATCTGCATCCTGCTGGGAGCTCCTGGAGTTGCTTTCACGTACTCTCTGTCTGTTGGTCTCCTATTTGCAGGGCAAATCCAAGTATCCTAGATGCTGCACTTCCCTACCAGCTAAGCCATTCCAGCTTCACAGGAGGTATTGGAGGTAAGGCAATGAGGAGAAGACGGGAGGTGGGAAAGTGTGTTTCTGGTTACCTGGAGTTTTGCCTTCTACCAGGATTTCTGTGAATTTGTTTATCTGTGCTTTCTGTCTCCCAATCTCTGACAGGAATCCAAGACAGCAAATCAGTGCTGGATAAGCTGATAGGGGACTTCTGCCTGAATCTCTTCCTGCTCTCTCATCTCTGTCAGTTTCTTATTCCATTTGAAGTCTGGCTGAGATCTTTATCTCTTCATTTGATACTTCAGTTTCCAGGATTGATGTTTGTCTCTGTTCTACTTGTTTTTCCAGGCTTTGCTGTAGAGAGACAGTATTGTGCTTCAGCCTGTGGTGCTGTGACGCCTGGATGATCTGACTGAACTCTTGAGAAAAGGATTTTCTTCCTTTAGAAAAACAAATGATTTAAAGGAAATTCCCCTATACTGTTTTACTGGATGCTGTAGTTCTGTGAGTAATCCCTAGACACTGCTTTGATCATACTGACCCAGGAATAAACGCTGAAACTATACTTTCTCTGGACTTCTTGTTATACTAGATAATAACCCTCTTATTGTTTAAGCCAATTAGAGTTGCTAGCAGAGAAAAGCATCTTCGTGAATACCTTACCTGCGGAGCTAGGCTTGGACGTGCTTTGTTTTCAGCAGTGCAGTTGTAGGGGATTTTGAATGCTTCATTTTGTTTCTGCAGTTGCCTTAGAGACACTACAGGGCTAGGGATAGATAATGCGTTTTAAGAGTTTGTTGAGTATATAAAGCAAAAGACATAGACAGATACAAGTTACTTCTGTGGAATTACCACTATCCTGCAGTATAGTGAAGTATGTCCTAATTCTATCTGTTCTGTTCTCCAGCCTTGTGACCTTCAGCAAATTAGTTAGATAGACATAAATGAGTATTTGACAAAAGTAGCCTAGCTTTTTAGGGCCTTGATGGTTGGTTTGTGAGGTGCAGGGGCAACTGAGACTCAACTGCCTTTACCCAGAGACGTTCACTGTCTTGTGTGAGAGTCAGGACTTATAAACAAGCAATAAAAAATTGATACAAGAACTGAATTAATAAACATGTACAAGTTAGTACAGGACAAGTGGACTCTGTGAGGATTCAGAGTAAAGCCTTGTGAAAATGAGACACGTGAAAAATGACCAGCAGATTAACAGGCAAATAAAAATGAGACAGGTATTTTACGTATTTTATGTTTTGTCTTATCCGTTACACAAAATTATATTTGAAAGAATACTAGATAGACAAGTTAGAAGCCACAACAAACATAAGACACCTAAAATCAGGAGAAGTGAGCAGGTTACACAAACTTCTCATTAGGGCAAGGAGATATAAGGCATTTTTGAACTTTGGAGTAAATCTGTATGCAACCAAGTAATTAAAGTTACCCTACAGCATGGTGAGAGATGGGTATGTGAGCATAGGCAACACCACCATAACTCATTCTTCGTCAAAGTGCCCATGGGTATTGACCTCAACAAAGGGAGAGGCTTATGGATTTATATCAACAGCTAGAAGGTTAGAGAGGAAAGTAGTCACACTCCTCGTAACAAAAGCAGAGATGCTGCAGGTTAAGTTCTTTCCTACTTATTTGATATTTAAGCATGGGAACTTCCATGGACATTATGCATGAATAGACAGCCTATTCCATTGAAAGCTGATGAGACAAGGGAATATATGATTTAAAAATTCCTGAACATACAGAATATTTTGCTTCCCAAACAAATGAGAAGGAAACTAATATTGAGCCCTTTCATCTTATCAAAGATCTGCATGCACAATTTATTTCTTCTTTTTTTTATTAAATAAAAAATGAAAGTGTACATACTCTTTGCTTACAATATTAGGTTAAGATAGGAGGAGTACACAAGTTGTGTCAAAGCCCCATTAATATTGATCTTCTTACTAATGTGTACTGTCACCAATTACACCCAACCTAATTTCTAACAATTATCTAATCTAAACCCTCACCCTTCGCCCTCCTGTCCCTCCCACCCTCCCCACCCTTGTAGCCATCAAAGAGCCTTTTCTGTTATGTATGACTATGCTTTTAAGTTTTTATTGTAGGGGTCTCGTATAATAATTGTCCTTCCGTCACTGACTAATTTCACTCAACATAAAGTCCTCCAGTTGAGACCAAATTGAGAGATGTTTCTTGCTGTCATCACTGTTCTTTGTCAATGCATAGTACTCCATTAAGTACATATACCAAAGTTTATCCATCCATTCTTCTGTTGTTGGGCATCTGGATTGATTCCATCTTTTTGCTATCGTGGACTGTGCTGCAATGAACATTCGTGTGCATGTATCAGTTGGTGTGAATGGCCTTGATTCGATGTATTCCAAGCAAAGGAATTACTGGGTCAAAGTATATCGATATCCATTATTTTAAGGCAGCGCCAGATTGCTTTCCAAAGAGATTGCACCATTTTGCTATCCAACCAACAGTGTAGAAGAGTTCCAATCTCTTCACAGCCTCTCCAGCATTCAGTGTTTTGCGTTTTTGGATCATGGGCAACCTTGTTGGGGTGAGATGGTATCTCATTGTCGTTTTGATTTGAATTTCTTTAATAATTAATGATCGTGAGCATGTCCACATGTGTTTTTTGGCTGCCTGAATCTCCTCTTTAGAGAAATGTCTGTCCATCTCCTTTGCCCATCGCTTAATTGGATGGTTTATCTTTTTCTTATTGATATTTTGTAGAACCTTATAAATTATGGAGATCAGGCATCAGTCTGACATAGAGTTGCCAAATATTTTTTCCCATTCTGTAGGTGGTCTTTTAATTCTTTTGATGAAGTCTTTGGATAAGCAAAAGTGTTTGATTCTTATTAATTCCCATTTATCTACTTTCTCTTCTGATGAATGTGTTTTGTTTGTCAGATTTTGAAGTCTGTTTATATTGTATATTAAAACTTCCATTGTTGACCCTATTTTATCTTGGATGAGCTTTATCATTTTAGCTTTTATATTTAGGTCTTTTATCCAATTTGAGTTCATTTTTGTATAAAGTGTGAGATTTGGGTCTTGTTTCAATTTTTTGCAGATGGATACCCAATTTTGCCAGCACCATTTGTTAAAGAGACTGTTCTTACCACAGTTTAAAATCTTAGGACTTTTGTCAAATATCAGTTGTTCATAGGAGGATGGTGACGTCTCTGGGGTCTCTACTTTGTTCCACTAGTCTATATGTCTCTTTTTGTATCAGTAGAAGCTGTTTGGACTACTGTGGCAGTGTAATAGGTTTTAAAGTCAGGTAGTGAGATGCCTCCCAGTATGTTCTTCTTTTTCAGTAGTGCTTTACTTATCCGGGGTTTCTTCCCTTTCCAAATAAAGTTTATAATTTGTTTCTCCATCTCATTAAAAAAATGTCGCTGGGATTTGTATTGGGATTGCATTATATAAGTAGAGTGCTTTGGGAAAAATAGATATTTTCACAATATTGAGTCTTCCTATCCATGAGCAGGGTAGATTACTCCACTTATGTAAGTCTCTCCTAGTTTCTTGTAGTAAGGTCTTGCAGTTTTCTCTCTAAAGATCTCTTATTTCTCTAGTTAGATCTATTCCTAGGTACTATATTCTTGGAATTCATTTGGTTATTTCTTCTTTAATAATTTCACTGTTGGTATAAAGGAATCCTGTTAATTTAGTTATGTTTATCTTGTATCCCAATACTTTGCTGAATTCTTCTATTAGCTCTAATAGTTTATCTATGGATTTCTTTGGATTCTCTGTATAAACAATCATATCATCTGCATAGTGGGAAATCTTTGCTTTTTCATTGCCAATACGGATGCCTTTTATTTCTTCATCTTGTCTAATTGTTCTGGCTAGAACTTCTAGCACAATGTTGAATGGAGGTGATGAGAGCAGGCATCATTGTCTAGTTCCTATTCTCAAAGGTAATTCTTTCAGTCTTTCACCATTCAGGATGACGAAAGCAGTTGGCTTTGCATAGATGCTACTGTTTATATTGAGAAATTTCCCCTTCATTCCTATTTTTCTGAGAGTTTTAAGTATGAATGGATGTTGAACTTTGTCAAATGCCTTTTCTGCATCCATTGACAAAATCAGGTGATTCTTATCTTTTGTGTTATTAACATGATTGATTACATTAATTGTTTTTCTGATGTTGAACCAGCCTTGCATCTCTGGAATGAAACCAACTTGATCATGATGAATTGATTTTTTTATATGCTGTTGAAGTCTATTGGCTAGAATTTTTTGAAGCTTTTTGCATCTAGATTCATGAGTCATATTGGTCTGTGATTTTCTTTTTCTGTGGGACCTTTCCCTGGTTTTGGTATCAGGGTTATGCTGGCTTCATAGAATGAATTTGGAAGTATTTCATCTCTTTCTATGATGTGAAATAGCCCCACTAGTATTGGAGTTAATTCTTCTCTAAAAGTTTGGTGGAATTCTCCAGTGAAGCCATCTGGACAGGGACTTTTTTGGTTGGTAGATTTTTGATAACATTTTCAGTCTCTTCCTTTGTGATAGGTTTATTAAGTTGATCTATTTCTCCTTGTGATAGTCTTGGTGAGTCATATGAATCTAGAAATTTGTCCATTTCCCCTAGGTTTTCAAACCTGTCAGAGTATAGCTTTTCATAGTATTCTGTTATATTTTATTTCAGTTGGGTCTGTTGTATCATCTCCCAATTCATTTCTTAATGGGGTTATTTGTATCTTCTGTTGTTTTTCTTTTGTAAGTTTAGCCAACAGTTTATCAATTTTGTTGATCTTTTCAAAGAACCAGCTTTTGGTTTTGTTAATTTTTTCAATTGGTTTTCTATTCTCTAATTCATTTAGTTCTGCTCTAATCTTTATAATCTGTTTTCTTCTGGTGCCTGAGGGGTTGCTTTGTTGCTCTCTTTCTACTTGTTCAAGTTGTGAAGTAAATTTTTTAATTTGTGCTCTTTCTTCTTTCTGAAAGTGTGTATTTATAGAGATAAACTGACCTCTGAGCACTGCTATTGCTGTATCCCATAAATTCTGGTAGGATGTATTTTCATTCTCATTTGAATTCATAAATTTCTTTAATGTGTCTTTAATTTCTTCCATAACCCAAGGCTTTATGGGTAAAGTATTGTTCCGTTTCCACAGGCCAAGCCAAGCCAAGTGCCGTTGAGTCACAAGTTGGAATTTTTACCCATGAATTTTCTGTTATTGATTTCAACTTTTATAGCTCTGTGCTCCGAGAAGGTACTTTGCAATAAATCAATGTTTTGGATTTTATGAAGAATTGTTTTCTGACCTAAGACATGATCTGTTCTGGAGAATGTTCCATGTGCTTTGAAGAATAAGGTGTATTTACCTGCTGATGGATGAAAAGACCTGTATATGTTCATAAGATCCAGTTGTTAGATTGTTGTAATAAGATCTTCTGTATCTTTACTGAGCTTTTTTCTGGATGATCTATCCTTAACTGAATGGGGAGTGTTAAAGTCCCCAACTATTACCGTGGAATGATTAATCTCATTTTTCAATGTTGTCAGTATTTGTTCAGTATATTTAGGTGCTTTAGTATTGGTTGCATAAATATTTAATGTTGCTTGAGTATTGAACCTTTCAGCAATAAATAGTGACCAGCCTTGTCTACAATAGTGGATTTTAATTTAAAATCTATCTAGTTTATCTGAGATTAATATTGCCACACCTGCTCTTTTTTGTGTATTATTAGCTATATATATATTATTCTAAACTTTAATTCTCAACCTGTTCTTATCTTTAAGTCAAAGATGTGTTTCTCATAAACAACATATGCATGGGTCATGTCTTTTGATCCAGATATCACTCACTGTCTCTTTACTGGAGCATTCAGTCCATTTATATTCAATGTGATTATTGATAGGTATATGTTTAGTGGTGTCATTGTGATATGTTTATTTTCATGTTGATGATTTCTCTGTTGTTCTTATTAATCTGTTCTGGGACATTCTTCTTTATGGATGGTATAAGTTTTTATTTTATGTTTGTTGAGACTCCTGTATTGCATTTTTTAATTTCAAATGATATATTGTTAATCTGTTTTGTGACTACATACATAATCCCCCTTAACATATATTTATTGAAATCAATTTTAATTATTTTATAAGTCTGAAATTTTCTCTGCATCAAAACAACTGTAACTATTGTAGTGTATCCCTCTTTTAATGTGATGGTATTGTACTTCTCATGATATGATTATGAATTCTCTTCTTGTAATACTGTAGCTTTTGGCTCAGTTTGGTGAAGTTTTGTGCCTTCCTTAACTGATTGGAAATTTGGATGAAGTGCCTTGAAATATCACCTAAGACATACATTTAGGGAAGAGTTTCTTTCAATATTTCATGTAATTTTAGTTTAGTTTTTATGAAGTCTCTTTATTTTCAAAAGTCTTAATTTCACTGTCATATTTGATAGACAATTTTGCAGGATAAATAATTCTAGGATGGAATTTTTTCTCATTCAGGGCTTTGAATGTGTCTGCCCATTGTTTTCTAGCCAGCACTGTTTTGGCAGAAAATTCAGATTAAATTGTACAGGGTTTCCCTCGGAATGTTAGTTTTGATTTTAGCCTTGTTGTCTTTGGAAGCATCTCTTTGTGTTTTAGCTTATTACGCTTAATTATAACATGGCCTTGGTGTCTTTCTTTTTGGATCTAACTTTTGCAGTATTTGATAAACATCTTGGATGCCTATGATCTCTTTTTTCATAATGTCAGGAAAGTTTTCTGTCAGCATCTCTGCAGCAGTACTCTCTATG
Source organism: Heterohyrax brucei (assembly GCA_028571685.1). Classification (NCBI taxonomy): domain Eukaryota; kingdom Metazoa; phylum Chordata; class Mammalia; order Hyracoidea; family Procaviidae; genus Heterohyrax; species Heterohyrax brucei. Next base: position 5,871,723 of record CM053146.1, on the reverse strand, counting down.
CTGTCATTAAGCCTCCCTTTTTCAGAAACTTCAATTAAACATAAATTATTCCTCTTTGTGGAGTCCCATATGTTTCTCAATGTTTCTTCATTTTTCTCATTTTTTTCTCTGATTTTACCTCATAAATGCTGGCATTAGTTACTTTGTCTTCTAGGTCACGGATTCTAACTTCCATCTGTTCAATCCTACCCTTTTGGCTTTGGTTAGAATTATTTGATTCTGTCATTTTGTTATTAATCTGATGTTGATGTTCTAGCATTTCAAATAGTTTACCAAATTTTTCATTTTGTTCTATTGCATTTTGTTTAATCTCTAGGAAGGTTTCATATATAACTCTTTTGTATTCAACTTGTGTTAGATTCAGAAAGGCTCCCTAATCTGGGAAATTTTTGAATTTTTTGAATCTTTAGGGAATTTTCTGGAGCATTTGAAGGATGTTTCTTTAAATGATTAATTATGGTCTGCTGCCTGAATGCCATCTAGATGCTATTTGATTTCTCTGATAATGGATTTAAGAGAATTGTTGGTCACCAGTTGTCTCTATTACTCTAGTGATTTGCCCCAGGTGGACTCTCAAGGATGGAAGACTCTGCTTATTGGGTAGCAAAGAGGTTACTCTGTTTATGAAGAAACTGGGGGCTGTCAGCCAGTCTTAAAATGTGAGTGAGAAAAAAGAGGTTTTTCAGTAGAGAATTTTTCAGGGAGATATATAAGCCTCTCAGCCTTAAAAGTAAACTGTACTTCTACGCAGGAAGCTGTCCAGGTGCTGAATTGGGAGCTGAAAGCTGTCCAACAGGCTGGCCTGAACAGGCAGTGGGGAAGAGCAGACTTCACCTGCCAGCTTGTAATGAAAGTACATTACCGTTATTGGCCATTTGCAAAAGCTGCAGTTCTCTGTTGCAATGAAGCAGCAGAAGCAGAAGTCAAATGGTCGCTGGACTGTTTTTGAGATTAGTCTGATACTGTTGCCCAGTCAAATATGTTAGGTCCTAAGGCTCCTCAGATATTCAGTGCTCCATAAAAAAATATCATCCAGACCTTACGTCTCAGAGGGAAATTAGGAGACATCTGTTTACTCCACCATCTTGTAACGGAACCTAATTTACTTCTTAAATTAACCTCTTTCTTTATAGATAAAGGAACAGGGAAAAAAAAAACAGCCTTAATGATGTCCTTGATGTGATGGCATTTTACAGAATCAACATGAAGTCTGCAGAGGCAGTTCAAGACAGTAGTATAGTCAGAACATTCATTATGTCCCTCTTACAACCAAGGCCCCCAAAACAAGTGAATCAGACAGAGATAAACACATAGAAATTTCAACCATCAAAAACAAGACTGAAGAATGCATCCAAAAAAGGGAAGAAGAGACAACACAAAAACAGTGGAAATGAAGAATTTTGCATCGCTGGGCCTCTGCTAGCTGAACCTGAACAGCATGGATATACAGAGGTAAATAAAGTAGGATCCCCAAATGGGGATTAAGGGGATATTTAGAGGCAAATCAAGCAGGAACCCCTACTACCCGGTGCAGCCATAAAGGAAGGACTGCGCTTCTTGCCTTGGAGGAGTTAGGTGCACATAGCCCTACCACAATGCCCAGCCTAGCTTCATGTGCAGATTTCTGTGTTCCTCATATATTCCCTTCCCTATTCACACTGGTAGTCTAGAGGCTTCCACCGGTACATGACCCTAAGCCTGAAGCCCATGGTTGGGAAGCACTCACCCCTTCTTTAAGCCATTCTTGTCCAGAGCTCACAATTCTACAGTGTCTTCTGCTCTCTCCAGTCACTCATGTCAGTTCCCTACTGGCCAAACGTTTATACCATGGCCATATTGAGACCAAACAAACAACATTCCCCACTGAAACTCCTGCCATATAGTGCAGCCAAGAGGTGACTCTGCATTCACAGCTAGAACTAGTCAGCAGTGCTTCTCACTCCATGAAAATCAAGGGCATGCAATCCACTCACAACATCCACCCAGTTTCCATTTTCCTCTGTCAGATGCACATGGGCTTATGGGACAGTCCCACTTCCTTTACGCATACCCCTCCTCACTGTCAAGTGTAGTTCAGCAATTCTCACAACTGCCACACCCCTAAGCCTAGTCTGGAGGCCCCCTGATAAGCAAAGCATTATTCTAGAAAATGGACAAAGTAGGAGGCCTCACAAAACCAGATTTCAGAACTTACCATATAACTACGTGTTTTAGTCAGCTAGAGCTACCCTAACAGAATTACCACTGAGTGGATGGCTTTAACAAAGGAAGGTTTATTCTTATATAGTGTGGTAGGCTGCAAGTCCATATTCAGGGTGTCTACTCCAGTGGAAGACTTTCCCCCTTGTTGGCTCTGGAGAAAAGTCCAATATTGCATCAGTTTTTGTCCAGGGAGCATCTTGGTGCAGGAACCTCAGGTCTGAAGGACATACTCTTCTCCCGGTGCTACTTGCTTGATGGTGTGAGATTCCCAAATCTCTGCTTGCTTCTCTTTCCTTTAATCTCTTGCAGGCCGAAAGGATTAAGGGTGGGGCAAGCCACACTCCAGGGAAACTCCCTTTACAGAGGAGCAGGGAGGTGATCCTATGAAGGGATTTACAGCCTCACCCTAATCTTTAGCATACAGCATAGGAAAAGCACAAAATGGAGGACAGTCACAAGGTACTGGGAATCATGGCCCAGCCACATGGCTACACATATTTTTGGGGGGACACAATTCAGTCCATGATACCACATTAGTCAAAACAGCCTATTACTGATATAATGACAGATACATAGACCAGTGAGAGAATACTGAGAACCCAGATGGAAATCCATCAAACAACATGCAGCTGATATTTGACAGAGAGATGAAGTACATACAAAGGCAAAAATAGAGTGTTTAATGAATGGTGCTGGCAAGACTGAATGTCCATCACTAAAAAGAAAAAAAAGAAATGGGACCCATACCTCACACTGTACACAAAACCCAACTCAAAATAGATCAAATTAAATATAAACTTATAAAGATCGTGAAAGAAAAAGGTCCAAGACAAGCCAAGTGCCATCGCGTCAGATCCGAAAGGGGTGGGGGCAATATAGGCTTCCTGATGTGTGGAATAAATAGAATAGCAAATGTAAGTACAAATGCACACACACACACACACACACAAAAAAAAAAAAAAAAAACAGAAGATAGGACCTCTGAAATATCAAACACTTATTGGCATGGATAGAATTATGTCTCCCAAAAATATATGCGTCAGTTTGGCTAGGCCGTGATTCCCAGTTTTGGATGATAGTCTATCATTTTGTCATCTGTTGAGATTTTACTGTGTTTTGTAAATCTCCGTGATTTGTCTTTATAATGTTGATGAGATGGGATTAGCAACAGTTATGTCAATGAGGCAGGACTCAGTCTATAAGATTGGATTGTGTCTTGAGCCAGTCTCTTTTGAGATATAAAAGACAGAAGCAAGCAGAGAAACAAGAGGTCTTCATACCACCAGGAAAATACTGGCAGAAGAAGAAGAGCATGTCCTTCAGACCCAATGAGCCTACACTGGGAAGTTCATAGTCTAGGAGAAGGTTGATGACATAGACATTCCTTCAGGGCTTACAGAGACAGAAAGCCTTCCCCCTGGAGCTGAATTCCTGAATTCTGGCTTATAGCCTACTAGACTGTGACAGAAAAAACTTCTGTTTGTTAAAGTCACCCACTTGTGATATTTCTATTAAAATAGCACAAGGTAACTAAGATACTCATCCAAAGAACTCACTGGAAGAGTAAAAAGAGCCTACTGACTTGGAAAAAAAATCTTGGTAGTAACATATCTGACAAAGATTAATCTCTAAAATCTGTAGAAAATTTCATCACCTCAACAACAAAAAGACAAACAACCTAATTAAGAAATCAGCAAAGAATACAAAGAGACACTTCACCAAAGAAGACATCCAGACTGCTGAAAAGCACATGAAGAAATGCTCATAATCATTAACCGTTAGAGAGATACTAATTCAAAACTATCCCATTTCCAATATTTCTAGCACTAATCAAAAAGAAAAAATTGAAAGTTACATATACTGGAGAGGTTGTAGAGAGATTGGAACTCTTCTACACTGCTAATGGTAATATAAAATGGCGCAACCACTATGGAAAAGGACGTGGTACTTCCTCAAAAAGCTAAAAATAGAAATACCATATGACCCAGCTATCCCATGTCAAAACATATACCTATGGAAATAAGAGCCATGTCATGAAAAATACATGCACATCCACGTTTACTGTAGTATTATTCACAAGAGCAAAAAGATGAAAATAACTTGACATATAAATAGATCAGCAAACCATGGTACACACAATGGTATACAGTGCAGTGATAAAGAACAATGATGAATCCGTGAAATATCTCACAACATGGATGAATGTGGAGAACAATACACTAGGTGAAATGAGTCTATCACAAAATCCAAACCAAACCAAACTCAGTGCCACTGAATTAATTCCAATTCATAGCAACCCTACAGGACAGAGAAGAACTACCCTGTAGAGTTTCCAAGGAGTGCCTGGTAGATTTGAGCTGCTGACCTTTACAGACAGCAGCTGTAGCACTTAGCCACTATGCCACCAGGGTTTCCAATACAAAAGGACAAATAGTGCATGAGACGACTACTATTAAGAGAAGAAATAAAGGTTATTCAAGAGGGGGAAAAATTTCTTTGATGATTGTAGGTGATAAGGAGGATTATCAGACAGATAGAAGAATGTGTTAATTTTGCTGAAGGGAAAGACAATGTAAGTATATGTTCAAGATTGTGGGCTTGACTCCAGACCACCACAATAAACTGATTATTGCAATAAAGAAAATCATACAAACATTTTGGTTTCTTGGTGCATATAAAAGTTGTATTTGCATTATACTGTGGCCTCACTTTGGTGGCGTAGTGAGTTGAGTGCTACATATGCTAACCAAAAGGTCAACAGTTCAAATCCACCAGGTGCTCCTTGAAAACTCTATGGGGCAGTTTTACTCTGACGTCTAAGGTCGCTATGAGTTGGACACAACTCAATGGCTAGTGGGCTTGGGTTTTTTGGGTGGCCTAATCCTGTTGGCATAGTGGTTAAGTGCTAAAGCTTCTAACCAAAAGGTTGACAGTTCAAATCCACCAGGCCCTCCTTGGAAACTCTGTAGGACAGTTCTGTTTCACTCTGTCCTATCAGACAGTTATCAGTCAGAATCCACTCAATGGCCACAGACTTGTTTTTCAGGGACTGAGTATAAAATATCATCATGTTTAAAAATGTGCAAACCCTACTTAGAAAACATTGCTAGAAAATATTAACCATCTTCTAAGTCTTCAGCTAGTCATAATCCTTTTACTGATAAAGGATTTCACCTGAATATTGATGGCTGCTGACTGATCTAGGGGGTAGCTGCTGAGGGTTGGGGTAGCTGTGGCAACTTCTTAAAACAGATCAACAATGGAGTTTGTCACACTGATACACTCTTCCTTTAACAAAGGTTTCTCTGAGGCATAAGATAATGTTTGTTAGCATTTTACCCATGGTTCAAAATGAGAGTCAATCCTCTCAAATCCTGCTGCTGCCTTATTAATTTTGTGTAATATTATAAATCATTTGTTTTCCTTTCAATGATGTTCAAAGCATCTTCACCAAGAGTAGATTCCATCTCAAGAATTGCTCTTTGGTTATCCATAAGAAGCCATTTCACATCTGTTAAAGTTTGATCATGAGATTATAGCAATTCTGTCACATCTTCAGCTCTGATTCTAATTCTCTTACTATCTCCACCAAATCTGTAATTATTTCCTTCACTGATTTCTTGAACTCCTCAAAATCATCAATGAGGGTTTCAATCAAATTTTTCCAAGCTTCTCTTAATGTTAATATTAGCCCTCCTCCCATAAATCATAAATGTATTTAATGTCATCCAGAGTAATGAACGCTTTTCAGATGGTTTTTAATTTACTTTGCCCACATCTATCAGAAGAATAACTATTTGTATCACTTATATAAGTGCTACATCTGCTAACCAAAAGGTTGACAGTTCAAATCCACCAGGTACTCCTTGGAAACTCTATGGAGCAGTTCTACTCTGAACTCTAGGGTTGCTATGAGTTGAACCTGAATCGACAGCAGTGGGTTTTAGTGGCATAACCTTATGAAATGCACTTCTTAAGTAATAAGATTTGAAATTTGAAATTATACCTTGATCCACGGGCTACATAACAAATGTTCTGTTAACAGGCATGAAAACATTAAATTTCATTGTACAACTCATCAGAGCTCTGGAACGACCAGGTACATTGTATTTTTAAAGTAATCTTTTCTATTTATTTTTTTAAAATTCTAATTAGTAGATCAACAGTGGGCTTAAAGTATTAAGCAAACCACTTTGCAAACAGATGTACTGTCATTCAGACTTTACTGTTTCACCTATAGAACAATACTTGAGTGCATTTAGCATATTCTTAAGGTGCCTAGGATTTTCAAAATGGTAAGTAAGCATTGGCTTTAACTTAGAGTTACTAGGTACATTAGCTAATAACAACACAGTCAGCCTGTACTGAAGTTTGAATCCAGTCATTAACTTATCCTATCTATTTATGAGTCTTACATGACATCTTCTTCCAATACAAGACTGTTTTATCTATCTAAAACAGCTGTTGTGCAGTACAGCCACCTTCATCAGTTATCTTTGCTAGATAATTTGTATAACTTGCAACAGTGTCTATATCAGCACTTGCTGTTTCACCTTTCACTTTTTGTTGCAGTGATGGTTTCTTTCTTTAAACCACATAAACCAGCATTGCAAGCTTGAAACTTTTCTTGTATGGCTTCCTTATCTCTCTCAGCCTACACAGAACTGAAGAGAGTTAAGGCCTTTCTCTGGATTAGGCTTTGGCTTAAGGGAATGTTGTAGCTGGTTTGATCTTCTGTTAGACCACTAAAAGTTTCTCCATACCAGTAATAAGGCTGTTTCTCTTAACATTCCATGTTCACTGGGACATTTTTAATTTTTCTCAAGAACTGAGCCTTTGCATTCACAACTCAGCTAACAGTTTGTGCAAGAGGCCTAGCTTTCTGGCTGTCCCAGCTTTCATATGCCTTCCTCATCAAGCTTGATCCCTTTTTGCTTTTTATTTAAAGTGAGAAAAGTGCAACTCTTTATTTCACTTGAAGCTCAGTGTCCATTGTAGGTTTATTGACTGGCTTAATTTCTATATTGTCATGTTTCAAGGAATTGGGAGGCCTGAGGAGACACAGGGAGATGGAGGAACCCCCGTCAGTGGAGCAGTCAGCTGTTGCAAGAGGACTTTGCCTCAGTGTTGACTGCAGAGTCTGGCACCTCAGCAACCAGCACTTGGAGTAGGGGTGAGTCTGTAGGCAGAGAATGAGCAGGAAAGAAGACGAGACACACATGAAACAAGTCACTCAGACACGAGACAAAGTTGAGGCCAGGTGGGACCAAGGTCTCTGATGGAGAACAGTGGCCGCCATTCCTCAAAAGGAAACTTTATTTATAGAATTAGGATCAGGAGGAGGCTGGTAGGGCAGCCCATTTTGCCAAAATTGGTTACAATGGTGTTGGAGTGTCTCATGATTGGCTGATTCATACACGGAAGTATCATCAAGGCATGAGGCAGGGGAAAGAGGCAAAGGTCAGGTTTTTTCAGAGGTTCTGTCATACTTGAGAAAGGCCTAAACGCTTGTGCAGAAGTCCTAGTTAGAGTGGGAGATAAGAAGAAGAGAGAGAGAGACAAAGGTCAAGCTTTCCTGGAGGTTCTGCCACATCCCAGAAGAGCCTCGTAAGATAGAGATAAGGGGATGGAGAAAGAGACAAAGGTCAGGCTCTCCTGGAGGTTCTGCCATGCCCTAGAAAAGCCTAAATCTACATTAGGTGGACAATAGGTGGAACAGTACAGTCCAAGCAGACCTCAACAGCTGATGGCTGCTGACTGATCTAAGTGGTAGTTAAGGGTTGGGGTAGCTGTGGCAACGGTGGAGCAGTCAGAATGTTTTCACATTTATCTGTTAATTTCACCATCTTGTATGGGTGTAGTTCACGGCATTGCAAAACAATTACAAGAGTAACATCCAAGATCACAGATCACCATAACAGACATAACAATAATGAAAATATTTGAAATATTTTGAGACAAGAAGTGAGCACATGCTATTGGAAGAGTAGGCCTAATAGATTTGGGTGACACTGAGTTGCCATTAACCTTAAATTTGTAAAAAAAAAAAAAAAAAAAAAAAAAACACAGTATCTATGAAATGCAACAAAGTAAAGCACAATAAAATGAGGTATGCCCATACACAATCTGAGGGAAGTCAGCAAAACATGACTAAAACACAGGAGAATACTGAGAGGAGCACAAAAACTAAGAACAGCAATGATCATTACTATAGCATAGACAATCCTGCAACAAAACACTATTTTATGAATGAGTACATAGCTAGATAGATATATGTGGGAGTGTATAAAGAAATACAAGGACAGCCAACCAAGTTCACACACTCATCCGAGAAAAAATGCTGCATTCCTCACTATAGAATATCACTATGGTCACCTTCGAAGTACTCCTCATGGGAAGCTATGCACCAATGCCAGTGCCTAGTCCACACTTCAAAGCAATTTTGAAACCCTTTCTGGAATGACCATCAGAGCTGTCATCACATTACCTGTGATGTCCTCAATGTCATCAAAATGTCTCTCTTTTAATATTTCTTTTATGCTCAGGTAAAGAAAAAAGTCATTGGGGGCCAAATCAGGTAAGTAGGAGGGTGTTCCAATAGACTTATTTGGTTACTGGCTAAAAACCCCCTCACAGACAACAAACACTGAAGCTTGCAAACTTGCCACTGTGCCACTGTGTACAATACCAGAGAGAGTTCCAAAATTACTTTGACTTGTGAACTAAGTGCTGGCAGTGGTGCATAGCTTCCCAAGGGGAGCACTTCGAAGATGACTGTAGTGATATTCAGCAATGAGGTACGTAACACCTAGAACAAATAAGTTTGAAGACTTAATTGTCAGACCTTGTATATCCATCTGCAGATATAAGTCTGTGATGGATATTTCTACATACATAATTGTAGGTGATGTCTATATATCCATATAGACAATAAAGCACACAAGAGCTGCAGTCAGAGCAACTTCTCAGACAAAACCAAACACCTAACCAGCTGAAGTTCCTAGGCTTAGAGGCCAAAGACCACAGATGAAGGGTCCACCTACATCAACTGACACAGCACAATTCATAACTCAAAGTTCTGGATCCTACTTTGGTGAGTAGTGTCTACGGTCATATGATCTTGTTAGTTGATGTCCAAGCTGTAACTATCTGTCTCTGTCCTTCTGAAACAAGAGAATTACAAAACCCAAAGACCCAAAGGAGTAATTTTTCAAACAACTAATAGATAACATGAACCTATAGCCTATACTCACAACCCAGAGACCAGAAAAACTAGATGATGGCAGGCTAATACTACCAACCTCTTGGATTGGGATCACAACAGAGCATCCTGGACAAAATGAGAGAAAAACTGCAGAACAGATCAATGTCACAAAAAAGACCAGACTTACTGGTCTGCCAGACTTGAGGAATCCCTGAGACTATGACCAATTGCTGTTGAGTGACTTCTGATTCACAGCAATCCTGTAGGACAAAGAACTGGCCCAGAAAATAACAGCAACATTCAAAAGAAATGTGTTCTTTAGAAGAATCTATTATGTAAAATCCAAAGGACAACATTTTCCCCAAAAGCAAAAAGAAGGCAAGAAGTGGTAGCAATTCAAGATGAAAGGAAACTGGGAAACTAGGACAGAAATGGAGGGAAAGCTGGAATATTGCGGGGAATGGAACCACTGTCATGGGACACTTTGTACATGAACTATCAAATAGAAAAATAATTTGTTATGTAGGCTTTCACATAATGTGCAAGGATAATAGTAAAGTCTGCCCAGAGTTATCCAGAGTTATGAAATAAGACTGAATTTTATGACATACCTTTTCAGGATTCATCATTCATGTGTTTGTGCTCCAAAGATATAAATATTCCAAATATTTATGGGGAAAAAAAAGTCTACATACATTGAATTCCACAATCTTTCCCTGACAACATTCATCTTCAAAGGGGACTTCTGTGTTTCTGGCATTATACAACGCTTTGTTGACATAGCCAGGTCTCTACACTTTTCTTTATGTATTCAGGCCAGCTTTATCACAAATATCTCACAGACTCAATACCTGGAGGGTCCCATGAGTATCTAGTTAAGCAGGTTTAAACACAAATCTTCCCCTTCAATGAAGAGAGCAGGGGTGGGGAGCACGTAGCTGACTTCCGTGTTTCCATTTTTGAAAAATATTTAATGATTTTAGCACAAGCCTCAAAAACTGCTAGTAGCTGGATATTTCTCTTTGAATATAAAGAGATCTGGTTTTCATAGCCGTATTTTTTCTTAGACCATCTTTCTTTTTCCTATTAAATCACACTTGTCTCTCTTATTCAAATATCCTTCGGGGTGGCCATAGGCAAAGCTGTGAAATACATCGTCTGTTCCTGGAACTTCTCCTTCTTTGCCCTTCTCACTGTGGTGCCTGTGAACTTCCCCTTCCATGAGCTTAAAAAAAAAAATCCAAATTGTTAGATAAGTTAAAACTTTCCTCATTTTCAATTCAAAAGGCAGGGTGATTGTGCTTTTACCTGTCATATATTTGGAATCCAGTGAAGATTTTTTAATAAAAATTCAAATTTAAAAATAAAAATTCAAATTTTTTTTAATAAAAATTCAAATTCAATGGAAAGTAATTTCTGGGACTTTAAAAAGTGCCCCACCCTTTTCCGTTACACCATTTAAAAAAATATTCTAAAATTTCCCCACAGAGCTTCTAATCTGATGACTGATATAGATTTAAAACACATTTAATTAAACATTACCTTATGAACCCCATTGATGGAGTGTGAAAGAGCCAGTCCCTTCAAGAACATCAGTAAAAACAAAGAAATAAATACAATGCCATATTGAAAGGTAAGGTTGCTATGGCTGGCTCCACAATGACCCTCTAAGATGTTCACACCTTAAACTCCAGAACCTGTGAATTTCTTACCTTATAAGACAAATGAGACTTGCAGATTGATTAAATTAATGGTATTGAGGTGAAGACATCCTGGATTATCTGGACAGGCCTAATGTTACTGCAAGCATCCTTAAAAGACTGATAGAAAGTAAAAGTGGAGGAGGGTAGAGGACAGAACACATGATGAGGGAAAAAGGTTGGAGAATCACAGTGACATTGGGAGATGCTCTACTCCTGACTGTGAAGATGGAGGAAGAGATTTTGACAAAAGAGTGTGGTGTCTTCTAGAAGCTAGAAAAGGCAAGCAAATGAATTCCTTCAAAGAACATGCACAAGCAACGCAGTCTTGCCAGCACACTGATTGTATAAGATCTGGTCTCTAGCCAGCCATCTAGAGGGGTAAGAAAAAAAAATTGTTGCTTTTAGTCACTAAATTAGCTAAATTAGTCACTAATTAGCTGCAGAAGCCATAGGAATCTAATACGGTGGCCATCCCAAATGGCCTGCCACAGTCACAATCTTTGATACAATAAGATTTTGTGGAGCTGTAGCACTTAAAGTAAAATATTGGAAGCATGGGCCACAAAGTCCCCAAGGAGAATGAAGTAAAAATGTCCATGGGACACATAAGCAGCCCACAAAACCTGAGAAAACAGAAATGATAGTAGTAAACATTTCTGAGAAAATGTTGATGTTCTATTAAATGTCCTCAAATAAGAATGCAAATTGCTTCTTGCCTCTGTAGCTGCTTTTTTCCTGTCCTATGCCTTTGAAGATTCATCCAGTATACCAAAAAACTGTTGTGCTTGAAGCTAACCATTAAATTGACCAAGCCTTGAGGCGAGTAGTGATTTTTTTCAGGTGTCAGAACACACCAGTCACAAGGGGAACAGTAACCTGGGGCAAAATGACTGCTGCTGTGAAACAAAAGAAGTGTTTTCTGGAGAATCTAATACTCTTCCTTCATGTGCACAATTTCATCAAGCTAACCTCAGGCTTATGGTGAGAACAAAATAAGATGGCTATATATTAAAATAAACCTATCATTATTTACTGGGTCAAAACATAAGTCTTTGATTGTTTTGCATCCTGATTGTAACAGACAGCTTCCTTGTCTGTGGAAAGATGTGGGAGTTCTTTCTGAGCTGTGGTGAGTGCAACCCAGATTAAAATTTATAGGGCACAACGATATCTGGAGACACACACAGTCATGTGTTAACTAGAGCAACATTTCAGAAAAAGAAAAAAAAATGTTTTAAGGGTGACATGAGATGTTCATATTCCAAAGATGGTTATAATCAAATACTTTCAGGAAATAAATATGTACTCTGAGTAATAGCTCCTGCAATGGAAACACTTCGGTAGTCTCCTAGGTCCTTTATGTCAAATCTATGCCCTGCTTCTCCACATAAACACTCTATCAGAAGTCCATCACCATCATCCTGGGCTGCTATATAGAAGCACCATAGGTTACTAAGACTCTTAGAAAATGCTGTACTATGTGCTAGTCTCCTCCACTTATCCAGTTAATACCTTCTCACCTCCTCTAAGTCCAGTATAACTTCTTGATGGAGATAACTGCCTAATTCAGATTTAAATCTAAATAGTCACTTGTGACTAATTACTACCTTACTAGACAATACAGGCTTAAATGAATGATTGGAGTTGGTTTTCTTCAGTTATTCATGGGAACAGGAGAATGGGTAAGAAAAAGCCTCAGGTCTCCAAAGCATTGCTATTCTTTTCAGAAGAGGGCAGACAGAGGAGGAGGAACAGGTAAGTTTGTATTCTTTCTGTCCCATAGCAGTAATACCAAACAGAAATTCACAGTTTCATAGACAATTTGACAAGAGTACAAATACTCCTGAACTTCCATTATAACCACCACCATCGAGTCAATTCTGACTCATGGCAACCCTGTAGGACAGAGTAGAACTGCTCCATAGAGTTTCCAATGAGTACCTTGTGGATTTGAACTGCCAACTTTGTTGGCTAGTGGATGTAGCACTTAAACACTGTATCACCTGGATTTCCAAACTTCCATTATAGTGTCTGTTACAATGCACACCTTTTACTATCTCTAAGTGCAGAAGAAAATAGGATAACCAAGGTATGCTTACTCCCTGTGCTGTGTGGGAGGATCGGATATGATCGCTACTGCTCGTGAGAAAGCTTCCTTACTATTTTATCCCACTATTTTTGCTGACATATTGCCTCTCAGTTGTCAACTAGACAATCCACCACTTGCCTGTCAGTTTGTCATATTGTAATGGCTTACATGTTGCTGTGATGCTGGAATCTATGAGACCAATATTTGACAAACCAGCAAGGTCACTCATGGTAGGTAAGTTTTGGTGAAATTTTCAGACTATGGCAGAATAGGAAGAAAACTCTGGTGATCTATTTCTGAAAATTAACCAATGAAAGCCTCATGGATCACAACAGACTCTTACTGGATGCAAACATGCCAATTACTGTGAAGCTGGCATAGTACAGACATTTCATTCTGTTATACGCGGAGTTGCCATTACTCGGAGGCTACTTAATGGCAGTTAACAACAACATCAGAGTAAAACTCACCAGAACTAATTAATCACATTACAGCAAGAACTTTCATTTGGTATGGCAGAATCTCAGATATACATATAATGACAGAGGAAAAGGGACCTTTATAAATAGTGTTTCCCATCACTTCATTTTACAGCTAAGGAAACAGTCCCAAAGAGAGTTAGTTATTTGCCCTAGACCACATAAGATAATGATGATCAACTGCCCTAGAAACATGTGTACTGGGTGTCTGTACTGCAGCAGTGCCAGGGAGTCAACAATATAAACTTTGGCTTTGAAAATTACTTTCACTCTCTTGGCACTCTTACTGTCACAATTTGAAAACACCATAGAGAATGATCTTGAAGAAATGTGAAATCTGAGATGGTTTCCTCTGCCAGTTTCCAAATAAACTTTTTCTTCGTGTGCTTACATAATACTACTGAACAAGGGCCCTCTCTGTCACTTTCACCCATCTGCCATATTAAAGGAAAAGTAGTGAGAGAAGTTAACAGTATGTTTGTTTTGTTGCACATGTGTTCTGAAATTACCAGAACACTTAGTTACGCTTACAAGGAACCTGTACATAGACAACAGGCAGTCTTTTGAACAAAACACGAGGATATTGTGTGGTTTAAAATCAGGAAAGATGTGCATCAGAGTTTTATCTTTTCATGACACTTACTGAATCTATATGCTTAGCAAATTATCCAGAGATCAGGGCTATATGAAGAGGAATGCACCGTTAGGATTGGAGAAAGACTTATTAACAACCTGTGATATGCAGATGATACAAATTTCCTTGCTGAAAGTAAAGAAGACCTGAAGTACTTACTGAAGGAGACAAAGACTACAGCCTATGGATTACATATACAGACTACAGTATGGATTACACCTCAACATAAAGAAAGCAATAATCTTAACCACTTGACCAAAAAGCAGTATGATAGATGGACAAAATGTTGGAGAGATTAAGGATTTTATTTTATATGGAAGCACAATCAACACCCATGGAAGCAGTTGCCAAGAAATCGAAAGAGACACACTGTATTTGGCAAATCTGCTGCAAAGGACATCTTTAAAATATTGGAAAGATGTCACTTTGAAAACTAAGGCACACTTGACCCAAGTCATGGTATTTTCAGTGGCACATTATACATGTGAAAGTCGAGCAATAAACGAGCAAGACAGAAGAATTGATACCTTTGAATTATGGCGCTGGAAAATAATATCAAAACACCATGGTCCACTAAAAGAACAATAAACCTGTCCTGGAAAAAGTGCAACCAGAGTTCTCCTTAGAAGCAAGGATGGAGAGACTATATCTTATATACTTTGGACACGTTGTCAGGATAGATCAGTCCCTGGAGAAGAACACCATGTCTGGTAAGTGAAAAAGAGGAATATTTTCAAGGAGATAGACAGACACAGTGGCTGCGACAATGGGCTCAAGGATAATAATTTTGTCATAGTGTGGGACTGGGCAGTGTTTTGTTTCATTTTACATAGGGTCACTATGAGTTGGAACCAACTCAACAGTACCTAACAACAACAAATCAAAACCAAACCCATTGCCACTGAGTAGATTTACTAATAAAGAGATCATTAAAGAAAAAATCACTGAGTCAATATCATTTACTATAGCCTCCAAGAAGATGAAATACCAAGGAATTGATCTAACCAGAGAAATAAGAGACCTATTCAAAGAGAAACTAACTACAGGACCTCACTGCTAGAAACTAAGACAGACTTACATAAATGGAGAAATCTATCCTGCTTACAGATAGAAAGATTTACAGTTGTGAAATTGACTATTTTACCCAAGACCATCTATGTATGCAATGCAATCCCAATACAAATTCCAGTGACATTTTTTTAAGGAGATGGAGAAATAAGTCACCAACTTTGATTGGAAAAGAAAGAAACCCTGGATAAGAAAAACACTACTGAAGAAAAAGAATACTGTGGGAGGCCTCTCACTACTTGATTTTAGAACCTATTATATTGTCACAGTAGTCAAAACAGCCTGGTACTGGTATAAAAAGACACATGTAGACCAATGGAATAGAGTTGAGACCTCAGAGATGCCACAATCTTCCTGTGAACAACTGATATTCAACAAAGGCCCTAAAACTGTAAACTGGAGTAAAACAATCTAACAAGTGGATCTGGCAAAATCGGATATCCACATGCAAAAAGTTGAAACAACACCCATATCCAACACCTTGCAAAAAAGAACAACTCAAATTGGATGAAAGACTTAAATATCAAACCTAAAATGATAAAGATCATGCAAGAAAATATAGGGTCAACAGTGAAAGGTTTAATACACAACACAGACTTCAAAATCTGACAAAGCACAATCAACAGAAGAGAAAATAGAAACTACTAAGAATCAAACACTTTTATTCATCGAAAAACTTTATCAAAATAATTAAAAGGCCACTCACAGATAGGGAAAAAAAAATACTTGGCAACTATATATGTCAGATCGATGTCTGATCTCCGTAATGTACAGGGTACTGCAAAATATCAACAAGAAAAAGATAAATAACCCATTTCAGTACTGGGCAAAGGAGATGGTCAGACACTTCACTAAAGAGGACATGCAGGTAGCCAAAAGACACATAAGGAATTGCTCTAACAGTTACTAAAGAAATCCAAATCAAAACTACAATGAGATACCACCTCACCCCAACAACGTTGGCCATCATCCAAAAAACACAAAACAGCAAATGCTAGAGGGGCTGTGGAGAGATTGGAACTCTCCTATACTCCTGGTGGGATTGCAAAATGGTAAAACTGCTTTGGAAAGCAATCTGGTGCTTCCTTAAAAAGGTGGAAATACATATACCGTTTCACCCAGTAATCCCACTGGCTGGAATATATCCTACAGAAGAGTCACATGAACAGAGAATGTTCATTTCAGCACATCCACAATTGCAAAAAGATGGAATCAACCCATTTGGCCCAACAACAGATGAATGGATAAACAAAGTATGATATATATACTCAATGGAACACTATGAAATGATAAAGAACAATAATGATTTTAGGAAACATCTCATAATCTGGTTTCAACTGGAAGACATTATGTTGAGTGAAATCAGTCAGTGGCACAAGGACAAATATTGTAGGAGACCACTACTATAAGTACTTAAAAACAGATTCATGTGCAGAAGAAAGGAATCTTCCATAGCTACCAGGGAGGGGAGGGAGGGAGCGAGAAGGCTGAGTATAGATAGCTGATAGAAATTTGTTTAGGTGAAAGCAGTGACAGCACACCCTAGAAAGAAGAATAGCTTAACTAGACTTCAACATAAACCAAAAACTTTTCTAATCTTAACTCAATATTGGATATTGGATAAAGGATAGAGTAGCAGGTGTGGGAGTCTGGATCATACTGTCAGGGGACATTGAGGCCAATTGGCATACCTAACCTATTGCTAAGAGAGTCTTCTGTACTCTATATTGATGGGTGGCATTGGGAGTTTTTAAAGCTAGCAAGTTGCCATCTAAGTATACCAACTGGTCCCAACTCAGCCGGATCAGTTGATCACCAAGAACAACAAAGACATGGGGGGAAAAAGATCCCAGAAGACAGAAAGACGCATGTACATGATTGACTGTATCAACCTGTGATCAAAGAACCTGACGGTGCCTGGCCACCACCAATGACAATCGTAATGAGGCACACAATGTCATGTCTCAGTAGCATCACTAGAAAAAGAAGGGTACACCTCCAGAACTTCACTAAAAGACCACAGCTAATGGTCTGAAGGCCCAGGGGTTCCCCTGGGAACATAGCCACTAGCCTACTGCTATCCCTGATCATAAATCATCACTGACCTCAACTCTTTGGACAGGAATGGATTGGACTTGAGGATACAAAGGGACCATATGGTGTGTCCAATTTATGGTTCTATACATCTAAAAGATGTTGTCCTACTGGCATCTTACTAGAAGGAAAAGGAGAATGGAGAGGAGGAGACAGGAGGTTGTTAAGAGGATATGGCATGTATAGAATGGACGGAAACTGTGTGCTGTCACAGGGGAAGGTGATCAGAAACAGCTACAGATAGGCAGGCATGCAAATTTAATTTGGATTGTATACTTTAACTCAATCACAATTTAAAAGAATATACGATTTCTGTCTTCATTTTACTCACTTGAAAGAGCCATCATAGTCACTTTACTTGTGAGCCTTATTATTGTTATTTTTATCAAAAATGGGATATTAGAATTTTACAAGGTGTTAGTTTTCTCAATGTTACCAAAGTTCTATTTTTATAAAAATGGTACATTCTGGAAAAACAACTCTTAGGTGGGTGGAGCTTTCACTTATTCCTCCTGCTTCCTTCTGTGATAATTCTAATCAATCTATTTTCTTGGTGTTTAGCCTTTATTCTCAGGTATCACTATCTCCTGACTCTGTGAAGCCTCTTGATCCATCTATGTTTTCAGTCCTTCAACGGCTTCTGCTCAGAAAGCCTACACTGAATAAAATTTACTCCAGTGGATACAGCCCTTGGTTTATGATTGCTACCCCCTTACCTATTCTGTGAGGACATGTTTATGTGGAGCCAAAGATCAAGTGAATCATGAGTTGACTGGGACTGCTGCATGCAGCTTCTGTCTGCTGTACCTTGATGTGCAGGAGCAGGCATACCCCAAACGGAAATTCAGGGAGATCTGTCATATTTATTTTGGTACAAAAGCTGGGGAAAGTTTCCTGTACACAAGATAGCCACGGCTGGGCAAGCGTCAGGGACCATTAAAAAAGTATTTTTTCCATTGTATGAGACTCATTTTTGACTTAGTTCCAACTGAAGCTCCCTCCTGCTGTCTTCCGGCAGATCCAGAGTCCTACAAATTTAAGGACAACTCTCTTGTTGTATCTCTTTGTGTACATGTGTGGAAGGCCAATAAGCTAGACCTGCTCCTGCCAACATCTTGTTAGAATGCTTTTTCTAAGTATTTGAAGATTGACTTCACTTTTGATCTATTGCTCTAACAAACTGTCTTCTAATATTAACTAATGCGTTTTAATGGAATCAGCTAGTCTTTGACTTCTTATATTATTTTTCAAATAAGCTACCAAGTTTGTAACATATTTTATATAGTGCTTTTCACAAATACTTAAATAATAATTTTATCTTGTGTTTTTTTTTCAATATAATTTTAATTGATTTGGGGGGATATTCTACCAACTTTGTAAAATTATTTGATTTATTTGTTCTTTTTTACTATACTACAGGAAAGTACAAATAAATTGAATGCATTTTGCTTTGTTTGGTTTAGTTTGTTTCCTTAAACATTAATTAAAAATCTCCCATGAAACACTGGTCTGTTTTGTGTTTGTTTTACTTTGCTCTTTGGTTTAATTATATCTAACAATTCTCTGTATATACCAGCAGTTCCCAGATTATGAATGAGCGCCATTCTTAAGTCTGTCTTTAAGTAGAATTTGTACATAAGTCAGAATAGTTAGGTGTGAATCATATTCAATGTTAGTCAATATTTGTCTTAGTACATGGTATATACTGTCTTTTATGCATAAAACTGTTAAACACTTTCACATACATTAAGACATATTTAATGTAGTAATGTAGCAATAATAATAAAGTTTTCACATATGTCACAGAGTATTGCCCATTTGGTATTGTGAAGCATTGTAAATACCTCATATTTTTAATATAATAGACTTGATGGGTTTTGGTGGTAGCTACAGGTTTTACATAAATTGAATGTTCCTAACTCAGGGACCACCTCTCTTGATCTATATACAGGTTGCACATGAAATTTTACCTATAACTTATTATGATTCACAGATTGAAATCACTTTGCATAGTCTATAAAACACAGTTAAACCTCTTCTGGTATTATCTGCTTTTAGCCAAGATCTGAGGGACATCAGCAGTGATATGCATTGTTGCGTGTCCTTTTCTCAACCTGGCTTGAATTTCTGGCAGTTTCTTGGAATTGTATTGCTGAAATCATTTTTGAATTATCTCCAAGAAAATTGTACTTACGTGTGGTACTAATGACACTTTTCAATAATTTCCACAATCTGTTGAATCACTTTTCTTTGGAAAGGCCATGTATGTGGATTTCTTAGTTTTGTGTCCAAGTAGCTGTATTCCAAATCTCTTGGCAAAGATAAGTGAGCAGTTCCAGCTTTGCATCCCTTTGTTGAAACAGCTCCATTGGACATTTTGGATGGAACAGTCATATGTTCTACTACACTCAGAATGACAAATTGAAGAAGAATGGTGCAGCAATCAAGATATATCCTGAAGTACACCACTGTTAGTGATAGGATAATATCCATATACCTACAAGGAAGACAAATTAATAAAACTGTAAGTCAAACATACACACCAACCAATAAGGCCAAATATGATGAAATGGAATATTTTTACCAGCTTCTGCAATCTGAAACTGATCAAGCATCTGATCAAGATGCATTGACAACCCTAAAGTGTCTGTAAATAACTACTGAAACTAATAGAAGAGTTCGGCAAAGCATTAAGATATAACATAAACATAAATAAATCAGGAGGATTCTTTTACACCAACAATGAGATCATCAAAAAGGAAATCACCAAATCAATACCATTCATAATAGTCCCCAAGAAGATAAAATACCTAGGAATAAATCTAACCAGAAATGTGAGAGACTTACACAGAGAAAAGTACAAAACTGTAGTGCAAGAAACCAAAAGACTTAGCATAAGTGGAGAAACCTAACTTGCTCGTGTATAAGAAGACTTAATACTGTGAATGTCTATTCTACGCAATGTACAAATACAATGCAACCCTTATACAAATCCAGTGTCATTTTTTAATGAGATCGAGAAGCGAATCACCAACTTTGTTTGGAAAGGGAAGAAACCCTAGAAGTAAAACACTACTCAAGAAGAGGAATACAGTGGAATGCTCCATACTACCTGAGAACCTATAGCCTGCCACCATAGTCAAAACAGCTTGGTACCAATACAAAAACAGAAATATAGACTAATGGAACAGAATAGAGAAACCAGAAATATCACCATCCTCCTACGAACAGTTGACAAAGTCCCAAAAATAGTAAACTGGGGTAAAAACAGTCTCTTTAACAAATAGTGTTGGTGAAATTGGATATTCACTTGAGGGGAAAAAAACCTCAAACAAGACCCGTATCTTACGCCTTACACAAAAACTAAATCAAAATGGATCAAAGACCTGAATGTCAAACCTAAAACAAGAAAGACTGTGCAAGAAAAAATAAAGCAAACAATGGAAGTTCTAATACATGGGTTAGACAGACTACAAAATGTACAAACAACAGAAGGCAAATTAGATAAACGAGAACTACTAAAAAAAATCAAATACTTATGTTCATTTAAAGAGTTTATCAAGAGTTAAAAGACTGTCTACAGAATGGGAAAAAAATATTTGGCAAGCACATATCTGATGTCTAATTTCCTTAATCTACCAGCACTGTAAAACAGCAACACAAAAAAGACAAATAACCCAATTGAACAATAGACAGAGGATAGGGACAGACACTTCACTAACGAAGACATCCAGGCAGCCAAAATATGTATGAGGAAATGCTCACAATCATTAACCATTAGAGAAATCCAAATCAAAACTACAATGAGATACTATCTCACCCTAACAGGGTTCACATTAATTGAAAAAAACACAAAACAACAAATGTTGGAGAGCTTATACAGAGACCGGAACTCTTTTACACTGCTGATGGGAATTTAAAATGCTGCAACCTCCTTGGAAAGCTAGAAATAGAAATACCATATGATCCAACAATCCACTGTTTGGAATTTATCCTACAGAAATAAGAGCCGTCATATGAACAGATACATGCACATTAATGTTTATTGCAGCACTGTCCACAATAGCAAAAAGATTGAATCAACTTAGATGTCCATCAACAGATGAATGGGTAAACAAACTATGGTATATAAACACAGTGGAACACTATTCTATGATAACGAACAATGATTTTATGAAACATCTCATAACCTGGAATCAACTGGAAGACATTATGCTGAGTGAAATCAGTCAACTGCAAAAGGGCAAATATTGTATGAGATCATTAGCATAAGGACTTAAGAAAGAACTTACTCTCAGAAGAAAATACTCTTTGATGGCTATAAGGGTGGGGACAGAGGGAGGAGTTTATTCATAGATTAGGTAGTCAGTAGGAATTCTGTTAGGTGAAGGGTGTGACAGCACGCAGAAGAAGGCAGGTAAGCGTAACTGGGCTGCACCACAAACTAAAACATTTTCTAAATTCAACCCAATGTTTCAAAGAACAGAGTAGCAGGAACAGGGCTCTGGGGATCAGGTTTCCAGGGGATATTGAGGTCATCCCACAATTCATTTGATCTTTGGTCATTAGTGTTCAAGGGACAAATCTATTCCTGAGATGCCTCAGATTGAGGCATAACTAGGTTTTTTTTTTTTCAAGAGAGTCTTCTGCACCCCATATTGGTGAGTGGCTTCTTGAGTCTTAAAAGACATCGAGCTGTCATCTGAGGAACATCAATTGGTCACAACCCCCTTCAAATGGATGACAACTGAGAACATCAAAGACACAAGGAAAAATGTGCTCAGGAAACAGAAGGTCCCATATGATTGGGAGACTACATCAGCATAATACAAGAACCACCAGATGGTGCCTGAACACCACCAAAAACAGCCCTAATAGGGGACACTACGTAGAGTCTCTGATGTAGCATGAGAAAAAGGGATCTAGAACTCTAGTAAGACACCAGATCTGATAGTCTGGCAACCTGGAAGGTCCCCTGGCTACATGGTCCCTGGGTTTGCTGCTAGCCCAGAGCTGAAACCAATACTAAAGTCGACACTTCAGATAGAGAATGGACTGAACTTTGGGACACAGAATGATGCATGTGATGTGTGTACTTTATGGTTTAATGTGGTTTAGTATATGAGGCTGTCCTGTGCATTTCTTTTTAAAGAGGAGAGGAGAGGGTACAGAGTAGGTTGAATAGATACTGAAAGCAAAGAGTGAAAAAGACAAGTGTACTGTCACAGAATGAGAAGAGCCAATAGAGTTAGAGGGGGGCAAGTACTTGGGTTTTAATACAGCAAATTGAGTTAGATTATAAACCTTCACTTAATCACAATAAAAACATTAAAAAAAAGAGATGCATTCACAATAGTGGTGTTGGGATGTGAAAGGCTGAAACAGAAGAACGATCAAGTAGCTGGAAAATACTGCTTTGTTGGTGTAAACCACATAGCATATCACATGACAGAATTTTGCAAGACCAATAACTTATTCATTTGAAGTACCTTTTTACAACAACATGAATCTCACAAGATAGAATATGAGGGAACCAAATTGTCTACATCAATTGAAAGAAAAGATGGAGATGCTCAATATCATCAGTCAGAACAAGGCTAGAGGCTGATTGTGGAACTGACTCATATGCAGGTTCGAATTGAAATGGAAGAAAATTAAAACAAGTATATGAGAGTAAAATCAAGATGTTGTGTATGCTCCACTTAAATTAGGAGACCATCTCAGGAATAGATTCATACCTTGAACACTAATGAGCAAAGATCACATGAATTGTGGGATGACCTCAAGGACATCATACACAAAGAAAGCGAAAGGTCATTAAAAAAAAAAAAAAAAACAGGAAAGAAAAGACCAAAATAGAATTCAGAAGAGAATCTGAAACTTGCTCTTGAACTTACAGTAGCTAAAACAATCAGAAGAGCTGAACAAAAGATTTAAAAAGACAACTCAGGAAGACAAAGTATTATAATGAAGTATGAAAACAGCTGGAATTTTAACAAAAAGAATCGATTTAAGCAGGGCTAAGATGTCAAGGTAGCCACAGGTATTCTGTGATCCCTGTAACAATGAGGAACCAGAAAAAATAACTAAAAGATTGTATACATCATTCTAGAAGCCCTGAATATCAGGGTGAAAACTAAGAGATCAGACTGAGTGATAGGGATAGGATAGCAGCTCCAGAAACAACTACTTTGACTAGAATAAAATCTGAACCCCAGGGAAGGGGTTCAGTAAGCCAAGCGGAGACACAATTCTGTGGCAGCAGACAGTCAAACAGAGCTGCAACATTGTTAGCAGAGTGCATCTTTCTTCACAGGAAAACTGAGCTTCAGAAAGCTACACCTACAGAACTGCAGAGGACTTTCACCTGAGCATCATAAACTAAGTACTTGTGAACTCTCACAAATTTTAAATATTTCCTACATGCTGATTTATCTACCTTTCCCCAGAATCTCTCCTTTCCTTCTCTGCTCTGCCATAGCTACTGGGCTCTGACCATTTATGTCGGCTGGAACTAGGACAACTTTCGTGCTCACCCTGAGCCATCCTCCAGTACTTGTAAAGGGAAAATAGTGGGTGGGAGGGGAAAAAAAGGTCCAGTGTTTCCCCTGAGCCAGGAAAACCACCTACCTTTCTCAGCACATTTGTAGCTCTAACAACTTCGTGACAGGCCACTGGAATTTCTAAAGCTACAATGTTCCAATTAGCTCAAATGACCAGACTACCTGCATAATCAAAAACTATTATGTATATATTATACATACATCATATATAATATATTACATATATCATATAATATATGTATAATATATATACATATGAGATCTGTCAATTAAGTTCATGAACTTGCCACTGTCCACTGGGCATTTACATTGGCAGCACTGTACAAACAACTCGGTAAAGTTTGATTACCTTGTTATATCAGTTTCTCACAGTTGTGATCATGTGAGTGTGTATGACTGTCTTGCTGACTGGTGTTCATTATTGTTATAGCATGATTTTGTTTGCCATCATGAGAATGTGAGAGCTTGAATTACAACAACGAACAAATGTTAAATTTTTTGTTGCATTTGGCAAGAGTGGAAGTGAAATCAGGGACATGCCAGTCCAAGTTGACAGAGACAATGCCTCAAAGTTTTTCTTAGGGGAAATAAAGCATCACTGATGAAGACAGGTCAGGGTGGTCCATAATGAGCAGAATTGATGAAAACATTGAAAAAGTTTGTAGAACTGTGTACCAAAATCTTTAACATCAATATAGAAAGTCAGGAAAATCTTAACTGAAAATCTTGGCATGAAGAAGATATGTGCAAAAGTGGCCCCACAGGAGCTCACTAATGAACAAAAGCAAAGGAGAGCCAAAGTTTTCCAAGATCTTTGGAGAGGCAAGACAATCTTTTGGGCAATGTTATCACTGATGATAAAACATGGGTGTAACAATATAACTCTGAGACAAAACATCAAAGTGCACAGTGGAAGTCAGCCAATTCTCCATGACCAAAAATGTTCTGTCAGTCCAAATCAAGAGTCACAATAATGTTGCTAACCTTTTTTGATATCAGAGGGATTGATCATTATGAACTTGTACCAAGTAGATAGTTAACTAAGTCTCCTGTTTGGAACTGCTGGAAAGGATGCATAAAAAATTAGATGAAAATGACCTGACTTTTTCACTAACAGCTGATGGCTCTTGAATCATGACAATGCACCAGCTCACATGGAACTGTCTGTGAGGGAGTTTTTAGCTAGTGAACAAATAACTGTATTGGAACACCCTCTTTATGCACCTCATCAGATCTCCAATGACTTTTTTCTTTACCCAAAGATAAAGGAAATATTGAAAAAAGGATATTCTGATAACGTTCAGGACATCAAGTTTAATATGATGACAGCTCTGATGGCCATTCCAGAAAAAAAGAGTTCCAAAATTGCTTTGAAGATTGGACTAGGCACTGGAGTCAGTGCATAGCTTCCCAAGGGAAGTAGGGAAATACTCTAAAGGTGACTGTAGTGATTTTCAGCAATGAAGTAGGTAGCCATTTTTCTAGGATGAACTGGCAAATTGTGAAACCTCATGTGTGCATGTGTATGTGTATATTTATATGTATGAGTTAGAAAACAAGAGCCGAATTAAATGAATTGCAACAACTTTCTGATGGTTCAGAGACAATAATTATTTTTTAAATCATTTAAAAAAGTGAACTACCAAGGCTTCGGAAAATACTAAAAGCATAGAATGAAAAAAATTTCCAGACAAAGAATTCCTGCAATTATTGAAGGTAGACTACAAAACAGTAGTGTTTAGAACTCTTCAAGACATTAGGAAGGAGATTAGGCAAAGTGTAGCAGACTGTAATGAAACATTAAAAAGGCTTCAAGAAATACTTGAGCAACAATGATCTGAAATTCAACAGATCAACAATAAAATTACAGAATTAGACAATTCAATAGAATGTCAGAGAAGTAGAATAGAGACACTAGAATGCAGAGTTAGTAATACTGAAGATAAAGCAACTGACACCAACATATATGAGGAAAATCAGATAAATGATCTAAAAAATGAAGAATTGCAAAGAGTTATGTTGGACTCTATCAAGGGAAATAATTCATGAGTGATCAGAGTACCAGAAAGAGGGAGATAACAGAAAATACAGAGAGAATTGTTGAAGACATGTTGACAGAAAACTTCCTTGATATCATGAAAGACTAAAAGGTATCTACCCAAGATGCTCATCGAACTCAACTCAAAGTAGATCTGAAACTTACCAAAACTAGAGATAATGACACATTTTGAAAAGCAGCTAGATTTAAACAAAAAATAACATACAAAGGAGAGGCATTAAGATTGAGCTTGGAATACTCAGCAGAAACGTGCTTTCAACAAAGCCTTGGAGGGAAAAAAACTTCCTAACAAGCAAATATATCCTGAAAAATTGTCTCTCAAATATGATGGCTAAATTATAAAATTGCTAGATAAACAGATATTTAGAGAATTTGCAAAAACCAAACCTACAAGAAACACTGAAGGAAGTTATTTGACCAGGAAACGAATAATATTACACATATATTCAAACATGCAGTGCAAGACAGGGCAACCAGATATCAATATATATAGGAAAATAGCAAAATTTGGATAGGAAAATAAACCAAATTTAGAACACTAACAGTAGGGAAACTGAGATTTTGGCATGTAAATAATGACAACCTTATACCAAAAAGAGAGACAGATTATTAAATTCACGGATTTTTCAGATGAAGAGGAAGTCAAGGTGATACAATCAAATTAAAGACTGGTTGAAATGTAGAACATAAGGAGTAAATATTAAGGACATCTCAAAGGAAGTTTACGATCTTACATATCAAAACAAGAAACAAAATCAAGAAGTTTTGGCAAATACAGAATCAACAACAGCGAAAAAGATGAAAAGAAAACAACTCAGCACAGAAAATTAAGTGGGATGAAGAAACTATCAACAACATACAAAATAAAGGTACCCAAATGACAACACTAAATCGATACCTATAAATAATTACATGGAATGTAACAGGGAACACAGTGTGGACTCATTGATGTAGTGGAAGAAAAATGGAGTTGCAGATACAGAATTCAGTTAAAACACCAGACTTGATGGACTGACATCCTGGAGGGTCCCCCAAGATCATGGCCCCGGGACTCGCCTGTAGCTGGAGCTGGCACCAGTACTGAAGGCAATTCTTCAGACGAAAAATGGACTGGACTGTAAGATGCGAGGCAGTTGGAGCAACTCCTTTATAGAAATAAAATGGGAGGGTGGAGAGAAGGGAACAGGAGTCGACTGAATGAATACCAGAAGCATAGGGTGGAAAAGAGTATGCTGTCACAGGGTTGGTTGAGCAGCTAGAGTTGCATAGACATGTGTGGACAGGGTTTTATATGGCAAATTGACATGAATTGTAAATTATCACTTAATCACAATTAAAAAACAAAGCTAGAAATACAAATACCATATGATCTCACAATCTCACTGCACTCAAGAAATAAGGGCTGTCCCACAAATAGATACCTTCACAACAATATTTATTGCAGCACACTCCACAATAGCAAAAAGATGGACTCAACCTAGGTGCCTACCAACAGATGAATGGATAAACAAAGCATGGTGTATTCACATAATGGAATATTATGCAATGATAAAGAACCATGACAATTTTAGGAAACACTTGATAACATGTAATCATCTGTAAGACAAGCTGAATGAAATTAGTCACATATGGACAAATACTGTATGGGACCACTATTATAAGCATGCAAGGAAAGACTTAAGCACAGAAGAAAATAATCTTTAATGGTTACAAGGGAGGAGAGGGAGGGAGAAGGGTATTCGTAGGTTAGATAGTGGATAGAAGTTAAGTGAAGAAAGTGATAGCAGTAGAAGGGAGATTAATACTGCTGAATTATGTCAGGAGCTAACAAGTTTCCAAAATAAAGCCCAATATTTCAAAGGTTAGAATAGAGACTATGGTTTCAGGGGACATCTTTGTCAATTTGTATGACTACTTTCTCTTAAGAAAATATTCTGTACCTCATTTTAGTAAGTGGAAACTGGGATCTTAAAAGCTAGTAAGCTGCCATTTAAGTAGAATCAATTGCTCCCAATCTGGTTGGAACAGAGGAGAAGGCAGGACATCAATGGCATGAGGGCAAATAGGAGCCCCAGAGATGAAAGGGGGCATATGATCAGAAGACTACATAAGCATGAGACCAGAAGAACTAGATGGTGTCTGGCCACCACCAATGACTGCCTTGACAGGGAACACAACATAGAGTCCCTAATGTAGGAGGGAAAAAATGGTGATGCAGAGCTAGCACTCAGTTAAAAGACCAGACTTGGTAGTCTGATATCCCGGAGAGTCCCCTAAGAACATGGCCCCTGGACTCGCTACTAGTCCAGAGCTGAAACGAGTACTGAAGCTAACTCTCCAAAGATTAGACTGGACTGTAATACACAGCACGATACTAGTAAGGTATGTGCTTCTTGGCTTAAATATATAAATTACATGAGGCTGTCAGAGAAGCTCTTATCAAAAAGTGGGATGGGAGGGTGGAGAGGGGTTATAGGAGTTGGTTGAGCCAGTATGGGAAGTAGAGCATAGAAAGGAGTGTGCTGTCACAAGGTGGGCAGAGAAACTAGAGTTACATAGAGGAGTGGGGAGCTTTTATATGGAAAATTGACTTGGATTGTAAACTTTGGCTTAAAGCACAATATTTTTTTTAAAAAGAAATCAAAATGGAAGAACTCACTCAGTATTTCTTAAGCTGAAGGAACTGAGGAAAAAATTCAAACCCCGTATGGCAGCATTGAAGCTTTCTATGGGAAAAAAATATTGAATAATCAGAAGCAACAAAGAAGATGAAAGGTGTACACAGAGTCACTGTATCAGAAAGAATTGGTTGACATTGTATCATTTCAGGAGATATCATATGATCAAACCACTGGTACTGGAGGAAAAAGTTCAAGCTGTGCTGAAGGTATTGGCAGAAAACAAGTTTCCAGGAATTGATGGAATTGGATACAGTTATTATTATTATTGCAGCCCCAAGTGATATTAGTCTTTCTGTTCTTTTAAGACTCAAAGTGTCCATTTTGTTTACTTTTCTTCATCCAATGCTCCCTAGAGCAAACGACTTGATGGCAACTTGCGGTTTGTCTTTTTTTTCTTTCTAATTTTTCTGTGACATCCCTTCTCCTCTAAACTGATATTAATGTTTGATGTCCTCTGGTACTTTGAATCAAATCCCCCTTAAACACCGTTTGGTGGCTTTAAACTCTTTTTTTTTTTTCTTTTCATTAAGGTGATTACTTCATTTGTTTCCCTTTTGTTTTTTGGTATTGAAAAAGTTTTCATTTATTCCATGTCAACGTATTATCTTGCTATTGTGTGTGTTTGAACTGCAATATCTTTCTACAGATGTAATGTCTTTTTAAATTTTATTGTTTTTTTTTTAAAATTTTTATCCATCTTAAATGTGGTGAGATATTTCTGAGCCACTGCTTGTAGGAAGTCCAAGTGGAAATCCAAGGCCATGGCCAGGTTAACAGAGTATCTACTTATATGTTTCAGTGTGTCACCTTCTCACTTTACCATCTTACCCAAACTTTGCCTCCTATAATACAATTTTCTGGCAAGATACTTTCATGTATCTCCATCAAAGACGTGAAACTTGAGTAGCATATAAACCTTATCTGTTGAATGCTGGAGTTATTAAGTTACACATCTGTTCCCAATATATTGAAAATCCTAAGCTGTGTACTTCTAAATATAAACTTATTTAGAAATAAATTCTCTAAAGTTGTTGTAAGCTAAGATGAGGATACACAGGAGTAAGGTACCTCCTAATTCAATATGACTGATGTTCTTATGAAATGGGGGTAAACACAAAAAGACAGACAGACTCAGAGGGAACAATGTGATGTGATTCTGCATCTACAAGCCAAGAAATGCCTGGGGTTACTCAGATGCTGAGAGAGTCAAAAAAGAATCACGAGGGGGTGGAGTAAAGATGGAAGACTAAATGTACATCTCCCTAAATTCCTCTGGAAACCAAGACCTGATGCAATAATTAAATGGAGCCATCTGGACACCTAGTCAGCCCTGGGATACGGTATAGGGCTGTTAATTTGGACTTCAAACCACTGACTGCAAAACCTCCTCTTTTTCAATGACCCTACTCTCGGCGAGCACAGGCTTGCATAGACTGAAGGTAACTCACCATTTCGATTTTTTTCCTCTGTCTTGGCCAGCAGGCAGAACTGGGACTTGACAAGCTGCTGGTCTCGGACACACTGCTGGTGGGACCGGCAAGTATGACTGTCAGGTTCTGGGAGACTGGCTTTGGACTCTATGCACCTTGGCTCCTTTGGCCTATCGGGAAACAGAGAGTCCCAGGCAGAGGCCCCGGCCAGACTTGGTTCTTGGGCTGGGAGGTGGCTCCTGTTGGGGGGAGAGTGCTTTTCTAGCAGGGAGGTGGTGTTTTGCACAGTGTTGCCTGGGGCCAGGGCCCAGCAGCGGAGACTGTGGACTCTGGGCATTTTGTCACCCTTGGCCTCTCCGTCGGGAGCCTAGTACCAGCTGGCTGGTGAGCTTACACAGGACGCCATCTTGTTTTGCTGGGAGGAGGGGTCATCCACATGGAAGACTCAGCTGGACCTAATTCCTGGGCTGAGAGGCAGTTGCTACCCAGAAGAGACTGCTTTTCTAACAGAAAAGCAGAGTTCTACACAATATCACCTACAGCTAGGACCCGAAAACAGAGGCCAACAGGCCAGTAGCCTTCCTGTATTTTGAGCTAGTTTATAACATTGGGTGTTCGATATAGAGGTGTTTACTTGGCCAGCTGGGAAGAGGGATGCATACACCTGCAAACCTGACTGAATTTAGGAGGTGTCAAATACTTTTTACTTTTCATCTTAAGACGGCCTAAAGAAACAACTGTGGTACATCTTCACAGCATCTCTCCCAGCCTCTATTGACCTACATGATGCCCAAAAAGCAGCAGACATTGGAGAGGACGGTAACCTGGAAGTCATGAACGACATCTGAAGGCCCACAAAAGAAACCACCTCAGACTTTAATAGACAAAGAAGCTTTTCTGAAACTATCAGAAGGTGAATACAAAAGGATTATATAGAGTGCCCTGCTAGACCTTATACAAAATGCAGCAAAGCAAAACAAAAAATTAACAAGCTGTTCGATCTGATAGAACATCAGTACTCTGAAATCCAACAGATCATGAACAAAATCAAAAAGATAGAAACTTCAATTCAAAGTCAGAAAACAGAATGGAATAAATGGAAAAGAGAATTTCTAATTTGGAAGACAGAGCCACTGACTCCAGCATCCATGAGGAGAAATCAGAAAAAAAAGAAACAGGAAAAATGAAGAAGCATTTAGAAGCATGTGGGACTCTATTAAGAAGAACAATCTACAATTAATTGGAGTTCCTGAACAGGGCAAGACAACTGAGAACACAGAGAGTATTGTGGCTGAGCTGCTGACAGAAAATTTCCCAGAAATTAGGAAAGAAGAGAATATAGATATCCCAGATATGTATTGAATACCACTCAATATAGACATCAATAGAAAGACTCCAAGACATATTCTAATCAAGCTCAACCAAATGAAACATAAGCAGAAACTTTTAAATCCTGCAAGACTCAAAGCAAAGCTAACATTCAGAGGGAAACCCTGTAGGCTTTTGTCGGATTTCTCTGCAGAAATGATGCTGGCCCGGAGACAGTGGCATGGTACATTCAAAGCCTTGAAGGAGAAGAACTTCGAACCAAGAATTGTATTTCCTGCAAAACTATCTTTTAAATACAGAAATGAAATTAAGACATTCCCAGATAAACAGAAACTCAGAGATTTCGTAAAAACCAAATCAAAGCTACAAGAAATACTGAAAGAATCTCTTGGCTTGGAAGAACAAAACCGCTAACTTTGTATTTTAGAAGGACACGTTATCCAGAATCCTACTCAGGGAAGGCTCCAAACACAATCAAAGCTACAACAGTGAAAGAAACAATCCAGTGATCATATCATGTAAACTATGGTATCATCATATTAAAAAGAAGAGTGTACTACAGTTGTTATAGTCCTTCCAGATGGAGAGGAAGTTGACAAGACTGGTAGCAATTAAAATTGGGGTTATATATAGTTTATTAAGTGGGATCGTAGGGGCAGCCATAATGCATAATAAAGAAGCAACATATCATATCAAGAAATGTAATACAGGAGTCTCAACAACCACAAAACCAGCTCTGAAAAACAAGAAAAATCAAATCACAAAGAAGATCATAGAACAGATTAATAAGAACAACAGAGAAAACATCAACTCAAAAATAAACATATCACAATGACAGCACTGAACACATACCTATCCATAATTACTCTGAATGTGAACGGACTGAATGCTCCACTAAAGAGACATCGAGTGACATATTGGATCAAAAGACATGACCCATCTATATGTTGCCTAGAAGAAACTCATCTTAGACTTAAAGATGTGAATAAACTGAAAATCAAAGGATGGAAGAATATATGTCAAGCTAAAAATGAACAAAGAAGAGCAAGTGTGGCAATTCTAATCTCAGATGAAACTGACTTTAATGTAAAATCCACCATTGTGGACAAGGATGGGCATTATTT
This sequence comes from Heterohyrax brucei, assembly GCA_028571685.1. Classification (NCBI taxonomy): domain Eukaryota; kingdom Metazoa; phylum Chordata; class Mammalia; order Hyracoidea; family Procaviidae; genus Heterohyrax; species Heterohyrax brucei. The sequence goes on along the minus strand of CM053146.1, from coordinate 5,839,064 downwards.
ATTACCGAAAGTTTCAATACACAAGCAGCACTTAACAACATTAAATATTTATACGCCTAGTATTAGAGCACCTAAATATGTCAAAGAAACACTGACTACACTGAAAAGTGAGTTAGATCACTCCACAATAATAGTAGGATACTTTAACACTCCACTCTCAATACTGCACAGATCATCTAGTAAAAAGCTCAATAAAGACACAGAAGACCTTATTGACATAATTAACGATCCAGACCTCATCGACCTTTACAGAATTTTCTATCCATCAGCGGACAGTTACACCTTCTTCTCCAGTGCACATGGAACATTCTCCAGAATAGAACACGTGTTAGAACATAAAGCAATTCTCAACAAAATACATACCATTGAATTAATGCAAAGTATCTTCTCAGGTCATAAAGTCATAAAGGTCGAAATCAATATCAGAAAAAACAGATAGAAAGCACAATTCATAGAAACTGAACAACACCTTGCTGAAAAAACCATGAATTATTGAAGAAATCAAGGATGAAATAAAGAAATTCATGGACTCCAATGAAAATGAAAACACTTCCTACCAGAACCTATGGGATACAACCAAAGCAGTGCTCAGAGGTCTGTTTATCTCCATAAATGTACACATCTGGGAGGAAGAAAGAAACCAAATCAAAGAACTGACCCTACAGCTTGAACAAGTAGAGAGAGAACAACAAAGGAACCCCTCAGTCACCAGAAGAAAACGGATCATAAAGATCAGAGCAAACTAAATGAATTAGAGAACAGAAGAACAATTGAAACAATTGAAAAGACCAAAAGCTGGTATTTTGAAAAGATCAACCAAATTGGCAAACCATTGTCTAAACTTACGAAAGAAAAACAGGAAAGGAAACAAGTAACACAAATAAGAAACAAGAGGGGAGTGGTCACAACAGATCCAAAAGAAATCAAAAATATCATAGCTGAATACTATGAAGGACTGTATTCTAACAAATTCAAAAACCTAGAGGAAGTGGACAAATTCCTTGATTCATATCACATACCAAAATTATCACAAGGTGACGTAGAACAACTTAATAAACCCATCACAAAGAAAGAGATTGAAAAAGCCATCAAAAACTGCCAACCAATAAAAGACAAGGCCCAGATGGCTTCACTGCAGAATTCTACCAAGCTTTTAAAGAAGAGTTATCTACAATTCTACTGGAACTATTTCACAGTATAGAAAGGGATGTAATACTCCCAAGTTCATTCTGTGAAGCCAGCATAACAGTGATACCAAAACCAGGGAAAGACCCAACCAAAAAGGAGAACTACAGACTGATATAACTCATGAATCTAGATGCAAAAATCTTCAACAAAATTCTTGCCAATAGAATACAACAACATATCAAAAAAATCTTCCATAATGACCAAGTTGGATTCATACCGGGGATGCAAGGCTAGTTCAACATCAGAAAAAAATTGATGTGATAAACCACATAAATACTACAAAAGACAAGAATCACCTGATCTTGTCTATTGATGCAGAAGAGGCATTTGATAAAGTCCAACACCCATTCATGCTAAAAACTTTATCAAAATAGGCACAGATATCCTGAATGCAATAAGGGCCATTTATACAAAGCCAACTGCCTATGGCATCCTGAATGGAGAGAGACTGAAACAGTTGCGCTTAAGAACAGGATCTAGACAATGATGCCCACTCTCACCTCTCCTATTCAGCGCTGTAGTAGAAGTTCTAGCCAGAGCAATTAGATAAGACCAAGGAATACAAGGCACCTGCATCAGCAAAGAACAACTAAAAATCTCCCTATTCGAAAATGATATGGGGGGGCGGAGTCAAGATGGCGGACTAAGCCCACGTCTCCTTATATCCCTCTGGAAACCAAGACCTGAACTGACAATCAAACAGAGCCTTCTGATCACCTAATCAACCTCAGGACATGGCACAGAGCTGTTAATTGGGACTTCATACCACTCAGCAAAAAACCTCCTCTCTTTCGCTGACTCCAGCTCCTGGCTAGCCCCGGCTCTCACGGACAGAAGGTAAACGTACCATTTTGACTTTTTTTTTCTCTGTCTCAGCTGGCGGGCGGAGCTGGGTCTTGGCTGGCAGCTGGACTCGGACGCGCTGCTGGGGGCATAGGCAGGCAAAATTCCCATATTCTGAGAGCCAGGCTCGGGACTCTGTTAATCTAGCCACTTTGAGCCTTTCATTTTGTAGCTGCCTCAGCGGGGTTTGTGCGGAGCTCCGCGGTCAGGGTGCGGGACGCCATGTTGGTACCGAGATTTTAGCGGGACCTCGTTCTTGGCCTGGGAGACAGCACCTGTAAACGGGATAGCGCTTCTCTGACAGAAAAGTAGTGATTTTGCACAATATTGCCTACCTTGGGGGCCCTGAAACAGAAGCAGAGGAATCACTACCTCTGGGTACCTTTGGCCCCTCTGTCTGCTGCCTGTGTGGAGGAAGCCATCTTGGATACGGTGGTCGCAGCTGGACCTAATTCTTAGCTTGGGAGCCAGAGCCTGCCCACAGGAGAGCACTTTTCTATCACAAAACCAGTACTCAATGCAGTGTTGGCTAAGGCTAGGCCCTGTCAGCAGAGGCCAACAGGGCAGTAGCATTGCTGTATTCTGAACTAGTTTGCTATCATCTGGGGTTGGATATAGTGGTGCTTACTTTGTCAGATGAGAAGAGGGACCTCTACACCTGAAAACCTAACTGACTTGTGAACTGGTCAGATACCTTTTGCTTTACATTTTAAGACAGCCTAGAGAAACATTTGCAATCCATCTACACAGTACCTCTTCCAGCCTCTATATACTCACATGGGAACCAAAAATCAAAAGACAATTGTGGCATACAAGCAATCACTCATGGCTTCAGAAGGCTCCCAAACAAAGCAACCAAGGAGTTTTCCAGATGAAAAACTTTTATGAAAGCATCAGGAAGTGAATACAAATTGATTATACACAGAGCCCTTCTAGAACTTATACAAAAGGCAGCAGAACAAAATGAAACATTAAGCAAGTTGTTCGATCTGATGGAACACCAGTACTCTGAAATTCAACAGATCAAGAAGAAAATCAAAGACATAGAAACTTCCATGCAAACCCAAGAAAACAGAATGGAACAAATGGAAAAAAGAATTTTTGACTTGGAAGACAGAGTTACTGATGCCAGCGTCTATGAGCAGAAATCAGAAAAAAGAAACAAGAAAAATGAAGAAACATTAAGAAGCATGTGGGACTTTATTAAGAGGAACAACCTTTGAATAATTGGACTCCCTGAACAGGGTGAGACATCTGAGAACACAGAGAGTATTGTTGCTGAGCTGCTGAAAGAAAACTTCCCAGAAATCATGAAGGAAGACAATATAGACATCTCAGATGCATATCGTACGCCACCTGATACAGATCTCAAGAGAAAGACTCCAAGACATATTATAATCAAGCTTAACCAAATGAAACACAAGCAGCAACTCTTAAAGGCAGCAAGACCCAAGGCAAAGCTAACATTCAGAGGGAAACCCTGTAGGCTCTTGTCAGATTTCTCAGCAGATACCATGCTGGCATGGAGACAGTGGCATGATACATTCAAAGTCTTGAAGGAGAAGAACTTTCAACCAAGAATTATATATCCTGCAAAACTATCTTTCAAATACCAAAATGAAATTAAGACATTCCCAGATAAACAGAAACTCAGAGACTTTGTAAAAACCAAACCCAAACTACAAGAAATATTGAAAGAAGTTCTTGGCTTTGGCTTACAAGAACGAAACGACTAACTTTATATATTAGAATGACACACTACTTAATACTCTACTCATTTAGGGAAGGCCCCAAAGTCAATCACAGCTTTGATATGGAAAGAAGCAATCCAGTGATCATCATGAAAACTATGGTATCATAATAATAAAAAGAAGGATGTACTACAGTCGTTATAGTCCTTCCAGATGGAGAGGAAGATGACAAGACTGGTAGTAATTAAAATTTGGTTTATAAATAGTTTATTAAGGGGGTTCATGGGGCAGCTGTAAAGCACAACAAAGATGTATCATACCATTTCAAGAAATCTAACACATGAGTATCAACAACTATAAAACCAGCTCTGAAAAAGGTGAAAAATCAACTCACAAAAAAGAGTGTCCCAGAACAGACTAATAAGAACAACAGAGAAAACATCAACATAAAAATAAACATATCACAATGGCAGCAGTGAACACATACCTATGAATAATTACATTGAATGTGAATGGACCGAATGCTCCAGTAGAGAGACACCGAGTGTCATCTTGGATCGAAAGACACAACCCATCCAGATGTTGTCTACAAGAAACTCACTTGAGACCTAAAGACAGGAATAAACTGAAAATTAAAGGATGGAAGAATATATATCAAGCTAACAATGAACAAAGAAGAGCAGGGGTGGTAATTCTAATCTCAGACAAAATCAACTTTAATGTCAAATCCATCATCGTGGACAAAGATGGACACTATTTCTGAAAGGTTCAGTACACAAGCAAGACTTAACTATATTAAATATTTATGCACCTAATGTCAGAGCACCTAAATATGTTGAAGAAACACTGACTATGCTCAAAAGAGAGTTAGAAGACTCCACAATAATAGTGGGAGACTTTAACACTCCACTCTCATCACTAGACAGATCATCTAGAAAAAAGCTCCGTAAAGATACAGAAGAACTCATAGCCACAATTAACCAACTAAAACTCATTGATATATACAGAACTTTCCACCCATCAGCAGACAACTACACCTTCTTCTCCAGTGCACATGGAACATTCTCCAGAAGTGACCATGTGATAGGCCATAATGCAATGCTCAACAAAATCCATACCACTGAATAACTGCAAAGCATCTTCTCAGATCATAAAGCCATCAAAGTTGAAATCAATAGCAGAAAAAACATAGATAGAAAGTGGAACTCTTGGAAACTGAGCAACATCTTGCTCAAAAAAACATGGGTTATAGAGGAAATCAGGGATGAATTAAAGAAATTCATGGGTTCCAATGAGAACGAAAACACTTCCTACCAGAACCTATGGGATACAGCCAAAGCAGTGCTCAGAGGTCTGTTTATCTCCATAAATGCACACATCTGGAAGGAAGAAAGTAACCAAATCAAGGAACTAACTCTACAGCTTGAACAAGTAGAAAGAGAACAACAGAGGAACCCCTCGGGCACCAGAAGAAATGAGATCATAAAGATTAAAGCAGAGCTAAATGAATTAGAGAATAGAAAAACAATTGAAAAAATTGAAAAGACCAAAAGCTGGTTTTTAGAAAAGATCAACAAAAGTGATAAACCACTGGCTAAACTTACTAAAGAAATGCAGGAAAGGAAACAAATAACCCAAATTAGGAATGAGAGGAGAGTTGTCACCACAGATGCAACAGAAATAAAAAATATCATAACAGAATACTATGAAAGACTGTACTCTAACAAATTTGAAAACCTAGGGGAAATGGACCAATTCCTTGTCTCATACCACCTACCAAAGTTGTCACAACGTGAAGCAGAGCAACTTAATAAACCCATCACAAAGGAAGAGATTGAAAAGGTCATCAAAACACTGCGAACCACAAGAATTCTGGGCCCAGAGGGCTTCACGGCAGAATTCTACCAAGCATTTACAGAACAGTTATCCCCAATACTACTGAGACTATTTCACAATACAGAAATTGATGGAGTAATTCCAAACTCATTCTATGAAGCCAGCATAACCCTGATACCTAAGCCAGGGAAAGATCCAACAAAGACAGAGAACTACAGACCGATATCACTCATCAACCTAGATGCAAAAATCTTCAACAAAATTCTTGCCAACAGAAAACAACAACATATCAAGAAAATAATCCATCATGACCAAGTGGGATTCATACTAGGGATGCAAGGCTGGTTCAACATCAGGAAAACAATTAATGTGACTAACCACATAAATAACACATAAGACAAGGATCGCCTGATTTTGTCCATTGATGCAGACAAGGCATTTGAAAAAGTCCAACACTCATTCATGCTAAAAGCTCTTAGCAAAATGGGCATAGACGGCAAATTCCTCAACACAATAAGGGCTATTTATAAAAAGCCAATTGCCCACATCATCCTGAATGGAGAGAGACTGAAAGACTTTCCCATGAGATCAGGAACTGGACAAGGATGCCCACTGTCACCTCTTCTATTCAACATTGTGCTAGAAGTTCTAGCCAGAGCAATTAGACAAGACAAAGAAATAAAGGGCATCTGCATCAGCAAAGAGGAAGTTAAAATCTCCCTGTTTGCGGATGATATGTTTGTATATGCAGAGAACCCCAAGGAATCTATAAGTAAGCTACTCAAACTGATAGAAGAGTTCAGCAACGTCTCAGGATACAAGATAAACATAAGTAAATCAGTAGGATTCCTTTATACCAACAATGAGACTGTTAAGGAGGAAATTATCAAATCAATACCATTTACGATAGCCCCTGAGAAGACGAAGTACCTAGGAATTAATCTAATCAGAGAAACAACAGTCCTTTACAAAGAGAACTAGAAACCATTGCTACAAGAAACTAAGACAGACTTAGATAGATGGAAAAACCTACCCTGCTCATGGATAGGAAGACTTAACATTGTGAAAATGTCTATTTTACCCCAAGCAATTTATTTATATAATGCAATCCCAATACAACTTCCAGCATCATTTTTTAATGAGATGGAGAAACAAATCACCAATTTTGTTTGGAAAGGGAAAAATCCGCCGATAAATAAGGTACTACTAAAGAAGAAGAACACACTGGGAGGCCTCTCATTACCCGAACTTAGAACAAACTACACTGCCACGGTGGTCAAAACAGCCTGGTACTGGTACAAAAACAGAAAGATCGATCAATGGAACAGAATTGAGACCCCAGAGATGAAACCATCTGCCTATGATCAGTTGATATTCGACAAAGGCCCTAAGACATTAAACTGGGGTGAAAACAATCTCTTCAACAAATGGTGCTGGAAAAATTGGTTTTCCGTCTGCAATAAACTGAATCAAGATCCACATCTTACACCTTATGCAAAAACCAACTGCAACTGGATAAAAAACCTAAATATCAAACCTAAAACGATAAAGCTCATCCAAGAAAAGGTAGGAACAACAATGGAAGTTTTACTACACAATGAGGACAGACTCCAATATCTATGAAAGAAACCTCAGTCAACAGAAGATAAAATAGATAAATGGGAACTATAAAGAATCAAACACTTTTGCTCATCCAGAGACTTTATTAATAGAATTAAAAGAACACCCACAGAATGGGAAATAAATATTTGGCAACTCTAGTCAGACTGACGCCTGATCTCCATAATCTATAAGATACTACAAAATATCAATAAGAAGAAGGTAAACCATCCAACTCAGCGGTGGGCAAAGGAGATGGACAGACATTTCACTAAAGAAGAGATCCAGGCAGCCAGAAAACACATGCGGACATGTTCACGATATTTAGTTATTAAAGAAATTCAAATCAAGACAACAATGAGATACCATCTCACCCCAACAAGCTTGGCCATGATCCAGAAAACACAAAACAACAAATGCTGGAGAGGCTGTGGAGAAAGTGGAATCCTCCCACACTGTTGCTGGGGTTGCAAAATGGTTCAGCCTCTTTGGAAGGCAATCTGGCGCTTCCTTAACAAAATGGATATCGATATACCATTTGACCCAGTAATTCCACTACTTGGAATATATCCTACAGAATCAAGGTCTTTCACACCAATGGACACATGCACCAGAATGTTTATCGCAGCACAGTCCACGATAGCAAAAACATGAAATCAACCCAGATGCCCAACAATAGAAGAATGGATAGGTAAACTATGGTTCATATACTCAATGGAGCACTACGCAATGATAAAGAATAACGATGATTCCAGGAAACGTCTCCTAACCTGGTTTCAACTGGAAGACATTATGTTGAGTGAAAGTAGTCAGCGACAAAATGACAAATACTGTATGAGACCTCTACGATAAGATCTCAAAAACGGACTTGTGTATAGAAGAAAAGACTCTGACAGCTGCAAGGGAGGGGAGGGAGGGAGGGTGGGGGGGTAGGTTTTTGTTTAGATAGTTACTAGAAATTCAGTTTGGAGAAAGAAGTGATAGCACACATTAGAAACAAGAACAACATTAAGTGGACTTCAGCATAACTTGAGTACTCCTTCCATCTTAACTCAATACTGCAAGGATAGAGTACCTGGGGCAGGGGCAGAGGACCATGCTCTTAGGCGAATTGCAGGCCAATTGGCACAACTAGCGTTTTGCTAAGAGAGCTCTCTGCACCCCACATTGGTGAGTGGGGTCTGGGGTCTTAAATCTACCAAGCTGCCATCCGAGGACATAGCAAACGGCCCCAACTCAGCAGGAACGGTTGCTCACCAAGGATCAAAATGACATGCGGTAAAGACAACCGAGAAGACAGAGAGACCCACAAGAGTAGGTGCCTATATCGACTTGGGACCGGAAGAACCGGATGGTGCCCGGCCACCACCAGTGATAGCCACGATGGAGCTCACAGAGAGGAGTCTCACTGGCAACATAAGAATAAAAAGGGGTGTATCATGAGATCTCCACTAAAATACCTCAATTGATGGTCCAGCGGTTTTGGGGTTCCTCTGAGAGCATGGCCCCCGGCCCTGATGCTGCCCTTTGCCATAAATTATAACAAAAATCCACTCTTTGGACAGGAATGGATTGGACTTGGCAATGCAGAGTGACCATATATTGGAAGCACTTTATGGTTCCATACATATATAGGATATCATCTTGCTGATCTCTGGCTGGAGAAAGGGGAGTGGACGGAGAGGAGGGAAAGGAGGCTGTTGGGAGGATGAGACATGTATCGAGCAGAGGAATAGTGTGCAGTCACCGGACAGGGAGAGCAGTGGAAGCTGCATATAGGTGAGCATGTAAATTTATACGTGAATGTACATTTTCACTCAGTCATGTTAAATAAAAAATTTTTTTAACAAAGAAAATGACATGATTGTATATACATAGAATCCTAAGGAATCCATAAGTAAACTACTGGAACTGATAGAGGAGTTCAGCAAAGTATCACGATACAAGATAAAGATATACATAAGTAAATTGGTAGGATTCTTTAATACCAACAATGAGATTATTAAGGAAGAAATCACCAAGTCAATACCATTTACCTTAGCCCCTAAGAAGATAAGTACCTAGGAATAAATCTAACCAGAGAAATATGAGACCTTTACAAAGAGAACTACAAACCCTTACTACAAGAAACTGAGAGAGACTTAGGTAAATGGAGAAACCTACCCTGCTCATGGATAGGAAGAAGTAACATTGTGAAAATGTCTATTTTACTCAAAGCAATCTACTTATATTAATGCAATCCCATTACAAGTTCCAGTGACATTTTTTTTAATGAGATATAAGAACAAATTACTAACTTTGTCTGGAAAGGGAAGAAGCCCCAGATAAATAAAGCATGACTAAAGAAGAAGAACACACTGGGAGGCCTCTAATTACCCGACCTTAGAACCTATTACACTGCCGCAGTAGTCAAAACAGCCTGGTACTGGTAGAAAAACAGATAGGCAGATCAGTGGAACAGAACTGAGACCCTGGAGATGACATCATCTGTCTATGAACAGTTCATATTCTACGAAGGCCCTAAGACATTAAACTGGGGTAAAATCAATCTCTTCAACAAATGGTGCTGGCAAAATTGGATGTCCATCTGGACTACGTTAAAACAAGACCCATAGTTTACACCTTATACAAAAACCAACTGAAACTGGATAAAAGACCTAAATATCAAATCTAAAATGATATAGCTCATCCGAGAAAAAGTAAGAACAACAATGGAAGGTTAAACACACAACGTAGACAGACTTCAAAATCTGTGAAACAAACCACAAACAACAAAAGAGAACATAGAGAAATGGACACTACTAAGAATCAATCACTTTTGCTCATCCAAAGACTTTATTAATAGAATTTAAAGGCCACCTACAGAATGGGAAATAATATTTGGCAGCTCTATGTCAATGTCTGATCCCTATAATCTATAAGGTACTACAAAATATCAATAAGAAAAAGACAAACCATCCAGTTAAGCGATGGGCAAAGGAGATGGACAGACACTTCTCTAAAGAGGAGATCCAGGCAGCCAGAAAATACGTGTGGACTTGCTCACAATCGTTAGCTATTAAAGAAATTCAAATCAAAATGACAATGAGATCCCATCTTACCCCAATAAGGTTGGCCATGATCCAAAACCACAAAACACTGAATGCTGGAGAGGCTGTGGAGAGATTGGAACTCTCCTACACTGCTGATGGGATTGCAAAATGGTGCAGCCTCTTTGGAAAGCAATCTGGTGCTACCTTAAAATAATTTATATAGATATATCATTTAGCCCAGCATTTCCACTGCTTGGAATATATCCTACAGAATCAAGGCCATTCACACCAACTGATACATACACATGAATGTTCATCACAGCACAGCCCACATTAGCAAAAAGATGGAATCAACCCAGATGCCCAACAACAGAAGAATGGATAGGTAAACTATGGTATATATACTCAATGGAACACTATGCAATGATAAAGAACAAAGATGATAGCAGGAAACATCTCTTAACATGGTTTCAACCAGAGGACATTATGTTGAGTGAAAGTAGTCAGTGACAGAAGGACAAATATTGTATGAGACCTCTATGATAAGAACCTAAAAGCAGACTCATGCATAAAAGACTCTTTGATGGTTGCAAGGGCAGGGAGAGTGGAAGGGGGAGGGGAGAGGGTTTATATTAGATAGCTGTTAGAAATTTGGTTAGGTGAAATTGGTGACAGCACAGATTAGTAAGAAGATCAATATTAACAGGACTTCAACACAACTTGTATACTCCTCCCATCTTAACCCAACATTGCAAGGACAGAGTAGCTGGGGCAGGAGGCCAGGGACCATGCTTTCAGGTGAAATCAAGGCCAACTGGCACAACTAGCATTTTGCTAATGAGGTCTCTCTGCACCCCACATTGGTGAGTGGTGTCTGGGGTCTTATAAACTACCAAAATGCCATCCGAGGGTACAGCAAGTGGTCTGAACTCAGCAGGAACAGATGATCACCAAGGTCCATAATGACATAGGGAAAAGAGAACCCAGAAGACAGAGAGACCCACGTGAGTGGATATCTGCGTCGACTTATGACTGGAAGAACCAGATGGTGCCCGGCTACCACCAGTGATAGCCACGATGGAGCTCACAAAGTTGAGTCTCACTGGCAACACAAATATAAATAGGGGTGCACCCTGCAATCTCCACTAAAAGACTGCAATTGATGGTCTAGGGGCCTTGGTGTTCTCCTGGGAGCAGGACCCCTGGCCCTGATGCTTTCCCTGTCTGTAAATCATAATGAAGGTCAACTTTTCAGACAGCAATGGGTTGGACTTGGTGATGCAGAGTGACCATATTGTATGGGCACTTTATGGTTCCAGGCATCTATAGGAGGTCGTCCTGTTGACCTGATACTGGAGAAAAGGGAATGGGTGGAGAGGAGAAGATAGTAGACTGTTGGGAAGATAAGACATGTATGGAGCAGAGAGGAAAAGTGTGCTGTCACCGTGCAGGGAGAGCAGTGTAAGCTGCATGTAGGTCAGCATGCAAATTTATATGCCAAAGGAATGGGAATGTACATTTTCATTCAATCATAATTAAAAAAACAAAAGGAAGGATTTTCCCTGAGAGCCTTCACCAAGTTCATCACCCTCTGATACCCTGATTTCATTCATATAGCTTTTAAAACTGCATGACAAACACAAATTTTTGTTCTTAACATGACATGGTTTGTGATACTTTCTTACAGGAGACCTAGGAAACTAAGACATCTGTCTTCCCAAGATGAAGGTAAACCTGCTTAGGGTAGGATCAAAGTCCTATTATCTCTTCATTCCAGTATCTACCAGATAGTTTGTCACATAGTTGATATTGCATGACTCACTAAATTTTCCTCTAAAATAATTTTTTTTCCGAAGATGAACCATACTTTCTTTCTCTCTCACAAAACGAATGCAAATGTATTTTCAAGTGAATTAAATACTGCATTTGAATTATCTAAATCCCCACGCCACTACCACCAGTTCATCAAAAAGGGTGAAAAAGAATGAGATCCATGGCACACAAGTAGCCAGCAATAACTTCCCTGGCCTTTAAGACATTTGTTCTCTTTGAAGAAGTTATCAAATTTTATTGAAGTTAAATCTTGTTTCCATAATGAAAAGAAATTCTAATTTCAAAAACAAGCTTAGTTGGAGTTTATTCTCAAAAGAGGAAAGGAAAAAGAAGATAAAATATCCTCTAAAGCACTTTACACAAGACTAATTTTCTTAGATTTCTCAATGCGTTTCTTGTAGTACAACTGGAAAGTCTGGAACAGAGATTTGTCTAGCTTCCCCTTCCCCTTGAATTACCTGGGGATTACCCTTCACAATCTCTCCTCTGGGCCTTGAACTCATCAGAGTTCCAAAGTGCTACAAATCATTCATCCTGTTATCTGTTGAAAAAATAAAACAGCTCAGGTGTCCAGCAGCTGTTATCGATTTTGACTGCTGAGGCGGCACAGCTATGGGAAAAGAGAGGTTACTCTTTGAGAGAGATTAATAAATGGTTTCACCTGAGAGGCCTCTCACACAGGTTGTGGAAAGGACTGTCAATAGACAGTGATTTGTAAAAGCTAGAAAGGTATTTCCTACTCCAAATTCTCTCTACCTGAAGCCTTGGGAGGATGCACTTGTAGAGAGAATCCAGACCCCATAATGATCCAACCCTCGTTATTTTGTGGGTCACTGCCACTTACACAAGCTGAGTGACCTAAGGCAAACTCCTTACACCTTTGAGCATGTTTCTTCATCTGTAAAATGGAAGCACTTTATATCTATTTCCAATGGTTTGCTGAGAAAATTAAATCAGACAGTGGATGTAAAACTTTGCCTCAGAGAAGCACTCACATCAGGCCCAAGTGTGTGCCTTTAATAATGTATCTAGGCTTTCAGGAGTGACAAGTTGTGTAGGTTTTCCTCAAGGCAGTTTTAGACTCCTTATTAACAATTTGAATGTTTCTAATGGAAAAGCACAAGCAGTCAGGTGTATTCATTTTTCATTTGTAATTCAAAGTCACAAAACCATGGGTGAGGAAAGGCAGTTCTGACTCATAGCTATCCTGAAGGACAGAGCAGAATTAACCTACAGGGTTTCCAAGGAGCAGCTGGTAAATTCCAACAGCTGATCTTGTTTGCAGCTGAGCTCTTAAGCAATACACCATCAGGGCTCCCAAACTTGTGTTGTACTTGGAAAATCAAGAGGGTCTATATTTTATGCACAGTATTTCCTTCATAAGCTCAGTGGAGGTCCATGGCATCTTGCTTAATTTTTTTACAGATATCTGTGTGTACATAATGGTCACTGGGTGGTGTGGACAATTTACATTAAGCTACTAACCAATAGGTTGGCAACTTGAAGACTTCTTCCAACATAGTCTTGGAAGAAAGGCCTGAAGATCTGCTTCCACAAGAATAAAGCCCTTGAAAGCCCTATGGAATGCAGTTGCCTCCTGAAACATGTGAATTTACCTTGAGTCAGAATTAACATAAAAAAAACAGAGATTTTTTTTTTTCCTTTTTTTTTTACTACTTGCTTGTTAGTTGCTCATGGTGACCCTAGGGGTCTCCATGAGTTGGATCCGACTCAAAAGCACTTGGCTTTGGCTGTTAATTTCTGTCTAGTCCATTCCAACCCATGGTGACTCAGGTGTGTGTGTATATCTAAGTACATAAAATATAGATCCTCTTGATACATGTGTGTATATATATACATAACGAAATATATATATTTTATATGTGTATACACACACACACACATAAGGAAAAAAACCAAACTGAATCCACTGCTGTTGAGTAGATGTTGACTCATAGTGCCCCTATAGGAGAGGGGAGAACTGCCCAGTAGGGTTTCTAAGAAGTACCTGGCAGGTTCGAACTGCCAGCCTTTTGGTTAGCAGCTGTAGCACTTAATCACTACATGACCAGGGTTTTATATATATATATATGTATATACACATATGTACCTATGTATATCATAAAAAAATTATTGTTGAACAGTCAGTTCCAACTCACAGTAGTCCTATAGGACAGAGTAACACTGACAGAGTTTACAGGAAACAGCTGGTATACTCCAACTGCTAAACTGTGGTTAGTAGTCAAGCTTTTAACCACTTTACCACCAAAGCTACTCACACATACATGTGCATATGTGTGTGTATGTGTATCTGTATATTTGTACACATACTAAAACTCTGGTGTTACAGTGGTTAAGTGTTAAAGCTTCTAACCAAAAGACCAGCAGTTTAAATCCGCCAGGTGTTGGGGGAGTTCTTACACACACCCACACGCACAGACTCACATGGTCTGACAATTAAGTCCATGAACTTAATTGTTCTAAGTGTGACATGCCTCTTTGTTGAATACCACTAGGGTCACCTTACAAGTACTCCTCCTGGTAAGCTGTGCACCAATACTAGGGCCCACTCCACCCTAAATTCCATTTAGGAATTCTTTCTGGGATGGCCATTATGCACTGTGGCAATGTGACAAGTTTGTGAACTGAATTGTATAGTTGTCTGTGAGACAGTTTTTAGCCAGCGAACAGGTAAGTGTATTGGAATATCCTGTCTACTCACCTGATACGGCCCCCACTGACTTTTTCTTTACCCAAAGATACAGGAAATATTGAAATACAGACATTTTGATGACATTTGGGACAGGGTAACATGATGAAAGCTCTAACAGCCATTCCAGAAAAAGAGTTCCAAAATAGCTTTGAAGGGTGGACTAGGCATTGGCATCAGTTCATAGCTTACTGAGTGGAGTACTTGGGAGGTGACTGTAGTGATACACAGCCAGTGAGGTATGCAGTACTTTTTCTAGGATGAGTTTATGAACTTACTTGTCATAACTTGTATATTTAAATCAAGCTAGTCACCAGTTAATTGATTCTGACTCCTAGTGACCCTATAGAACAGAGTAGAAATGCCCCATAGAGTTTCCAAGGAGCACCTGGTAGATTTGAAGCTTCAAAATATTTTTGTTATTTTTTTTTTTTACTGAGATTAAGTGTAAGTTTACAATTCAAGTCAGTTTGCCATATAAACCCCCCTCCACTAGCCTCTCTGAAACTCTATCTGTTCTCTTCACCTTGTGACAGCCCACTCTTCTTTTACACTCTTTACTTCCAGTGTCCATTAACCATCATTTGTCTCCTCCTCTCCACCCTCTCCTCTCCCCTCTAAAGAGAGACCAGTTACACAGCCTTATATATATATATATATGTATTAAACCCTACAGTACATACACCACCTGTATCACTCTGTGTCCTTTAGTTCAGTCCAATCTTTGTCTGAAGTGTTGGCTTCAACTCTGGGCTAGCAGCTAGCCCAGAGGTCATGTTCACAGTGGACCCTCTAGGATGTCAGACCATCAAGTCTGATCTTTTAATAGAGTTCTTGTTCTGCACACTCCTTTTTCTTGTGCTACATGAGGAGCTGTACATTGTGTCCCTGACAGGGTTGTATTTGGTGGTGGCCAGGCATCATCTAGTTCTTCTGGTCTCACATACCCTTCTGCCTCCTGGACTCATATTTTTCTCATGTTTTTGGTTTTCATCTGCTCCAGGTGGGCTGAGACCAGCTGATGTTCTTTAGATGGCAGCTTGATGACTCTTAAGACCTCAGACGCCATTCACCGATATGAAATGAAGAACAATCTCTTGGAAAAAGATTAGTTATGCCAATTGATCTCGATGTCCCCCAAAACCGTAGTGCCCAGACCCTGTCCCTGATACTCTGTTCTTTAAAATGTTGTTTGTATATAGCTTATGGTATAGTCTAGTTGTGCTGACCTGCTTTCTACCACATCATTTCATTCCCTTCACCTAATTGAATTCCTAACAACTATCTACTGTATGAATAACCCTTTCTCTCCCTCTCTACCCAGTAGCAACTAAAGAATATTTTCTTCTGTGCATAAGTCTGTTCTTAAGTCCTTATAATAGTGGTCTCACACAGTATTTGTCTTTTTGCAGATGACTAATTTCACTCAGCATAATGTCTTCCAGTTCACTCCAGGTTACAAAGTGTTTTATAAAATAATTGTTAAATTATATTAAAAGGTGGCAGAGTAAACAGATGTCTGCTCATTTCCCTCTGAGAATGAAGGACTGAATATTTGTACGGAGCAATGAACTTCTAGGGAGCCTTAGGACCTAGAATAATTGACTAGGCAACAATGTCAGACTAATCTTCCCCTCTCAGAAATAATCCAGTGACCATCTGACCTCCACTTCTGTTGTTTCATTGTATCAGAAAACTGCAGCTTTTGCAAATGGCTGGTAACATACTTTCATTATCAGCTGGAAGGTGGAGTCTTTTGCTCCTGACTGCCTGTTTGGGCCAGCCCATTGGACAGCTCTAAGCTCCCACTTCAACACCTGGACAGCTCCCTCATAGAAGTGCAGTTTACGTTTAAGGCCGAGAGGCCTATGTATCCACCTGAAGATCTGTCTGTTGAGAGGCCATACATCTTTTCCTTGATCTCTTCTCTGACTCACTTTGTAGGGTTGACTGACAGCCTGCAGCTTCTCCACAAGCAGAGCAGCTTCTTTGCCACCAAAAAAGCAGAGTCTTCCACACTTTAGAGTCCACCTGGGGCAAATCACTAGAGTTATTAGACTCAGCTGCTGACCAACAATTCTGCTAGATCCAATACCAGAGAAATCAAACAATATCTAAATGGCATACAGGCAGCAGACTATAATTAATCATTTAAAGAAGCAGTCTTGAAATTCAAAAAATTTCCCAGATGAAGAAGCCTTTCTGAATCTATCAGAGGTTGAATACAAAAGAGTTATATATAGAACCCTCCTAGAGATTGAACAAAATGCAGTAGAACAAAATGAAAAATTTGGTAAGCTTTTTTGAACTGATGGAACATCAGTGATCTGAAATACATCAGATCAATAACAAAATTACAGAATTGGATAATTCTATCCAAAGCCAAAAGAGTAGACTTGAACAGATGGAAGTTAGACTCAGTGACCTAGAAAACAGAGTAACTGACACCAACAATTATGAGGTGAAATAAGAGAAAAGAAAAAAGAGAAAACGAAGAAGCATTAAGAAACATGTGGGAAGCCGTGAAGAGGAGTAACATATTTAATTGGAGTTCCTTAACAAGGGGGGATTAATGACAATATAGAGAGTACTGCTGTAGAGATGCTGACAGAAAACTTTCCTGAGATTATGAGCAAAGAGAACACAGGTACCCAAGATGTTTATTGAACACCACAAAACCTAGCCCCAAAAGAAAGATGTCACAGTGTATTATAATCAAGCTTCATAGGTGAAACATAAACAGATGCTTCTGAAGGCAGTAAGGTTGAAAGCAAAACTAACATTCCGAGGGAAACCCTGTAGGCTTTCATCTAACTTTTCTGCCAAAACAATGCTGTCTAGAAAGCAGTGGGCAAACACATTCAAAGCCCTGAATGAGAAAAACTTCCCTCCTAGAATTATTTATCCTGCAAAACTGTCTATCAAATATGATGGTGAAATTAAGACTTTTGAAATAAAGAGAAATTTAGAGACTTCATAAAAACTAAACCAAAATTACATGAGATATTGAAAGAAGCTCTTCCTTAAATGTATCTTTTAGGTGACAATTCCGGACACTTCATCCAAATTTCTAATCAGTTAAGGAAGTCACAAAACTTAACCAAAGCTACAGTATTATAATAAGAGAATCCGTGATCATATCATGACAACTATAATGCCATCACATTAGTATGTTAAAGGGATAATACATGTAGCCATAAAGGAGATTAACAATACGTTGTATAAAAATAAGAAATGCAATACAGGAGTCTCAATGAAAACAAAACCAGAACTGAAACAGCAACCCATAAAGAAGAATGGCCCAGAACAGAACATTAATAGTAATATAGAAAACATCAACACAAAAATAATTACATCAAAATTATGGCACTAAGCATATACCTGTCAAAAATTACATTGAATGTGAATGGACTGCACGCTCCAGTAAAGAGACAGCAAGTAACATCCTGGATCTAAAGACACAACCCGTCTATATGTTGCTTACAAAACATACATCTTAGACTTAAAGATATGAACAAATTGAGAATTAATCGTTGGAATAATATATATAAAGCTAATAATATGCAAAGAAGAGCAAGCATGGCAACACTAATCTCAAATAAAATAGATTTTAATGTAACATCCACTATTGTGGACAAGGATGGTCACTATTTATTGCTGAAAGGTTCATTACTGAAGCAGGACTTAATAGTATTAAATATTTATGCACCCAATATGAGAGCACCTAAATATATTGAACAAATACTAACAACACTGAAAAATGAAACAGATCATTCTGCAATGATAGGTAGAGACTTCAACACTCCCCTTTAAGTTATGGAGAGATCATCCAGAAAAATCTCACTAAAGATGCAGAAGATCTGATTGCAATAACCAACCAACTTGACCTTATTGACGTATACAGACTTTTCATCCATCAGCAGATAAATACACCTTCTTCTCCAATGCACATGGAACATTCTCCAGAATAGACCATGTGTTAGGTCATAAAGCAATTCTCTATAAAATTCAAACCACTGATTTACTACAAAGTATCTTCTCAGACCATAGAGCTACAAGTTGAAATCAATAACAGAAAATTCATAGGTAGAAATTCAAAATTGTGGAAACTGAACAACCCTTTGCTCAAAAAGCCTTGGGTTATAGAAGAAATTAAGGACAAAATAAAGAAATTTATGGATTCAAATGAGAATGAAAACACATCCTACCAGAATTTGTGGGATGCAGCAAAAGCAGGTCAGTTTATTTCTATAACTGCAAACATCCAGAAAGAAGAAAGGGCCCAAATTAAAGAATTAACCTTACAGTTTGAACAAGTAGAAAGAGAGCAACAGAAGAACCCCTGAGGCACCAGAAGAAAACAGATTATAAGGATTAGAGCAGAACTAAATGAATTAGAAAACAGAAAAAGCAATCAAAGATATTGAGAAAGCCAAAAGCTGGTTCTTTGGAAAGATCAACCAAATTGATAAACCATTGGCTAAACTTACAAAACATAAACAGCAGAAGACACAACTAACCCAATTAAGAGATGAGATGGGAGATCTTACAACAGACTCAGCTGAAATAAAAAATATCATAACAGAATACTGTGAAAGACTGTACTCTGACAGGTTTAAAAAACTAGGGGAAATGGACAAATTTCTATATTCATATGACTCACAAAGATTATCACAAGGAGGAATAGATCAACTTAATAAATCTATCACAAAGGAAGAGATTGAAAAAGTCATCAAAATCTACCAACAAAAAAAAGTCCTGGCCCAGGTGGCTTCACCGGAGAATTCTACAAAACTTTTAGAAAAGAATTAATCCCAGTACTACTGAGGCTATCTCACTGCATAAAAAGAGATGGAATACTCTCAGATTCATTCTATGAAGTCAGCATAACTTTGATACCAAAACCAGGGAAAGATCCCACAAAAAAAGAAAATTAAAGGCCAATATCACTTATGAACCTAGATGCAAAAATCTTACAAAATTCTAGCCAACAGAATTCAGCAGCATATAAAAAAAATTGTTCATCATGATCAAGTTGGTTTCATTCCAGGGATGCAAGGCTGGTTCAACGTCAGAAAAACAATTAATGTAATCAACCACATTAATAACAAAAAATAACAATCACCTGATTTTATCAATTGATGCAGACAAGGTATTTGACAAGTTTAATACCCATTCATGCTTAAAACTCTCAGAAAAATAGGAATAGTGGGGAAATTCCTCAATGTAATCAGTAGCATCTACACAAAGCCAACTGCCTTCATCATCCTGAATGGTGAAAGACTGAAAGAATCCCCTTTGAGAACGGGAACCAGACAAGGATGACTACTCTCACCACTTCTATTCAACATTGTACTAGAAGTTCTAGCTAGAGCATTTAGAAAAGACCAAGAAATAAAGGGCATCTGCTTGGCAAAGAAAAAATAAAAATCTCCCTATTTGAAGATGATATGATTGTATACACAGAGAATTCTAAAGAATCCGTAAGTAAACTACTCAAACTGATAGGAGAGTTCAGCAGTCTCTGGATACAAGATAAACATAAGTAAATCAGTAGGATTCCTTTATACCAACAGGAGATTAATAAAGAAGAAATCACCAAATCAATTCCATTTACTATAGCCCCCAAGAAGATAAAAAACCTAGGAATAAATCTAACTAGAGAAATAAGAGATCTTTACAAAGAGAACTACTAGATCTTACTACAAGAAACTAAGAGAGACTTACATAAATGGAGTAATATACCCTGCTCACAGATAGGAAGACTCAACATTGTGAAAATGTCTATTTTGCCCAAAGCAATCTACTTATATAATGCAATCTGAATACAAATTCCAGTGACATCTTTTAATGAGATGGAGAAAGAAATCATCAACTTTGTTTGGAAAGGGAAGGAGCCCTGTATAAGTAAAGCACTACTGAAGAAGAAGAACACAATGGGAGGCCCCCTGACTTTAGAACCTTTTACACTGCCACAGTTGTCAAAATCGCCTGGTATTGGTACAAAAAGAGACAGATAGACCAATGGAACAGAGTAGTGACCCCAGAGATGCCACCATTCTCCTATGAACAGTTGATATTTGACAAAGGCTCTAAGATTTTAAACTGTGGTAAAAACAGTCTCTTTAACAAATGGTGCTGGCAAAATTGGATATCCATCTGCAAAAAATGGAAACAAGACTCATATCTCACACCTTATACAAAAATCAACTCAAATTGGATAAAAGACCTAAATATAAAATCTAAAATGATAAAGCTAATCCAAGATAAAATAGGATCAACAATGGAAGCTTTTAAATCACAATATAAACAGACTTCAAAATCTGACAAAGGATGATCAACAGAAGAGAAACTAGATAAATGAGAACTACTACGAATCAAACACTTCTGCTTATCCAGTGACTGCGTCAAAAGAATTAAAAGACCACCTACAGAATGAGAAAAAGTATTCGGTAACTCTATGTCAGACCAACGTCTGATCTCCATAATCTATAAGATGTTTCAAAGTATCATCAAGAAAAGAATAAATAATCCAATTAATCAATGGGCATAGGATATGGACAGACATTTCTCTAAAGAAGATATCCTGACAGCTGAATGACAGATGCAGAACTGCTCATGATCATTAGCTATTAAAGAAATTCAAATCAAAACTACAATGAGATATCATCTCACCCCAACAAGGTTGGCCATGATCCAAAAAACACGAAATAACAAATACTGGAGAGGCTGTGGAGAAATTGGAACTCTCCTACACTGCTGGTGGGATTGCAAATGGTACAGCCACTTTGGAAAACAGTCTGGTGCTTCCTTAAAAAGCTGGAAGTATATATACCATTTGATCCTGTAATTCCACTGCTCGGGATTTATTCTTCAGAAATAAAGATTGCCACATGAACAGACATGTGTATACTAATGTTTGCTGCACCACAGTCCACAATAGCAAAAGTTGGAATCATATCCCAATGTCCATCAACAGATGAATGGATAAGCAAACTATCGTGCATATACTCAATGGAACACTATGCTATGGTAAAAAAACAACGACAATTTTAGAAAACATCTCATAACATGGTCTCATTTGGAAAATATCTTGCTGAGTGAAATCAGTTAGTGTCCAAAAGACAAATTTTGTATGAGACCCCTGTTAAAAGGACTTAACAAGAGAATTATCCATAGAAGAAAATGACTGTGTTGGCTACATGGGTGGGTGAGGGCTGAGGGTTTATCACAGATGAGTTAATTGATAGATGTTAGAAATTTTATTCTTTTATTATAATTAATAAAAAAATTGTAAGGCATAATATGTTTCCCTTTCTTGAGAAAAAGAATGAAGGGAAAACAATGCAAATACTTAAAAAAATGAAAATAATAATAATAATTGTTGTTCTTCATCATTGCATAGTGTTGCATTGTGTAAATATACTATAGTTTATTTATCTGTTGATGGGCACCTAGGCTGATTCCATCTTTTTGCTATTGTGGACGCTGTTGCAATGAACATTCTTTTGCATGTATCTGTTCATGCAACGGCCATTATTTCTCTACAATATATTCAAAGCAGTGGGGATGCCAGATCATATGGTATATCTATTTCCAGCTAATTAATAAAACCCCAGATTGCTTTCCAAAGAGTTTGTGACATTTTACATTCCCATCAGAAGTGGAGAAAAGTTCCACTCTCTCCACAACCTCTCCAACATTTGCTATTTTATTTATTTGTTTGTTTGGATTAGTGCCAGCCTTGTTGAGAGGAGATGGTATCTCAATACAGTTTTGATTTGGATTTCCCTAACAGCTAATGATAGTGACCATTACCTCATTTGTCTTTTGGCTGCCTAGATGGTATGCAGGCAGCAGACCATAATTAATCGTTTAAAGAAACAGTCTTCAAATGCTCCAGAAAATTCCCTAAATAAAGATCCAAAAAATTTAAAAAATTTCCCTGATAAAGAAGCCTTTCTGCATCTAACAGAGGTTCAATCCAAATAGTTATATATAGAACCCTCCTAGAGATTAAACAAAATGCATTAGAATAAAATGAAAAATTTGGAAAACTATATGATATGCTAGAACATCAACAGTCTGAAGTATGTCAGATCAATAACAAAATTATGGAATTGGATATTTCTATCCAAAGCCAAAAGAGTAGGATTGAACAGATGGAAGTTAGAATCAGTGACCCAGAAGACAAAGTAACTAACACCAACATTTATGAGGTAAAATCAGAGAAAAGAAATAAGAAAAATGAAGAAACATTAAGAAACATATGGGACTCCACAAAGAGGAATAATTTACGTTTAATTGGAGTTCCTGAACAACGGAGGATTAATGACAACGTAGAGAATATTGCTGTATAGATGCTGACAGAAAACTTCCCTGAGATTATGAACAAAGAGAACATAGATATCCAAGATGTTTATCAAACACCACAAAAGATCCAAAAAGAAGAATGCCAAGACATATTATAATTAAGCTTAATAAGCTAAAACACAAAGAGATGCTTCTGAAGACAGCAAGGCTCAAATCAAAACTAACATTCTGAGGGAAATCCTGTAGACTTTCATCTGACTTTTCTGCCAAAACAATGTTGGCTAGAAAGCAATGGGCAGACACATTCAAAGCCCTAATTTTTCTATTTTATATTTTTAATAAAATGAATTGGTAATTTTGGTGTTTTTATTTTTCATATTAGAATCAATGTCAGTCTTTTTCAATTTCGGTAATTTTCAATAGTTTCTCCCTAATTCTCTGGACCAATTTAAATAGTATTGGAATGGTTTGTGGCAGTTCTAGCTCTATTCCACTAAGAAACTGCTTCTGATAATCTGTTAGCAGCAGTCATTTGTCAAAGTTTAATACTTCTGTAAAAATCAATCTTTTTAAATTTACGTTTTTCTGAACTCAGTTTCGGTAATTAATATTGTGTTAGAAGGTCACCCATTTAATCCATTTTTTTTATTTGTTTTGAGATTGTACAAAAAAAAAAAAAAAATCCCTGTGCACTTGATTATTTCCTCTCACTGATGTTTACTTTCATTTTTTATATGTACTTTTTCTCAAAGTAAGTTACTATTTTATCTTTCTTCATATCTCCAGTGAAATAGTTTATTTATGTATTAATGGTCATTTTTGGTTTTTAAATCATTAATTTATGTTTTTTGTTATAGGGAGGGAAGGCAGTCTTTTCTGTTTCCACTTTCAATTGTGTACAGTCATTTTTTTTCTTTTTCCTTTAAGTATCTTAAGCCAATCTCTTTTTTAAAAAAATATTTTATTGTGCTTTAAATGAAATTTTACAATCCAAATCAATTTGTCATACAAAAATTTATATACACATTGCTATATAGCTCTAGCTGTTCTCTCCACACTGTGACAGTATGTTCATCCTTTTCACCCTGTATTTACCATAGCCATCAATCCAACTCCTGTCCTCTTCTGCTCTTTCATCTTGCCTCTGGAGAAGAGCTGCCCAGTTTGCTTCATGTATATACTTGAGCTAAGAAGTATACTCTTTGCCAGTATCATTTTCTGTCTTGCCATCCAGTCCAATCTTTGTCTGTAGAGTTGGCTTTGGTACTAGCTTCAACTCTGGCCTAACAGAGAATGTGGGATCCATGTCCTCAAGGAACCCTCCAGTATGTTAGACCAACAAGTTTGCTATTTTTAATAGAATTTGAGTTCTGCACTCCATTTTTCTCCCACTATGTCATAGACTGTTCTTTGTGCTCCTTGTCAGGGCAATGACTGGTGATGGCCAGATACCATCTAGTTCTTCTGGTCTCATGCTGATGTAGCCTCTGGATTATGTGGTTAAGTTGTGTTTTTCTACTTATAAATTCTTTCTGTTGCCTCTTCAGTTTATTTGGTTGCTGATGTTCAGTTTTCTGTTCTGCCTTGTGGCTGGTCCTGAATAGATTCACTTTCCTTTTTTTTTTTTTTTTTTTAATTTTGGTGAGTAGTTCCACTGAGCATTTGTTTTACTATATTTATCCCAAAATACAATGAACTTACGCGGTCTGACTATTACATTCACAAACTCATCCTAGAGAAAGTGCTACATATCCTCATAGTTTTGATTTGAATTACTTTAATAGCTAATGATCTTCTGCATGTGTTGTTCCGCTGCCTGGATATCCTCTTTAGGGAAATGTCTGTCCATCTCCTTTGCCCATTGATTAATTGGATTATTTATCCTTATCTTGTTGGTATTTTGTGATACCTTATAGATTACGGAGATCAGATGTTGGTCTGACATATAGCTGCCAAATATTTTTTTCCCATTCTGTAGGTGGTCTTTTAATTTCTTTGATGAAGTCTTTGGATGAGCAAAAGTGTTTAATTCTTAGTAGTTCCCATTTACCTATTTTCTTTTCTGTTGATTGTGCTTTGTCAGATTTTGAAGTATGTCTACATTGCGTATTAAAACTTCCATTGTTGATCCTATTTTATCTTGGATGAGCTTCATCGTTTTGGATTTATATTTAGGTTTCTGATCCAGTTTGATTTGCTCTTTGTATAAGGTGTGAGATATGGATCTTGTTTCAGCTTTTTGCAGATGAATATCCAATTTTGCCAGCATCATTTGTTAAAGAGACTGTTCTTACCCCAGTTTAAAATCTTGGGCCTTTCGTCAAATATCAACTTTTCATAGGATGATGATGGCATCTCTGAGGTATCCACTCTGTCCCATTGGTCTATATGTCTCTTTTTGTACCAATATCAGGCTGTTTTGACAACTGTGGCACTGTAATACGTTCTAAAGTCAGGTAGTCAGAGGCCTCCTGGTGTATCCTTCTTCTTCATTATTGCTTTACTTATCTGAGGTTTATTCACTTTCCAAAGAAAGTTGGTGATGTGTTTTTCCATCTCATTAAAAACTGTCACTGGAATTTGTATTCAGAATGCATTATGTAAGTAGATTGCTTTGAGTAAAATAGACATTTTCACAATGTTGAGTCTTCCTGTCCATGAGCAGGGTAGATTACTCAATTTATGTAAGTCTGTCTTAGATTCTTATAATAAGGTCTTATAGTCCTCTTCGTAAAGGTCTCTTATTTCTCTAGATAGATTTATTCCTAGGTATTTTAATTTCTTGGGGACTATAGTAAATGGTATCGATTTGGTGATTTCTTCTTTAATAATCTCATTGTTGGTATAAAGGAATCCTATTGATTTACTTATGTTTATCTTGTATCCCATTAGTTTGCTAAACTCCTCTATTAGTTCCAGTAGTTTACTTATGGATTCGTTTGGACTCTCTGTATAAACAATCATATCTGCAAATGGGGAGACTTCTGCTTCTTCATTGCTGATACAGATGCCCTTTATTTCTTTGTCTTGTCTAATTGCCCTTGCTAGAACTTCTAGCACAATGTTGAACAGAAGTGGTGAGAGTAGGCATCCTTGACTCATTCCTGTTTTCAAAGGGAATTCTTTCAGTCTTTCATCATTCAGGATGATAAAGGCAGTTGGCTTTGTGTAGATGCTACTGATTGCAT
The DNA here is from genome assembly GCA_028571685.1 of Heterohyrax brucei. Classification (NCBI taxonomy): domain Eukaryota; kingdom Metazoa; phylum Chordata; class Mammalia; order Hyracoidea; family Procaviidae; genus Heterohyrax; species Heterohyrax brucei. The sequence goes on along the minus strand of CM053146.1, from coordinate 5,812,831 downwards.
TGAGGAATTTCCCCTCTATTCCTATTTTTCTGAGAGTTTTAAGCACGAATCGGTGTTGAACTTTGTCAAATGCCTTTTCTGCATCAATTGACAAAATCCAGTGATTTTTATCTTTTGTGTGGTTGATTATATTAATTGGTTTTCTGATTTTGAACCAGCCTGCATCTCTGGAATAAAACTAACTAGATTATGATGAATGATTTTTTTTTATATGCTGTTGAATTCTGTCAGCTAGAATTTTATTAAAGATTTTTGCATCTATCATGAATGATATTTTTCTGTAATTTTCTTTTTGGTGGGATCTTTCCCTGGCTTTGGTATCAGGGTTATGCTGGCTACACAGAATTAATCTTGGAGTATTCCATCCCTTCCTATGGTGTGAAATAGCCTCAACAGTATCAGAGTTAACTCTCTCTGAAAGTTTGGTAGAATTCTCCAGTGAAGCTATCTGGGCCAGGAATTTTCTTGGTTGGTAGATTTTGATGATTCTTTCAATCTCTTCCTTTGTGATAGATTTATTAAGTTGATCTGCTTCTCTTTATGATAATCTTGGTGAGTGATTTGAATCTAAAAATTTGTCTGTTTCCTCTAGGTTTTCAAACCTGTCAGAGTACAGCCTTTCATAGTATTCTGTTATGATATTTTTTTTATTTCAGCTGGGTCTGTTGTAACAACTCCCATCTCATTTCTTAATCAGGTTATTTGTATCTTCTGCTGTTTTTCTTTTGTAAGTTTAGCCAATGGTTTATCAATTTGGTTGATCTTTCCAAAGAACCAGCTTTTGGCTTTCTCAATATTTTTGATGTTTTTTTTTTTTTTCTGTTTTCTAATTCATTTAGTTCTGCTCTAATCCTTATAATCTGTTTTCTTCTGGTGCCTCAGGGGTTCTTTTGTTGCTCTCTTTCTACTTGTTCAAGCTGTAAGGTTAATTCTTTAATTTGGGCCCTTTCTTCTTTTCGAATTTGTGCAGTTGTAGAGATAAACTGACCTCTGCGCAGTTTTTGCTGTATCCCATAGTTTGCTAAACTCCTCTATTAGTTCCAGTAGTTTACTTATGGATTCCTTTGGATTCTCTGTATAAACAATCATATCTGCAAATGGGGCGACTTCTACTTCTTCACTGCTGATACAGATGCCCTTTATTTCTTTGTCTTGTCTAATTGCCCTTGCTAGAACTTCTGTTGAACTTCCCATAGATTCTGGTAGGATGTGTTTTCATTCTCATTTGATTCCATAAATTTCTTTATTTTGTCCTTGATTTCTTCTATAACCCAAGGCTTTTTGATCAAAGGTTTGTTCAGTTTCCACAATTTTGAATTTCTACCTATGAATTTTCTGTTATTGATTTCAACTTCTGTAGCTCTACGGTCCGAGAAGATACTTTGCAGTAAATCAGTGGTTTGGATTTTATAAAGAATTGCCTTATGACCTAACACATGGTCTATTCTGACAAATGTTCCATGTGCACTGCAGAAGAGGGTGTATTTATCTATAGATGGATCACAAAATCTATATATGTCAATAAGGTCAAGTTGGTTGGTTGTTGCAATAAAATCTTCTGCATCTTAGTTTTTTCTGTAAGATCTATCCATAAATGAAAGGGGAGTGTTGGAGTATCCAACTATTATTGTGGTGTGATCTAGCTCATTTTTTAGTGTTGTCAGTATTTGTTCAATGTGTTTAGGTGCTCTGGTATTGGGTGCATAAATATTTAATATTGTTAAGTCTTACTTGAGTACTGAACTTTTCAGCAATAAATAGTGACCATCCTTGTCCACAATCGTGGATTTTACATAAAAATCTATTTTACTTGAGATCAGTATTACCATACCTCCTCTTCCTTGTATATTGTTAGCTTGGTATATATTATTCCATCCTTTAATTTTCAATTTGTTCATATCTTTAAGGTTTGTTTCTTGTAAGCAACATATAGATGGGTCATATCTTTTGATCCAGGAATGTTACTCACTGCCTCTTTACTGGAGCATTCAGTCCATTTACATTCACTGTAATTATTGGTAGGTATGTTCCCAGTGTCACTATTACGATGTAATTACTTTTGTGTTAATGTTCTTTGCTAGGCCATTCTTCTTTATGGTTTGTTGTTTCAGTGTTAGTTTTGTGTTCATTGGGACTCATGTATTGCATTTTGTATTTTGATATAATGCATTGTTCATTTGCTTTATGGCTACATCTATTATTGCCCTTAACATACTAAGATTAAATCCAAGTTTAACTGCATAACTCTGAAACTTCCTCTGAATGTGAAACAACTGTAGCTGCTGTAGGGTATGCCTCTTTTAATGTGATGGTGTTATAGTTGTTGTGGTACGATCACAGATTCCCTCATTTTAATATTGTAGCTTTAAGTTCTGTGACTTCTCTAACTGATTAGAATTTTGGATGATGTGCTCTGAATTGTCACTTTAAAAATACATTTAATGATTCTGTTTTTCTAAGGAAAAAGATTCTTTCAATATTTCGTGTAATTTGGTTTAGTTTTGTGAAGTCTCTAAGCTTCTCATTATCTTCAAAAGTCAGTTTCACCATTATGTTTGATAGTCAATTTTTCAGTATAAGTAATTCATGGATGGAGGTTTTTTTTTTTTCTTCAGGGCTTTGAATGTGTCTGCCCACTGTTTTCTAGCTAGCATTGTTTCTGCAGAGAAGTCAGACAAAAGCCAACAGGATTTCTCTCAGAGTGTTAGCTTTCCTTTGAGTCTTGCTGCCTTCAGAAGCATCTGTTTATGTTTCATCTTATTAAGTTTGATTGTAATATGTCTTGGTGTCTTTCTTGTCGGGTCTAGCTTTTGTGGTGTTTGATAAACATCTTGGATACCTATGTTTTCTTTTCTCATAATCTCAGGAGAGTTTTCTGTTAGCATCTCTACAACAATACTACCCATATTGTCATTAACCCCACAAATGTTCACGAATTCCAATTAAACATAAATTATTCCTCTTGATGGAGTCCTACATGTTTCTTAATGTTTCTTCATTTTTCTTTTTTTCTTTTCTCTGATTTCTCCTCATAAACACTGGTGTCAATTGCTCTGTTCTCAAGGTCACTGAGTCTGACTTCTATCTGTTCAATGCTACTCTTTTGGGTTTAGATTGAGTTATCTAACTCTGTAATTTTGTTATTGATCTAATGTGTTTCAGATTGTTGATGTTCCATCAGTTCAAATAGCTTACTAAATCTTTCATTTTGTTCTACTTCATTTTGTTTAATCTCTAGGAAGGTTCTATATATAATTCTTTTGTACTCAACCTCCAACAGATTCAGAAAGGCTTCTTCATCTGGTAAATTTTTTGAATCTTTATTTTGAGAATTTTCTGGAGCATTCAAAGGTTGCTTCTTTAAATGATTAATTATGATCTGCTGCCTGTGTGCCATCTAGACACTGATTTCTCTGGTATTGGATCTAAGAGAATTGTTGGTCACTAGCTGTCTCTAATACTCTAGTGATTTGCCCTGGGTGGGCTTTCTGGGGTGGAAGTCTGTGCTTATTAGGTGGTAAAGATACTATCCTATTACAGAGAAACTGGGGGCTGTCAGCCAACACTACAATGTGGGTCAGAGAAGGGTGGGAGGAAAAGTTGCTGGGCCTCTCAACAGACAGATCTCCAGGCAAATACATAGTCCTCTCAACCTTAAAAGTAAACTTTACTTCTATGTGGTGAGCTGTCCAGGTGTTGAAATAGGAGCCATCCAATCTGCTGGCCAAAACAGGCCATCAGGAGCAGCAGATTCTGCCTTCCAGCTGATAATGAATGTACATTATCAGCCATTCTCAGATGCTTCAGCTCTCCAATACCATGAAGCAACAATACCAGAAATTGAGGTCAGACGGCCGCTGGCTTGTTTTTGAAAGAGGAAGATTATTCTGATACTGGTGTCTAGTCAAATATGCTAGGTTTTAGGGCTCCCCAAACATTCAGTGCTCCCTAAAAATATCATCTAGGCCTTAGTTCTCATGGGGAAATGAGGAAATGTGTGTCTACTCTAATATCTTTTAATAGTCTCAAGTGATTTTTTAAAATCCTACTGAAGATCTAGTTACAATAGATCATTTCCTCATGAACAAATAATTGTATCATTCCAAACATGTTTACTCTAATCAAACAAAGTAGTTTGGCTCATTACAACAGCAGGGCAGGACACAATGAATTCTATCTTAAAGGTACTCCCTGACATTCTCATTTGAGTAACAAGACATTAAAATTTTCTTGCTGGCATTTTCAGTGTGAATCCTGGTGGTACCATCTATATAAAGCAAAGTTGTACCACTGGTGCCTCAATGCATTCTACAGATCATAAAAATGCCTCCAAGCAATTCCTCTCAACCATTATTTTCATTGATGTGGAACAAATTACTTCAGAGCATCTGAGCGATCACTTGAAGCAGCTACAGGAAGCTAAAAACAGTTTTCAACTCGCAAGTTAACTTTTAAAAATATGTACATACATTTCCATTTTACACTGTAGTAAGTTTTTTTTAATTTTACCAAAAGCAATAGTTTCACCTCAACTCTTTCATATTCCAAGAGATGATTCACATTCTTCTGTGACTTTAGAAGTTCAGGGTACAAGGCACTAAACCCCTGTGTTTATAATTTGGGGCAGGTACTGTGGCATCTGATTGTAAAATTCATTCTTTCAGAGCCTCTGACAGTGGTGAATGCTCAAGGGTATGGATCTCATTTGAGTAAGAAATCAGACTGGCTATATAGCTCGGTTAATTCATAGAGATCTTGTGTATTGAACTGATGGTGAAATTTGGAAAGAGATGCTAAAATACTACTGTTGGCCTATCTCTGCAGCCACTAACAACATTACTGAGGAAAGAATCAGTTAGGTACTTGGTGACATGTATCTTTTTGAACAAAGTTGCCATAGTACTTCGCACTAGACAGCCTCTGAAAAAGAATTCACATGTAATATTACCATTCCGGAAAGACAAATCATGGGTACATGAGTTATATGAATCATAAAGAAAGATACATCTGTATAGAAAGAAACATACACATAAAGCTATATAAATCTTTATTTGCTTATGTTATTTGTAAATATTATCCCTGAGAAACGTGACTGAGGAAGGAAGATCAAATGATCTGGTTGTAAGAAAATATTTACTGAAGGACACAGGATTCATCTAAGCCTGGAGAATAGTTTCATTATTTAATAAGAAAGAGAGTATTCACAAATAATTTGGCTTGAAAGAAGGCAAAGAAGGGACCTGACTATCTCACTGTAGTCAATGGGAAGGAAGAATAAAATAACATGTAAGATTAAAATCAAAGATTAAATTGGAAGAAAACCAGGACACACAGTATATTAGTTACCTAGAACTTCTGTTCAATAAATTGATACAAACTAAGTGATTTAAAACAATAAAAGTTTATTTTCTCACAATTTTGAAGGCTAAAAGTCTGAAATGAAGGTTTTGACAGGATCAAATACCTAAATACTCTAGGGCAGAATATTTCCTTGTCTTATCTAGTTTCCACTGGTTGTTGACAATCTTTTGCATTCCTTGGTCTCTTCCCCTGTTTTCTTATGGCCTTCTTCACTGCCTGTGTCTTTGAATATACTTCTCACTGCATGAACACCAGCCATTGAATTTAGGTCCCAGCCTACTTTAATTAGTATGACTTCTTCTTAGTTTGATTACATCTGCAATGACCTGATTTCAAGACAAAGATCCCACTCACAAGACCAGGGATCAAAACTTCAACATACCTTTCTGCGGGACAAAATTTAATGTGAAACAAACAAATTAACAGCTTTGGACTAAGATCTGAAAGCCATGCAAAACCATAGTTGAGTTACTGAGTTATTTAGTAAGCATCCAACTAGACACTTAAGAAATATTTGCCCTCTATGTTCCAGTCTTGTAGGAGCCATGATATGCCCATAAACTAGCATCATGTGATGATCTGCTCTGTCTTTGGTTTTTATGTTATAACAGAAATATCACAAGTAGGTAGTTTAAATGAGCAGAAATTTATTTTCTCATAGTTTAAGGAAGTAAAAGTCCTAATTCAGAGCACTGGCACAACAGGAAGACTTTTTCTTTCTGTAGGACTTGAGGGATGGTCTTTGTCTCTTGTAGAGTTCTTCTTTTTTTTAAAAAAAAGTCAGTGAAAATTTTCCATTGTTGTCAAGCATATGCTGACTCATAGTGAGCCTATAGGATAAAGCAGAACTGTCCTATAGTGTTTCCAAGGAATGCCTGATGGATTTTAAGTGTCAACCTTTTGGTTAGAAGCCCTAGCACTTAACCACCACCAACCAGAGTTTTTTCCAATTTATCTGTCAATTATCACACTGTAAGGACTTGTGTGTTCCTGGCAGCTATGTCAATGGTATTCAGATACCAGCAAGGTCAGCCATGGCAGACATGTTTCAGCTGAGCTTCTAATACTGAAATAGACTAAGAAGAAAGATCCATCAGTCTTCTTTTAAAGTGGCTTAGCCAGGGAAAATCTAAGTAATAGCAGCAGAATGTTGTCTTACACAGTGCTGAAAAATGAGCATCCGGGGTAGAAGGCATTCACAGTATATGTGGGAAAAAGCTGCTTCCTCAAAGCAGAGTTGACCTTAATGACATGGATGAAGTCAAACCTTTAGGACCTTCATTTGTTGATGTGGCAAGACTCAAAATGAGAAGAAACACCTGAAAGCATCCATTAATAACTGATCATTGGAATATATGAAGCATAAACCTAGGGCAATTGGAAAATGTTGAAAATGAAATGGAACTCATAAGCATGAATATTCTAGGCATTAGTGAGCTGAAATGGACTGGTACTGGACATTAATATGATCTAATATCCTGGCAATGACAACTTGAAGAGGAATGGCATTACATTCATTGTCAAAAAGAACATTTTGAGATGTATCCTGAAATATAATGCTGTCAGATAATATCCATACACCTACAAAGAATGCCGGTTTATAAGAGTATTATTCAAATTTACACACCAATCATTGAGGCCAAAGGTGAAGAAACTGAAGATTTTTAGCTGTTTCTACAGTTTGAAAATGACCAAACATAAAATCGGGATGCACTGATAATTACTGGGACTGGAATACAGAAGTTGGAAACAAAGAAAAAGAATTGGTAGTTAGAAAATATGGTCTAGGTGATAGAAATGATGCTGGAGATGGCATGACAGAAATTGACAAGATCATCAACTTCTTCATTGAAAATACATGTTTTTCGTCAACATAAATGGTGACCATCCACATCAACCTCCACAGATGGAATACACAAGCATCAACCATATATACGGAAAGAGACAATGGAAAATCTCACTATCATCAGATGGAACAAATCCATATGTTGGTTGTGGCACAAACCATCAATTGCTTGTACACAAGTCATGTTGAAACTGAAAAAAATTATAAAAAGTGCACAAGAACTAAAGTATGACCTTGAGAATATCCCACTTGAGTTTAGAGACCATCTCAATAACAGATTTGATGTGTTGAATGCTAATGACCAAACACCAGATGAGTTGTGGCATAACATAAAAAACTTCATCCACAAGACATCAAACATCACCTTTTGAAAAGACAGGAAACAAACAGAAGCCCAAACTGGATGTCAGAAGAGACTCTGAAACTTGTTCTTGAAAGCCAAAGAAAAAATAAAAAAAGATGAAGCAAAAGAACTGAGTTGAAGATTTTGGAGGGCAGCATAAGAAGACAAAGTAAAGTATCATAATCACATGTATGAACAGCTGGAGATAGAAAACTGAAAGGGAAGAACAAGCTATATTTCTCCAATTGAAAAAAATGCAGAAAAAAATCAAGCCTAGAGTTGCAATAGTGATAGATTCTATGGTTAAAATGACTAAAGATGCATCAAAAGAAGATGGAAGGAATACACAGAGCCATTATATCAAAATATTGGTCAATGTTAAACCATTTCAAGAGGTGCGTATGATTGGAAACTGATGGTAGTGAAGGAAGAAGTTGAAGTTGCATTGTAGGCAGTGGTAAAAACAAATTTCCTGGAATTGATGGTATGTCAGTTGAGATGTTTCAACAAATAGATGAAGCACTGGAAGTGCTCACTCATCTGACAAGAAATTTGAGGACAGCTATCCGGCTAACACATTGGAAGAGATTCATATATGTGCCTATTCCAAAGAGAGGTGAGCCAACTGAACGCAGAAATGATTGAACAATCAAAACTGAAAAAAATTATAAAAAGTCCGCAAGAACCAAAGCATGACCTTGAGAATATCCCATTGATAATTACTGGTGAATAGAATGCAAAAGTTAGAAACAAAGAAGTATCAGTAGTTGGAAAATATGGCCTTAGTGACAGAAAAGTTGTCAGAGATAAAGTAAAATGCTGCTAATGATAATTCAAAAGAAACTGCAGCACTGTATTGACAGGGAGCTGTCAGAAATTCAAGCTGCATTCAGAAGAGGATGTGGAAACAGGGATAGCACTGCTGCATCAACTGGATCTTGTCTGAAAATAGTAGATGCAAAAATATATACTATAGAAGCAAGGGCAGTCACAGGAACAGATACATGCACACAATTGTTTATCGCAGCACAGTCTACGAAAGCAAAAAGATGGAATCAACCCAGATGCTCAGCAACAGATGAATGGATAAGCAAACTATGCTATATTTACTCTACAGAGCACTACGCAATGATGAAGAGCAATGATGACTTAAGGAAGAATCTCATAACCTGGTTTCAACTGGAAGACATTATGTTGAATGAAATTAGTCAGTGGTACAAGGGCAAATATTGTATGAGACCCCTAAAATAAGGACTTAAAAATGGGATCATGTACAGAAGAAAAGAATCCTTGATGGTTGCAAGGGAGTGGAGGGAGGCAGAGGGCTGGTCATAGATTAGATAGTTGATAGCAATTTGGTTGGGTGAAACCAGTGATAGCACACAGTGAAAGAAGATCAACTCAACTGGACTTCAACAAGAACTGAAAACTCTTTTAATCTTAGCCCAGTATTGCAAAGATAGAGAAGCAGGGGCAGGGGTCCACACACCATGCTCTCTGGAGACATCGAGGCCAATTGCCATAACTAGCCTATTGCTAAGAGAGTCTTCTGCACCCCCATGTTGTGAGTGGTGTCTAGGGTCTTAAAAGCTAGCAAACTGCTGAGTACACCAAATGGTCTCAACTCAGTTGGATCAGATGACCACCAAGGACAACAAAGACATGAGGGAAAAAGAGCCCAGAAGACAGAAGGACCCACGTGTATATGTATAGGTGTTGTATCATTGTATCAGCATGTGATCAGAAGAACAAGATGGTGCCCAGCCACCACCAATGACAGCTGTGATGGGGTACACAATGTCATGTTCCAGTGGCAACATGAGAAAAAAAGAGGTGCACCTCAATAACTCCACTAAAAGACTGCAATTGATGGTCCAAAGACACAGGGGTTCCCCTGGGAGCATGGCTTCTAGATCTGCTTCTGCCCCTGATCATAAATCATTACTGAGGTGAACTCTTTGGACAGGAACGGATTAGACTTGGGGACACAAGGGGACCATGTGGTGTGTCCACTTTATGATTCTGTGCATATACAGGATTCTGTCCTACTAGCCTCTTACTAGAAGGGAGAGGACAGAGGATATGGCATGTATAGAATGGAAAGGAAGAGTGTGCTATCACCAGGCAAGGAGAGCAGAAGAAGTTGCAGATAGGCGGACATGCAAATTTACCTTGGATTGTATACTTTCACTTAACCACAATGAAAAATAAAACAAAACAAGATCTATACCTCATACCATGCACAAAACATAAATCAAATAGAATCAAATAACTAAATATAAAATCTGAAACAACAAAGATTACAGAAAAAAATTCAGAAAATTCTAGATGTTATGCACGGTATAAACAGAGTACGAAACCTTACTAACAAAGCAAAAACATCAGAAATGAAACTAGATAACCAGGAGCTCCTAAAAATCAAATACTTATTATGCTTATCAAAAGACTTAATCAAAGTAATAAAAAGATAACCTATAGACTGGGGGAAAAAAGAAATGGCTACAACAAATCCAATCAGCATTGAATCTCTAAAATTTACAGGATACTGCAAAACCTCAACAATAAAAAGACAAATAACCCAGTTAAAAGGGGGGCAAAGGATACAAACAGGCACTTTAGCAAAGTAGTTATTCAAGAAGCTAACAGATGCATGAGGAAATGCTCACAATCATTAGCCACTAGAGAAATCCAAATCAAAGCTACAATGAAATGCCATCTCATCCCAGCAAGATTAGCATTAATTCAAAAACAACAAAATGCTAAATGTTGGAGAGGTTGTTAAGAGACTGGTACCCTTTTATATACTGCTGCTGGGAATATAAAGTGATACAAGCACTTTGGAAATCAATTTGATACCTCCTCAGAAAGTTAGACGTAGAAGTGCTATATAATGCAGCAATCTCACTCTATGGAATATAACCTAGAGAAATAAAAGCCATTACAAAAATAGATATATGCACAACTATGTTCATTGCAACACTGTTCACAATAGCAAAAAGATGGAAACAACTAAGTGCCAATCAAGAGACTAATGTACAAACAAGTTATGGTATAGTCACATAATGCAATAATTCACATAATGCAATAATAAAGAATAATGATGACTCCATGAAAAATCTCCTAACTTGGATTAATGTGGAAGGCATTAGGGTAACTGAAATTAGTCAGTCACAAAAGTACAAATATTGTATGAGAACTCTATTACAAGAACTCAAGAAAAGGGATAAACACAAAAGAAAATCAATCTTTGATGGTTATGATGGTGGGAAGGCAGAAGGTTAAACTAACTAGATAGTTGACATGAGTTATCTTACACCAAGAGAAGAAAAACGCACAATAAAAAAAAGCACAACAGGACTAAGCAAAAAACTGAGAAGTTTCATTAACACAACAGAACATTTCAAGGGACAGAGTAGGAGTGGTAAGGGTCTGGGTTCCATGGTTTCAGGGGACATCTGGTTGGGGGGCAGAGTCAAGACAGCTGACTAAACACACATCTCCTTAAATCCCTCTGGAAACCAAGACCTGAATTGATAATTAAAAGGAGTCTTCTGGACACCTAGTGAGCCCTAGGACACGGCGTAGGGCAGTTAATTTTGAGCTCCTACCACTCTTCGTGAGTGCTGGCTTTGACAGACTGAAGGCAACTTGCCATTTTAACTTTGTTTCCTCTGTCTTAGCCGGTGAGTGGAGCTCTGACTTGACTAGCAGCTAATATCAGATGCACAGTTGGTAGGATTGGCTGGCAAAATTGCCACATTTTGAGAGCCTGGTTTTGGACTCTGGGCATCTTGGCACCTTTGCCCTCTCTTTCTGCCTCTGCCATTGAGTAGCCTGTACTGAGGTAGGCAGGGAGCTTCTGCAGGATGCCATCTTGTTCCACCGGGAAGTGGAATACCCATACGGAGGCCTCAGCTGTACCTAATTCTTAGGCTGGGAGGCAGCACCTGCCCAGAGGAGAGTGTTTTTCTGGCAGAAAAGCAGTATCTTATGCAGTGTTACCTGCAGCTGGGGCCCAGCAGCAGAGGCCAGCAGGGCAGTAGCCCTTCTGTATTTTAAACTAGTTTATAACATCTGGGGTTGGATATAGAGATGCTTACTTTGCCAGCTGGGAAAAGGGACCTGTACACCTGAAAACCTGACTGACCTTGGAAGTTGGGAGATACTTTTTATCTTTCGTTTTAAGACAACCTAGAGAAACAATTGTGGTCCATCCTCACAGCATCTCTCTCAGCCTTTATTAACTCATGTGATGCCCCCAAAACAGCAAAATCTCTGGATAAAACTGTATGAAGAAATCTCCCATGGCTTCAGAAAGCCCCCAAGAGAAACAAAGAATTTCCCAGGCAAAGAAACCATTCTGAAACTATCGAAAGGTGAATACAAAAGGATTATTGAGAGAGCCCTCCTAGACCTTGTACAAAATGCAGCAGAGAAAAACAAAAAATTAAGCAAGCTGTTCAATCTGATGGAACATCAGTACTCTGAAATCCAACAAAATCAAAGACATAGAAACTTCAATTCAAAGCCAAAAAAACAGAATGGAATAAATGGAAAAGAGAATTTCTGACTTGGAAGACAGAGCTCATGACACCAGTATCTGTGAGGAAAAATCAGAAAAAAGAATCAAAAGAAAAATGAAGAAGCATTAAGAAACACTTGGAACTCTATTAAGAGGAACAATCTACGATTAATTGGAGTTGCTAAACAGGGCAAGACACCTGAGAACACGGAGAGTATTTTTGTTCAGCTGCTGATAGAAAACTTCCTAGAAATTAGTAAAAAATAGAATATATATATCCCAGATGCATACTGAACACCACTCAATATAGATCTCAATAGAGAGACTCTAAAACACATTATAATCAAGCTTAACAAAATGAAACATAAGCAGAAACTCTTAAAGTCAGCAAGACTCAAAGCAAAGCTAACATTCAGAGGGAAACCCTGTAGGCTTTTGTTGGATTTCTCAGCAGAAACAACACTGGCCCGGAGACAGTTTCATTACACATTCAAAGCCTTGAAAGAGAAGAACTTCCAACTGAGAATTACTTATCCTGCAAAACTATCTTTCAAATATGAAAATGAAATGAAGACATTCGCAGATAAACAGAAACTCAGAGAATTTGTAAAAACAAAACCAAAGCTACAAGAAATATTGAGAGAATCTCTTGGCTTAGAAGAACAAAACCACTAACTTTATATTTTAGAAGCAAATTCAGGACATATCACCCAGAAACCTACTCAATTAGGAAAGGCTCTAAATTCAATCAAAACTATAATAGTGACAGAAATGATCCAATGGTCATATCATGAAAACTATGATGTCATTATATTAAAAATAAGGATGTACTACAGTTGTTATACTCCTTCCAGATGTAAAAGAAGTTAATAAGACTGGTAGTAATTTAAATTGGGTTTATACACAGTTTATTAAGGGGGATCTTAGGGGTAAAGCACAATACAGATGCAACACATCAAATCAAGAAACGTAATACAGGAGTCTCAACAACCACAAAACCAACCCTGAAAAAGGTGAAAAATAAACTCACAAATAAGAATGTCCCAGAACAGATTAATAAGAACAACAGAGAAAACATCAATGCAAAAATAAACATATTACAATGGCAGCACTAAACACACACCTATCAATAATTACATTGAATGTGAATGGACTGAATGCTCCAGTAAAGAAACATCAAGTGACATCTTGGATCAAAAGACATGACCCATCCATATGTTGCCTACAAGAAACTCACCACAAACTTAAAGAGAGGAACAAACTGAAAATTAAAGGATGGAAGAACATATATCAAGCAATAATACACAAAGAAGAGCAGATGTGGCAATTCTAATCTCAGATAAAATACATTTTAATGTAAAATCCATCATCGTGGACAAGCACGGACACTGTCGCTGGAAGATTCAATACACAAGCAGCGCTTAACAGTATTAAATATTTATGCACCTCGTGTTAGAGCACCTACATACATTGAAGAAACACTGACTACACTAAAAAATGAGATACATTACTCCGCAATAATAGTACGAGACTTTAACACTCCACACTCGATATTGGACAGATCATCTAGGAAAAAGCTCAAGAAAGACACAGAAGACCTTATTGCCACAATTAACCGACTAGACCTCATCAACATATGCAGAACTTTCTATCCATCAGGGTACATCTGGGTCAACTGGTAGAACAGAGTTTATTAGGAAAATGCTCTGCATCCCACTTTTGTGAGCAGCTGTCTTGGGTCTTAAAAGTTAGCAAGTGGCTATCTAAGATGCCTCAATTGGTCTCAACTTTCCTGTAACAAAGAACAGCAGAGACACAAAGAGAACATTAGTCCAAGAGATAAAAATGGCCACATAAAAACCAGAGACTTCCTTCAGCATGAGACCAAAAGAAAACTAGATGATGCCTAGCTACCACCAATGACCACCCTGACAGAGGGCATAACAAAGAGTCCCTGACAGAGTGGGAGAAAAATGGGGGGCAGAAATTAAATTCCAGTTAAAAAAATATTTCCAGGCTTAATTTTCTTACTGAGACTAGAGGGACCCAGGACGACATGGCCTTCAGCCTCTCTGTGAGTCCAGAAATGAAACTATTCTCAAAGCCACTCTTCTCAACTATCATTTTATATCTCAGAGCCCAATCTCAGATTAGACTTCACTCTAAGTCATAAATTGATAGTTGTGAAGAATGTTCTTCTTAGCTTAAGTAGATATGTGAGACTAAAGGAGTAGCTTCTGTCAGGAGGTGAGATGAGAAGACAAAAAGGGACAGGAGTTGGTAGAATGAACACAGGAAATCCAGGGTGGAAAGGAGTGTGCTATCACATTACAGGCAGAGCAACTAGGGTCACATAACAACGTATGTATAAACTTTTGTGTGAGAAACTAAACTGAACTGTAAACTTTCATTTACAGTACAATTTAAAAAAGGGAGAGACAAAGAAGTAGATAACACAATAAGGTTCGGGTACCACTGGGTTTGCTTTTCAGCTCTGTTTTACGACTCTGGTGAATCCATTTTCAACACATAGTGTTCTTGATAGTCCTTCTTTCTTTCATAACCAGCATTACCTCAGACTGCTGGAAGCTTACCTCATTGATATAAAAACACTATTCTAAGACCTTTACAGCCCAAGCTGGATCTGGTAAGAGATCCAGCCAGTATTCGACCCAGTGAGGCAGCTACTACAGCCATATTCTTACAAAGTACGCTATAGTGTCTCTTTAACATCACTTTGTTTGCCATAGCATTTCTATCTGGAAGCTCATTTCTCTCTTGTAAACCCCCAAATCATCCCTATGGTCTATAATTTTACATGCAAGTGTTCTTGGGAATATGCTTCAAGGGTTGTTCATATTTTAAATCCCTTTGTCGGATAACTTTCTATTCACGTTCTTGGTGAAGGACAGATCAACTTCTATCTTAAACTATAAGAAGGGTTAAACACGTAACACCTGACACTGGATAAAGATGGCTGACAGTAGCTTATTAGTCACAATACTCACAGCCTGAAGGGAGAAGATGGTCACTTCACACTACACAGAGTCACAAGAGGGTTACGCTCAGGAATGGAGAGAAGAAGAATAGGGTGTTGAATACAGATTCTGTGGTAACAAAAGGATGAGATGCCCCTAGTTTCTCTGGGAGGACGTGATTGGCTTATTTGAATAATTACATGGGTTGGTGCAGAGCTGAAACAAACTGTTAGGGTGAAGACAAGGTGCACCTGCTATTTAGGGAACTTGCTGGGTAATGAGACTCTCTTATTGGATAAATCTGTATTTGACATAGTAGAACTCATGGCTAGACCTTTAGGACTCTGATGGGAAGCTCATGCTTTTCTTGGCACTTATGATACATTAACAGAGACATTTTAGAGTACTTTCAATAAATATTTGTAAAGGCATGAGCGCTTCTCTAATATGCATAACAACAACAATAAGTTCTAAATAGATGCAGATTTCCATTTAAGGTTTTCACTTTTGCATAATTTTGGGCATTTTCTTGTTTCTTGAAATAATTGGGCATATGGATTTCTTCCTGTTTGATCTTTCATTGAAAGCAAAACTGTAGGAAACTCGTTTTGATTCGTGGCTAGTTTATTTTCCTGTAACTTATATTGACACAGGTAGCCAAAACTTTGAAGCTTGTCTAAGGCCCAATTCAAGATTCTCCTCTGTAATCTTCTACTACATCCTAGCCTTTGCTATTTATTTCACCTGAGACTCTACTTTCATTATTTGATCCAGATCTGTCTTTCCTAAGAGGCCTTGCTCTTTATTCCCTTTAAACAGACAACTTCGGAGGTTATAATAGTATTCTAACAGTAGACAAATTCACATTAAAGTGTTAAGAATGCATATTTATACTTTCTATTATTTCTATTTGTATTGGTTAGGATTATATGCCAACTTAGGCCTACCATAACTCTCACTGATTTGATAGTTACATAGTGATGTACTTTGGCAGTTAGGTAACAGTATACAAAGACTGCCAATTAAGTTCACAAACTCACCCTAGAAAAAGTGCTGCACACCACATTGCTGAATATCACTATAGTCACCTTCAAAGTATTCCCCTTGGGAAGCCATGCACTGATACCAGTGTCCAGTGCACTCTTTAAAGCAATTTTGGAACTTTTTTCCTAGAGTGGCTATCAGTGCTGTTGTCATATTACACTTGATGTCCTGAATGTCATCAAAATATCTTCCTTTCAATAGTTCCTTTATCTTAAGGTAAAGAAAAAAGTCAGATCAAGCAAGTAGGGAGGGTGTCTCAATATAGTTACTTGTTTACTGGCTGAAAACTCCCTCAGAGACAACTGTACAATTAAGTTTGTGAAATTACCACCACTCCACGAAGTGCAGTGGCCGTTCCAGAAAGTTTCAAAATTGCTCTGAAAGGTGGACTACGCATGGTATAGGTTCATAGCTTCCCAAAGGGAGTACTTTGAAGGTGATGGTAGTGATATTCTGCAGTGAGGTATGTAACACTTAGAACAATTAAGTTTGCAGACTTATTTGTAGGACCTCATGGTTTTTAAGCTATGTAATGATGTAGTTATATCCTTGATTTTGTGATATAATGTAATTACTTCTTTGATGTGATCAGGTGATTAACTGTAAAGGGAATTTCCTAAGGGTTGTGTCCTGCATCCAATATATATGGGTATTCTGGTAAAGTCCCTGACTTTTGCTCACTTTGGATCCTGCATCCAAGCCATCATCATCTGACCACTGATTCTGGGGACCGGAGTAAGTGGCCTGTTGATCTTGAGATCTGTCAGTATCTATAGCCTGTGAACCCACAGCTGGTCTTAGATTTATCAGCCTCTGTTGCCTGTAAACCATAATCAACTTGCTGTCCGACCTGATGACCTTGGTTTGTCAGACTCTGTGGCTACTGGAGTAAAGAGAAGTATCCATCCTGACACCTAACCCATGGAAATGGGACTTGCCTACCACTACATCTGGGTTAGCAATTTTCTTGAGATAAATCTCTCTGTCTCTCTGGTGGTACAGATGTTAAGAGCCTGACTGCTAACCAAACATTTAATAACTAAATCCACCAGCTTCTCCTTGGAAACCCTGTGGGGCAGTTCTACTCTGTCCTATAAGATTAGTATGAGTTGAAATTGACTCAAATGTAACTGGTTTGTAGTATATATACATTTGTATATACTCCAAATCTGTTGCCATTGAATTGATTCTGAAGCATGGACTATGCTATGCAGGATATTAAAACAAGCTTGAAAACACAGCTGCCTTTGTGTACTGTAGAAGATGTTTCAAAGGTATAGAATGTGTCATAGTCATCCAGTGCTGCTATAACAGAAACAGAACAACTAGATGGCTTCAAGAAAGAAAAGTTTATTTCTTCACAGTCCAGTAGGCTACAGGTCCAAATTCAGGGAGCTGACTCCAAGGGAAAGCTTTCTTATTCTGTTACTTTGGAGGAAGATCCTTGTGATTCATCAGTCTTCCCTTGGCTTGAGAGCATCTCTGTACAGGAACCTCAGCTCCAAAGAATGCTCTCTGCTCCTGGCACTGATTTCTTGGTTATGTGAAGTCCTCAACGCTCTGCTTGGGTCTCTTTCCTTTTATCTCTTATGGAATAAAAAGATAAAAGGTAGTGCAAGCTACAGTCCAGGGAAATACTCTCTACATTGGATCACAGAGGTGATGCTAGTGAGGGTGTTAACAATCCCACCCTAATTTTTTTTAACATAATCCATGCTATTAACCACAGTCAGAGATTAAAATTCATAACACAGGAAAATCAAAATGGAGAAGAAACAATACTGGGATTAACAGTTCAGCCAATTTATTACATACATTTCTTTGGAGGGGACACAATTCAACCGATGACAGATTAGGTTTATAAGTTCAGAACTACACATGAAGTACCCAGAGGACACATCTTTTACGACAATAGTGAGTGACAGATTTGTGACAGGAGCCCCCGCACTCCTGAAGACTGGTGTGATTGCTGTTTTATGTAAGTCAGGTTTAACAACGGGAACTTCTCTAACTGAATAAAGCCTCCTGATTACACTGGAGCTGATTGGCCCCATGGCTGTAGAGGCAAAGTGGTGGGCACTCAGTTAACAAGACAAGCTTGGCACGGATGCTGTAATGAACAGCAGAGTCAAAGCAGCTACTAGAGTTGTCTGATTTGTATGGACATTGGGTACTAAGTCATGGTGTTCCTGGGAAAGAAACAGGGGAAATTCACTAAGTATTTACTTAATCTGTACAAGTGAAAGAATTCTAGGTCAAATGAATGGCAGTCTAGTTTAAATTACCAAAATACATAGTCTGAGCCCCTGAATCAATTCCCACACTTGAGCCAATTTACAGATCTACAATTCCCTGAATGAAGAGGAGTCTGGGTACTAATGGGGAAGGTATCACTAAACTGCCAAAAGTTTATGCTGTTAATCTTTCTCCAAACTTCCCCAAAGGCCAAAGGGATCTATGATGATTTAAAAGAGTGGCTGTTCATTAGAGAACAGGAAGTGATCAGACTTTTCAGGGACTATAGGATACTGACTCTTAACTCACAGTAATTCCAAAAGACCCAAATTATCACTGTGGCACACCAGTCAGACTGGGGCTCATTGAAGATATCTAATTAATGGAGTCTTAGTTCCGGTTCATATAATGGTGGAGCCAGTGGGTCCCTGAACCCAGTAATTTTTTTCAGGTCTAGGATACAAAACTGGAATAGGTATACTTCACAACTGGAAGAACATTCCTATTGCATCCTTGACAAGTGTATTAGTGCAATTATGGTAGGAAAAGCCAAATGGAAGATACTGCCCATTCCTAGGAAAACAGTAGACCAAAAGAAATACTGTGTTCTGGAGGGATTGCAGAGATTACTGTTACCATCAAGGACATGAAGAATGAGGAGGTGGTGAATTTCACCACAAGTACCTTCAACCAGCCTATGTGACCTGTACAAAAAAGAAAAAGAAAAGATATTGGAGAATGACACTTTAACCTGGTGGCGACTCCATTTGCAGTTGCTGTTCCCATTACGATTTCATTGCTTGAGCACAGTGTATACCTCCTGATACCTAGTATGCATTTGTTTAACGTTGTTATACTTCAAGTGAATGTTTAGAATCCAAATCAATTTGCCATATGAAACCCCACATCCATACCCATATGCTACAATACATGTACTCCCCCACCACCCCAGCCCCAGGACAGAACATTCCTGCTTTCCATCCTGTACTCACCACGTCCGTTTAACCGACACCTCTGCTTCCTCACCCTTTCAGTTTTCTTCTGGAGAGGAGCTGCTCCCTTTCACTGCGTGCTGTCACTCTCTTCACCTAACCCAATTCCTATCTACTATCTAATTTGTGGATATACTTCTCCCTCCTTCCTTCCTGCCTCTTGTAACCATTAAATATTATTTTCTTCTGAACTTAAACCTTTTCTTAAGCCCTTATAATAGTGGTCTCACACAATGCTTGTCCTTTTGCAACTGACTAATTTCACTTAGCACAATGACTTCTAGATGACTCCGTGTTATGAGCTATTTCCTAAAATCATTGTTCTTTAGTTAGTATTGTATAGTATTCTGTTGTGTGACTATACCATAGTTTGTTTATCCATTCACCTGCTAATGGTCACCTAGGTTGATTCCATCTTTTTGCCATTGTGGGCAGTGCTGCAATAAACATTGGTGTGCCTGTACCTGCTTGTGTGACAGCACTCATTTCTATAGGTATGAGGTTAGTTCTGTCATTTTGATGACTTTCATGTGTGTGTTGTAGATAATTCCTTTGTTCCGTTTAATTTTATGTGCTACTTTTTATTTATGTGTTTTCTTTTCATCTCTTTCAGTGTTAGTGATTTTGTATTTGCTGAGACTTAATGTTTTTCTTGGTTTTTATTTTGATGCATAGAATTGATAGTTTCCTTTGTAGTTACCTTAATATTTATCCTTATTTTTCTAAATTTAAAATCTTTTCCCATTGCCTTTCTCTCTATGTAGAATATCTATGACTATTTTTTCTTCTGAGACTCTCTTTTTTGTTGTAATGTTTATACAACAATATTTTTGTTTCCCTATTTTCAGTGTTTTGTCTTTGATTTGTTTTTGTGATTTCTCTATTTGAGTTGATATCCAGTTGCTTTGTTCCATGTTCTGTTCTTGGGTTAACTGATGTTGTTAGTTTTCTAACCAATAAGCTCCCTTTAGTATTAATTGTAATTTTTTGTTTTTGTTGTTGTTGTTGCAAATTCCCTAAAGTTTTGTTTATCTGGAGATGTCTTAATTGTGCAATCATATTTGTAAGACAATTTTGCTGGATAACTAATTCTTGCAGGCAATTATTCTCCTTCAAATCTTTATGTATGTCATCCCACTGCCTTCTTGGCTGTCTGATTTCTAGTGGATAGTCCAAGCTTAGTCTTACTGATTCTCTTTTGTAGGTTATTTGTTTGTTTATCTCTAGCCACTTTTAAAAGTATCTCTTTATCTTTAGTTTTGGCAAGTTTGATTATACCATGCCGTGGTTTCTCTCTTAGGGCTTCTAACTTGTGTGGAGTTCAATAAGCATCTTGGATATGTATCTTCTCATCTTTCATGATATCAGAGAAATTTTCTGTTAGCAAGTCTTCAACAGTTCTCTCTGTGTTTTCAGTTATCCTCCCTATTCTTATACTGCAATTACTCACAGATTATTCCTCTTCACAGTGTCCCACATAATTCCGTTTCATTTTTTAAAAAAGTCTTTTCTGATTTTTCTCAAATAGGTTGATGTCACATAATTTCAATCTTCATAATTTGAGCTTCCATTGCCTCAATTTTACTTCTTTAGCTTTCTCTTTAGTTGTCTAATTTGTGATTTTGCTATTAATTTTCTGAATTTCTAATTTTTTTCCACTCAATACATTTTGTGGCTTGTTAAACTTGTCATTATGCTCTGCTGCATTTTTCCTCATCTCTTCAAATAGTTCTGAATACCAATATTTTGTCTTCTACCTCTGATGATCCCAGGAAGTTCTTTTTCATCTGGAAAATTTGAGTCTTTGTTTCAGGATCTGTCTGAAAAGATCATGGTCTGCCCTGCAAGTGCTTTCATACAGACTGTTGTTTCTGACCTATCAGTAAGTTGTAGTTACAGGTTCAGCTGAGGTGTTCAGGTGGTCAGTCACCTATTGTGTGGTTCAGGCTGTCACTTACTGCCCTAGGTGGGCAGGGGTGATTAGTGTGCACATAGGTATCTGGCTACAGCTGCAGAGAAAGGCAAAGGGCTAGTAGCCATCCCTGAGTATCTGTGAGAGTGAAGTTTCCCCTTGTGTCTGAATCCAGGTAAAGGAATAGACTCTGCCCTGATTTTTCTAGCTCAAGGGAGTGACCTCCTTCCCTGAGTGCATTAAACTAGTTCCCCCTCCAAATCTCAGAGAATGGGCAGCTCAGTTCATGGCATTAGACTCCAGAGCCATGTATAGTACAGAAAAGGTAGGAAGAAAATGGCTCAGGGTAGGCTTGAAGATTTCTAATTCTGGCTTAGTTATTGGTGTCAGACTGTAGCACCAGGCACAGTTCAGCTAAAGTGAAAGAGAATGCCAGGAAAAGGAAGATAGGCCCACATTATAGAAAAGATTCAGATCCACAAGTGGAATTTGCATGCAAAGACCTAGATTTTAATGGACTGGGACTATCCCCAGCTGGCTCCAGAGATGTGAATGGATTCTTCAGACAATCACCTCCACTGAGTGGAACACTCACCAACCACCACACTGCAGCCATGGCTGCCTCCCAGCAGGTCAAGTCTTTGGAGTGCTGTGTGCTTCTGGTGGTATTCTCCCTTCCACTTCGCTCTTTCTAATTTTTCAGCTTTGCTTTTGATGTTCAGGGCTCCAAGGATGTCATATATACCAGATTCACGTGTTCTTTTGAATTTTTGTTGTTAAAGGGGTCAGGGGAAGCTCCCTGCCATCTTGGTCCCACACCTGCTATGCACTTACTGATTTGACCAATGCCTTTTTTTGATTTTGGTGTTGAAGGCAAACCAAAAACAGTCTGCCTTTCTCTGGCTAGGCCAGCAATACACTTCAATGTCTTACTTCAAGATATATCATCTCTCCATCCCTGTGTCATAATTAGAGTGAAGAGACCTTGATTGCCTTTCCCTTCAACAAGATATTACAGTGTACATACATTGATTGCATCATGATGGTTGGACCTAGCAAGGTAGAAGTGGCGATGATTCTCTATTTACTGGTAAAGTATTTGCATGCTGCCAAAGCCAAGTGTGAGTAAGAAATTAATCCTACAAAAATGTAGGTGCCTTCCACCTCATTTAAATTTCTAGGGGTCTGGTGGTATTGGGCATGTTGACAAATTCCTAATAAAGGATAAGTTACTGTATCTGGCCTCTCTTATAATCAAAATGAGGCATACTGAATGGTGAACCTCTATTTTATGAATAGCATCTCCCTCGTTTGGGTATGGTACTCTAGCCTATAAATCAAGTGACCTGAAGAGCTGCTAGTTTTGATTGGAATCCAAAGCAGACAGACAGAGATATTGTTTGGAGTCTTTGGCAGGCCTCTGTTAGTGAAAAACAGAGCAGAATCTTAAGATTTTGGAGCAAAATCATGCCATCTTCTGCAAATAACTACTCTTCTTTTGAGAGAGTAGTTAATACTGGAAATTAATAGAGAAGAAATGCTTAGTAATGGAACTCCGAGTAACCATGCCACCTAAGTTTCCCACCATGAACTTGTCTGACCAACAGAGATACAAATTTGAATGTATCCAGAAGCATTCCATCATTAAATTGATGTGGAAACGGAGTCCAAGCAGGGCCTAAAGACACAAGTGGTTTGCATGAGGAAGTGCCCAAATACCCATGGTCTTCTGTGCTATTACATTACTTGCTCTCTCACTCTGCACCTATGGCCTCATGGGAAGTTTTTAACAATTAGCTTACTTAGAAAGAAAAAAATAAAAACATGTGTCTAGTTTACAGATCATGATACACAAGCACCACTGAAAAGTGAATAGTAGCAGTAATATAGCCCCCTTCTGGGACCTCCCTAAAGGACACTGATGAAGGGAAATCATCCCAGTGGGAAAATGATGGCAGTGAACTTAGTTGTTCACTCTTCTTGGAAGGACAAATGGCTAGATGTGCAATTGTATGTAGATTCAAGGGTTGGAGTCAATGGCTTGGGTGGATGGTCATGGACTTCAAAGAAACATGATTAAGGAAGTGGAGAAGAAGAGGTATAGGGAAGAGATGTGGATAGATCTCTCTGATTGAGTTGAAGAAGTAAAGATACTTTTGTATCATGGATTGAATTGGTGGCAAGTCCATGAACTTAATTGTAAGTCCTCTTAGTGACATATCACAGACACAGTGCCAGTGTCTGTTGCTGGAAGTTTGGGCTCTCAGCAGTTGTGTGTAGCAAGTTGGTTAGGCCATGATGCCTGGTGTTGTTTGATGTTTCTATATGTTATCAACTCTGTCTCTATGATTTTAATGACGGAGGGTGAGCAGCAGTTGTATTGATGGGGAAGGACTTAATATGTAAGATTATATAGTGCTTTGAGGCAATCTCTTAAGATACAAAGGGAAGTAAGTGGACAGCTGGTGACCTCATGCCACCCAGAAGCAGTGCTGGGAGTAGAGCATGTTCTTTGGAAAGGGGAACCTATACCACAGAAGCTCCTAGTCCAAGGAAAAATTGGCAAAAGCAATTTTCTTCCAGAGCCGACAGAGAAAGCCTTCCCCTGGAGCTGATACCATGAATTTGGACTTGTAGCCTGCTGGATTGTGACAGAATAAGATTTCTCTTTTTAAAGCCATTCTCTTCTTTAGTATTTCTATTATAGCAGCACTAGATGACTAAGACACTCTTCAGAGGGTGACAGTGGGAAAGGAAGATCTTAAATCAAGTGGATAGCATGATACATTCTGTGGAAACAAGACATCATCTTTCCTTAGCCACTCCTACCACCACCTAATGACTCACGCCAAAGACGGGGTTTATGCATGGGTTCAACAATGGCATCCTCTCACCAAGTATGCCTTGACTTGACTGGCAATTGCTGAGAGCCCAAACTGCCAGCAGCAGACACTGACACTGCCTCCCTCATATGTCACTAAGAGGACTTAGAATTAAGTTTATGGACTTGCCATCATGTGCATATGTTGACAGCATTGTACAAACAACTCAGTAGGTTTCATAACCTCAGTATATCAGTGTCTCACAGCTGTGTCTGTGTTAACATGTGATGTCTTGCTGAGTCATGTTCATTATTATTGTGTAATTTTGTGTGCTGTCATGAGAATGTTGGAGTTTGAATTACAGCAATGAGCAAACATTAAATTTCTTTGTAACAAACATTAAAATTGGCAAGAGTGGAAATGAAATCAGGGACATTTAGTTCAAGTTTAAGAGGATAATGCCATGAAGAAAATGGCAATGTACAAGTGGATTAAATGTTTTTCTGAGGAGAGAAAAAGTGTCACTGATGAAGACAGGTCAAGACAGATAGTAATAAGTAGAACTGACAAAAATATTGCAAAACATTGTTGAATTGTGCATCAAAATTATCAACCAACTGTAAGAAGCATAGCAGACCAAGTAAACACTAGTGGAGACACAGTTAGGAAGATCTTAACTGAAAATTCTGGCTTAAGAAAGATGTATGCAAAGATGGCCCTGAAGGAGCTAGCAAATGAACAAAAGCAAAGGAGAGTCAAAGTTTGCCAAGACATTTTGGAGAGGGAAGACAATGTTTGGAGCTATGTTATCACTGGTGATGAAACAAAGATATACCAATATGACCCTGAAACGAAGCGTCCAAGTGCAGAATGGAAATCAATCTGCCATGACCAAAGTTTCCATTAGTCCAAATCAAGAGTCACAAAGATGTTGCTAAACTTTTTTGATATCAGAGGAATTGTTCATTATTAATTTGTACCAACTGGATGAGCAGTTAGCCAAGTTTACTATTTTGAAGTGCTGAAAAGGCTGTGTGAAAAAGTTAGACAAAAACAACCTGAGCTTTTCTCCAACAACTCACGGCTCTTGCATCAAGACAGTGTACCAGCTCACATGACACTGTCTGTGAGGGAGTTTTTACCCAGTTAAAAAATAACTGTATTGGGACACCTGTCTACTCACCTGATTTGTCCCCCAATAACTTTCTTTACTCTATGATAAAGGAAATATTGGAAGGAAGATATTTTGATGCCATTGGCCAGCTCTGATGGCTGTTTCAGAAAAATAGTTGAGAACTTGCTTTGAAGGGTAGACTAGGCACTGGTATCAGTTCATAGCTTCCCAAGGGGAGTATTCTGAAGGTGACCACAATGATATTCAGCAATGAGATATGTAGCACTTTTTCTAGGATGAGTTTATGAACCTAATTGTCAGATCTCGTATACCTTAAGGTGATCATCCAGCAACCTGGTGGCAGGTTCACTACGCTGAACCATGTCCATCATGGAAAGTGCATTGTTTGGTTCTTACAAAATAATAGAATAGTCACTTACTCTTGATATAGATTTACCTTCTCTGCATGCAGTGATTCTGTCAAAACTTGCATCCACAGACTTGCAGAATGCCATATCCACCATCTTGGTATCACCTCAGATCAATAGACTCACTTCACAGAAATTGAAATGTGACAATGGGCTCATGCTTAAAGAATTCATGAATCTTGTCATTTTGCCCATCATCCTGAAGCAGCAACATTCATAGATTATTAGAATGGATTTCTAAAGACACAACTGTGGGACCAGTTAGGTGACACTACTGTCCAAGTCTGGGGCAATATTCTCCATGAGGCTGTATATGCTCTAAACTAGTGCGCAGTATTTGGTACTGTTTCTCCCATATGCAGGTGTCATGGATTGAATTGTGTCCCCCTAAAAATGTATGTGTTGATTTGAATTGGTTTGGTGTTCCAACATAGTGCCCTTCCTCCCATGTGTTGTGAATCCTGCCTCTGTGATACTGATGATGAAGAATGGTTTGCAGTTGTGTTAGTGAGGCAGGACCCAAGCTACAAGCTTGTGAAATATCAGGGAGAGAAGTGAGCAGAGGAAGTTGGGAACCTCATACCACTGAGAGAGAAGCACCGAGAGCAGAGCACGTCCTTTGGACCCGAGGTTCCTGTGCCGAGATGCTCTCACTGGATGTGGACTTAGCCTACTGGATTGTGATAAATTCTCCTACTGAATGGACTTACAATTTGTAAATGGATTTGTGGCTTACTGGACTGAGACAATAAAAGCTTCTCTACATGAAACCTTCCACTCATGGTACTTTCCGTTACAGCAGTACCAGGTGACTAAGACAGCAGGTGTGATGGTTAAGATTGCATGTCAACTTGACTGGACCATGATTCTCAGTGTTTTGGCAGTTGTATGATGTTGTGATCACTTCCCTGTTGAAGTATGATATGTAGTCACCCCCATGGTGGAATCGGCTGAATGGATATCAGTGGGAGTGGGGTCTGTGGCTACTTACCACCCCTCAGCCTTCAAATCTCCATCTAATGCCATCTACTTTCTTCCTGCTTGGTTTACCAAAGTTTGGTGATTGTTCTAAATTCAGTAGCTGCCTCTTACCATCTGACCTCTGGTTCTTGGGATATGAGACAGCAGCCTGGGACACACTAATCTTCACAGTCTAAGAGCAAGAGTTCTGATCCCCAATCTGCCAATTTTGCATTTGCCAGTCCCTGCAGCTACATGAGTCAGGAGAAGCCTTGTAATCTTGCCTGTCAATTTTGGGATTCCTCAGCACTCACAGCCTGAGAGCAGAAGCCCTGATCTTCAGCCTCTCAATCTTAGGATCTGTAGCTTCTGAAGCTGTGTGAATTATGAGATACCTCTATCCTGATTCATGGACTTGGGATGTTACAGCCTCTACGTGAGATATTTGCTTCATATAAATCTCTGTCTCTCTGTGTGTGTATATATATATGTATATATATATATGCACACATGTATATACACATATGTAAAATACATATATACATATATATGTACATGTATATATGTATGTGTATGTGTATATGTATCTTTTGCTTATCTAGAGAACCCAGTCTAAGATAGCAGGATTCATGGGTCCAGGAATCAAGCGATACAATGGATAGGGCAGCACTCAGTGTCACTGATAGTGAACCACTCACAAAATTTTTGCTTCCTTTCTTCATGACCTTACTTTCTCAGGTCTACAAGTCTTAGTTTCAAAAGGAAGAATTTTCCCCCCAAAGACATGACACTGAATACATTAAACTGGAAGATAAGACTGTAGCCCTTCCATTTGGGGATCCTCATGCTTCTAGATCAATAGGCAAAGAAGTTATTATACTGGTTGGTATGGGATAGCTCCTGATTACAAAGGGGAAATTGGATTTATATTACATAATGGAAGAAAGAATAGTATATCAACAATCCTTGGAACATCTCTTGGTACTACCATATCCCGTGATTAAAGCCAATGGAAAGCTATAGCAACACAGTGTTGACCGCTAACAGTCAAGACCCTTCTGACAGTACCAAAGATCCTCAACCAGCTGAGGTGCTCACGGGAAGTAAATGGAATACAGAATGACTTGTGGAAGAAGGTGGTTCTAGATACCAGCAACAGCCATGTGACTAGTTGCAGAAATGAGGACTGTAACTTTTAGGAGTATTCCCTCCTTGCATTTGTGCATCACATATTTTGTTTTCTTCATCTATAAAATATAATATGCAAATGAGTTTATCACATTTTTTGGTGTGTGCATGTTAGTTGTTTCATGTTATATGCAAGTGTGACTTTGTAATTGTATCTGTTAAGAGATTTTTTTTATGATTTAAGGAGATTTGTACAGGTGCCAATTTGATAAAGGATGGATTTTGATTATTAAGGTTGTGTCATTTGGGGGCCGGGCTGGTGGTGATGGGAGAAGGTGGAGCAGGAGCTGGCTTACAGGCCAAGTCAGTTTGCCATATAAAATCCCACATACCAAGGGATGAAGTCAAGATGGCGGACTAAACACATGTCTTCTTAAATCCCTCTGGAAACCAAGGCCTGAATTGATTATTAAATGGAGATTTCTGGACACCTAGTCAATCCTAGGACATGGCATAGGGCTGTCTATTTATACTACATACCACTGAGTGGGAACCTTCTTCTCTTTCACTGACCCCCACCCTTACTGAGTGCTGTCTCTCAGGGACTGAAAGTAACTCAGCATTTTAACTTTTTTTTTGTCTGCCTTGACTGGGGAGTGGAGATTGGGCTTGACTGACGGCGGGACTCAGACACACTACTGATGGGATCAGCAAGCAGAGTTGCCACATTTTCAGAGCCCTGACTTGGAATCTGTGCACCTCAGTGTTTTTGGCTTCTCTCCCCTAATCCCTTCTATTGGATAGCCTATTCCAAGGTGGACAGGAGAGCTTGTGCAGGATGCCATCTTGATTGTCTGGGAAGCAGAGTTACTTGTAAGGATGCCTCAGCTGGACATAATTCCCAAGCTAGAATGCAGTGCTTACCAAGAGAATGCTCTTCTGACACAAAAGCAGTCTTTTGCACAGTGTGGCCACCAGATGACAGCAGGGCAGTAACTTTTCCATATTTTGAACTAGTTTACAGCATCTGGGGATGGATATCGAGGTGCTTACTTTGCCAGGTCTCATATTAAAGGGTTGACTGATGGCTACCCAGTGACTCCATAAGTAGAACCTTGTCTTTGCCAATCAGGAAGTGGAAACTGTTACCCCAGAGATACCACTGAGCCACAGCTCTGGAGGTGTCTGGTGATCAACTTCCTTTTCAGACTGACCTTTAGCTCTGGTACAGGTAACACAGGAGGAACAAAAAAACATTCAGATGCCCCAAAAGTAACAAACTTTGGACCAGAACATTAGGAAGAATTCACTTATGGCTTCAGAAGGCCCCTAAAAAGAAAGATCTGAGGAACTTCCCAGATGAAGAAGCCTTTCTGAAACTATCAGAGGGCAAGTACAAAAGCATTATTGGTAGAGCCCTCCTAGATATTATACAAAATATATTAAAGCAAAATGAAAAATTAAGCAAGCTGTTTGATCTGATAGCATGCCAGTACTTTGAAATCCAACAGATCAAGAACAAACTCAAAGAGATACAAATTTAAACTCAAAGCAAAGCAAACGATATTGAACAAGTGGAAAATAGGCTTTCTGACTTGGAAGACAGAGCTCCTGACTCCAGCATCTATGAGAAGAAATCAGAAAAAAGAAATTAAAAAAAATGAAGAAGCATTAAGAAGCATGTGGGACTCTATTAAGAGGAATAAACTAAGATTAACTGGAGCTCCTGAACAAGGCAGGACACCTGAGAACACAGAGAGTATTGTGGAGCTGCTGAAAGAAAACTTCCCAGAAATTATGAAAGAAGAGAATATAGATATCCAAGATGCATATTGAATGCCACTCAATATAGATCTCAAAAGAAAGACTCCAAGACATATTGTATTCAAGCTTAACAAAATGAAATGTGAGCAGAAACTGTAAAGACAGCAAGACTCAAAGCAAGGCTAAATTCGGAGGGAAATACTGTAGGCTTTCATTGGATTTCTCAGCAGATGCATTGCTGGAATGTAGACAATGGGATAACACATTCAAAGCCCTGAAGGAGAAGAACTTCCAAACAAGAATTATTTATCCTGCAAAACTATCTTTCAAACACGGAAATGAAATTAAGACATTTGGAGATAAACAGAAACTCAGAGAATTTGTGAAAACCAAACCAAAGCCACAAGAAATACTGAAAAAAGCTCTCAGCTTAGAAGAACAAAACCATTAATTTTATATTTTAGGGTGGAGTACTGAACACATCATCCAGAAACCTACTCAGTTAGGGAAGGCATTTTTTAAGGAGGTGGAGAAAAAAAATAACAAACTTTGTTTGGAAAGGGAACAAACCCCAGATAAGTAAAGCACTACTGAAGAGGAAGAACATACTGGGAGGTCTTTCACTACCTGACTTTAGAACCTATTGTACTGTCACAGTAGCCAAACAGCCTGGTACCAGTACAAAAAGACACAGATAGATCAATGAAACAGAATTGAGACCCCAGAGATGCCACCATCCTCCTATGAACAGTTGATATTCAACAAAGTCCCTAAGACATTAAACTGAGGTAAACACAACCGTTTCAACAAATAGTACTGGCAAAATTGGGTATCCATCTGCAATAAGTTGAAACAAGACTTATATCTCACACCTCATACAGAAACCAACTCAAACCGGATAAAAGACCTAAATATCAAATTTAAAATTCTAAAACTCATCCAAGAGAAAATAGGATCAAAAACGGAAGTTTTAATATACAACACAGATTTCAAAATCTGACAAAGCACAATCAATGGAAGACAAACTAGACAAATGGAAACTACTAAGAATGAAACACTTTTCTCATCCAAAGACTTCATCAAAAGAATTAAAAGACCACCTGTGGAATGGGAAAATATATTTGGCAACTATATGTCAGACCAACGTCTGATCTCCACAACCTATAAGGTACTATAAAATATCAATAAGAAAAAAGATAAATAATCCAATTAAGTGATGGGCGAAGGAGATGGACAGACACTTTTCTAAACAGGTGATCCAGGCAGACAAAAAACACATGCAGACATGCTCACGATCATTAGTTATTAAAGAAATTCAAATCAAAACTATGATGAGTACCATCTCACCCCAAAAAGGTTGGCTATGATCCTAAAAATACAAAACAACAAATACTGGAGAGGCTGTGGAGAAATTGGAACTCTCTTGCACTGTTGGTGGGATTGCAAAATGATGCCACCTCTTTGGAAAACAATCTGACATTTCCTTAAAAAGCTGGAAATAGATATACCATTTGACCCAGTAATTCCACAGCTTGGAATAGATCCTACAAAATCAAGGCCTTTCATACCAACTGATACATGTACAAGAATGTTTATTGTAGCACAATACATAATAGCAAAAAGATAGAGCCAACCCAGATGCCCAACAACAGAGGAATGGATAGGTAAACTATGGTATATATACTCAGTGGAGTACTATGCATTGATAAAGAACAACGATGATTTTAGGAAACATCTTATAACCTGGTTTCAGTTGGAGGACATTATGTTGAGTGAGAGTACTCAGTGACAAAAGGACAAATATTGTATGAGACCCCTATCATAAGAAATGAAAAACAGACTCATGCATAGAAGAAAAGACTCTTTGACAGCTGCAAGGATGGGGAAGGAGAAAGTGGGGTATAGATTAGACAGTTGATAAAAATTTGATTGGGTGAAATCAGTGACAGCACACATTAGAAAGAAGATCAATATTAGCTGGACTTCAACATAACATGATTACTCCTCCCATCTTAACCCAATATTGCAAGGACAGAGTAGATGGGGCGGGGGGCCGAGGACAATGCTCTCAGTGGAAATAGAGGCCAATTGGCACAACTAGCATTTTGCTAAGAAAGTCTTTTGCACTCCACATTGGTGAGTGGCATATGGGGTCTTAAAAGCTGCCTAGCTGCCTTCTGAGATACAACAAATGGTCCCAACTCAACAGGAACGGATGATCACCAAGTACCAAAATTATATGTGGGAAAAAGAACTCAGAAGACAGAGAGACCCTTGAGAGTGGGTGACTACATTGACATGTGCCTGGAAAAACTGGATGGTGCCCAGCCACCACCAGTGACAACCATGATGGGGCTCACAAACTTGAGTGTCACTGGCAACACAAGAATAGAAAGTGGTGCACCCTGAGATCGCCACTAAAAGACTGTGGCTGATGGTCCATTTGCCTCAGAGTTCCCCTGGGAGCATAGCCCCATGGCCTTGATGCTGCTCCTGTCCATAAATCATAATGGAGGTCATCTCTTTGGATGGGAATGGACTGGACTTGGCAACACAGAGTGACCATATCGCTTGTGCACTTTATGGCTGTATGCTTCTATAGTATGTCATCCTGCTGACCTCTTACTGGAGGTGAGGAAGAGGGTGGAGAGGAGGTGATAGGAGATTGTTAGGAGGATATGACATGTATAAAATGGAGAGGAAGAGTGTGCTGTCACCGAGCAGGGAGAGCAGTGGGAGGTGTACATAGGTGGGGGTGCAAATTTATATGGAAATGTACATTTTCACTCAGTCATAATAAAAAACAAAGGTTGTGTCATTTTTGCTGGACCATGATTTGCTGCAGTCTGGCAATTATGCAACGACATCGTTTTCAAGTTATGTAGTTATGTAATTTGGTAGTTCCATAATCATTTCCTATTTTGTGACATAATTTCATCACCTCAGCAATCATTAAGATTGTGCATCAACTTGGTGGGACCCATGATTCTCCAAGTTTGGCAGTTATCCTTTTTGGCAGTCATATAGTGATGTAATCACCACCATGGTGAAATCTGTTATAATGTCACCACATCCATAACAGGATGTGCTGTGAGTAGCCAGTCATTTGAAAGGCAATTTGCTTGAGGTGTGTCCACTATATTTTGACTTTCTGGAAAAGTTCACTGGCATTTGCTGTGATCTGGATGCCGTGTTTGACTTAATCATCATCTGATCTTCAGTTCTTGGACTTGAGGCAGTAGCCTTCTGTCCTATTACCCATCGTGTATTTAAACATGGGAACCATAAGTCAGCAGCCTGTGGTCTGACCTGTGGTTCTTGGACTTATCAGCCCCTATAGCTATAGGAGTCAGGAACAGCCTCCAACCTAGCAACTGACACCACAGTTTTGGACTCCGGAGTTGCCAGCCTTCACAGCTATGTGATCCATTTTCTTTAGATAGTTATCTCTCTCTCTCTATAAAATTATATGTAAATTTATACATAAATTTATATATATTATATATACAGTACACCTATGCCATATATGTACACACATACACACACATACACTCTTTGCTGGTTTTGTTTCTCCAGAGTGCCCAGCTTAAGGCAACCTCCGTGATGCGGCCGGATGTGCTCAGCCTATCAGTTGTAAGGAGAGTTTCCTCAGAGGCATAGCCTACACTCAACATACAAGAATGTTCTGGCAAAACTCACTGGCTTTTACATTCTTGATTGTGTATCCATCCATCAGCATCTGACTTCTGGTTCTTGGGATCAGAACCAGTGACCTATTGATCTTAGGATTGTAGGCATCTTCAGCCTTTGAGCCAGGATCATGTCATCTGACCTGCTGATCTTTGATTCATCAGCCCGAGCAAGCATATGCATTCAATGAAGCCTCCAGCTTGATGCCTGACCAGTAGACTTGGGGCTTGCTGACTTGTGTGAGCCATTTCTTTGAGATAAATCTGTCTCTCTCTCTCCATATTTGTGTGTGTGTATGTTTGTGTACACTTCACTAGTTTTTTTTCTCTAGAAGTCCTAGCCTAAGACACTATTATTATTAAAATTACTGTCTTAAAAAGACAGATATTAACTGTCTAGACTTTTCAAATAGTGGAATTTTTTTTTTTAAGTTGGGATCAATGTTTCTGCTTAATGCTTTACATGCCTTATAAATTCAAAGGAAATTGACTATCTAATGCCTTACTTTAATCAAAGCAAACTTTCTTCACTTAAAACATTCATGAATCCTTTTCACAGATTGTAATTCAGAGGAACCTGCTTAATTTTCATTAAAAATTTAATTTCTGCATAGGTGACTTATTAGCTATTTTGACATAAAATGATTTTGCCTTATAAGCTTTAAAGTAGACCATTAATCTAATGTAAACATGAGGGTACTATTCTCCTAAGTAATCTTTTTGTCTCCGGATAGCCCAGCCCTCTTTGCTATCAGAAGTCAATTTTCTTCAAGAAGGAATAAATTACAGCGTAGCTGGACTAATGTCAGACTAAATAAAATGTGTGGATTGTAAGATGTATATTTCAAATAGCACAGAACCCAAATGAGGTCCCACCATTATTTGCATTATAATAATCAGGGAAAGGTGCTTGGAATTTACCCTAATTCTAATTTATTTGAGAACCAAATCCCAGTTCAAGCAAACTCTTGTATCCCAAATTATGTTAACCTGCTTAGGTAAACTAATCACTAGAATGACCTTGGGAAAACTACCTCTGCCTCAGTGTATCTCAATTTCCTTTACTGTAAACTGATTGTTTTAGTCAGCTAGGCTGCTCTAACAGAAATACCACAGAGTGAATGGCTTTAACAAAGAAAGATTTATTCTTACACAGTCCGGTAGTTTGCAAGTCCATATTCAGGGTGTCCGCTCCAGGGAAAGACTTTCCCCTTGTCGGCTCTGAAAGAAAGTCCGGTATTGCATCAGTCTTTGTCCAGGGAGCGTCCTAACACAAGAACCTCTGGTCTGAACGACACGCTCTGCTCCCGGTGCTGCTTGCTTGATGGTAGCGAGGTTCTCAAATTGTCCTTGGTTCTTTTTCCTTTTATTCCTTGCAAGCTAAAAGCATTAAGGGTGGGGCAAGCCATACTCCAGGGAAACTTCCCCCATAGCAGGAATCCACAGCCCCACCCTAGTCCTTTAACATACAGGTTAGCAAAACCACACAATGGAGGACAGTCCCAAGATAGTGGGAACCATATCCCAACCATGTGGCTGCACACATTTTTGGGGGGACACAACTCCAACCATGAAACTGATGTTGGACAATGATTTTCTAAGGTAGTTTCTAGCTCTGCACTGGCGATTAGTTATTGAAATTCATTCAGCTAGTGTGCCATTAAATACTACTTTTTATTTCCTTTTAGTATGTAACGAAAAAGAGTTTTTTGAATTACCTTTTCCTATCTACTTGATATTGGAAAAATGTGGGTACTTGGACCTAGTTTCAGATTTAAATTATGTACACATTTTCCTTCTATTCTACCCAAAACATAGAAATGTAAGAATGTTTATTTTCTCCCATCCATTTGCTGGCTCTGTAGGAATAATTAGAACCAAGCCTTTCTTGTTCCCCTGTCAATAGTAATAATATCTAATACTTAGAGAAAAAAACTGTATCTCTAGAACATTTTCATTTGCACTATTTAATGTTTATTTTTGCATCTGCTCTATGATGTAGGGAGCACCATCACTCATTTTATAAACAAGAAAATTAGTAATAGAATTGTAACTCAATTGCTTTGAAAAACCTATAGGTGCCAAGGGTACAATTGACCATGGCTGGCTGTTTTACCCATAAACATTTACCTTCAACCCACCAGCCAGCACACTACTTGCATGTAGACATATACAATGAAAGTCAAGGAATAAGGTGTCTATGTCTTTGTAAGTTACTGACACTAAGGTAATTATAAAAATCAGAACACTGAATACAAGAAGAATACAGTAACACCCCAATAAGTATACATGATGTTATTAACTGAGCCTCATTTCTCATCTACAAATTACAGTAATCCTTACCTCAATATGGTAATCAAAATTATTTATGCAAATGTACCTAAAATTTTATATCTAATGAGTTCTTGAGAAATGGTTGTTTTCTAAAGCAGTATCAGGCTTCTGAACCCTTAAGCGCTCTGAATAATTCTTCTGTCAAATAAACCAGTTCCTAATATTCCATTAATCAATTAGCTGAGGTCACTTGCACTGTAGTAAAAGCAAACCCCAGATATCAATGACTTAAAAGAAAAAAGATGTATCGCCACTTTTTGAATGAATCATCTGTAAGTGTAGCTCACATACCATGCCATGTCCTCTATACAGTAAGTGCAGGCTGACGAGGCAGCTCCCATCTTGGACATACTGGTCTCAGAGTACAAGGAAAGAGAGATGATGAAAACACACAGTTCTCAGAATAAATAAAAGATGTGAACTGTAAGATGTAGATGTAGTAGCACAGAACACACGTGAGTTCCACCACTCTCTACATTTTAATCAGAGAGAGGAAATTGAAATCTATTTTAACACTAATTTACTTGACCAAAAAAAAATCTGAATTGAAGCAAATTCTGGCATCCTAAAATTCATTGAACTGGATGAACTACTTACTAGAATCAGTGTTAGCAAGTCACTTTTCCTGCATCATGCCTCATTTTTACTCAGGAGTGTGTAAT
Source organism: Heterohyrax brucei (assembly GCA_028571685.1). Taxonomy (NCBI): domain Eukaryota; kingdom Metazoa; phylum Chordata; class Mammalia; order Hyracoidea; family Procaviidae; genus Heterohyrax; species Heterohyrax brucei. Next base: position 5,776,697 of record CM053146.1, on the reverse strand, counting down.
ATCTCTTCTTCTCCTTTACATTGATCAAAGCAAGTCACATTTCTCAGACTGGTGTCAAGGAGCTGGGGAATTTCACAGAGGGATGGATTGTCAATACAAAGAAATAAAATCACTGTTAATTAAAACATTCTAAAAATGTTTTAATTGTTACCATATAATTGGATGATTGAAAACTTGAGTTTACCACTCATTCATTTGCTTATCTATTTTTAAATCACTCAAGGGCTCATTATAGAGTTGTTATAGTCTAGATATGATGCCACATGTTATAGGTGATAAAGAGAAAAATGATGTGATTTACATGTACCAAGAAAATTTCTGACAGAGGTCCAAAGAAAAAAGTACTTATTGCATCAGGTGTGAGTTGGTATGTCTTTGTCTCTGCATGTGCATGTGTCAAAGTGTTTGGGAGGACATAACATTGAAAACAAATCACAAACCAAAACTTCCAAAAGGAATGGCCGTTAATATTGAGTATTTTGAAAGTCGTAGAATAGAAGGGAAAGCTCTGTGAGCAGTAACACTATGATCAAACATGTACACTCTGCTCAGGAATATAAGCTTTGTAAAATGAAATATCTTTGCTCTAGTTCTTCTCATTTCTCTATATTCAATAACTGTCACGTAGAAAAGAGAACAGAAAGTGGTTCAACACATACACATTTGCAGAGTGAGAACAGAAGTGGTAGATTACGGTAACATACTGAAAATCTTTGTAGCAAAACTGCTCCTGAACAGTGACTGATGTGTCTGCTCAGAGACTAAACTGTCAGAAGCCATGGGTAGGACAAGACAGTTAAGGAGTCCTCAGAGAGATGGTGTTATGCTTGGGCCATTCTGAGAGTACCATCCTCCTCCCTATCTTAGAGTCCAATTAGAGATCATGATAAGGGTATATGTTGAGATAAGGCTGGATGACTGTAGAACTAGGAGACTGTGATCCAGAAGAAGAGCCAGCTTATGATTATCAGAATCATATGAAATCAAACCACTATAGAGAAGGAAACCACTTATTCAAATTCTGGCATTCACTTAGAAATTGTCAGTGCCTATATTCACTCTACATTTTAATTTTAGTGTTTAAGGTCTTCCTTAACGTGTTTTTCCCATCAGTTTAACTTCTTGGTATAACTCTGAGCTAGAGTACATGTAAGAAATGATGTTCTGCAGAAAAGGAGTGTACATGTAACCAACCGGGCAGCTACTGTCTGGAGGTGAGATGAGAAAGCAGAAGGGAGCAGAAGTTCATTTAATAGGTACAGGAAATACAGCATGGAGAGAGTGTGCTGTCACAGTACGGAGATGGCAGCTAAAGTCATGTAACAAAGTCCGTGTCAGTTTTTGTATAAGAAACTGATTCAAACTGTAAACTTAAAACAGAATGAAAAATAAATAAATAGAAAAGTAGTGATCATACAGGAAGATCAGCATCCCTGCATGGACTGCAAATCACAATACAATTACAAATTCCCTACTAGCCTTGAAGATCTTTAAAGGAAAGGATATCTTCCTACTGCCAGAAATGACCTGAGTGTCCAACAAATATTAGGTGTTTGGTAAGTAAGTTGTTTGAGCCTCCGGGTGATATACATGGTTAATAACTGGGTACTAACTGAAAGCCTGGCAGTTTGAGTCCACTCAAAGTCCCCATAGAATGAAAGGCATGGAGACCTACTTCTGACTTTTAATCATCCACCAAAAACCGTATGGAGCACAGAACTATTCTGACACACATGAAGTTGCTGTGTGCTGGAATCTACTCAAAGGCAATTGTCGCTGCCCCCTTGTCGCTGCCCCCAGCCGTCCAGCGGGAAAGAGGCAGGACACAAAGGACCACGCTGTGAGCCGCTTTTGTTCTGCAGAAAAAGCTACTTTATTTTCTCCAACCAGGGGTATATATGGGCGCCCGCAAACACCCATCAGCTCTCTCCACGCCCACGCAGGCTTGCGACCGCCGCGTGCGCAGTACTCCGTACTTGGGGATCAACAGGATGTGGGTCAGGGTGGGGTGTCAGGGGTAGGCGCCATTCGGCGCTCTAGGGTGGGGCGCAGGGCCCGGGCGCCGCGCCCCACAGGCAATTGTTTTTTTGGTGGTGAATGCTTGGTGAACACATATATGAATAAATGACAATGGCTTTTATTAGTGAAAATTTATCTTGCATGCTGTTATTCTACCAATAAAGTTCACAAGATGTGTACTTTACTATTACTACCCTCCGCAAACCTGGGCACACTGCTGACAGGCTGAACAGACAGACGTTAAGGAGATTTCTAGAACACGTTAACACAAGTTTCCTACATTGTAAGCTCAGCTCAATTCAATGTCATTAATTCCAAGAGGCATGACCTGAATTCCCCCTGAACATTCAGCCCTGTGAAAGTTTTGGGGTCTCAGTGATTGTGAACACTTGATGTACACCTGCAAAAATCTCTTCATCCACTGAAGAAACAGATGGTCTAATTAAAAGAATCATCCTGTTGGTATTACAATAATTGGACACCTTTAGAACCAAGAAAGAAGTGTGATTCTCCCTAGAAGGCTCAAATGAAAGATTCTGAGTTGTTCTGTGACCCAAGCTCTAGCTGTAAGATAACATTGGCCAGGTGGTAAAATTCAGGGATAAAATCAAATTTCAAAATCTTAACTCTTAACAAGAACTGAGTCTCCCTAATCATGAGATGAGACGATCAAGGAAGAGAGTTAAGTGTAGATTTGGAGAAGATACAAAAAATTGTGCTGACTCTGTTTTCCCAGATACCTTTTTTCCTTAGTTTATCCATATGAAGTGTTTATTTTACATTTTTATTTTATGCTTTTGAGAGACAGAAAAATAAATTCTGTAACCCTAGGAATTTTTTTCAACATTAAGCTTTATTAAATTTACATAGCTTTGATGTAGACAGCTTCAAATTACAATTCTAAAATATCAAAAACAGAACATTATCAATCCTTTTGCTCCTGAGTCATTGTATAGATGTAATGCATATTCCAAATATTTGTTAGTTTGAATTTTATTATAATATTTCTCAGGCAATTATACTTTTTACTGCCAATTTTGAGAATTTACTAAATATAATCAGAGTACAAGCTGAATATGTAAGAATGTTATCAAATTAGTCTATTTTCCCTGTTATAATCAGATTATTTTTAATATGTAAGATTTATTAAAACATTTTCAATTATGTTGGAAAATTTAAATTAAACAAGGATTCCACAAGTAATATTGCCTCCCAATGATGTTGACATTTACAAGTTTGTGTAGAACATTTTGTATGCGTTTTTCTTAAGTACTTCTGATTTTGTCAATACAAGATAAATTAGGCAGGATCAGGCAAACCATGTTTAGGTATTTGGATTAATCAGGTGCTCCATCTTTTCTGTAATACTGTGAGAAATGTGTAACAACTGTACCAAATAGACTGAGCAGCAAAAATGAGTAAAGATTTTGTTATAAATTGCAAATAAGTACAAAATTAATGTAGTTGACTTGATCAAGAATACAGAATAACATTAGCATTTTTATAACATTAGCAATTTTATAAATCCTCCACTTAAGAAAAATGGCAAGAAATTTCTTTGCAAATAAGTAGTATTTACATAATGTAGACTCATTTCAGAACTGCTTATTCCATGTTATTATATAGGTAAAAACCATGCATTCTAATTTAAAATAGTGGTCTTTCATCAACACAAGAATTTAAGATATACTTCACTCAATGACTAACACAAACAATCATTTGATGACGTGATAAGTTGATATTCATGTGACCTCTTCTACTTGTGCACCATGGTCAAATTATTTCAAGTTAAAGACAATCCATCAGCCTACAAACTCACTGGTGGCATTTTGAATTGGAGTCCGCATAGCCAGTGTCGGTGGCTGAAGAAAAGGACACCACAGAGGAGCATAACAAACATTAGCAGCTTTTTTTTTTTTTTTTTTTAATAAACCAACTTTCATCAATAAACATATTTGGAACAAACATTTAGTTTTCACTTGTTTACATCTTCTCAATTTTTCATCCAGTTAGCTGTTTACTACTATTGGTTTATTTAGAGTTAATCATCTTTCCTGAATACATTTGTAAGAAAGGACAGATTTAATTATTTTCCAGACTTTTACACTACAAAATTATTTAAAGAACATACTCACCTTTGAAATAGAACCATATTAAGTTTCTATATACTGGAGGGTGTACTCATGCACGTAAGTCAATTTCAAGAAAACAGTCCAATACACAGTATGCATAGGAACTGTGAATAATTCCCCCCGTTCCAAAGTCAAACTTATGAAAAGAAGTGCATACACCTGTGAGAACTTTGAGAGAAAGGGCCGTTTACCAAAATTTCTGCATCCCTAGGAAGTAAACACTTGATATTTATTAGATATTCTACTCTGTCAGTTAGAAATATTTATTGATTTAAAGAATGTAAGAAGCTTTGCTCTTAAATACTGGAAACAGCAATAAAGAAATTAGAAAAATGATTGACTTCTCTTTCTTGGGCTTTTATTCTAGTAGATAGTTAAATAGCTGCTAGTCAGCTGACTCCAACTCATGGGTATCTCATGTATAAAGGAAGAAGAAAATGTTACCTTTTGCTGTATAGTATTTATGATTGTGGACATGTTCTTCCATTGATATGACTATAAACACTGTCAATAACCTTGGTGACTCCATCTCCCCCACCTTCAGTGACCCTGTGTCTTACCAAACATGAAGTTCTCAAGTAGTAATTAATCCCTTCTGATGATGGGTCTAAAGCAACCACACTGGAAAATGTTTCACTGTTTTCACTGCGTAATTTTCAAAAGTAGGTCATTAGGCCTTTCTTCCAACTCTGTCCTATTCTGGAAGCTCCGCTGAAAACTCTCTGCCATAGGTGACTCTGCTGGTATTTGAAATACTGGTGGCACAGCTTCCAATATGACAGCAACATACAACTATCACAGTGCAACAAACTAACAAACTGGTGGTATTATATTATAGTAGACAGACAGAAATCTAAAAACAAACCCAATAAATTCATATATATGATATTTTAGACGGTGATAAGATGGAGAGGTAGAAAAGATAACACATGGAGTTACTAAGGTTCTGTGCACTGTGGGAGGCTGACTCTTAATTAGGGAGGTGAGGAAAGTGATATTTGAGCATGTACAAGGAGGTAGTGAAATTATTTATGAGAGTATAATACAGGAAATAGCATGTGCAAGGGATTGTGCTTCAGAAGCTTTATGACAAGCAAGGTGCTCAAATCAAAGAGGAAGAAATGTAGTGGGAGCCAGAACATAGAGAGCTTCATAGATTATGATAGAGTATTTGGATGTTTCTCTCAGAAGGACAGTGGCATTAGAGCAGCTAAATAGCCAAAGGCTAGTATTGGAGAATAGATTGTGGAGGTGGAGAATGAAATCCAATGAAAAGCCTTTTATGATAATCCAGATAAAAGATAATGGTAAAGAAGGTTTTCAGTTATTGGAACTATTCTGTAGAATGAAATGTCTAGAATTTTGTCTTTAAGAGGAAGAGAGAAGACAAGGACACTTCCAAGGATGCATTGTGACTGAATGCTGGGAAAGACGAAGTAATTATTTACTGACATGAGAAACTGCTTGGAATGGTGGAACACCTAGGAGGTGGGTCTTAGACTGTTCAAATTTGAGATGACTGCTGGCATCCAAATGGAGGTGGCGACCTTCAGTTACCTCCACACATGAGCACTGAAGAAGAGAAGAAAAGAGGCAGGGAGGAAGGAAACACAAGAAGAAGATGTGCTGATGGAGGGGAATATCAAAGACTGCAAGTGGAATACAATGGATAGTCTATGCAAGGTAGTAAATATTTTTAGTTCAGTGTGGGCTTAAGCTAATTAGCTACATAAAAATTAAATGAGTTGAAGTGAAAAGTATTTCCCCAGCAGTGACATCTGGCTTCTTTAGAGGCTATTTCGGCAGCTCCACAGCACTCTCCAAATCTGGAATACCGCCAGCTGGCAAGACTTGTGCTAGTGCACTTTTTCATTAATACATTTTCTGTGTATTTGAATAGAAATAATATTTAACACAATCCAATTTTACATTATCACTATGTACATGCAAATATAATAAACAGATAATAATGAAAATGTTGAACAATTATTGGATATGCACACTGATCAATCAGATTGAATATTAAAAGGGAGAGGGCTGATGTGCCTGTTATTAGAGGATCATGGGTAAGCAGGATGGACCCTCAGGGTGAGATGGGGTTGACACAGTTGGCGAGCACTAGAACGGCTTCAGATAGAGCTGTTTACTAACCACATATGGTCACAGGAAACTTACTCTTGAACACAGAGTAGCTAAACCAAATGGAAGAAATAATGAAATAAAAAGAGTTGAACAGAAGAGTTTAAAGGGTGGCTAGAGATAACAAAGCAAAGACCTGGAATTAGAAAACCAAAAGTGAAGAACATACTTGGCATTTCTCAAGCTGAAAGTGGAAAAAAATTCAAATTTTGAGTTGCAATATTGAACCATTCAATGATAAATATTAAACAACACATGATGGTTAAGGTTATGTGTCAGCTTGCCTGGGCCATGATTCTCAATGTTTTCACAATTATGTAATGTTGAGATTACTTTCATGATGAGATTTAATATGAAATGATCACCTCCGTGATCTTCTGTCAGTAGAGTGAAATCAGTTGAAAATGAGTTTCTGTGGTCTTGTGGACTGCATTGAACATATGGAGACTTTCTAATATGGTTTGTAGGCTTTTACTTGCTCTAGACTCTGCAACTGTCTCCTGTTGTTCTGACATCTAATTCTCAGAACTCGAGCAAGTAGCTTACTTATGATATTGTCTGATGACCTTGGGATTCATTGATCTTTTCAACCTGTAACCAAGACCCCTACTCTCTGACCTGCCAGTCTTGGGTTCATCAGCCCCTGTGGCAACATGAATGAGTAGAAACTTTTATCCTGACCCACAGACAGGGGACATTTCAGCCAATACAACTGTGTGAGATAGTTTCTTGATATAAATCTCTCTATATATATTTATATGCTTTACTGCTTTTGCTTCTACAAAGAACCTCACCTAAGACAACAGGAAAGTAAAACAAGATGGAAAGAGTATACAGATTCACTGTAACAAAAATAATTGTTTTGTGTTCAATCATTTCAGGAGGTAGTGTATGATAAAGAACCAATGATTCCGAAGGAAGAAATCCAAGCTACACTGAAGACATTGACTGAAAAAAAAGCTCTAGAAATTGACAGAGTAGCAATTAACGTATTTTAACAAATGGATGCAACAATAGAAATATTCACTTTTATATCACAAGAAATTTGGAAGACAGGTACCTGGCCAACCTACTGGAAAGAAAAGCAATCCAATAGAATTTGGAAAGAAAGATGATTCAATAACATTTGGAAATTATGGAACAATGTCTTTAATATCACATGGAAGTAAAATTTTGCTGATGGTCATTCAAAAATGGTTGCAGCAGTACATCAATAGGGAACTATCAGAAATTCAAGCTAGATTCAGAAGAGGATGTGGAATGAGAGATATCATTGTTGATGTGAGATGAATCTTGGCTGAAAGCAGAGAATACCAGAAAGATGTTTGCCTGTGTTTTACTGACTATTCAAAGGGATTTCACTATGTGAATCATAAAAAATTATGAATAACATTGTGAAGCATAGGAGTTCCAGGACACTTAACTGCTCTCCTGTGAAGCCCTACATAGACCAAGAGTCAGTTATTTGAACAGAACAAGGAGATACTGTGTGGTTTAAAACAAAAACAGTTGTGCATTAGAGTTGCATTCTTTTACTAATTTAATTTGCATGCTGAGCAAATAATTCAAAAAACTGGGCTATATGAAGAGTATGTCATCAGGATTGGAGGAAGACTCATTCACAACCTGTGATATGCAGATAATACAATCTTGCTTGCTGAAAATGAAGAGGACTAGAAGCACCTACCATTGAACAGCAAAGACTACAAACCTATACTAGTGACTAAATCTCCAACATGAAACAAAAAACCTTCACAACTGAACCATTAAGCAACGTCATGATAAATATTGAAGTTGTCACAAATTTCATTTTAACTGGATCCATATCAGTATCCATGGAAGCAGTGGTCAGGAAATCAAACAATATATTGTATTGGACAAACCAGATGCAAAAGATCTCTTTAAAGTGTTGAAAACCAAGGATGTTACTTTGAAGATTAAGATGTTCCTGCCCCCAAGTCACAATATTTTCAAACACCTCATATGCATGCAAAAGCTAGAACAAGGAAGACCAAAGAAGAACTGATGTATTTAGATTATGATTTTGACTAAAGATATTGAATATATAGTGTAATGTCAGAAGAATGAACAAATCTGTCTTGAAAGGACAGAGTGCTCCTTGAAACAAAAGTGATAAGGCTTCATCTCTTGTACTTTGGACATGTTATTAGGAGGCACCAGTTCCTGAAGAAGGAGATCATGCTTAATAATGTAGAGCATCACTGAAAAAGATGAAACTTATTGATGAGATGGACTGACACAGTGGCTGTGACAATGGGCTTAGATATACAGCTGACTGTGAGGATAGTGCAGGACCAGGAACTGTTTTGTTTTGTTGTACACAGAGTTGTTGTGAGTTGGAATTGTCTTCAGGACACCTAACAACATCAGTACGGTCATAGTTTCATTCTTGAATAGCCCTTTCCAGCTCATATCTACCCCAGTTTAAACAAAGTACATAACTTTATTTTCACAGTCACAATAATTTGGAGGTTTCTGTTCCTCTGTCAGTTGAAATTATTACTCCAAAGTTGTGACTTTCCAAAAATCATCCAGATTACTATTGGTAGTTCGGGACTCTCACAGCTGGTCTGTTTTAGGAGATGGACAGCACAATTAGGAATTCATAGAAGTTGCTAATCTTCAAATATGTATCCTTCACCTGGGCCTATAATCTCTGATATTACCTTCTTAGATGAATCTAGTAACATTTTCAACTTTAAACCCTAGATATCATTTTGTCAACAATAAAACTATACCTTATAGTAATACAAACCGACCTATTTAAACAACATAAAAGCTGTTTCCAATTTATCAATATTTGGCAATGTTCAAAAAAACCCCATAGTTCAGTCACAGGCTGCATGCATTTTGCTATAAGAAGATGGACTGTAATGACATTTTTGGCAAAAAAACAAAAGGGAGAAGGGCAAAGGTGCTGAAAATTCAATCTCAAGAAGTGAGAAATTAACTAGGTAGCAAATCAGTATGATATGAGATCGATGTGACAACTAACTAAAAGAAAGTTACAATGCAACTTTTGGGATGATCCAAGAAATATGGTGGTTTGCTTTCAGATTCATACATATAATGCATGATTTAGCTTAAATCCAGTTCAGTTAAAAACGTATTTATTTTACTCCTACTATATGTAAACATCGGAGCCCTAGTGGTATAGTGGTTAAAAGCTGGTCTGCTAACCAAAAGGTGGGCAGTTTGAATCCTTACATGGTTGCTATGAGTGGGAATTGACTTGACGGCAATTAGGTTTAGGGTTTTATCTATATGTACATGTATATACACATGCAACATATTGTATGACTTTTCCTGACTATTCTATAGATCTATTAAAAAAATTAAATGTAGGAAATTAACTGGTTTATATTTTATCAGGGTATGAAACCAAAAAATTCAAACCCATTATTGTAAAGCAGATTCCAACTCATAGAGACCCTAAAGACAGAGTAGAACTGACCCATAGAGTAAGCAAGAAGCACCTGGCAGCCAGGACTTAAAATACTATGCCACATGTGACCAGAATATTGAGTATTTACATAAAAAAGACTATTTGCCAAGATCCATAACAAATGCCTGAGACAAGGATTTGTTGACAAAATTCGACACTAGCCTGCACTCAGTGTGTAGGATAAAGCAAAAATTTCTAAATTGTCCGTTGCCTTTTTGTGCCTCCATTATAACATACAGAAACTCTGGTGGGATAGTGGTTAAGAGCTACGTCTGCGGAGCAAAATATTGGCAGTTCAAATCTGCCAGATGTTCCTTGCAAACTCTGTAAAGCAGTTCTACCCTGTCCTACGACATTGTTGTGAGTTAGAATCAACTTGATGGCAGTGGATTTGGTTTCTAGTTAATATAACATATACAGGTTGTTATCAAAACCTCTATAATCACTGGCATACCAAGAGTAGGGAGGTGGGAGTAAGTGCAGACAATAAGGGGTGCTTGTAAATGTTTTCAAACAATATAAAATCAATTAAAATTTGGTCTGCTTTTTATTATCAGCATGTGTCACCAATCTAACACAATAATGTTAACTGAATGAATAAGTGAATGGGGACAGCAAACATGCTTGGTTATTTTTGTGAGAACTAGAGATAATTATTACCTACTCTCTAGGACACCTAGACAGTATGAGAATAATTATCTAGAGATAATTGTTATCTATTCTCCAAGACAGCTAAACAGTATGAGAATAGTTATATACAAGAATAAAACCAACCCAATATTTAAAATAAAATACTTAATGCTGTCTGGAAACCCTAACGGAGTAGTGGTTAAGTGCTATATATGCTAACTCAAAGGCTGCCAGTTTGTATCTGCCAGGTGCTCCTAGGAAACTACATAGAACAGTTCTACTCTGTGCTATAGGGTAGCTATGAGTCAGAAATTATGACAGTGGGTTTTTGGGTTTTAATACTGTCTAGGCTATGGTAGACAGCTTTCAGTTCCTTCATCCCTCCTTCATCCAATATGCAAATTTTAACAAGAGTGCAGTACCTCTTTTCTCTCACTCACATTTTAAGATTGGCTGACAGCCTCCAAATTCTCCATAAACAGAGCAACCTCTTTGCTACTCAATAAGCAAAATCTTCCACCCTTGAGAGTCCACCTGGGGTAAACCACAACAATACTAGAGTCAGCTGGTGATCAACAATTCTCTTAGATCCATTATCAGAGAAATCAAATAACATCTAGATGGCACACAGGCAACAGACCATAATTAATCATTTAAAGAAACAGTCTTCAAATGCTCCAGAAAAGTCCCTAAAGATTAAAAAAAAATTCCCAGATGAAGAAGCATTTCTGGATCTAACAGAGATTGAATACAAAAAAATTATATATAAAACCTTCCTAGATATTAAACAACATGCAATAGAAGAAAATGAAAAATTTGGTAAGCTATGTGATATGCTAGAACATCAACAATCTGAAATACATCAGATTAATAACAAAATTACAGAATTGGATAATTCTATCCAAAGCCAAAAGAGTAGGATTGAACAGATAGAAGTTAGAATCAGTGACCTAGAAGACAATGTAACTAATGCCAACATTTATGAGGTAAAATCAGAGAAAAGAAATAAGAAAAAATGAAGAAACATTAAGAAACATATGGGACTCCACAAAGAGGAATAATTTACATTTAATTGGAGTTCCTGAACAAGGGAGGATTAATGACAACATAGAGAGTATTGCTGTAGAGATGCTGACTAAAAACTTTCCTGAGATTATGAACAAAGAGCACATAGATATCCAAGATGTCTATTGAACACCACAAAAGTTAGATCCAAAGCAAAGAACACCAAGGCATATTACAATTAAGCTTAATAAGCTAAAACACAAAGAGATGCTTCTGAAGACAGCAAGGCTCAAATCAAAACTAACATTCTGAGGGAAACCCTGTAGACTTGCACCTGACTTTTCTGCCAAAACAATGTTGGCTAGAAAACAATGGGCAGACACATTCAAAGTCCTGAATGAGAAAAACTCCCATCCCGGAATAATTTGTCCTGCTAAACTGTCTATCACATACAACGGTGAAATTAAGACTTTTGAAAATGAAGATAAATTTAAAGACTTCATAAAAACTAAACCCAAATTACATGAAATATTGAAAGAAGCTCTTCCCTAAATATATGTTTTAGGTGATAATTTAAGGCACTTCATCCAAATTTCTAATCAGCAAAGGAAGACATAAAACTTCACCAAACCAAGCCCAAAACTACAATATTATAATAAGGGAAGCCATGATCATATCATGACAACTATAATATCATCATATTAAAAGAGGGATACACTACAATAGTTACAGCTGTTTTTGATGCAGCAACAGTTTCTGACTTGTAAAACAGTTAAAATTGATTTCAATAATTATATGTTAAGGGGGATTAGGTATGTAGCCATAGAACTGATTAACAATATATCATTTGAAATGAAAAATCACAATACAGGAGACTCAATAAATATAAAATCAAAACTCATACCATCCGTAAATAAGAACGTCCCAGAACAGATTAATATGAACAACAGAGAAAACACCACCATGAAAATAAACGCATTGCAATGACATCACTAAAGGTATACCTATCAATAATCACATTGAATGTAAATAGACTGAACGTTCCAGTAAAGAGACAGTGAGTGATATCCTGGATCAAAAGACATGACCCATCTATATGTTGCTTACAAGAAACACATCTTAGACTTAAAGATGAGAACAAGTTGAGAATTAAAGGTCGGAATAATATATATCAAGCTAATAATACACAAAAAAGTGCAGGTGTGGCAATATTAATCTCAGATAAAATAGATTTTAATGTAAAATCTACTATTATGGACAAGGATAGTCACTATTGCTGTAAGGTTCAATACTCAAGCAAGACTTAACAATAGTAAATATTTATGCAGCCAATACCAAAGCACCTAAATACATTGAACAAATACTAACACTAAAAAATGAGATTGATCATTCCACAATAATAGTTGGGGACTTTAACACTCCCCATTCAGTTAAGGATAGATCATCCAGAAAAAACACTCAGTGAAGATACAGAAGATCTTATTACAACAATCAACCAACTTGACCTTATTGACATATACAGATCTTTTCATTCATCAACAGATAAATATACCTTCTTCTCCAAAGCACATGGAACATTCTCCAGAACAGACCATGTGTTAGGTCATAAAACAGTTCTCCATAAAATCCAAAACATTGATTTATTGCAAAGTACCTTCTCAGAGCACAGAGCTATAAAAGTTGAAATCAATAACAGAAAATTCATAGGTAAAAATTCCAACTTGTGAAAACTGAACAACACTTTACTCATAAAGCCTTGGGTTATAAAAGAAATTAGAGACATATTAAAGAAATTTATGGATTCAACTGAGAATGAAAACACATCCTACCAGAATTTATGGGATACAGCAAAAGCAGTACTCACAGGTCAGTTTATCTCTATAAATGCATAGTTCTGGAAAGAAGAAAGAGCACAAATTAAAGAATTAACCTCACAGCTTGAACAAGTAGAAAGAGAGCAACAAAGCAACCCCTCAAGGACCATAAGAAAACAGATTATAAAGATTAGAGCAGAACTAAATGAATTAGAGAATAGAAAAGCAATTGAAAAAATTAACAAAACCAAAAGCTGGTTCTTTGAAAAGATCAACAAAATTGATAAACTGTTGGCTAAACTTAGAAAAGAAAAACAACAGAAGATACAAATAACCCGACTGATAAATGAGTTGGGAGATGTTACAATAGATCCATCTGAAATAAAATATATCATAATAGAATACTATGAAAAGCTATACTCTGACAGGTTTGAAAACCTAGGGGAAATGGACAAATTTCTAGATTCATATGACTCACCAAAACTATCACAAGGAGAAATAGATCAACTTAATAAATCTATCACAAAGGAAAAGATTGAGGAAGTCATCAAAAATCTACCAACCAAAAAAAGTCCTGGCCCAGATGACTTCACCGGGGAATTCTACTAAACTTTTAGAGAAGAATTAACTCCAATACTAATGAGACTATTTCATACCATAGACAGAGATGAAATGCTTCTAAATTCCTTCTATGAAGACAGCATAATCCTGATACCCAAACCAAGGAAAGATCCCACAAAAAAAGAACATTATAGACCAATATCACTCATGAATCTAGATGCAAAAATCTTCAACAAAATTCTAGCCAATAGAATTCAACAGCATATAAAAACAATCATTCATCATGATCAAGTTGGTTTCATTCCAGAGATGCAAGGCTGGTTCAACATCAGAAAAGCAATTAATGCAATCAACCATATTAATAACACAAAAGACAAAAATCACCTGATTTTGTCAATGGATGCAGAAAAGGCATTTGACAAAGTTCAACATCCATTCATGCTTAAAACTCTCACAAAAATAGGAATGAAAGGGAAGTTCCTCAAGATAATCAATAGCGTCTATGCAAAGGCAACTGTTTTCATCATACTCAATGGTGAAAGACTGAAAGAATTCCCATTGAGAACGGGAGTTAGACAAGGATGCCCGCTCTCACCACTTCTATTCAACATTGTCCTAGAAGTTCTAACCAGAGCAATTAGACAAGACAAAGAAATAAAAGGCATTCGTATTGACACCGAAGAAGTAAAGATTTCTCTCTTTGCAGATGATATGATTGTTTATACAGAGAATCCAAAGAAATCCATAAGTAAACTATTAGAGCTAATAGAAGAATTCAACAAAGTATCGGGATACAAGATAAACATACCTAAATCAGTGGGATTCCTTTATACCAACAATGAATTTATTAATGGAGAAATCACCAAATCGATTTCATTTACTATAGCCCACAAGAAGATAAAATACCTAGGAATAAATCTAACTAGAGAAATAAGAGATCTTTACAGAGAAATCTACAAGACGCTGCTACAAGAAACTAGAAGGTTTGTACATAAGTGGAGTAATCTGCCCTGCTCATGGATAGGAAGACTCAATATTGCAAAAATGTCTATTTTGCCCAAAGCACTCTACTTATATAATGCAATCCCAATACAAATTCCAGCAATGTTTTTCAATGAGATGGAGAAACCAATTATCAGCTTTATTTGGAAAGGGAAGAAAGCCCAAATAAGTAAAGCACTACTGAAAAAGAAGAACATGCTGGGAGGCCTCTCACTACCTGACTTTAAAACCTATTACACTGCCACAGTAGTCAAAACAGCCTGGTATTGGTACAAAAAGAGACATATAGACCAATGGAACAAAGTAGAGACCCCAGAGATGCCACCATCCTCCTATGAACAGCTGATATTTGACAAAGGTCCTAAGATTTTGAACTGGGGTAAGAACAGTCTCTTTAACAAATGGTGCTGGCATAATTGGATATCCATCTGCAAAAAAAGTGAAACAAGACCCATATCTCATGCCTCGTACAAAAATTAACTCAAATTGGATAAAAGACTTGAATACAAAAGTTAAAATGATAAAGTTCATCCAAGATAAAATAAGGTCAACAATGGACATTTTTATATGCAATATAGACAGACTTCAAAATCTGACAAACAAAACACATTCATCACAAGAGAAAATAGATAAATGGGAATTAATAAGAATCAAACACTTCTGCTCTTCCAAAGACTTCATCAAAAGAATTAAAAGACCACCTACAGAATGGAAAAAAAATATTTGGCAACTCTATGTCAGACCGACGCCTGATCTCTATAATCTATAAGGTTCTATGAAATATCAGTAAGAAAAAGACAAATCATCCAATTAAGTGATGTGCAAAGGAGATGGACAGACACTTCTCTAAAGAGAAGATGAAGGTAGACAAAAAACATATGCAGACATGTTCACGATCATTAATTATTAAAGAAATTCAAATCAAAATGACAATGAGATACCACCTCACCACAAGAAGATTGGCCATGATCCAAAAAATGCAAAACAGCAAATGCTGGAGAGGCTGTGAAGAGATTGGAACTCTCCTACACTGTTGGTGGGATTGCAGAATAGTGCAACCTCTTTGGAAAGCAATTTGGCGTTCCCTTAAAATAATAGATACAGATATACCATTTGACCCAGTAATTCCTCTGCTCGGAATATATCTGACAAAATCAAGGCCATTCACATCAACTGCTACATGCACATGAATGTTCATTGCAGCACAGTCCATGATAGCAAAAAGTTGGAATCAACCCAGATGCCCAACAACAGAAGAATGGATAGGTAAACTTTGGTATATATACTCCATGGAGTACTATACACTGATAAAGAACAACGATGATAGCAGGAAACATCTCTCAATTTGGTCTCAACTGAAGGACAGTATGTTGAGTGAAACTAGTCAGCGACAGAAGGACAATTATTATATGAGACCCTTATAATATAAACTTAAAAGCATACTCATACATAATAGAAAAGACTCTGATGGCTACAAGGGTAGGGAAGATGGGAGGGCGGGAAGGCAAAGGGAGAGGGATTAGATTAGATAACTGTTAGAAATTTGGTAAGGTGAAATTGGTGACCATACCCATTAGTAAGAAGATCAGTATTAATGGGACTTTGACAAGACTATGTAGTCCTCCTCTCTTAACCCAGTATTGTAAGCACAGAGTATGTACACTTTCATTTTTTTATTTAATAAAAAATAAAAATAAAGATAAAAAATTTTTTTGATCAGAAAAAAAAAAAAAAAAGGAGTGCAGTACTGAAGCCCGAAAATCTGCTGAATGAATCAAAACCGGAGAACGTATGGGAAACTAGTTTCTTGAAAATTTGCACCTGTTCTGAAATATAAGAATTCCTGGTGAAGCAGTGGTTAACACAATTGACTGCTAGCCAGAGGTCAGTGGTTCAAAACAAGTGGCTTTGGGAGAGAAAGATGTAGCCACCTGCTTCCGTAGAGATTTATATCCTTGGAAATCCTAAGGGATAGCCACAAGTCAAAACTGACTCAACGACAGTGGGATCTTTATTCTCAAATTAGAAAAAAAAAAAAATCTTTGTATCTTTTCTAGTTCTCATATCATCTTGTCCTCAAACATCTGTTTCACAGGCAACTAGAAAAATCACCGTAATTCTCTTTCCATGTAAAGGTATAATGTTCTTTTTGGGGCTCAAAATAGTTCCTTTTTAATATGGATACATATTTGCCAAGCCAATTACTGTAGAGTCGGACACATATTTAGCCTACCACAAGTGAAATTTCCCTATCAGGACACACGGATGTGAGATGGAATTTTCGTTGTCCTTCTGTCTATAGGGAAGGGCTTGGTGACCTTCATTAGTCTATCCCTTCAGGTTATACTCACCTGAAAAGCAATTTAGTGAACCCGTAGACAATCACTTCTGAGTTTAATAATCAGTGAAACTCAATGTTTCTTCCCTCAGTTGACATCTAGTGATTCTTTCCTGATTCTTTTTCAACCTGGCCCTCAGATATTAAAGACTCACTGAATCTCAGCTATCTTATCTGTTTGACCCTGATCTCCATGATTGACTCCAACAGTATCTGCCATAGAATCACCTCACTCTACATTGTGGTAATCTCACGGTTGGTGCCATGGAAAAACAATTTTGGGGAGAAAGTATAGAAAACCAGTCTTTGGAAAATTTGCCCTTATTCTCAAATGTGAGGAGCCCTGGTGATGCAGTGGTTAAAGAAATTGCCTGCCAACCAAAAGGTCAGTGGACATGAAGTCAATGTCTTTGTATTTCCCATGCAATGCCTAATCCATAGAAAACTGAAAGAACACCACTTCAGTCTCTGTATATCCTAGTGGAATCCCAGTGAGGACATTCTGTGCCTGGTATGACCAAATGTCAAGCTCAGTTCTCTTTTGAGCAGAGTGCCATCCCCAATGCTTTCAGATTTTCCCCAAACAATCTATTTTGCTGTATTAATCCATTAGCAAGGCAAGAATCCAGGAATAAAGATACACATGCTATCTCTTTTCTTTTCCTTCTTCCTTCCTTAAACCTGTTTGTCCAAGAAGTGTTGTGTATTATCTCTCTAGAAAGTAGAGGGTTATAAGCGTTGCTGTTGTAGGGTTTATCAATTCAGTGATTCCATGTACAACTGAATGAAGCACTGCCAGGTCCAGTACCATTCTCACACCTGTTTCCATATTTGAGGTACTGTATCATTCTATCTTGTTAAATATTTCCCTTTCTTTCACTGACACTCTATTTTACCAAACATGATGTCCTTTACAAGGTAGTAGTTCCTTCTAATAACACATCCAAAGTAAGTGAAATGAAGTTTCACCATCCTAGCTTCTAGAGAATGTACTGGCTATACTTCTTACAAGACAAACTTATTGATTCTTTTGGCAGTCAATGATATAGTCAATCTTCTTTGTTTACACCATAATTAAGAGGCATCAATTCTTCTTCAGTCTTCCTTATCCATTGTTCAGCTTTCACATACATTTGAAGTGACTGAGAACACCATGCCTTGGGCCAGGCACTCCCTAGTCCTCAAAGTAACATCTTTGCTTTATTAACTGTGTGTGTGTGTGTGTGTGTGTGTGTGTGTGTGTGTGATTAAGTGAAAGCATGCCTGCCTGTCTGCAGCTCCCTCTGCTCTCTCCACCCAGTGATAGCACACTCCTCCTTTTCGCTCTGTATATCTCGTATCCTCTAACAAGCATCTGACCCCTGGCACCCTCTTCTCTCCCATCTAGAAAGAGACCAGGAGGAGAGCCTCCTGTAAATGCATAGAACCATAAAACACACACACCTTATGGTCATACTGTGTCCCAAGTCCAGTTCATTCTTATCTGAAGAGTTGACTCATTACTGGTTTCTGGCCAGGGCCAGTAGCAAATCTAGGGGCCATGTTTCCAGGGGACTCTACAGGTGGTCAGACATCAATTCAGGTCTTTTAGTAGAGTTCTTGGCCTGCACATCTGTTTATCTCTTGTTGCCACAGGGCCTGTACATTGTGTCCCCTTCACAGCTGTCTTTGGGGGTGGCTGGACACCATTTGGTTCTTCTGGTCTCTATGATACAATCTCCCATTCATATGGGCCCTTTTGTGTGTTGGGCTTTTTTTCTCCTTGTGTCTTTGTTGTTTTTAGTGATCATCTGTTCCAGATGTGTACCTCAGATGGCGGCTTGCTAGCTTTTAAGATCGCAGACACCACTCACCAATATGGGGTGCAGAAGACTCTCTTAGCATTAGGCTGGTTATGCCAGTTGGCCTCAGTGTCCCCTGAATACATGATCCCTAGACCCCTGTCCCTGCTAGTCTACCCTTTGAAGTATTATGCTGAGTTTAGAAAACCTTTCATTTTATGGTGAAGTCCAGTTAAGTTGATCTGTTCTCTACTGTGTACTGTCACCGCTTTCAACTAAACAAACTGCTGTCAAATATGTAATCTATTACCAATTTTTTCCCTTACTCCCCACATTTGTAACCATTAAACACTCTTTTCTTCTGTGTCTATTTTTAAGTCCTTATAGCAGGGGTCTCATGTAGTATTTGCCCTTTCACCTCTCACTGATTTCACTTAGCATAATGGCTTCCAGTTGAAACTAGGTATGAGATGCTTCCTGAAATGACTGTTCTTTATCATTGCATAACACTCCACTGGGTATATGTACCATCATTTATTTATCCATTTATCTGTTGATGGGCATCTAGGTAGGTTTCATCTTTTTTGCTATTGTGGTCTGTGCTGCAATAAACATTGGTGCGCAAGTATCTGTTTGTGCGACCACCTTTATATCTGTAGAATACATTCCAAGCAATAGGATTACTAGATCAGATGGTATTTCTATTCCTAGCTTTTTAAGGAAGCACCAAATTGTGTTTGAAGGAGATTGTACAATTTTGCAATCATAGGAGAGTTCCAGTCTCTCTGCAGCCTCTCCAGTGTTTGTTGTTTTGTGTTTTTTGGATTATAGCCAACCTTGTTGTGGTGAGATCATATCTCATTGTGGTTTCGACTTGGATTTCTTTAATAGCTGACAATCATTGAGTGTTTCCTCATCTGTCTTTTGGCTACCTGGATGTCTACCTTGGTGATGTGTGTGCCTGTCTCTGTTGCCCATTGCTTAATTGGATTGCTTACCTTTTTCTTGTTGACATTTTACAGTACATTTTAAGTTATGGAAATCAGATGTCGGTCTGATATGTAGCTGCCAAATATTTTTTCCCATTCTGCAAGTAGTCCTTTAACTCTCTTGATAAAGTCTTTGGATGAGCAAAAGTGTTTGATTCTTAGTAGTTCCATTTACCTTTTCTCTTCTGTTGATTATGCTTTGTTTCTCAGATTTGGAAGTCTTTCTAAGCCATGTATTAGAATTTCCACTGTTGATGCTGTTTTTTCTTGCATGATCCTTTATTGTTTTAAGTTTCATATTTAGATCTTTGATTCTTTTTGAGTTAGTTTTTGTGTAAGGTGTGAGATATGGGTCTTTTTTCAATTTTTTGCAGATAGATATCCTATTTTGCCAAAACCATTTGTTAAAGAGAATTTTACACTTGTTTACAACTTTTGGGCTTTTGTCAAATATCAACTGTTCATAGGAGTATGATGGCATCTCTGGGGTTTCAGCTTTGTTCCATTGTTCTATATTTCCTATATGTCTTTTTTTTTGTATGAGTACAGGCTGTTTTGACTACTGTAATAGTTTCTAAAATTGAGTAGTGAGAGGCCTCACACTGTGTTCCTCTTCTTCAGTAGTGTTTTGCTTCTCCAGAGTTTCTTTCCTTTCCAAACAAAGTTGGTGATTTGTTTTTCCATCTCATTAAAAAATGGCCCTGAATTTTGTATTGGGATTGCATTGTATATGTAGACCACTTTGGGTAAAACAGACATTTTCACAATGTTAGGTCGTTCTACTCATGAGTGTCTTAGGCTGAGTTTTCTAGGGAAGCAAAACCAGTAACACGTGTAGGTACAAGGAAAGATTTATAATATAGATAGATAGATACAGATATAGGAAACAGCTCACGTAATCACAGAAGCTGAATGTCTCAAGCTCTGGCACAAGCCTCACGTGTCCACGGAAGCTGAGGAACCGAAGTTCAGCAAGTCAGAGACCAGAGTTGCAGATCACCAGTTGTGTAGGTCAGTGGATCCCAAGCTGGTGGTGAGACAAAGCAACAGAGGCTGGAGGTCAGTGGATCCCAAGCTGGTGGCGAGACGAAGCGACAGAGGCTGGCAAACCCAGGATTGGCAGGTCAAGGAGCAGGACTCTCAAGTGCAGATTGTAAGAATTGATGAGTCCAACAGCTGCTAGCTCAAGTCCCGGAACCAGACGCTGGGAGTAGAGAGCAGAAGCTCCTGGCCACATGAGCAATCAGCAGCCGTAGTCCAAGGTCATGAGATGGGAGCCGAGGGGCAGGGAGCCACCACAAACCCCGCCCTGCCACTTGATACAGCAGCCAAATATGTAGTAGCCAAGTTGACATAATCCTGACCACCACAATGAGCAAGGGAGGTTTCTCCACTTATGTCTCTTAATTTCTTTCAGTAAGGTCTTGTAATTCTCTCTGTATAGATCTTTTATTTTTCTGGTTAGATTTATTTCTAGGTATTTTGTCTTCTTGGGGGCTATAGTAAATGATATTGATTTGATGATTTTTTCTTTGATGCTTCTTTGTTGGTATAAAGGAATACTAACAATTTACTTATGTTTATCTTATATACTGATACTTTGCTCAACTCTTTTATTAATTCCAGTAGTTTACTTAAGGATTCTCTAGAATTCTCTATGTGTACAAGCATATCATCTGCAAATAGGGAGACTTTCATTTCTCTGCCAGTGTAGATGCCTTTTATTGCTTTGCCTTGCCTAGTTGCTCTGGCTAGAGCCTCTAATACAAGGTTGAATAGAAGTGGTGAGAGTGGGCATCCTTGTCTAGTTCCCATTCTCAGAGAATTCTTTCAATCTCTTTCCATTCAGGATGATGTAGGTGGTTGGCTTTGTGTAGATGTCCCTTATTGCATTGAAGAATTTGCCTTTTATTCCTGTTTTGCTGAGAGTTTTTAGTACAAATGGGTGTTGCACTTTGTCAAATGCCTTTTCTGCATTAATAGACAAAATCAGGTGAGTCTTGTCTTTTGTGTTATTTATGTGGTTGATCACAGTAATTGTTTTCTTGATATTGAACCAGCCTTGCATCCCTGGTATGAATCCAACTTGGCCATGATGGATTATTTTTTTGATATGTTGTAGAATTCTATTGAGTAAGATTTTGCTGAAGATCTTTGCATCAAGGTTCATGAGTATTTTTCTTTTTTTGTAGGATCTTTCCCTGGCTTTGGTATCAGGACAATGCTGGTTTTGTAGAATGTGAAATAGTTTCAGTAGTATTGGAATTAACTCCTATCTAAACGCTTGGTACATTTCTCAAGTGAAGCCATCTGAGCCAACACTTTTTGGGTTGGTAGTTTTTTGATTACTTTTCCAATCTCTTCCTATGTACTGGGTTTATTAAGTTGTTTTACTTCTCCTTGTGATGATTTTGGTCAGTGATGTGAATCTAGAAATTTGTGCATTTCCTTTGATTTTTCAAGTCTGTTACAGTACAGTCTTCTGCAGTATTCTGTTATGATAAGTTTTAATTTCAGTTGGGTCTCTTGTGACATCTCCCATTTCATTTCTTATTCAGGTTATTTGTTTCCTCCCTTGTTATTCTTTTTGTAAGTGTAGCCAATGGTTTATCAATTCTGTTGATCTTCTCAAAGAAGTAGCTTTTTTTTTTAATTTTTTCAATTGTTCTCTTCTCTGATTCATTTAGTTCTGCTCTAAAATTTATTGTCTGTTTTCTTCTGGTGCCTCAGGTGTTCCTATGTTTTTATCTTTCTACCTGTTCAAGTTGTAGTGTTAATTCTTTGGTTTGGGCCCTCTCTTCATTATGGATATATGCATTTATGGAGATAAATTGATCTCTGAGCACTGCTTTTTCTGTATGACATAGGTTCTGGTGGGCTGTGTTTTCATAAATTTTTTTATTGTGTCCTTGATTTCTTTTACATTCCCAGGATTTTTGAGCAAGGTGTCATTCACTTTCCATGAGTTGAAATTTCTATCTATGTTTTTTCCTGCTATTGATTTCAATTTTATGACTTTGTGGTCTGACAAGACGGTTTGCAAGAATTCAGTGGATTGGATTTTGTTAAGGCTTGGTTTATATCCTTATACATGGTCTCTTCTGGAGAATGTTCCATGTGCATTGGAAAAGAAGGTGTACTTATCTGGTTTTTGGTGAAAAGTTCTGTACGTGTTGACGAGCTCTAGTTGATTGGTTGTTGCAACAAGATCTGTATCTTTACTGAGCTTTTCTCTGAATGATCTGTCCGTTACTGAAAGCACAATGTTGAAGTCTCCAACTATTATTGTGGAGTGATATATCTCATTTTTCAATGTTGCCAGCAATTTTGTATATATTTAGATGTTCTGGTGTTAGGTGCATAAATATTTAATGTTGTTATATCCCGCTACGTATTGAACATTTCGGTAATAAATAGTGTACATTCTTGTCCACAATGGTGGATTTTACATTAAAGTCTATCTTGTCTGACATTAGTATTACCACTTCAGCTCTTGTTTGCGTGTTGTTCTCTTCGTATGTGTTCTTCCATCCTTTAATTTTCAGTTTGTTCGTATCTTTGAGCTTAAGATGTGTTTCTTGTAAGCAACATATCGATGGATCATGTGTTTTGTTCCAGGCTTTCACTCTCTTCCTCTTCATTGGAACTTTGAGTCCATTTACATTCAGCATAATTGTTGATATGTATGTTTTCAGTACTGTCATTTTAATGCCTTTATTTTTGTACTGTTGATGTTTTCTTTGTTTTTTGTAATACTGTATTCTGGGTCATTTTTCTTTATGGGTTTACTTCTCATCTTTTTCAGTGTTAGTTTTGTGTTTGTTGTCCTGTATTATGTTTCCGGTTCTGATATGTTGCATTGTTAGTTTCCTTTGTGGCTGCCCCTGTGATCTTCCTTAATGTTCTAAGTTTAAACCAATCTTTAACTTATGTGTGTCTCCTTAATTTTCTCTCCATCTTAATAGGTTGTAAGTACTGTAATACATCCCTCTTTATATTGTGATGATGTCATAATTTTCATGTTAAGATCACTGGTTCCCTTCTTTCAGTATTGTAACTACGAGCTTTGTGACTTCCCAAACTGGATAGGATTCTAGGTGTTGTGTCTTGCATTGCATCCTTAAGTATACACTTGCTGGTTTTGCTTTTTTTTTCAAATGAAGAGCTTATTTTAGCAATTCTTGTCACCTTGGTTTAGTTTTCACAAAGTCTCTAAAATTTTGTTTATCTGCAAATATCTTAAGTTCTTCTTCATAGCTGAGAGACAATTGCAGGATGTATAATTCTTGATTGGAAATTTTTCTTTCTCCTTCAAGATTTTAAATGTCATTCCACTGCCTTCTAGCCAACATGGTTTCTGCCAAGAAGTCAGATGAAAGCCTAAGACATTAGTGTTATTTTAAGTGCTTCTCTTTATGTTTCACTTTATTAAGTTTGATTATGATTTGTCTTCATGTCTTTCTTTTTGGATCTAATTTTTATGGTGTTTGATAAGCATCTTGGATGTCTGTATTTTCTTCTTTCATAATTTCAGGGAAGTTTTCTGTCAGCAACTCTTCATAAATTCTGTCTGCATTTTCTGCTATCCCTCCCTGTGAAGAGACTCCAGTTATTCATAGGTCATTCCCCTTGATAGAGTCCCACATGTTTCTTAATGCTTCTTCATTTTTCTAATTTCATTTCTCTGAATTCTCCTCATAAATGCTAGTGTGTTGCCATATATTCAGGATCACTAACTCTGCCTTTCAACTGCTCAACCCTGCTCTTCCAGTTTTGTGTTAAACTGTGTAAATCTGTGATTTCATTATTAATGTGGAATTCATACCATTGATATTCTAGCAGTTCATATAGCTTATTTAATTTTTCATTTTGCTCTATTACATTTTGTTTAATATCTAGGAGGATTCTATTCATAATTATTTTGTATTCTACCTCTGATAATTTCTGAAAGCCTTCTTCATCTGGGAAGTTTTTGGATTATCTTTGGAGTTTTCCAGAGCCATGGTCGTCTGCTTCTCTAAACAGTTAGATATTCATTATTGTCTTCATGCCATCAAGAAACTGCTCAGTTTCTCTAGTGTTACACCAACTGGAGTTGTGGCATAGTTCTAAGAGGCAAGTATGGGCACTGCTAGGTTTGGTTGCTAGCTGACTTTGCATTCTCTAGTGACTGTCCTCAGCTGGGATCTCAGGGGTGGTAGTCCCCACCTCCTGACTGCTGATGGTTGTGTTACTTGTGGTGACTCTTCTTCATTATGTCAGTCGAACCTATGGTACAGCTCATGGAGAAGAAGAGAGAGTTGTCATCACACTCAGCTTCCTGGGGCCACTGTGCTCTCTAGATGTGTTTAACTTAAAAACAGCTTTATTTTTTTTTTTTTCTGAGAATGCTGCAATGCAGCAGGTGCTGAGAGCAGCCAGGTCCTCAGGAAGGGAAGCCCTGCCTCCTGGCAGGCAGAGACAGCACCCTACTTATAGAGTCTCTGAGTGGGCTGTCAGCCAGTGCTATGATGTGGCTCAGTGAACAACCATCGAAATGCTTCCAACCCTCTCAGCTGCCTGTCACTGCTGCATTCTCCAGCTGGTCTTATTTTAAAAGATTCCTTTCTGCTAAGATAGGTGCTGTCCAGCAGTTACTGAGAGCATGCAGGCACTTAGAGGTGGCAGGCTCCACCTCCCAACTGACAATGACAGTACGTATTAAGCTGTCCCCACACATGTTGTGGCTCAAAAGATGAGAGAGATTAGGGCACTGCCACCCTCCGCTGCTATATCCCATCACAATCTCTAGATAGGACAGTCTGAAAAACAGCTCTTCTGCTGAAGAAGCACTTTCTAGACAGGCATTGTTGCTCCATGTGAGAATTAGCCCCCCGTGAGACCTCAGGTGTGGATGACTCCATTTCTCAGCTGACCAAGATGGCATCCCATCTGAGCGGCCCTTCTTTCAGTAAAGCAGTAAAACTTATAGTGCATCACAGAAAAGAGAATTGGAGGAGTACTTGTACCCTTGGTTGGCAGCTAGGTTCTCAAGATGTGGCTGTCTCAAGCACAGTTTCTCTGCTGCAGTATACATTGTTCACTTAAGCACTGTAGTTCAGCACATTACTGTGTCACATACAGAGGCTTGGCAGACCCAGTCCTCAGCTCCCGGATAACAAAGATAGCGTCTGTACCTGAAGCCCCCTCAAACAATGCTTCAACAGAAGCAAGACTCAGTGTGCCATTGCCTTGGCTCTGACAGAGGTTGTTTCCCTTTATGTGTCTCTCAGTCCAGTCTCACAAACCTCCACCAGACCTTGGGGCTCCCAGATGTCTACAATGCTCTGTTCATTGTTTTTTATTATTATTATTATTATTATTATTCTGGGCCTTAGTTCTCAGAGGGAATCAAGAAGACTTGTGTCTAGTTTGCCTTCTTGGCTGCACCCTCCATTGGCAATTTTTAACCCAGTAAATTTGCCCAACACAGTACATCCTTTGATTTCCTGAGTGCATTTTATATAGACATTGCTTATGGTTTCAAGTAAAATGAAATCCCCAACAGCTTCAATATTTTCTGTTTACCATGATGTTGCTTATTGGTACACTCTTGAGGATTTTTGTTTTCTTTATGTTGATGTATAATCCATAACGAAGGCTATAGTCTTTGATCTTGATCAAGAAGTGTTTCAAATCCTCTTCACTTTCAGCAAGCGAGACTGTGTAATCTGGATATCACAGGTTGTTAGTTAGTCTTCACCAACTCCTGAAGCTGTGTTCTTCATACAGTCCAGCTTCTCAGATTATTTGTTCAGCATATAGATTGTGGCAAAAGGATACAATATAGACTCACAACTTTTAGGATTTTAAACTATGCAGTGTTTCCTAGTTCTGTTCAGACTACTGCTTCTTGTTCTATGCATAGGTTCTACATGAGCACAATTGTTTTGTGAATTCCCGTTTTCACATTGTTATTAATAATTTATTATCCACATAGTCAAGTGTCTTTGCATAGCCAACACAAAAATATTTGAGATATTCAGTTATTAATAAAGACCTGTAATCCAAAAATACCAAGTAATCTCTTGATATTTAAAAGTAGTTTTTTAACTTATTTTCTCACTTTTTAATATTTGATTTTATTGTGCTTTAAGTTAAAGTTTACAGTTCAAGTCAGTTTGTAAAAAAACTTACATACACAATTATGTAACCCTCATTGCTCTCCCTACAATGTATTTCTCATGTCCATTCATCCAGCTCCTGTCCCCTTTTCCTTCTCATCTCACTTGGGGAAAGGAACTGCCCATTTAGTCTCATGTGTTTACTTGAGCCAAGAAGAAGCCATCTCCCTCGGTATCATTTCATGTCTTATAGTCCATTATCATCTTTGTCTGAAGAATTGACTTCAGCAGTAATTTTCATTAAGGTCTAACAGAGAATCGGAGAGCCATGTCTTCCTATGACTCTTCATTCTATCAAACCATCAAATCTGTTTTTTTACTAAAATCTGAGATCTGCTCTCTACTTTTCTGTATGTATTCTCTGCTAGAGTGGTCATTGTTGGTCTCTGGGCATCTGTTAGTTATTCTGGTCTCTGGCTGATGGAGTCTCGGTTTATGTGTCTGTTTCTGTCTGTAGGTGCCATATTTTCCTTTTGACTTTGTTGTTCTTCACTCTCCTTTGCTCCAGGTGGAGCAATGGGACCAACTGGTGCATCTCAGATGGCTATGTGCTACATTTTAAGATTCCAGACACCACTCACCAAAGTGGGATGCAAAGAAGTATCTTAACAAACTTTGTTATGCCATTCGACCTTAACATCCCCTGAAACCATGGTTCCCAGACTCTCACCCTTGCTCTGCCCCTCAAAATGTTTGGCTAGCTTTTGTTCTAATCCAGTTGTTATAACTTCTCTGTATTCTGTGTCATCGTCTGCTTCACCTAAAATAATTCTTTTCTTTTTCTTTCATTTTTTATTTAATATAACTGAGTGAAAATGTACATTCCCCTATAAATTTACATACCCACCTATATGCAGCCTCCACTGCTCTCCCTGTTCGGTAACAGCACCCTATTCCTGTCTGCTCCATACATGTCTCATTCTCCCAACAGTTTCTTTTTTCCCGCCTCTCCATCCACTCTCCTTCCTCCAGCCAGAGGTCAGCAGGATGACATCCTATAGATGTATAGAACCATAAAGTGCATCCAATATATGGTCACTGCATCACCAAGTCCAATCCATTCCTGTCCAAAGCGTGGACCTTCGTTATGATTTATGGTCAAGGGCAGCATCAGGGCGAGGGGCCATGCTCCCAGGGGAACCCCAAAACCACTGGACCATCAATTGAGGTCTTTTAGTGGGGATCTCAGGGTGCACCCCTTTTTATTCTTGTGTTGCCGGTGAGACTCAACTTAAGTGAGCTCCATCACGGTTATCACTGGTGGTGGCCGGGCACCATCCGGTTCTTCCGGTCCCAAGTCGATGTACGCACCCATTGATGTGGGTCTCTTTGTCTTTTGGGTTGTCTTTCCCCCATGTCATTTTGGTCCTCAGTGAGCATCTGTCCCTACTGAGTTGGGACCATTTGCTGTGCCCTCGGATGGCAGCTTGGCAGCTTTTAAGACCCCAGATGCCACTCACCAACTTGGGGTGCAGAGAGCCCTCTTAGCAAAATGCTAGTTGTGCCAATTGGCCTCACTTCTGCCTAAGACCACAGTCCCCCACCCCCTGCCCCAGCTACTCTATCCTTGCGATATTGGGTTAAGATGGAATGAGTACTCATGTTATATTTAAGTCCACTTACTATTGTTCTTGTTTCTAATGTGTGCTATCACCAATTTCACCCAACCAGATACCTAGCAACTATCTAATCTAAAACCTCCCCCCTCCCTCCCTCCCTCCCTCCCTCTCCTCCCTTGCAGCTGTCAAAGAGTCTTTTCTTCTATACATAAGTCTGTTTTTGAGATCTTATTGTAGAAGTCTCATACAATATTTGTCCTTTTGTCGCTGACTACTTTCACTCAGCATAATGTCTTCCAGTTGAAACCAGGTCATGAGATGTTTCCTGAAGTCATTGTTGTTCTTTATCATTGCGTAGTGCTCCATTGAGTATATATACCATAGTTTACCTATCCATTCTTCTGTTGTTGGGCATCTGGGTTGATTCCATCTTTTTGCTATCATTGACTGTGCTGAGAAAAACATTCTGGTGCATGTGTCCGTTGGTGTGAAAGGCCTTGATTCTGTAGGATATATTCCAAGTAGTGGAATTAGTGGGTCAAATGGTATATCAATATCCATTTTTTTAAGGAAGTGCCAGATTGCTTTCCAAAGTGGCTGGACCATTTTGGAACCCTACCAACAGTGTAGGAGGGTTCCACTTTCTCCACAGCTTCTCCACCATTTGTTGTTTTGTGTTTTTTGGATCATGGCCAACCTTGTTGGGGTGAGATGGTATCTCATTGTTGTCTTGATTTGAATTTCTTTGGTAACTAAAGATCATGAACATGTCCTCATGTGTTTTTTGGCTGCCTGGATTTCTTCTTTAGTGAAATGTCTGTCCATCTCCTTTGCCATTGCTTAATTGGATGGTTTATGTTTTTCTTGTTGATATTTTGTAGTATCTTATAGATTATGGAAATCAGGCATCGGTCTGACATAGAGTTTCCAAATATCTTTTCTCATTCTGTAGGTGTTCTTTTAATTAAAATAATTCTTGTTTACCCTCTGGTTAGTGAACACCCTTTCAGCCCCTCTCCAGCTTTATAACCATCAAAAAATATTTTCTTCTGGGTTTAAATCTTTTCTTGGGTTCTTATGATAGTGATGTCAGACAATGTTTGTTCTTTGTAACTAGTGTCACTCAGCATAATGCCTTCTGGATTCCACCATGTTATGAGATGTTTCAGACTCATTGGTGTTCTTATCATTACATAGTATTTTGTTGTGCAAATATAACTTGTTTCATCTCTTGATGAAGCCTGTCTCTCAGCACCCTCATTACTATGAAGTTCAAAATATGCAATTAGGCAAGAAATGTTACTTCATTCTACCTGAAGTCTACAGATCCTCTGAAAAACAGATACCAAGTTTCTTTAGTTTGCTGAGAAGAAGAAAATACCAAGTTTCTTTAGTATGTTGAGAAGAAAGTACCAAAAGTCCATAAGACATTCAGAAAAAGTAGCATCAGAACCAAACATGTATCTCCAGAATTTGAAACAAGCTTTATATCTATGGAAGAAAAGATGACAGAAAGGAAAGCTGGTAGATTGAGGAAAAGTTTCCAGAAATGGCATGATGGCTAGTGGGGAGTTGCCTATCCAAAGCCATCCTGAGGCTCTTTCAGTAACCTAGCTGTGTTTAATCATTGACAGTACATGGGAAGCAAAGCTTTATTGTAGAAGTAGACGAGTATGTTAGTTGTCTATTTTTGCCATAACAAATTATGACAAGGCTAATGACTTAAAGAACATAAATTTATTGTCTCAAAATTTCACAGGTCAAAGGTCTGACATAAGTCTCAATTGGCTTAAATAAAGATACTGGCAGAACTGCAATCTATATGAAGACTTTAGAGGAGAAAATGTTTATTTGTTAAATTAGGCTCTCAGTAGAATTTAGTTCCTTGTATATGTAGGGCCAATGTCCCCATTTTCTTACTGGCAAAAAGCTGAGGGTTGTTCCCAGCTTCAAGAAGCTGCTACATTCTTTGCTTCTGACTTATTTCCTCTACATTTAAAACCAGATATATAGCTTAAATCTTTCTCAGGTTGTATTTTTCTGTCCTTCATCCATCTTTGCATCTCTCTCGCAGGCAGCCATGAAAGCCTCTTCATTTTTTAAAGACTCATGTGATTAGATTGAGCACACCTGTAAGACTAAGGCTAATTCTTTCATCGCCAAGTTTCTATTCTTATTTTGGTGTAACACAAAGTGGTAGTAATGAGCTCTTTAAAATAGTTATTTCATAACAAGGTACATATTTCAATAGAACACAGAGATAAAAATAAATGCAAATGTATATGACCATTAAGTGTAAAAAACAGAAATCAGAGGCAGGGCTAAGATGGTTGAGTACCCACATGCATTCCATGAACCCTCTGACAACAAAGAACCACAGAAATAGAGAAGATCATACAAGGCATTCTAAAAGCCCTGAATTTCAGGGACAAAGCTGAGAGATCAGGCTGGACAACAGGCAGGGGAGAGAAGATATAGAAGTAACTAGTTTACCCAGAATTAAAGCCACACCTCACAGAGGGAGCCAGTAGTGCCAGTGCAGTGACAGCAGCAGTGGTGCTATGAACAGAGCAGTGGAATGGTCAGTGGAGTCTGTTTTTCTCCATAGGAAAGCTGAGCTTTGGCTGATCATACCTACATAATCACAGAAGACTTCCATTTGAGTGTCACTAAGCTAAGTGCTTGTGAATGCATGTAGATTTAAATCCTTCCCATAGTCTGAACTTCTATTCCTTTCTTCAGTGCTTTCCCCTCCTTCTCTGCTCTGCACTGGACTCCTAACTCTGATGCACTACCTGTGCAGGAAGTGGGACATCTTATGCACATCCTGAGCTATATTAATGGATTCAGAGAGGAAAAAATGTGGTGACAATGTCTGCTGGCTCCCCTGAGCTGGGAACACCCTCTGCTTTCTCTGTGTGCTTGCAACTAGCAACCTGAGCAAACACAAATCACAATTACTAACTGGGTTACCAAGCTGAATAAAACTCTAACAAGCTGGTGACAGGGTGTTGAAATTTCTAAGCCTCCAATAATTAAACTGGCTCACATGATCAGCCTGTTTGGACACTTAAAAATTAATTTTATACAATCCGACTTGGCTGTATGTACACACACACACACACATACACACACACACACACACACACACATATGTTGGAACACAAAAGCAAGACATAAATAAATGACAAAACTTTCTAATGACTTGGAAACAACAGTCAGTTTCAAGTTGTTTAAAGAAATAGACCACTATCACTTTGGAAAACTCACAAAACAAAGATTTAAAAAAATTCCTAGGCAAAAAAGACTTCCTGAAGTTATTGGAGGTAGAATGCAAGATATTAATGTTTAGAGCTCTTCAAAATAACAGGAAGGGGACTAGGTAAAAATAACTCTTAGCTCTTCAAAATAACAGGGAGGGGATTAGTGGAGGAGAGTGAAAAAATAAAATCTTTAAGAAATACTTGAACAACAATGATCTGAAATTCAGCAGATTAACAATAAAATTAGAGAATTAGAAAATTTAAAAGAAATTCAAAGGAGCAGTATTGAGACAATGGAATGAAAAATTAGGAAAATTAAAGATAAATCAACTGATATCAACCTATATGAGGAAATATCAGATAAAAGAAAAATACCAGATTAAAAAAATGAAGAATGGATAAAAGTTATGTAGGACTATATCTAGCTAAGCCAAGTGCCATTGAATTAGATATGACTATATCTAGATGAGTAATTTAGAATGACTGAAGTACCAGAACATGGGGAAGTAACAGAAAATTCAGAGAGAATTGTTGAAGATACACTGACAGAAAAATTCCCTGATATAATGAAAGATGAAAAGATAGCTAAGATGCTCACTGAACTCCACAAAAGGTACATCCTCAAAGAAAGACTAAGACATTCTAATCAAATTTACCAAAACTAAGCAAATACTTTTTAAAGGCTAGTGTTAAAATAAAAAAATTCTGTTTATATGCTGCCTGCAACAGACACACCTTACACTTAAAGATACAAACAAACTGAAACCCAAAGGATGGAAAAAAGTATATCAAGCTAACAACAGTCAAAAAAGAACAAGAGTGACAATATTAATTTCTGATAAAAATAGACTGAAATACACCACAGTGGACAAGGAGAGTCACTATACACTTCTTAAAGTATCAATAAATAGTAGCCCAGTAGATCTGCCCCATAGAATTTCCAAGGAGACCCTGGTAGATCTGAACTATTGATCATTTGATCAGCAGCTGCAGCACTTAACCACTATAACACCAGGTTTTTCTAAAGG
This sequence comes from Heterohyrax brucei, assembly GCA_028571685.1. Taxonomy (NCBI): domain Eukaryota; kingdom Metazoa; phylum Chordata; class Mammalia; order Hyracoidea; family Procaviidae; genus Heterohyrax; species Heterohyrax brucei. The sequence goes on along the minus strand of CM053146.1, from coordinate 5,743,808 downwards.
CAGCTGGACTTAAACAAAAAATAACCTACTAAGTAGAGGCAATGAGACTAAGCTTGGATTATTCAGCAGAAACCATGCTGGCAATAGGACAATGGAATGACATATACAAAGCCTTGAAAGGAAATAAAACACAAAAACAAACAAAAAACCATCCTGTACAATTTTCTCTCAAATGCCACAGTGAAATTAGGACATTCCAAGATAAACAAAAGTTTAGAGAATTTCTTAAAAACCAAACCAAAACTGAAAGAGGTACTGAAGGAATTTCTTTGAGTATAAAATAAATGCTATCACATATATATACTTAAGGCTACAGTGAAGGACAGAACATCCAGATATGAACATAGGTAGGGAAATTGCAAAAATAAATCAAAGCTAAAACACTAAAAATAAGGAAACATACAAATCAGTGTGTAAATGATGACAACACACTATCAAAAAGAGGGACTAAAAAATGTATTCATTTATTTTCCATATGGATAGGAAGTCAAGATGGTACAAAGAAATTAAAGGTTGCTTTGAACTTAGAAAGTTAGGTCTAAATATTAAGATAACAACAAAGGAAATTAACAATCCTACACATCAAAATAAGAAACAAAATAAAGGAGTCAGCAAGTATAAAACCAACAACTATAATAAAGGTGAAAAGGAAACTCATACAGAAAAATGATGCAGGATAGAAAATTAAGTGGAATAAACTGTCAAGAATGCACAAAATAAGACAGCAAAATGACAGCATGAAATGCATACCTATCAATAATTATAGTGAATATAAAATGGGTTAAATGTACCAATAAAGACACAAAGAGTAGCAGAATGAATTAAAAAAAAAAAAAAAAGAAAACATCAATCTATGTGCTACCTATGAGAAACATAACTCAGACTTAAAGATACAAACAAATCGAAGTTCAAAGGAGGGAAAAACATAGTGAACAAACAACATTCAAAAAAGAGCAGGAGTGTCAATATTAATTTCAGATAAAATAGACTTTAAAATGAATCCACCATAAAGGACAAGGAAGGTCATCATACACTGCTTAAAGGGTCAATACATCAGCAAGATGCAACCATATTAAATATTTACGCACCCGATGTCACAGCTTCTAAATACAGCAAAGGAACTCTAACAGCACTGACAAGTGAGAAAAATGGCTCCACAATAATAGCATACTTCAACACACCTCTTTTGGTGATGGATGGAACATCCAAAAGGAAACTCAATAAAGACACAGACTCTGTAATGCCACAATCAACCAACTTGACTTCATAGACATGTATGAAACACTCCACCAAAAAACAGACCAGTACACCTTCTTTTCCAATGCACATGGAACGTTCACCAGAATGGATGATATGTTAGTCCACAAAGCCAAGTGCCATCGAGTCGGATTAAAGTTAGTCTTAAAAAAATCCGAAGCATTCAAATATTACAAAGCATCTTTTCAAACTTTAAATTCATATAAGTCAAAAACAATTGCAGAAAAAGCAAGGGAAAAAGTCAAATGCACAGACTCGGTACAATTTCCTCAAAAACTTCAGGTTATAGGAGAAATCAAAGACAAAATTAAAAAAAAAAATCATAGAATAGATGAGAATGAAAACACATCCTACCAGAACCTAAGGGACACTGCAAAAGCAGTGCTCAGAGGCCAATTTATCTCATTAAATGCAAACATCCAAAAACAAGAAAGGTCCACATCAAAGAGTTAACTCTTCAGCTGAAACAAGTAGAAAGTGAGCAACAAGAAAACCTCTCTAGCACCACAAAAAAAAATGAATATTAAAAATCAGAGCTGAACTAACTGAATTAGAGAATAGAAAAACAATTGAGTGTTAACAAAATCAAAAGCTTGTTTTTTGAAAAGATGAACAAAATCAATAAACCAATGACCAAGCTGACAAAAGAGAAACAGGAGACAAAGCAAATAACTCATATAAGAAATGAGTTAGGTGATATCATGAGAGACTCAACTGAAATTAAAAGAATCATAACAGGGCAATATGAAATCATACTCTAATAAATTTGACAACATAAAGGAAATGGATAAATTCCTAGAATAACAGTGCCCACCAAAAGTAACACAAACAAAAGTAGAACAACTTAATAAACCCATCACAAGAGACTGAAAAAATAATTTAAAAACTCTCAACCCAAAACAGTCCTTGCCCAGAGAGCTTCACTGAGCAATTCTACCAAACTTTAGGGAAGATCTAATGCCATCATTGTTAAAGGTATTTCAAAGCATAGAAAAGTATGGAATATGCCCAAATTTATTCTATGAAGCCAGCATAACTCTGATATCAGAACCAGGTAAAGACACCATAAGAAAGAAAAATTACAGACCAACAGCTCTCATGAACTTAGATACAAAAATCCTCAACAAAAATGAGCCAATAGGATTCAACAAAATATCAAAAACATAATTCACAATGACCAAGTAGAAGTCATACCAAGGATGCAGAGATTGCTCAACATTAGAAAGTCAATTAATGTAATAGGTAAATAAAATAAAATACAAGAAAAAATTTATTTTATCGATTGACGCAGAAGAGGTATTTGACAAAGATCAACACCAATTCATGTTAAAAACTCTCAGCAAAATTGGAATAGAAAGGAAATTCCTCAAAAGAGACATTTATGCTAAGCCAACAGCCAACAGCATCCTAAATGGAGAGACACAGAAAGTTATCCCCTTGAGAAAATGTACCAGACAAGGATGCCCATTGTCACCACTTTTATTCAACATTGTGCTGGAAGTTCCAGCCAGAACAATTCAGCAACATGAAGAAATAAAGGGCATTCAAACTGGTAAGGGAGAAGGAAGGTATTTCTATTTGAGATGTTACAACCTTATACACAGAAAATCCTAAAGAATCTGAAAGGGGAAAAAACAAAAAACAGAAAAACCATACTGAAATTAATGGAATAATCTAGCAAGGTATTGGGATAGAAGATAAATATACTTAAATCACTTGGATTCCTTGACACCAACAAAGAGAACATCAAAGAAGTAATCACCAAATCAGTACCATTACAATGGCTCCCAAGAAAATAAAATACTTAGGAATAAATACAACCAGAGTTACAAAAAATTATACAAAGAAAATTTTAAGATCCTACTGCAAGAAACCAAGAGAGACCTATGTAAGTGGAGAAGCCTACCTTAACCATGGATAGGAAGACTTTACACTGTGAAAATACCTATTCTGCCCAAAGTAATCTATAGATAAAATGCATTTCTGGTACAAATATCAACAGCATTTTTTAATGATGTAGAGAAACAAATCACCAACTTTGTAAGGAAAGATAAGAAGACTTGAATAAGTAAAATATTACCAAAGAGAACAACAAAGTAGGAGGCCTCACATTACCTGAATTTAGAACCTATTAGACTGCCACATTAGTCAAAAAAGCCTTGTATTGGTACAAAAACAGATACGCAGACTAATAGAACAATGGGATAGAATACAGGTATAAAATCATCTGTTTTTGAGCAGCTGATATTTGACAAAAGCCAAAAAATCATGGTCTGGGGAGAAAAAATTCTCTTCAATGAATGATGTTTATAAAACTGTATATTCATCTGCAAAAAAATGAAACAAGACCTATATCTCACACCATGCACAAAAACTAACTCAAAATGGATCAAATGCCTAAATATAAAACCCAGAACAATAAAGATTGTGGAACTAGAAATACGGACAATGCTGCGAGCCCTAATATATGGTATAAACAGACTACAAAATGCTACTAACAAAATACAAACACAAGTACATAAATACATAAAATGCATAAATGAGAACTCCTCAAAATCAAAAACTTATGCTCATCCAAAGACTTTACCAAGAGAGTAAAAAGACTACCCTCAGATTGGGGAAAAAATTTTGGCAACCACAAATCTACTCAACACTTAATCTCCATAATCTACAAGGTACTGTAAAATCTCAACAAGAAAAATACAAATAACCCAACTAAAAAATGGGCAAGGGATATGAACAGGCACTTCACCAGAGAAGATATCCATGCAGCTAACAAGAAGCATGACAGACTACTCATGATCATTAACCATCAGAGAAATCCAAATTAAAACTACAGTAAGATACCAAGTCCCCCAACAAGGCTAGCATTAATCCAAAAAACACAAAACAACGTATGTCGGGAAAGTTTTGGTGAGACTGTAACTCTTCTACACAGCTGGTGGGAATGTAAAATGGCACAACCACTTTGGAAATCAACTTGGTGCTTTCTCAGAAAGCTAGACATGGAAATACCATATGATCTAGCAATCCCACTGCTTGGAATATATTTTAAAGAAATAAGGGCTATCACACTAATAGATGCATATACAACAATATTTATTGCAGCATTGTCCACAATAGCCAAAAGACAGAATCAAACTAGGTGCCCATCACCGGACGAATGGATCAACAAAGTATGTATATTCACACAATGGAATACCATGTGTGGAATACTATGCAATGATGCAGATCAATGTTGATTTTGGGAAACATCCAATACCATGGAATAACATGAAAGACACTATGTTCAGTGAAATTAGTCAGTAGCAATATGATAAGTATTGTATGAGACCACCATTATAAGAACTCAAGAGTACAATCTTTGATGTTTGAAAGGGAAGGAGAGGTATTATTTACAGATTCAATAGTTGCTAGAAATTGGATTAGGTTAAGGTAGTGGCAGCATGCAGTAGAAGGGAGATTGACACTGCTGGACTATATGAAAGACTAAGAGGGTTCCTAAGCACAACTCAATATTTCAAAGGACAGAGTATCATGGGCAGGAGTCTGGGGACAGTGGTTTCTGGGGACATTTAGGTAAATTGGCATCATTTAAAAAAAAGTTATACATTCCACTTTGGTGAGTGGCATCTAGGGTCTTAAAAGCTATCGAGCTGCCATCTGAGGGTCATCAACTGGTCCCAAAACACCTGGAGCAGAAGACAACAGAGAACATCACAGACATGAGGAAAACACATGCTCTGGAGACAGAAGGTGCTGTATGATTCAGAGACTGTATCAACATGCTACCAAAAGAACCAGATGCTGCCCAGTTACCAGCATTGTCTGCTCTGACACGGAACACAACACAGAAACCCTGATGTAGTGGGAAAAAAATGGGGGCATAGAACTAGAATTCTATTAAAGATCAGACTGAAGATCTGACAGCCTGGAGGGTCTCTTGAGAACATGGCCCCTGAATTCTCTGCTAGCCCACAGCTGCCAGTACAGAAGCCAGCTCTTCAGACAGAGTTTAGACTGGTCTATAAGAGACAGAGTGATGCTGTTGAAGAGTGTTCCTCTTGGCTTAAAAATATTTATGAAGATGTTGGAGCAGCTTCTGTACAAAAGCAAGACAGGAGCGTGGAGAGGAGGAGATTGGAGTTGGCTGAATGAATATGGAAAGTACAGGGTGAAAAGGAGGAGTGTGTTGTCACAGGGTGGGGTGAGCAGCTACAGTTGCATAGCGATGCATGTGAGGGATTTTAGATAGCAAATGGACTTGGATTATAAACTTTCACTTAAAGCACAATAAAATACTTAAAATGCAGAAGGAAAGAAAAAACAAAACTAGTTTAAACTACTGGGAACATGGAACTATTTAGTAAACAAATAGTTGAGACACTAGGATAATTCTTTGGAACTAAAGAATGTTGAATTCTTAGACAAAATTAATTACAGAGGAATCAGAGATTTAATACTTAACGCATATACACATACATATACACATGTCTCTGCACGAAATCTAGGAGAATGTATAAATAAATGTAACTTGAATCCTTGACTGGGGAACCATGTCATGCCAAGTTGCAAGCTTCGTAAGTTTAGAACAAAACAGGAAAAAATAATTATAGTATGATGAAAGGAAATAACTTGTCTGTAAGTATGAAATTTGCTGAATAAATTAAATTTCATTCATAGAATGAACGTTACACATCTGTGTATTTTCACATGGAAAGAACTCTAAGATACATTGCAAAAAGCTCATCATGCAGTATATCATGTTTTGTATAATTAAATTAATAAATATGATTTAAAAGCATGTGTACAGGAACAGATGATCACCAAGGACCAAAATGCCATGGGGGAAAGAGAACTCAGAGAACTCACTCAATCACAGAGAGACCCATGTGAGTGGGTGACTACATCGACTTGTGACCAGAGGAACCAGATGGTGCCTGGCCACTACTAGTGATAGCCGTGACGGAACTCACAAAGTTGAGTGTCACTGACAACAGGAAGATAAAAAGGGGTGGACCCTGAAAACTACAGTAAAAGACTGCAATTGATGGTCCAGGGGCCTGAGAGTTCCTCTGGGAGCATGGCCCATGCTCCTGATGCTGCCCCTGTCCATAAATCATAATGGAGGTCAACGCTTCAGACAGGAATGGATTGTACTTGGCAACATAAAGTGATCATATCATGTGTGCACTTAATGGTTCTATGCATCTATAGGATGTCGTCCTACTAGCCTTTTACTATAGGGGAGGGAGAGGGTGGAGAAGAGGGGACAAGAGATTGTTAAGAGGATGTGACATGTATAGAACAGATAGGAGAAGTGTTCTGTCACCAGGCAAGGAGAGCAGTAGAAGCTGCAAATAGGCAGCCATGCAAATTTAAACTAGATTGAACACTTTTACTCAATCACAAAAAAAGCTTGTGTATTGTTTATATGCACAAATATATATATATATTTTTTTAATTTTTATTTAACATAACTGAGTGAAAATGTACATTCACGTATAAATTTACATGCCCCCCTATATGCAGCTTCCACTGCTCTCCCTGACCGGTGACTGCACACTATTCCTCTCTGCTCCATACACGTCTCATCCTCCCATCAGCCTCCTTTCCCCTCCTCTCTGTCCACTCTGCTTCCTCCAGCCAGAGGTCAGCAAGATGATATCCTATAGATGTATAGAACCATAAAGTGCTTCCAATATATGGTCACTCTGCATTGCCAAGTCCAATCCATTCCTGTCCAAAGAGTAGACCTTTGTTATAATTTATGGCAAAGGGCAGCATCATGGCCGGGGGCCATGCTCTCAGAGGAACCCCAAAACCGCTGGACCATCAGTTGAGGTCTTTTAGAGGAGATCTCATGATGCACCCCTTTTTATTCTTGTGTTGCCAGTGAGACTCCTCTCTGTGAGCTCCATCGTGACTATCACTGGTGGTGGCTGGGCACCATCCGGTTCTTCCAGTCCCAAGTCGATGTAGGCACCCACTCTTGTGGGTCTCTCTGTCTTCTCGGTTGTCTTTACCACATGTCATTTTGGTCTCGGTGAGCATCCGTTCCTGCTGAGTTGGGACCAACAAATATATTTTTTTAATAAATAAATCTGCTAATAAATTGATCACTCTTTCAGAAATCAAAAGTATACTTTTAAGGATAATATATTTACATACTGGTTTAGATAAGATTGGAATAAACACAAAGAGGAACTTATTTCACTAGCCAGTGATGTTCATTTTTAAAATAAATACGTTTTTCATTGACTATAATTTTGTTTTTTATTAAGAGTAATTTGATCTATTGGGAGCAGTCAGAAGCTTCTGGTCTTGCTGTGGTGTTTGCTTGCAATTAGTGTCAAAATGTAAATTTTTGTAAAAACCGTAACAGGAAAGACCATCACTCTGGAGGTGGAACCCAGTGATACCATTGAGAATGTGAAAGGCAAGATTCAGGATAAAGAAGGCATCCCTCCTGACCAGCAGAGGCTCATCTTTGCAGGCAAACAGCTGGAGGATGGTCGCACTCTTTCTGACTACAACATCCAGAAAGAGTCAACTCTGCATCTTGTTCTTCGTCTGAGGGCCGGCTCTTAATTCTTTGGTTTTGCATTCACGGTACCCAGTGATGGTGTTACTTGGCACTATAGTTGTCTGCCCCAATTTAAGTTTAGAAATGACCAATTTAATAGCCGAGCCTGTTCAAAATGTTAATAAAGGTCTTGTTGCATGGTGGTAAAAAAGAGTAATTTGGCAACTTGCACAGAAATTCTTTGATCACAAGAATTCAAGGTTCATTCCTTGCTTTGGATTTACTCTATAGCAGGTGTAGACTGTTTTTAGACAGAGCCCTGGTGGATCAATGGTTGAGAGCCTTAGTGGTTTGATTCTACCAGTTAGCTGCTGCCTAAAAACCCTACAAAGTAATTTCACTTTGACCTTAAGGGTCACTATGAGTCAAAATCAAATGGATGGCAATGTGTCTGGCTTTTTTTTTGGTATGATATGAATCAGTAGAAATGGTGGAAAATCACATGAAATACTTGAATAATTCCAATGAAAATTTAATTTCCTTTTTGTAGAGGAATGTATTCATGCATACATCCATACCCAACACTGTGTCATAATCTGATTGACATTAAAGCCCAAATCAAATCTGTTATCATGGAGTTAATTCTAACCCATAACAACCCTATAGGACAGAGTAGAACTGCTCCATAGAGTCTCCAAAGAGTGTCTGGTAGATGCACACTGCCAGTTATTTTGGTTAGCAGTGATAGTACTTAACCACTACACCACCAGGATTTCTCTGATTGGCATATGAGGTCGTATTCGAGTGGCTGACTGGAATTCTAGAGGAACAAAACAACCAAGATACAAAGGTTAACTCTCAGATTGCTGGGATATCATTTTACCTGAGTTCTTTATTTTTGTGTCACCAGACCTGTATAGACAACCTCTAGGTGGATCATATTACAAAACTTAGATCTTATGATTCAATATTGTGGTATTTGTCACCATATCTTCTCAGGGTGGAACTGCTCATTACCCCTGTTTCATATAGCTCTCTCAGGCTTAGTAGCCATTGTGTGACCTGCTATTACTCTCATATGGCAATGTCTGTTGCATTTACAATTTATATTGAACACAAGTATCCATATCAAGCTAGATTTTGAATATAAATTTTCCTTAACTTTTAAGACCTCTAAACTGTAAACAAATCACTGCTGTAATTTTACCTTCAGGAAATGACTTCTTATTAGCCTTCATGTTTCTTTGTTTTACTGTTGATGTCATAAAGAGCAAAAGAGAGAGTGACGGTGTTTAACATCATCTCAGCTTAGAATGATGGAATACACTTTTGTCTATTTACAGGCAGATAAGTTGGGTGACTTGCCACAAAACTAAATAGAAGCAAATTAATTGGTCTTATTGAAGTCTTTGTTTTTTCCATGTTAGAAATGCCAGTTGAACCTGACATATGTGTCAGTCTATTTTGCAGGAAATAGCAGTTGGTATTTTAATTTGCTAGAAATAAGTCTCAGTATGCTTCACAAAGCTAGTCAAATTTGTTTTTTTTAAACATTCAGTGCAAAAACAATCTATGACGCTCTTTCATTTGTCAGGTCTTCTGGTGTCTGTGTTTCTAAATTTGGAGGTTACATCTTCAAGAAAAGAAATAATCATTCAGAGAAGGTGCATTTTAATAATCACATTGGTCTCAATACCCCTCATCTTTACTTGCATAAATAAGTATGTGAAGCCATATTGTAAGCACAAGACCATAATGCAGGGGTGAGTACACTCTGGCCTATTGGCCAAATCTGGCCCCAGGGCTATTAATGTGTAGTCCATGATCCAAGAATGGTTTTCAAATATTTGAGTGGTTAAAAGAAATGATAGTTTGTGACATAGAAAATTATATCAAATTCAAATTTCAACCTCTGTAAATAAACTTCTATTTTAACACAACCAGACCAGTTTGCTTATATTTTTTTATAGTCTTTTTCAGGCTGCAATATTTCTTTATTCTTTCATATCACTTTTACTCAATCAACTATGTATCATATTGTCTTGATTTATATCTATACTATATTTATTACTTTTGTGTTCGCAGGGATTGTGTGAGGATTAAATGAAGGCCATGTAATTCATGGTACACAGAAGATGCTGAAGAAATAAGCTTCAGTAGTAAGATCAGTCCTCTTTTCTCCTCTGTACTTACTACAGTGACCTGTAACCCTTTGCCATCAAGTTGATTCTGACTCACAGGGACACCATTGAGGGAAGTCTGCCCCTGAAATTCAGGGAGATCGTTGGGAGGACTCTGTCCTTCAGGGAGGTCATCTTATCCAATGGTCAGACCTGCCATCACTGAAAACAGCGTGGTAAGCGCCATCTGGTATAACCATAAATAACTTTAAGCCTGTCTTCCCCACTCTCCTAATTGAAAGCTCTTCCTTTATCAAAATTTTGACCATAAACAGACCTTAGTCCACCTCCTTTTAAGCAACACTTTTCCCTTATTCAGAACGTAAGGCCTCTAACCATGAGTTCTTACCACTCCTCTTTCTTACCTTATCAGATTGTAAGCCGTCCTCACCCCACACTACCTCATTGAAACTTCAGAAGTGTAAAAAACCTGCCCTGCTACGATGAGACAGAGCTGAGCCACTCGGTGCTGACCCCACTCTCCTTCCCTTCCAATAAACTTCACTGGACCCTCGGACTGGTGTGTCTCTGCCTCTGTTTTGGGCCACCCTCTCTCTAACACCTACAAAAGAGAGCAGAATTGCTCCACAGGGTTTCCAGGAAGCTGCTGGTAGATTCAAACTGCTAGACTTTTGGTCAGTAGTTGTAGCTCTTAACCACTGTGCAACCAGGGATTCTGAATTATAGTAACAGGAGATTCAAAATGCACTTTCTGAGCTCCCTTCAGCTACAGTCTCTGTGTTTCTTGCTTCTTTTCTTACTGTCTTTGCGGTCTAACAGATGCAGTTGAACAAACAATAAAAACTGTCAACCCTTTAACCCTCCAGGCTATAATTGATTGTGTTATCTGATCTTTTCTTCCTGTGTTTCTTCAAGAAAGTTTTTTTCCCCAGGCATAGATGTTCTCATATTCCAGTGACCAAAGACATAGAATATAAATAGATGTGTTAGGGAAAAGAAAGGTGTGCATCTGATTGTTGAGAAAAATAAAAAAAGACTTTTATCCCTCTCTTAAGAGATCATAGTTTCAATAGATGTTTTCTATTTTCTCCCCAGTGTACACAGGTAATTGTTTACCCATCTCTCACGATTTGTAGAAAATTCTATTAATTTATTCTTTGACACTATAAATGCATTTCCATTTTATATTGACATGGTACATCTTTCAAAAATTGAGTTTACTAAAAAGTATGCTTTCTTTTTTATTGTGATTGAGAGAAAATGTACAATCCAGTATAAACTTGGATGCCCACCAATGTGCAGCTTCTGCCGCTGTCTCTGCCCATTCTACACGTCATATCCTCTTAACACTCTCCTGTCCTCTCCTCTCCATCCTCGTCACCTCCTCCAGTAAGAGGCCAGCAGAACAACATCCTATAGATGCATAGAACCATAAAGTGTGCACATGATATGGCCACTCTGTATTGCCAAGTCCAATCGATTCCTGTCTGAGAGTTGACCTTCATTATGATTTATAGACAGGGCCAGCATGAGGGCCAGGGGTCATGCTCCAGAGGAACTCCAAGGCCTGTGGACCATAAATTGTGGTCTTCTAATGGAGATCTCAGGGGGCACCCCTTTTTATTCTTGTGTTGCCAGCAAGACTCAACTTTGCGAGCCTCATCACAGCTATCACAAGTGATAGCTGGGCACCATCTGGTTCCTCTGGTCACATGTTGATGTAGTCACCCACTCACATGGTTCCCTTTGTATTCCGAGTTCTCTCTCCCCCATGTTGCTTTGGTCCTTGGTGATCATTGTTCCTGATGAGTTGGGACCATTTGGTGTACTTCAGATGGCAGCTTGCTAGTTTTTAAGGCCCCAGACACCCCTCGCCAATATAGGGTGCAGAAGACTCTCTTAGCAAAACCCTAGTTATGCCAATTGGCCTCTACGTCCCCTGAGGGACCCCTGTCCCTGTTACTCTGTCCTTGCAATACTGGGTTAAGGTTGGAGGAGTGTTCATGTTATATTGAAGTCCAGTTAAATTGATATTCTTTCTAATGTGTGCTGTCACTGATTTTACACAACCAAATTTCTATCAACTATCTACTCTATAACCAATACTCACCCTCCCTCCCACCCACCCTTGCAGTCATCAAAGAGTCTTTTCTTCTGTACATGAGTCTGTTTTTAAGTTCTTACTGTAGGAGTCTCATACAATATTTGTCTTTTTGCCATTGACTACTTTCACTCAATGTAAAATCTTCCAACTGAAACCGGATTATGAGATGCCTTCTAAAAAATCATTGTTCTTTATCATTCCGTAGTGTTCCATTGAGTATATATATCAGTTTATTTAGCCATTTCTTTGTTGTTGGGCATGTGGGTTGATTTCATCTTTTTGCTGTTATGGATTGTACTTCAATAAACGTTCATGCACATTTATCTGTTGGTGTGAATGTCCTTGATTCTGTAGGGTAGATTCCAAGCAGTGGAATTACTGGATCAAATGGTATATCTAATTCCATCTTTTTTTTTTAATTATGATTCAACAAAAATGTGCATTACCACGTAAATTTGCGTGTCCACTTATATGTAGCTCCCACTGCTCTCCATGCCTGCTGACAGCACACTCTTCCTCTCTTCTCCATACATGCCTTATGCTCCCAAGAAACTCATATCTCCTCCACCCAGTCCCCTTCCTCTATTAAGAGGTAAGCAGGATGACATCCTATAGATGCACAGAATCATAAAGTGCACGCATGATATAGTCGCACTGTGTCATCAAGTCCAGTCAATTCCTGAGAGTTGAACTCCATTATGATTTACGGACAGGGGCAGCATCAGGGCCAGGAGCCATGCCCCCAGGGGAACTCCAAGGCCCATGGACTATCAGTTGCAGTCTTATAATGGAGATCTCAGGGAGCAACCCTTTTTATTCTTGTGTTGCCACCGAGACTCAACTTTGTGAGCTCCATCACAGCTGTCACTAGTGGTAGCCAGGCACCATCTGGTTTTTCCAGTCACATGTCAGTGTAGTCACCCACTCACGCAGGTCTCTCTGTCTTATGGGTTCTCTTTCCCCCATGTTGTTTTGGTCCTTGGTGATCATCCGTACCTGCTGAGTTGGGACCATTTGCTGTACCTTCAGATGGCAGCTTGGCAGGTTTTAAGACCCTGGACACCACTCACGAATGTGGGGTACAGAAGGCTCTCTTAGAAAAACGCTCATTGTGCCAACTGGCCTTCATTTCCCCTGAGAACATGGTCTCTGGCCACCTGCCCCAGCTAGTCTGTCCTTGTAATACTGGATTAAGATGAGAGGAGTCATCATGTTATGCTGAAGTCCAGTTAATATTGATTTTCATTCTAATGTGTGTTGTAACAGATTTCACCCAACCAAATTTCTACCAACTATCTAATCTAAACTCTCCCCCTCTTGCACTCTGCCCCTTCCCACCCTTGCAGCTGTTAAAGAGTCTTCTATGCATAAGTCTGTTTTTAAGTTCTTATCATAGGGGTGTCATACAATATTTGACTTTTGTTGCTCACTACTTTCACTCAACATAATGTCAACCAATTGAAACCAGGTTATGAGATGTTTCCTAAAATCATCATTGTTCTTAGTCATTGCATAGTGTTCTGCTGAGTATATATACCCTAGTTTACCTACCCATTCCTTTGTTGTTGGGCATCTGGATTGATTCCATCATTTTGCTATTGTGGACTGTGCTGTGATAAACATTCATGTGCATTTATCAGTTGGTATGAATGGCCTTGATTCTGTAGGGTATATTCCAAGCAGTGAAATTACTAGGTCAAATGGTATATCTAGATCCATTTTTTTAAGCCAAGTGCCTTCCAGTTGGATCTGACTCATGGCGACCCATTTTTTTAAGGAAGCGCTAGATTGCTTTCCAAAGAAGTTGTGCAATATTGCAATTCTACCAACAGTGAAGGAGAGTTCCAATTTCTCCACAGCATCTCCAGCATTTGTTGTTTTGTGTTTTTTGGATCATGGCCAATCTTGTTAGGGTGGCATGGTACCTCATTGTAGTTTTGATTTGAATTTCTTTAATACCTAAAGATCATGAGCATTTCTGCATGCATTTTTTGGCTGCCTGGATTTCCTCTTTAGAGAAGAGTCTGTCCATCTCCTTTGCCGCTTGCTTAACTCAATTTTATGCAAATGTATATCCAATTTTACCAGCACCATTTGTTGAAGAGATTCTTTTTTCACCATTTTAATTTCTTAAGGCCTTTGTCAAACATCAAGTGTTCATAGGAAGATGGTGTCATCTCTGGGATTATTTATCTTTTTCCTATTGATATTTTGTAGTACCTTATAGATTATGGAGATCAGGCATTGGTGTGACATATAGTTGCCAAATATTTTTTACCATACTACAGGTGGCCTTTTAATTCTATTGATAAAGTCTTTGGATGAGCAAAAGTGTTTGATTCTTAAAAGTTTCCATTTATCTATTTTCTCTTCTGTTGTTTTTAGTTTGTCTGACAGATTTAGAAGTCTGTCTATGTTGTATGTTAAAACTTCCATTGTTGTTCCTGGTTTTTCTTGGATGAGTTTTATCGCTTTAGGTTTCATATTTAGGTCTTTTATCCAGTTTGAGTTGATTTTCATGTAAGGTGAAAGATATGAGTCTTACTTCAATTTTATGCAGATGGATATCCAATTTTACCAGCACCATTTGTTGAAGAGATTCTTTTTTCACCAGTTTAATTTCTTAAGTCCTTTGTCAAATATCAAGTGTACATAGGAAGATGGTGTTATCTCTGGGGTCTCAATTCTGTTCCACTGATCTATCTGTCTCTTTTTGTACCAATACCAGGCTGTTTTGACTACTGTGGCAGTGTAATAGGTTCTAAAGTTAGGTGGTGAGAGGCCTTCCAGTGTGTTCTTCTTCAGTAGTGCTTTACTTATCTGGGGCTTCTTCCCTTTCAAAACAAAGCTAGTGATTTATTTCTCCATCTCATTAAAAAATGTCACTGGAATTTGTATTGGGTTGCATTATATAAGTAAATTGCTTTGGGCAGAACAGACATTTTCACAATGTTAAGTCTGCCTATCCATGAGCAGGGTAGGTTTTTCCATTTATGTAAGTCTCTCTTAGTTTCTTGTAGTAAGGTTTTGTAGTTCTCTTTGTAAAGGTCTGTTATTTCTCTGATTAAATTTATTTCTAGGTACTTTATCTCCTTCGGGGCTATAGTAAATGGTATTGACTTGGTGATTTCTTCCTTAATAATCTCCTTGTTGATATAAGGGAATCCTACTGATTTATTTATTTTTATATTGTATCCTGAGACTGTGGAACTCTTCTGTCAGTTTGAGTGGATTCCTTATGGATTCTTTTGGATTCTCTGCATGTACAATCATATCATCTGCAAATATGGAGAGTTTTAGTTCTTTGCTGATGCAGATGCCCTTTGTTCCTTGGTCTTGTCTAATTGCTCTGGCTAGAACTTCTAGTACAATGTTGAATAGGAGAGGTACGAGTGGGCACCCTTGTCTAGTTCCTGTTCTCAAGGGAAACTGTTTCAGTCTGTCCATTCAGGATGATGTAGGCAGTTGGCTTTGTATAAATGGCCTTATTGCATTGAGGAATTGGCCATCTATTCCTGTTTTGCTGAGAGTTTTTAGCACGAATCAGTGTTGGACTTTCTCAAATGCTTTTTCTGCATCAGTAGACAAGAACAAATGATTCTTGTCTTTTGTGTTATTTATGTGGTTGATTGCCTTAATTGTTTTCCTAATCTTGAACCAGCCTTGCATCCCTGGTATGAAGCCAACTTGATCATAAAAGATTATTTTTTGTATATGTTGTTGTATTCTATTGGCAAGAATTTTGTTGAAGATTTCTGCATCCAGTTTCAAGTGATATCAGTCTGTAGTTCTCCTTTTTTGTTGAATTTTTGCCTGGCTTTGGTCCCAGGGTTATGCTAGCTTCTTAGAGTGAAGTTGGGAGTATTCCATCCCTTTCTATACTGTGAAATAGTCTCAGTAGTATTGGAGATAATTCTTCTCTAAAAGCTTGGTAGAATTGTGCAGTGAAGCCATCTGGGCCTGGGCTTTTGTTGTTGGCAGTTTTTCAATGACTTTTTCAATCTTGCTTTGTGATATGTTTATTAATCTGTTCTGCTTCAGCTTGTGATAATTTTGGTAGGTGATTTGAATCAAGGAATTTCTCCATTTCCTCTAGGATTTCAAATTTGTTAGCGTACAGTCTTTCATAGCATTCAGCTCTGACATTTTTTGTTTCAGTTGGATCTTTTATGACAACTCTCATTTCTTATTTGGGTTATTTGTTTCCTTTCTGGTTTTTCTTTAGTAAGTTTAGCCAATGGTTTGTCAATATTATTGATCTTAAAAAAAAAAAAAACAGCTTTTGTTTTTTTCAAATTTTTGCAATTGTTCTTCTATTCTCTAATTGATTTAGTTCCACTCTAATCTTTATGCTCTGTTTTCTTCTGGTGACTGAGGGGTTCCTGTGTTGTTCTCTGTCTACTTGTTCACACTGTAGGGTCAGTTCTTTGATTGGTTTCTTTCTTCCTTCCAAATGTGTGCATTTATGGAGATAAGCTGACCTCAGCACTGCTTTGGCTCTATCCCATAGGTTCTGGTAGGAAGTGTTTTCATTCTCATGGGAGTCCATAAGTTTCTTTGTTTCATCCTTGATTTCTTCTAAAACCATGGTTTTTTGAGCAAGATTTTGTTCAGCTTCCATGAATTCCACTTTCTATCTATGTTTTTTCTGCTATTGATTTTGACTTTTATGGCTTTATGATCTCAGAAGATGCTTTGCAATAATTCAGCAGTATAAATTTTGTTGAGAAACGCTTTATGTCCTAACACATGTTCTGTTCTGGAGAATGCTCCATGTGCACTGGAGAAGAAGGTGTAGTTGTCTGCTGATGGATAGAAAGTTCTGTATATGTTGATGAGGTCTAATTGGTTAATTGTGGCTATAAGGTCTTCTGTGTCTTTACTGGCTTTTTTCTAGGTGATCTTTCCAGTACTGAGAGTGAAATGTTGAAGTCTCCTACTATTAATGTGGAGTGATCTATCTCATTTTTGAGTATAATCAGTGTTTCTTTGACTTATTTAGGTGCTCTAATATTAGATGCATAAATATTTAATATTGTCAAGTCCTGCTTATCTATTGAACCTTTCAGCAATAGTGTGCATCCTTGTCTATGATAGTGGATTTTAGATTAAAATCGATTTTTTCTGAGGTTAGAATTGCCACACCTGCTCTTCTTTGTTTATTGTTAGCTTGGTATATATTCTTCCATCCTTTAATTTTCAGGTTATTCCTATCTTTAAGTCTAAGGTGAGTTTCTTGTAGCAATATATAGATGGATCATGTCTTTTGATCCAAGATATCACTCGATGTCTCTTTACTGGAGGGTTCAGTCCATTCACATTCAATGTAATTATTGATAGGTATGTGTCCTGTGCTGCCATTGTGATATGTTTTATTTTTGTGTTGATGTTTTCTCTGTTGTTCTTATTAATCTGTTCTGTGACCTTTATGAGTTGGTTTTTCACCTTTTTCAGGGTTGGTTTTGGGGTCATTGAGACTCCTGTATTACATTTCTTGATATAGTATGTTGCTTCTTTATTGTGCTTTATGGCTGCCCCTTTGATCCCCCTTGATAAACTATATATAAACCCAATTTTGATTGCTACCAGTCTTGTCAACTTCCTCTCCATCTGGAAGGACTGTAACAACTGTAGTATATCCCTCTTTTTAATACAATGGTATCATAGTTTACATAATATGATCACTAGATCATGTCTTTCACTATTACAGCTTTCATTGTGTTTGGAGCCTTCCGTAACTGATTAGGATTCTGGATCATGTGCCCTTCTAGAATGTAAAGTTAGCATTTTTGTTCTTCTAAGCCAAGAGATTCTTTCAGCATTTCTTGTAGCTTTGGTTTGGTTTTTACAATCTCTGAGTTTCTGTTTATCTGTGAATGTGTTAATTTCATTTGCATATTTGAAAGATAGTTTTGCAGGATATATAATTCTTGGTTAGAATTTCATCTCCTTCAAGGCTTTGAATGTGTCATGCCACTATCTCTGTGTGAACATTGTTTCTGCTGGGAAATCTGATGAAAACCTACAGAGTTTCCCTCTGAATTTTAGCTTTGCTTTGAGTCTCGCTGCCTTTAAGTGCCTTTAAGCTGGATTACAATATGTCTTGGAGTCTTTTTGAGATTTATATTGAGAGTCTTTTGGTATGCATCTTGGATATCTATATTCTCTTTCTTCATAATTTCTGGAAAGTTCTCTGCCAGCAGCTCAACAGCAATACTCTCTGTGTCCTCAGGTGTCTTGCCCTGTTCAGGAACTCCACTGAACTGTAGGTTGTTTCTCTTAATAGAGTCCCACATGCTTCTAAATGCTTTTTCATTTTTCTTGTTTCTTTTTTCTGATTTCTCCTCATAGATGCTGGAGTCAGTAGTTCTGTCTTCCAAATTAGGAAGTCTATTTTCCATTTGTTCCATTCTGTTTTCTTGACTTTGAAGTTTCTGTCTCTTTGATTTTGTTCTTGATCTGTTGGATTTCAGAGTACTGGTGTTCTATCAGATCGAACAGCTTGCTTAATTTTTTCATTTTTCTCTTCTGCATTTTGTATAAGGTCTAGGAGTGCTCTCTATATAATCCTTTTTTAGTCACCTTCTGATAGTTTCAGAAAAGCTTCTTCATCTTGGAAGTTCTGAGGTGCTTTCTTTTGGTGGCCTTCAGAAGCCATGAGTGATTTCTTTGTTACACTTTTGCCCAGTTTGTTGCCTTTTGGGCACCATGTGGGTCAGTAGAGGCTGGGGGCAGATGCTGTGAGGATGGACCACAATTGTTTCTCCAGAGTATCTTAAATGAGAGATAAAAGTATCTGACAACATCCAAAGTCAGTCAAATATTCAGGTGTAGAGGTTCCTTTTCCCAGCTGGCAAAGTAAGCAACTCTATAACAAACCCCAGATGTTACAAACTAGTTCATAATACAGTAAGGCTAGTGCCCAGCTGGCCTCTGCTGCCTGGCCCCAGCTGTAGGTGACACTGTGTAAAATACTGCTTTTCTGCTGGAAAAGTGCTCTCCTCTGGGGTGGCACTGCCTCCCAGCCTAGAAATTAGGTCAAGCTGAGGCCTTTATATGGGTATCTTACCTCCTGGTGGAACAACTTGGGGTTCTGCACAAGCTCCCTGCCTGCTTTGATATAGGCTACTGAATTGAGGCAGCAGAAACAGATGCCAAAGGTGCTGAGATGCAGGGTCCAGTGCTGGGCTCTCAAAAATGTGGCAATTTCACCCACTGATCCCATCAGCTGTGCAGCTGAGATTAGCTGCTAGTCATGTCCTAACTCTTCCCACCAACTAAGACAGAGAAAAAATAGTTAAAATGGTGAGCTACCTTCAATTCTTGACAGACAGCACTCACCAAGAGCAGGGGACAGCAAAAGAGAGGAGGTTTTGCATTCAGTGGTATGAAGTCCAAATTAACAGCCCTATGCCATGTCCTAGGGCTTACTAGGTGACCAGAAGTCTCCATTTAATTACCCATTCAGGTCTTGGTTTCCAGAGGGACTTAAGGAGACATGTGTTTAGTCCACCATCTTGACTCTGCCTCCTCATTTTCTTAAGCTTGATTATAATATGTCTTGGAGTCCTTCTTTTAGGATCTATATTGAGTGGCATTAAATATGCATCTTGGATATCTATTGCCTCTTCTTTCATAATTTCAGGGAAGTTTTTCTGTCAGCAGCTCAACAATAATACTCTCTGTGTTTTCAGGTGTCCCTCCCTATGCAGGAACTCCAATTAATCGTAGATTGTTCCTCTTGATAGAATTCCACATGCTTCTTAATGCTTCTTCATTTTTCTTGTTTCTTTTCTCTGACTTCTGGATGCTGGATTCTGGAGTCTGTAGCTCTGTCTTCCAAGACAGAGAGTCTATTTTGCAATTGTTCAATTCTGTTTTCTTGAGTTTGAATTGAATTTTCTATTTCTTTGAGTTTGTTATTGATCTGTTGGATTTCAGAATACTGGTGTTCCATCAGTTCAAACAGCTGAGTTAATTTTTTTATTTTGCTCTGCTACATTTTGCATAATTTCTAGTAAGGCTCTCTATATAATCCTTTTGGACTCAACCTCTAATAGTTTCAGAAAGGCTTCTTCATCTGGAAAGTTCTTTGGCTCTTTCTTTTGAGTGCTTTCTGGAGTTGCAGGTGAATTTTTCTTTAAGTTTCTGATCAAAGTTTGCTGCTTTTTGGCCATGTATAGATTGTTTAGTTTCTCTGGTGTTACCTTAACGGGATCTAAAGCACAGTCTGATAAGGAAGGTGATCACTTGTCACCCCTATGTGCTCCAGTGACTGGACTCAGTGGAATCTGTAGGGTAGCAGGCTCCACCTCCTGATTGTCAAAGACACTGCCCTAATGGATTCAGTAGAAAGCCATCAGCTGACCCTATGATGTGGGTCAATAAAGGCTGGAAGAGATGCCATCAGGATGCACTGCAGTTATTTCTCTAGGTAGTCTTACATTGAAAGTTAAAATCTACCTGACAGCTTCCAAAATCATTCAGGCTGTCAGATGTGCAAACCCCTTTCCCAGCTGGCAAAGTAAACATCTCTATATCCAACCCTGATGCTGTAAACCAATTCAAAATACAGAAAGACTACTTCTTGGCTGTGATCCGTTGCTGGATCCCACCCTTAATGTCACACTGTGCTAAACACAGCTTTTCTTTTGGAAAAGTGCTCCCTGTGCTGGCATTGCCTCCCATGCTGGGAATCAGTCCCTGTTGAGGCCTCCATCTGGGTAACTGCCTCCCAGTCAAATAAGAAGTCATTCCACTCAAGTTCTCCCACACACTGTGGAATAGCCCATTCAATGGCCAGCCAAGCCAAGTGCCGTCATTCAATGGCAGAGGTTCAAAAAAAAGGTTGGAGGAGCTGAGGTGCAGACAGACCAGAGCTGGGTTCTCAAAATGTGGCTATTCTACCTACTGGTCCCATCAGTGGTACAGTTGAGCTTTGCTGCCAGTTAAGCCAAAACCCTGCCTCCTGACTAACATAGAGAGAAAAAATGACAGGCACTGCCTGGGAATTAGTCCCTGCTGAGGCCTCTGAGTAACTCCTCCTCCCAGTCAAACAAGATGGCATCCTATACAAGCTCTCCTGCTTGATGTGGAATAGCCAACGCTGTCGCAGAGATTTGAAAAGAGTGGGTGGAGGAGCTGAGGTACACAGAGTTCAGAGCCAGGCTCTCAAAATGTGGCTATTCTGCCTGATGGTCCCATCAGTAGTGTGGCTGAGCTTTGCTGCCAATTAAGCCCAAGCCCTGCCTGTCAATTAAGACAGAGAAAAAAAAGTTAAAAGTTACCTCCAGTCCATGAGAGCTGGAATTCAACAAGGGCAGGTCAGCAAAAGAGAAAAATTTTCCCTATCAGTGGCGTGTGGTCCAAATTGACAGCCTTATGCTGTGTCCTAAGGCTCAATGGGTGTCCAGAAGGTTCTGTTTAATTATCAATCCATGCCTTAGTTTTCAGAGGGAATTGAGGAGACATATGTCTAGCCCACCATCTTGACTCTGCTCCCCGAGTAGCACTCAGGCATTTTTTTTTTTTTTAAGATAGAGGGTTTTCCAGTTATGTTTTTGCCCTTTTGTGTGATTGTGAATGTTTTAGTTGTCTATTACTGCTGCAACAAAAGCACCACAACTGGAGGACTTCAACAATGGAAAATATATTCTGTCACAGTCCAGTATGCTAGAAGTCTAAATTCAGGGTGCCAGCTCAGGAGAACAGCTTTCTCTCTCTGTTGACTCTGGAGGAAGATCTTTGTTATATATCAGTCTTCCTGTGGTCTAGGAGCAACTCAGCACAGGAACCTCAGATGCAAAGGAAGTGCTTTCATCCAAACACTGCTTTCTTGGTTGTATTAATTCTCCAACTCTCTGCTTGCTTCCCTTTCCTTTTATCTCTTGTAAGATAGAGGTGGTGCAGGCTGCACCCTAGGGAAACTTACTTTACATTTGATTATGAATGTATCCTTACCAAGGGTATTACAGTCCCACCCTAAACCTTTTAAATATAATCCAATCTTGCCACACTAACCACAGGCAATGATTAGGATTTGCAACATATGCAAAAATTATATTCACAAGATGGAGGATAACCACACGATGGGAATTATGGCCTAGCCAAATTGCTACACATATATGTTGCAGGATGTAATTCAATCTATGACAGAGGAGGAGGAGAGTATATTCAGAAACAAAAGAGAACACATCCTAGTACTATTACTACACGTTTCCTACTGAAGTCCGTATTATACATGCAAGACCAAAGGCCAGTTAACAATACATAGCTTTGCTTATAACCTGCTTTGCCTTTAAAGGAATGCTAATTTTCAAAATCCCTACAGACTGATACTGAGCACAGATGTGCACAGCAGTAAATGTGCCTTATCTTCCAAAGTAGAAGTTGAAAATGGCACTCGACCTAATTAGCTCTCAAAAATGATTTAGAAAAACAGGGATTAGGAAGAGCATCAGAGCCAGACAATATGTTACTGTTTTGGAATAGAAACATGTCTCTTGTAGGGAGTCTTAGAAAAGATTCATCAATAGTTTGCAAGTGATAAAACATCACCCAGGGTTATGCTCAAAAGTGATTCCACTAACTTCAGTCTTGGGACACTACTGTTAGCTTGAGTAGGATTACTTTTGAAACATCCAACCCTATAGCTCACACAGGAATATATTCCATCATCTTAACCTGTTCCTGACCCTTGTCCATTTTGTTTCTGCTTCTTTTAGTGCCACCAGTTTTTGTTCCATGTGATGTACTCATAAACTCTAACTTCTGCTCAGTCTTCACCTCTCGTTAGCTTCAGATCTTTACTCTGAACCATGCACTTTCTTTTTCAGATGTGTATTGTGCTTCCTCGTTTTGAGGCTGTACCTCCTAGGAGTTTCCATGAGGCATAGCTCTACCACCTTAAGAATGTCCAAATGAATAATAGTAATGATAATTATAATGGTAGTTCATATTCATGAAAACTTGAAAATGTATCACTTTCTCAAGATATCATTCATTTTGCTTATTGCATCTTATTTTGAATTTGCTTGTTTATTTCATTTTTAATATCAGAGTTTTCAGTAAGGTTGGCTTCTGGAAGTATTTAATTTTGTTTCTAGAAGAAAAAAAGTCCCTAAAATTTTAAGATAATGAATAAGAACAAAAGGATTGGCAGAAAGGCCAACACACTCAACTCCATCATATCTACGTTTAGTGGAAATATTTATACATTGTGTATTTATAGATACACAAAGATAAAAGTTATTTAAATACATAATTATGAAAGAAAATACCTTAAACTACCTGTACTGCTGCTGTTGAGTTGATTTTGAGTCATAGTGACTCTACAGGACAGAGTAGAACTGCCTCATAGAGTTTCAAGGAGCACCAGGTAGACTCGAACTATCAGTCATTTAGTTAGCAAACATTGCTTTTAACCACTACACAACAAGAGTGCTTCTAAAAATTATAGAATGTAACAATTAATTTCTTTAAAAAGTGCTGTTTTGAATTTGGCAAATGTTGGTAAGCAAGTTTATTCTTTGATATGCAGAGAACAAATAGTATATCTTTGTCATCAAATCATCTAAATGTTCGGAAAGGATTGTTGAGACACAATAAAATTTTCTCTATTCACGCATTATTTAGTATATCTTTAGAGTCTCACTCTATTAGGAGAAGTATAGAGCACCTTTCCTCAACCTGGAAAAACATTGCTTTAGGAGGCAATCAAGGTTTAAATTCTGGTCTCACTCTCTAGTACCTGACTGGCCATAGAAAATTACTTAATCTAACACTTTTGTCTCATGAGTGATGTTACTGTTAACTGCCTTCAGGTGTGTCCCTGATTTATAGCAACAGTAGAGTGCAAACATCACCTGTCTGGGCCATAATTTGTTGTGAATTCGACCACTGTGACACACAGGGTTTTCATTCACTGTTTTTTAGGAGTACATCACCAAGTCTTTCTTCCTAGTCCATCTTAGACTGGAAGCTCTGCTGAAATCTGTTCAGCATCATCACAGTACATGAGCCTCCACTCACAGGAGTGGTAGGTGCACAGTGAGATACGTAAAACGTGAATAATAACATTACAAAAGTCTGTTGTGCTAAGTAAAGTGAGACAATGTTGATTGAGCACATTTTAAAACAGATTTAACAACAAAAACTCACCCCTTCCTTTGTCTTTCCCTTGAAGAATTTTATTATTCCATCATCTCTTCTGTGTTAGTTCTTATTCTTAAATCACTTCTGAGCTTCTTAATTCCTCTCAGATACAGACTTTCTTCACTTTTTTATTTCTATTCAAAATGTGCAAAACTTTGTATTTCTGGATAATTTGTGTCCTCTAATTGTTTCCTACTTTTGAAAAGTAGCTCCTGCCTTTCCTTCTTGCTGTTCTCTTTCTTATCTGCACAGTGTTACCCTCAACTAGAGAATAATCATACTCTCTCCATTAGAAACACAATGTTAAGGAATTTTGACAGTCTGAAATTTCTTTCAGAGGCATTTGCTTTATCATGTTTAATCATATTATCAAGTCAATAAAGTGGATGCTGTCAGACTTAAGTCAAAATTTTGCTGTGCAGAAAACTTAAAACAAATATAAAGTTTTATGCAAAATAATTTATTACTCTTCACTATGACCAGCTATTCAATTAATTTTTAAGCAACTGGGTATCTTTATGTGTGTGTTTGTATATATTTGTTAGAGAAAGTTTATTTAATATGGTAAACAGCTAATAACTGCTATGAAAACTTGTCTGGCAATATCTAGATGGGTAGATATATATATTTTTTCATCTTTCTTTTTGATTGGCACAAATAAGACAGCTGCAGAGTGTTTTATCTTTCATACAGTAGCTTGGGAATCTCTGCTTTGGAATTGCAACTAGAAACTCAGGATTGCATTGGCTACTACTCAACAAAAGAAGCCAAAAAGCAGCTTGCTTCCATCTGGAAGTAGAGCCTTTAACCTGTCATTTCTGAAAGCAGAAATGTATTAAGTACCTTATTGCAAACTTCTAGAAAGAAATTAGTGAAGAAAATTCTAAACCAAAGTGGTGATAGTCTGTTATGGTTTATAACCTCTCATACAAAAACCTTTGTCATTGAGTTGATTTTGGATCATTGTGACACTATAGGCAGAGGTTATCCTAGTAAGTGCCTGGTTCATGTCACACAGCATTTATAGTCATACCAGTTGTCTTAGGCTGGGTTTTCTAGGGAAGCAAAACCAGTAACACGTGTAGGTATAAGGAAAGATTTATAATATATATATATAGACAGGTAGATAGATACAAATATAGGAAACAGCTCACGTAATCACAGAAGCTGAATGTCCCAAGCTCTGGCACAAGCCTCACATGTCCACGGAAGCTGAGGAACCCAAGGTCAGCAAGTCAGAGACCAGAGTTGCAGATCACCGGTTGTGTGGGTCAGTGGATCCCAAGCTGGCGGCGAGACGATGCAACAGAGGCTGGAGGTCGGTGGATCCCAAGCTGGTGGCGAGGCGAAGTGACAGAGGCTGGAGAACCCAGGATCAGCAGGTCAGGGAGCAGGACTGGGCAGAGGCTGGCGAGCGCAGGATTGGCAGGTCAGGGAGCAGGACTCTCACGTGCCGACTGTAAGGACTGATGAGCCCAACAGCCGCTAGCTCAAGTCCCGGAACCAGACTCTGGAACAAGAGAGCAGGAGCTCCTGGCCACGTGAGCGATCAGCAGCTGTAGTCCAGGGTCACGAGATGAGAGCCGAGGGGCAGGGAGCCACCACAAACCCCGCCCTGCCACTTAATACAGCAGCCAAATAGGTAGTAGCCAAGTTGACATAATCTTGACCACCACACCAGTCAACACTTACAGCTCTTTTTTTGGATCTTCTCAGTATGGAAGAAGTAGATGAAACAAACCCCTGTTTTCCCTTTATTGCTTAAAATGGGTTGAAGTTTTACACTTTTTCTTAAGAAGAAATTTGAGGTTCACAGGTATACCATTTTGAATCAAAATCAGAGGTTCATTCTATTTCAGCTTGAATATAAATAATGTTTGTTCCTCTAAAGGTATCACATAGTAAATCTATGACCTCGTGATACTTTATGACACTTAAACATTTATTTAAAGTAAACTGTCCTGGTCTGATTGAAGACAACTGAGTATTCGGTGTTTTATGATTCACCCTGGGCTCAGTAGGAAACAACATTCCTACTTGCAAACACAAAGTCTGATCTATGTTTATATTTGCTAATTCTTTACAATCTGATTGTAACTGTCATTATCTTGACTTTATCAGGTATACTGTTATGCCTGAAGGAAGCACTCCTTAACTTATCATTTATCTGTAAGCTGTTTTATTTATTTATTTATTTTAATTAATCAAAGCATAGACCACTGGAATATTAGGATCAAGGGCTAGGTGACTTATCCCTATACCTTCAGAAGTTTGATAATGACATGGAAAAGATAATTGATTTTTTATCTTGTTGGACATTATTTCATGATAAGACAATCAAACGGCTTTCTGAATCCTCTTGTTTCTCTATCATATTTGATAATACATTTGTAACAGCACAGCTATGTGGCAAATGAGGCCTCAGGATTGGAGTAAAACTCCTTAACAAAGTGCATCATGCAAATGACACAACCTTGCTTGCTGAAAATGAAGAGGATTTGAAACACTGATGAAGATCAAAGACCACAGACTACAGTATGAGCGGTACCTCAACATCATAAAAACAAAAATCCTCACCACTGGACCAGTAATCAATATCATGATAAGTGGAGAAGATTGAGCTTGTCAAGGATTTCATTTTACTTGGCTCCACAATCAATGCTCATGGAAATAGCACTGAATTGGGAAAATCTGCTGTGAAAGAAATCTTTAAAGTATAGAACAGTTTAGATGTCCCTTTGAAGACTAAGATACCCTGACCCAAGTCACGGTATTTTCTATCACATCTCATTCATGTGAAAGCTGAATAAGGAAGATAGAACCAGAATTGATGTCTTTAAATAGCAGTCTTGGGGAAGAACACTGAACATACTATTGACTGCTAAAACAGACAAATCTGCTCTGGAAGAAGTTTAGCCAGAGTGTTCCTTAAAAGCAAGGATGGTGAGACTGCATCTTACATACTTGGACATGTTAGAGGGATCAGTCCCTGAAAAAGGACCTCATGCTGTGTAAGTAGAGGGTCAGTGAAAAAGCAGAAGATCACCAAGGAGATGAATTGACACAGTGACTGAACAATGGGCTTAAGCATGAAAATGATGGTGAGCATGGCACAGGACCAGGCAATGCTTCGTTCTCTTGTTCATAGCACCTAACAAAAATAACAACTATGTTATACTTTTAATTAGCTGGATAGTCTCATCTCTCTTCAACAATTTTTCATGCATTCATATACTATTTTGTGATAACTTACTATGTATGTGGAATGTCTGGGTGATGGCAACAGTTAACATGTTTAGCTGCTAACCAAAAGTCTGGAAGTTTGAATCCACCCAGAGACATCTCAGAAGAAAAGCCTAATGATATGCTTCTGAGTTAGCCACTGAAAACCCTTCAGAGTACAGTTCTGCTGTGACACACATTAAGTTGCCATGAGTTGGAGTCAATTCAACAGCTGTAAGTTTGACTATGTATATGCCAGGGTACTGACGCTATAGCAATAAACAAGATGGTTATGATCTTAGACCTCTTGCTGTGTTTACAACATGTACTGAAGCCTGTTTTCTCATTCTGTATTTTGTACCTGCCCCAGCTTTTTATAATCTCTTGTTTTATTGTCCATCTATATCTTCGTACTCTTGCATCTGTAGTCTGACCTCTGATACAGCTTTCTAGCAACTAATTTTTATCCTACCCTTGTGTATTATCTGTACCGACCACCAAATGACACAGTTCAGATTTTCTCTGGTCCTGGAACCCTTCTTAGCTTAGCACCAACAAAATGCCCAGTCTTTCCACTGAAATACAACAAATAGTTCTTAGCAGAAATGAAGACTTGGAATCTAATGCAGGTATTAAGTACTAGCAAGCATTTCTTACTCCTGGTGCCAAACTTAGTCCTTCAAGTCCCCACAAAATTAAGTCATACAATGCTTGCAGATGATCATTTAATCTTGTTTTCAGGCCTAGTTATGCTCTTATAATGTGGAATAAACTGACACTTTATTTTAAAATCTGATCTCAGAGTGTCTGCTATGTCAGACCTAGCTTAAAAATATTAGTAAGAGGTCTATCAACATACAGTGTATTCATTGTTACTATCTCCAAAGGATTATTAATTGAATATGTTAATTGAAAGTTCCTCTATTTTAATTTCTGATATGGTTAATGTCCATAGATACCTCTTCTTCTGTCCCAACCCACTCACAAACTCCATAATGTCCCCTAAGTTTAAGGAGTACAAAGGTGTTTGGAGACAAAAGAGATAAACAAATAAAACAAGACGAACATTGCCTTGGGAACATGAAATTAATATTTTTCCTGAGAAAAGAAGTAAAAAAGCAGTATGTACATAGCTGTATTCCTCCAAAAATGTTTCTTCTTAGTATAGCTTCAACCCCTAAGAAATAACTTTTATGAAAAATAACTTTTAAGAAAAGTTTTAATTCTATTAAACAGAAAATCTAGGGAGTAGATTTTCAGTTGTGAGTTTTCCCTTTTAGTGTCTTAAAATTTCTCTGCAAAGGAAAGTGCTTGCTTATGATTCTTTTATATTGGAGTTCCATTCAATTTCCGATAACTGTTTTAAGACAGTATTTTTTTCTTTTAGGTTTACCTTACCTTACAAATATTCACATTGTTTATCCTTCTCTCTTTCTCTCTCTCTCTCTCTCTTTGTAAAGACATTCACTTCGTCAGGAGGGATCCTTTCAAACCCCAGGCCAGAGAGAGTGAGAGCCACAGATGCCTAATCTTGCTTCCTCCCTCTCTGATGTTCACTGTCAAGAAGAACTGGGAAACTTGCAAGCATTATATATTTTTAAGTTAGTCTAGGTGTTTTCAAAAGACAAAAAGATTGTTTCATTGTTCATTTTACTTTCAACAACCAATTTCTTTTCTCTTTTATTTCTTTACTCTTCTATTGGTGAAGGCTTAGTGGTTTACTGGTTAACAGCTCAGCTGCTAACTAAAAGGTTGACAGTTTGAATCTACCAGGTGCTTCTTGGAAGGCAGGTAGTTCTACTCTGTGCTATAGAGTTGTTATGAATTAGAATGAACTCATTGGTGGTGGGTTTTAGATTTTCTTTTATTCTTTTGTTAAGAACTTCCAGCTTCTATTTTTAACTTTCCTCTTAAAATTTTTTCTAACGTCCTTATAACATTCTTCTGACTTTCTATGTCCATCCAAATTCTGTTTTTATACTCACCCCCTCCTTTCTTATTCAGGAACAACCAGTTTCTTTCATTTCAACACAAAATTGCTACCTTTTTCCTTTAACAAAGCACATTCCATATACTTAATCTGGTCTAAGTTTGTCAAAAACTGCTTGTGTTCTCAGGATATTCCATGCATGGGTCTGTCTGATAAATCCACACTAACGTGTTAATTTCTGTAAGCCTTTGAATACCTACTTCTGCAGGCTACTAAGGAAAGTCTAATATTTCAGTTTGATATAATGCAGGTCACTGTATAATCTATGCTTCAGTGAACAAGCCTAATGAACTATTGGAGCCATTCCTAACCTCTCCAGCTGAAACATTGAATAAGGAATCTGTACTTACTGGGACCACATTAATAAAGTATGAATGATTCAAATTTATGTTCCTTGCACCATTATTCTACACCCTTCATAGCCATTCCAATCTATATTCACCAGTTTTCTGGTTGTATATGTTAGAAAAGTCAAGCAGTTCCTCTGCAGTGTAGTGCACCCCCTCCTAGGTCAAACATTGTGGTTCACCCTTAGAAACTAGCTAGAACTTAAGTCTAGTTATAGGTCTAGAAGCCAAAATGGATACTAGAGTATGTTTTGAGAACACTCAGCATTATCTTGTAAGGCATCTGCCTTAGGCAAAGCCCTAGACAATACTCAGCTGCTTCTCTAGTAAATGACTCAGATGTAGGCCCACTCAATATTTCAGATAAAGGCTCTTCAGACATTAACTGGGTTAAACACATTAGAAGGAAGTGGAAGGCTAACAGTTTTGTCGGCAGGAGCCATTCAACGGAATTTAGCAGCTCAATGCCCCCAGTTTCCCGATTATCTGCCCTTATAACCCATTCCCGAGTTTCAGGATATCATTTCTTTCCAGTTGGTGCCCTCACATTCACTTCAGACACCATTTGAGGTAGGGAATTCAATTGGCATTGTAATTCAATGGCTGTTATAATAAGGCTCTGAGTTTGGTTTTTGGCTCTATTGACTCTGTCACTACAAAAAATGAAGTTTTATTTCAGGGTACAAACGCAGACTTTGAGGGTCTTTACGTGGTGCTTGAGCTTTGACTCTGAAGCCCTAAGCTCATCTATTCTTTCACTATTTTGTGTAGTAAAAGTAGGACAAATCAACCCGCTGCCTTATACTTTTCATTCTGACAAAACTGTAGAAAAATATCAGGTATGTGATCATCAAGAGTCTTGCTTCTCACCAAATTCTGATCTATTGGTGGTGATATTTTGCGTATTCCTATTGCCACCTTAGAAATCCTAGTGGTGTAGTGTTTAAGTGTTACAGCTGCTAACCAAAAAGATGGCAGTTCAAATCCACCAGACATTTCTTGGAAACTCTATGGGCTACTTCTACTCTGTCTTGTAGTGTCACTATGAGTCAGAATTGACTCAGTGGCAATGGGTTTGGTTATTTTAATTGCCACATACTGCTTTGAGTTAGCAGTGTTGTCTTTACTACCAGAAGTAGAGTCATCAACATGTTTAAGACTACCTAGACTTTAAAAAGAATTTAGAAAACTCATCTGTAAAACTTTATTCCTCTAGAATCACTCTTAGTACTAAATGTTTTAAGCTGGTTTTTCTAAAGAAGAAAAAACAGTTAAGTGTATATGTGTGTGCACACATGTGTATGTATGTATATCTGTTACATATACATATTTATATTACATTTATACAGAGACATTCATCTATAGGAAATGGATCATGCATTTTTAGAGGCGAGTGTCTGCAGGTCAGATACCAGGTGTCAGACTGGAGGCTTCTCCTGACTCACACAGCTGCAGGGATTGATGAATCTAAGATTCACGGTGCAGGTGGCAGGCTGTTGGCTCACAGGTACAGCTGGTGAAGTATCCAATATCAACAGTTAAGTTGACAGTCTACTGGCCCAAGTCCCAAGGAATGGAGATTGGATTCTAATGAACCAACTGCAGAATCCAGAGCAGAACAAAAGGCAATGAGTTTTGTGAGAAATTCTACGTATGTCAAATGCAGTCCACACCTCCTAGAAAATTCTTTTTGAACTGACTGGTTGCTTACAGCAGATTTTATCATTGAGGTGATTACATCACATCTCATCATGGAGGTGTTTGCATCATTATATGGCAGTAAACTATATCATAACTGCCAAATCAATGTAAATCATGGTCCAGCCAAGTTAACACACAACCTTAACAACCACACTGCTTTTAAGTTGACATTAAAAAAAGAAAACTTAGTCTGAAGAAATTCACTTTCATTAATTCCTGGAAATATTTAGACTATTAAATTTATATGAAATTTTACTTACCTTAAAGCCAATAAGAATAAAGCCCTTGGAAGGAATACTGTAGCCTAATTTAACCAAAGATGGGGAAATATTCCATTTTTATAACCCTGTCTCCCACAGTTTTAAAGAATCCTTTGGGAAACCTGGTGGTGTAGCAGGGTAAGTGCTACATCTGCTAACCAAAAGGTCTACAGTTCAAATCCACCAGGTGCACCTTGGAAACTCTATGGCCTAGTTCTACTCTGACCTATAGGGTTGCTGTAAGTCAGACCTGATTCAGTGGCTGTGGGTAAGGTTAGAAAATTTAGCATAGTTTTCATTTTGTTGAGACCTTGTTATGTCACATTTTAAATGAAGCAATTTATATCAAAGTTTCTCAGAGTAACTAATGATAGTTCGAATTATAGATGGACACAAGTTTTTATACTGGAAATGAAATTTACAGTAATCTTATTACTGTATACAGAAAAATAACAAATAAGCAGCCAGACCTAAAAGTTTCTTTAGGTCAAAACCAAAGTCTTCCTGAAGATGGTTTTCATACTTCTCTCCTTTATTTGGTGACCTACAGCAAAATTCATCCAACTGGGTGCTGTTTTCGCTGAGCTATGGGACCATGCCAACAACAAGCTTGCCAGATCAATACCTTATGATTTTCCATTTTATGATTATCAATAGCAACAACATAATGATCACAGCAGCACAGCATAAATCAAGGCAGCACACACGTGCAAAAGTAGCCACTGCAATCCCAAGCTGTTTCAGTCCGTACAATTTTTTATAAAAATTATTAGAGGCCTCCCTCAAGTCCTATCCAAGACATCTTGAACCCACATGGGGGCAAGTATGTTTCTTTGACATAAATTGGGGCAAGTATTCAAATGAGAAACTGCCAGTGAAACTTGAAAACCAAACAGAAATTCTCCAAAATGGAATTAAGAGAGGAGATGGGAATTCATTTACCCAAATAAACGGTACAGGAGTAACTTATCAAGGAAAGGGCACCCATAACTGCTCAGATAAAAACCCAAAGTTTAACACGAAAGCCCTAACCCAAGAATTTTTTTTCTTACATTCTCCAGATACAGTGAAAGAGTAACTGAGCTCAAAATATTCATGCTTGGTACTGTGTTTGCTTGATCTCTAACCAAAGATAGAAAGCTTTAATATGCAATGATCTCAGGATCCTCAATTTTCTCTGGATCCTACTACTGACACCAAACTGTTAAAGCAATGACAATGCAACAAAATTTGGGAGGTGAAGATAATGGGGCAAAGTAGTCAACACTGCTTGTGGTCCCTCTTATGATAAATACCAGAAAAAAAAGGTGTATAAGTTATATTTGATATTTAAGAAGCCCTGAACATCAAAGACAAAGCTGAGGAGTAAGGCTGAGAAGCAAGGGGAGGGAGAAGCAGTCCGAAAATAGCATGGATTTGTCAGACCTGACCCTGAAGGCTTAGATTGGCTGGCACCCATGCGCCAAGGCAATGGCAGTGCTCAGGAAATACTTTCCATATTGGGAGAAACTGAGTGGCGGAGGACCTACTCAAGTTTCCAAGCCCAAGGAGAATCGTCTCTGAACTCGTGAAAGGTAAGTATAAATATCAGCCCTGCTGTGTAGATCAAAGAAACCCTTTCCCCACTTGGGAAGTACCACTGTCCCCTTCATCTGCCCTCTCCCTGCTCTTGCTTCAGTCATAGTCTAGCCTCAGGAAGTGCTATGGCCCCAGGGCCAAAAGTGGGAACCACTGCATGCACTGAACCATTCTCCTAGATTGGAAAAGGAACAAATTAACAAACAGGAAAAAATAAACTGGCAACTCCTCTAGCTGAGAACTCAGGGAAGCCACAGTAGCTTTGCCTATGCACAGGCATAAGAGGTCCACAGAATGTGAATGGCTTTTGTCCTGCATAGACCTCACCTGTGCCCATTTCAACAGTGTATGTCCCCATTAAGACAGTATAACAGGGTATGTACCTAAAGTCTACATTCATCTGTATCGGGTATAAGTGGGAGTAGCAGAATCATGGCATTTGATACCACCCTGTACATTAAGCAGAGCCCTAATTTATCTTCATAAGAAAACTGAGGGATGCTGTCTCCACACACTCTAGCCAGCCAGCTGTGACAAGGGTTCAAGAATAAGTGATGCCTCCTAGTCTTTACAACCAACAGCATTGGTTGCCCATAGTCCAGCTGCAAAAGCAACCCACCTATGTGCTCTAGGGAACAGGAACATGCCTTCTGTGAAGATACTCAAGGACAGCAATCAGGCCTCTGATCTTCTCAGCATGTAGCTTCCTACTGCAGTGAGATACTGTGTCTACTCCAATCAACTCTGGCCTTCTGAGACTATAGGTCAGATCCTGCACCGTACACTTGATGATCTACCACTATGACACCTGAACTGCATCAACACAAGAAGAGCAAATGTATTCCTTGCCTCACATACCTAGTACCAGCTCTAACTACATGGTGTGACAGAACCTGAGGCTTCTAAGGCACCAATAATCAAATTAGTTCACACAAGCAGCCTATTTGGGAATATTGAAACAAAACAAGAAGCTAGGGCACAGCAACCAATCATAAAATTAAGAAATATAATAACTTATTGATAGCTGAGAGAAAACAGTCAATAAGAAATCACTTAGAGGCAGACCATGATGGTTTCACCAAGCTCCCGAAACAAAGAATCAAGAAATGTTTCAGAGAAGAAAACATCTTAATATTACTAGAGGTAGAATTCAAAAGATTAATATATAGAGCTATTCAAAAGATCAGGAAGGAGATCAGGCAACATGTAGACCAATCTGAGGAACTTACAGACAAAGAAACAAGGAACTTAAGAAAACTATACAAGACTGTAGTGATAAATTTAACAGGCTGGAGGAATCTGTAGTGTGACACCTAACAGAAATCCAAAAAAATTAACAATAAAATTTTAGAGTTAGACAACATAATAGAAAGTCATAATACCAAAATTGAGGCCACAGAAATCGTAATTAGTGAGACTGAAGATAAAGCACTTAACAACTACTTATTTGATGAAAAATCAGAAACTATTATTTTTAAATGAAGAAACTCTAAGAATTATGTGGGACCCTATCAAGAGGAATAATCTATGAATTATTGGAGCACTAGAAATAGAAGAATAGTGGAAAATACATTAAAAATAAAGCTGAGGATTTGTTGGGGCAGAAACCTTCCTTGATATTGCAAAAGAAGAGAAGATATCCAAGAAATTCATCAAATCCAACATAGAGTCCAAAGGAAAGTCACTAAGAAATACTGTAATCAAAGTCATCGAAACCAAAGGTAAAGAGAAAATTTTCAGAGTTATTAGGGATAAACAAAAAGGCATCTATAAAGGAGATTTAGAATCACCAGTCTCTTACTAGTCAGAAGAAATCATACAGGCAAGAAGACAATGTGATGACACACATAAAACTCTGAAGGAAAAAAAATTTCAGCCAAGAATTATATATCCAATGAAACTATCTCTCAAATATAATGACAAAATTAGGGCATTTTCAGATAAACAGAAGTCTAGGGAATTTGCAAAAACAAAACCAATATTGCAAGAAATACTAAAGAGAGTCTGCCATTTAGAAAACCAATAGCATCAGGTAACAAACCAAGACTAGAACACAGAACAGTCAGATG
Organism: Heterohyrax brucei; assembly: GCA_028571685.1. Classification (NCBI taxonomy): domain Eukaryota; kingdom Metazoa; phylum Chordata; class Mammalia; order Hyracoidea; family Procaviidae; genus Heterohyrax; species Heterohyrax brucei. The sequence goes on along the minus strand of CM053146.1, from coordinate 5,708,460 downwards.
TCAACTCAGATACGAAAACAAAACAATAACAACAAAAACAATCAAAGCTAAAGCACTAAAAACAGACATAAATATGTAAAAGATGACAATATTAGAAGAAACAAGTGGGACAATAATGCAGTCATATATCTTACATACAGAGAGGAAGTCAAGACAATATCCAGAAACGAAAGATTGAAGTAAACTTAGAAAAACACACATAACTATTAACGTAACCACCAAGGAGTCTACTGATCCTATACATTAAAATTTTAAAAATAAATAAACAAGAAAACACAGTGTCAGCAAATACAAAATCAACAATAATGAAAACGTATAAAGAAATGCATAGTACACACAATAGATAATACATAATACAAACAATGCATAACACACATAACGCATAATACATAATACAAATACACAAAAAAGGAATAAGAAAAAAACCACTGAACTGATTGAAAATTAAGTGGAACAATAAGTCAACAACATATTAAAAACATCAAAATGACATCACTAAACACCTATCAATAATTATGCTGAATGTAAATGTACTAAACGCACCAATAAAGAGACAGAGGGGGCATAATGATTAAAAAAACATAATCCATATACATGCTGTCTACAAGAGACACAGCTTAGACTTAAACACAAAGGATAGAAAACTAAACCACACAAGATGGAAAAATACATATAAATATATCAAGCAAATAACACTCAAAAAAGAGCATGAGTGACAATGTTAGAGTCTGACTAAAAGACTTTAAAGTAAAATATATTTCAAAGTATGAGGATGGACACCATGTAACAATTAAAGGGTCAATAAAGCAGGAGGTCAGATCTATAATATATGTTTATTCATCCAATGTCAGGGCTTTAAAATACACACTGCAACCAGAACAGTATTGGAAAGAGAAGTAGACAGCTTCATTGTGCTTGTAGGAGACTTCATCACATCACTTACAGAGAAGAACAGAACATCCAGAAAGGAGCTTAGTAAAGACACGGAAGATCTTAAATGTCACAATCAGCCAACTTGACCTCATAGACACATAAAGAACACTCTACCCAACATCCGCCCAGTGTATGTTCTTTTCCAAAGCACATGAACATTTCCCAAAATAGACCACTTGTTAGCCACAAAATAAGCCTTAATAAAATCAAAACCAGAAATATTTTAAAGCATCTTTTCTAACATAAAGTCATAAAGGTAGACATCAATAACAGAAAAAGAAAGCAAAATCATCATTACAAAAACAATCAAAGTAATCTATCACGTATAAAAAACAAAATACAAGAACCACAGAACCTTATTAATATATGAAGAAAGATCATTTGACTAAGTCCAACAGCCATTCTTGAAGAAAATCCTGAGAAAAACAGGAATAGAAAGGGACTTCTTCCACATAATTAAGATGATTTATATAAAGCCCACAGCCAATATCATCCTAAATGGAGAAAGTCTGAAAGCATTCCCTTTGAGAACATGAACCAGAGAAGGATGACTTTATCACCAGTCTTAATTCAACACTGTTCCAGAGGCCCTAGCCAAAGTAATTAGACAAGTAAAAGAAATAAAGGACATCAAAATTCATAAGAGAAGAGCAAGTATCCCTATTTGCAGATGACACGATTTTATACACAGAAATCCCGAAGAATACACAAGAAAAATACTGGAACTAATAGAAGAGTTCAGCAAACTATCAGAATATAATATAAACATACAAAAATCAGTTGGATTCATCTATATTAACAAAGCAGAAGAAATCTCCAAATCAATATGATTTACAATGGCTTTCAAGAAGATAAAATATTTAGGAATATATCTATCAAGAAACATTAAAAAAAAAAAAACCCATACAGAGAAAACCACAAGACACTACTGCAAGAAGCCAAAAGAGACCTGCATAAGTGGAAAATTATACCTTGCTAATGAACAGAAAAACTCAACATGGTGAAAATGTCACTTCTACTCAGAGTGATCTACAGATCCACTGCAATCCCAATGCAAATACCAGTGGCACTTTTTAATGAGATGGAGAAACAAATCACCACCTTCATACTGAAAGGAAAAAGGATCTAGAAAACTAAAGAAAAATAAAGTGACTCAGTAATACTTGATTTTAGAAATTATTACATGTTCTCAAACTATTCATGTTCTTCAAAACAGCCTGATACTGGTGCAGCAACAGATGCACAGACCGATGGAACAGAATTGAGAATCCAGACATAAAATCATCTACCTATAAACAGCTGATATTTGACATAGGCCCAAAGTCAATTACGTGGGTACAAATAGTCTCTTTAACACACGGTGCTGGCATAACTGGCTATTCATCTGCAATAAACAAAATAAGAGCCATGCCTCACACCATGGAAAAATCTAACTCAGAATGGATTGAAGATCTAAATATAAAGTATGAAGAAATAATGTTCATGAGAGAAAAATAATTAAATGCTGGGAGCTCTGACACAAAGCAAAAACAGAATACAGAACTAACAATATGGAATCAACAGAAAACAAACTAGGTAACTGGGAGCTCCTAAAAATCAAAAACCTGTGCTCCCCCCCAAAATAAAAACATGACCTAATAATTGGGAAGAAAATTTTGGCTACCATGAATCTGATTATAGTTTATTCTCTAAAACCTACAAGGTACTGTAAAATTTCAACAACAATAAAACAAATAATGGAATCAAAAACAGGTGAAATATGTGAAGACGTTTTTCACTAAATAAGACATTCAAACGGAAAACAGATACATGAGAAAATGCTCATGATTATTTGCTTATAGAGAAATTAAAGTCAAAACTACAATGAGATAGAATCTCATATTAACAAGGCTAGCATTAATTGAAAAATCACAAAATAATGATTGTGGAAGAGGCTGTGGAGAGACTAGAATGGATACACACTGCTGGTGAGAATGTTAACTGACAGAACCACTTTAGAAACTGATTTGGTCCCACGAAATCTAGAAATCTCCCTCCTTGGAAGGTATTCTAGAAAAATAAAAGCAAGCACAAGAATAGCTATATATTCGCTCACATTGATTTCAGCACTGTTCACAGTAGCAAAAGAACAGCAACAGCCTTGCTACCCATCAGAAGCCAAATGCTGAAACAAAGTAGAGCATATTCAAACAATGAAATGCAACACAATAATAAAGTACAATGATAAATTCTGGACACATCTCATAAAAGTGATGAATTAGGATGGCATTTTGCTAAATGAAATAGCCAATCACAAAAGGACAAATATTGTATGATACCACTATTACTAGAACTCAAGAAAAGGTTTAAACGCCAAAGAAAACATTCTTTGATGTTTATGAGGGTGGGGGAGCAGAAGGAAGGGAATTCACTGACTAGATAGCAGATGAGAATTATTTTAAACGAAGGGAAGGACAACATATGATACAAGAGAAGCCACCACAATTGATCTAAACCCAGAGCAGTTTCCTGAATACAACCAAACCCTTCAAGAGAAATCTGAGGACTGTCATTTCGGGGAACATCTAGGTCAATTGGCATAGCAAAATTTATCAAGAAAATGCTCTGGCAAAAGGACAAATATTGTATGAGACCTCTACGATAAGATCTCAAAAACAGACTTGTGTATAGAAGAAAAGACTCTTTGACAGCTGCAAGGGAGGGGAGGGAGGGGGAGGGCTTAGATTAGATAGTTGCTAGAAATCTGGTTGGGAGAAATCGGTGACAGCACACATTAGAAACAAGAACAACATTAAGTGGACTTCAGCATAACTTGAGTACTCCTTCCATCTTAACCCAATATTGCAAGGATAGAGTAGCTGGGGCAGGGGGCAGGGGACCATGCTTTTAGGCAAAATCGAGGCCAATTGGCACAACTAGCATTTTGCTAAGAGGGCTCTCTGCACCCACATTGGTGAGTGGCGTCTGGGGTCTTAAAAGCTACCAAGCTGCCATCCGGGGACACAGCAAATGGTCCCAACTCAGCCGGAACGGATGCTCACTGAGGACCAAAACGACGGGGTAAAGACAACCTAGAAGATAGAGAGTGGGTGAGTGGGTGCCTACATCGACTTGGGACCAGAAGAACCAGATGGTGCCCGGCCACCACCAGTGATAGCCGTGATGGAGCTCACTAGGTTGAGTCTCACTGGCAACACAAGAATAAAAAGGGGTGCATCCTGAGATCTCCACTAAAAGATCTCAATTGATGGTCCAGCGGTTTCGGGGTTCCCCTGAGAGCATGGCCCCTGGCCCTGATGCTGCCCTTGCCCATAAATCATAAAGAATGTCCACTCTCTGGACACGAGTGGATTGGACTTGGCAATGCAGAGTGACTGTATATTGGATGCGCTTTATGGTTCTATACATCTATAGGATATCATCCTGCTGATCTCTGGCTGGAGGAAGGAGAGTGGGTGGAGAGAATGGCAAAGAAGGCTGTTGGGAGGATGAGACATGTATGGAGCAGAGAGGAATAATGTGCTGTCACTGCACAGGGAGAGTAGTGGAAGCTGCATATAGGTGGGTGCGGAGGTCCACCATCAACCTTGTAGACAAAGTCACGAGCCCCTGTAAATGACGGGCTGAAGCATCTCACCTGTGACCTGTTTTCTAGCCTACTGCCCTTGATATTAATTGGCTTCCTAATTAAATTTTCTTCAAAAAGATACCCCCTCCTCTCCTGGCGCGGGGATCAGGGGAGATGCCTTCTGAGAGGGGCCCTTTACTACCCCCTTGGTTTATAAAATAATATTGGGAAAACCTGTACAGGAATTTCTGGGGAAAAGAGCTCAGAGGAATGATTTCTAACACAGCCAGCTTGAGAGCAGCAAGCCCAGCCCAACCCCTGCTGACTTCTCCAAGCTGCTCACCCCTGCCCTCACAGGAGATAAGCAAGCTTGCAGGAAGGCCCAGAAGGGCTTTCCAGAGATAACTCCCCTTACTCTCTTTCTCAGCTCTTAGATAGCAAACATCTTACTTCAGGAAAATAACTAGATTCCCAAGTTTATTACATTTGGTATCGGCAAACAGACAAATACTAAAGAATTGCCTTTCTGAGAGTAGTTTAAGAGAAACTTAAAATAAGGGACGGTGAACACCCATTGTCCTTACAGGAAGAGATAAGGAAGAGCAGAGAAGGAACAAATAGAGACTGTATAACTTTTAAGATGGGTTTGTCCTCTCTTCCTGCTTAGGTAAAGTTAATAGAAGTCTACGATTAGTTTTGCTCCAGCTGTTAATTATAAATCACAAATATGCCTGTCTCAGACCATTCTTTAGAGGACCCTAATGGTTAACATAAAAAGGAGTAACAAAGTGTTTGCTTTTTACTAACTAACAGAGAAGACCCTAATAGTCAACAAAAGAAGAAGATCATTGTCTCTAACCATTGTTTAAAAGATCTTAATGGCTAACATGAAAAGAGACACTAGTCTCGGGCCATTATTTAGAAAACTCCAGTGATTGACATGAAGAGACCACGAGGTACCTGCTTCTTGCCTAGCCAGTCACCAACGTGGTCAAAGTACTACTGCCTTACCAACTATAAAAAGATAACAATAAACTAAGACGACTCTTCTCTATTGCTCTCTGGGTCGGGCTGCCTTAAACCAGTAAAGTTTTTCCTGTCTCCTTGATTCATTTCCCGCCACGCCTCTCTCTCCCTCCGTGCAGGACCCTACAAAGTGTTGGGACGGGCTCCCGACAGGTGGGCATGTAAATTTATACGGGAATGTACATTTTCACTCAGTTATATTAAATGAAAAAAAAAAAAAAAAAGAAAAGAAAATGTTCTACATCCCACTTTGGTGAGTGGAATCTAATGTCTTAAAAACTAGCAGTCGTCTATCTAACATGCATCAGTTGGTCCTGACCTACCTGGAACAAAGGAGAATGAAGTACAACAAAGACACTAGGAAAACATAAACCCAAGAGACAAAAAGAGCCACATAAACCAGATCCTCCATCAGCCTAAGACCAGAAGAATTAGATGGTGCTCAACTGCTACCAATGACCACCCCTGACAGGGAACATGACAAACAGTCTCTGACAGAGCAAGAGGACAGTATGCTGTAAAATTTAAATTTTAGTAAAAGACCTGACTTAACAATCTGACAGACTGGAAGCTCCCTGGAAAACATGGTCCCTGGACTCTCTGTTAGTCCCAAACTGAAACCATTCCTTAAGACAATCCTTCTGACAAAGTTTAGACTTAACTGTAAGATACAATAAAATGACACTGTTTGAAGAGTGTGCTTCTTGGCTTAAGTAGATACATGAGACTAAATGGCAGGCCCTGTCTGGAGGCCAGATGGGATGGCAAGAAAGGGTAGCAGCTGGTTGACAGTAAAATGGAAATCCCAAGTGGAAAGGGGGAGTGTGCTGTCGTGTTATAGGCACACCAACTGGGGTCACATATAGGAACAGCCAATTAAGTTTCTGAACTAGTCATAGAAAAAGTGCTACATACCTCATTACTGAGTATCATTATGGGCACCTTCAAAGTACTACCCTTGGGAAGCTATGCACTGATGCCGGCACCTAGTCCAACCTTCAAAGCAATTTTGGAACTCTTTGTCTGGAATGGTCATCAGAGCTGATGTCGTATTACTCATGGTGTCCTGAACGTCATAAAAACATCTTTCTTTCATTATTTAGTTTTTCTTAGGCTAAAGAAAAAATTCAATGGAGGCCAGATAAGGTGAGTAGGGAGGATGTTCCAATACACTTATTTGTTTACTGGCTACGTCCATTCCAGAAAGAGTTTCAAAATTGCTTTGAAGGGTGGACTGGGTGCTTGCGTTGGTGTGTAGCTTTACATGGGAAGTACTTCAAAGGTGAGTGTAGTGATATTTAGCAATGATATATGCAGCACTTGAACAATTAAATGCATGGACTTAGTTGTCAGACCTCATAACAATGTGTGTATAAATTTTTGTGTGAGAAACTAACTTGAGCTGTAAATTTTCACCTAAAGCACAATAACAAAAATTAAAACAACAAAATTTGAACATAAGGTCCTTTCTCACCGGTTATTCTATATTTGTAGATCATTTTGATTCCATAAAAAGTAAATAGATCAAAGTATGCTAGGTACAATGAAGCTTATGAAGAGAAGAGGAAGAAATAAATGATCAAGGATTGGCTAATCTTACCATAATTGACTGAGCCCCGCTGTCCTGCTTTTACTAAAGTCTATTGATATGTGGCCACAACCTTGCCCTCTGGCCCCCATCCAATCATATCTCTTGAAATTAAAATTTAATGAACCTGACTTTGAACAACAAAGAAGGGTTTGGTAACCTTGGGTGAAAGAAAAGCAGCTGGTGATATTAATTTTGTCATGAATATTTTTAACCATTAATGTTTGGTTTTACAGAGAAAACTTTAAAATCAAAGTATGATGTCTATTATTAATTTCTTCCATTGACAGTGCAGATGAATCCTGAAAGTAATACTTGTAAGACCTTCCTATCATCGTCAACACAACTGTCATTACCTCCCCCCACCCTGACTTACAAACACAGAGTCTTAATTTAGGAAATAATTATTAACAAAACAAAACTAGGAGTCCCTGAATGGTACAACTGGTGAGACACTTAACTACCGTTTGAAATGTTAGTGATTTGAACATAACCAGAGTTGCCTCAGCAGACAGAACTGACTGCTCCTGAAAGAGCATAGCCTTGAAATCCCTATGGAGCAGTTCCACTACACAAACATGGGGTATTCCCGAGTCACCATCAACTCAAGGACAGCCAACAACATTATTCTACATAAAAAAACATCTAATAATGCTTATGCGGCAATTATTACATGCTAGTTGGAACCCTGGTGGCACAGAGGTTAAGAGCTTAGCCACCAACTAAAATCTCATTAGTTCAAATGCATCAGCTGTTCTTTGGGAATCCTGCTGGACAGTTCCATTCTGTACTGTAGTGTGGCTGTAAGTCAGAATTGCCTGAAGAACAAGTTTTCTTTTATCAGTCGCTTTTCTAAGGGATGATTTATTTAATTCTCTCTAACTTCGCATAAGGTACCCATTTCCATTTCAATGATAAGGAAGCTGACACCCTGTGAGCTTAAGCAATTTTCCTAGCTCTGATAGAAAGTGTTTGGTCTAGATTCAAACTAAGGGAATCTGATATGAGAGTCTACTGTCAAAACTTCTCATAACTGCCTCTGATGTGATTATTCAAAGCATGTGATTCATTCATTTATTGAAAAACGTATAGGGAGTATCCACTTGGGCTGGGGTTGAAGATAAATTAGAGACCTCTTAAGTTGGATCTGACTTGACGGCACTTGGCTCTGGCTTTTGTATTTAAGGTATTCATAGCTCAATGAGTAAAAAATACATCAATGGTTGCTAAATTATAATAAAGAATTCAATGGATCACAAAAGGCGACAGAGTTACAATGATGGCTAACTCTACAACTACAGCATGACAAATTGTATGAGAGGACAAAAAGACACTGTCTTCCTGAGAGTTACCAAGGTGGAATGGAAGAAACATTAGATTTGTTGTAGTAGAATCATGTGACATATGAAACTGACATTTTTTCCAGCAAAACTTATGAATATTGACAATGTCATTTGTTTTATCCTAACACTCATACAGGTGGACTGTAAATTTTGTTCCATTATTTATTAGCAAAGTCTGTATCTCTTTAAGCTTCAATTTTATTATATGGAAAAGAAAAGAACAATAATATCATTACTTTCACCTTAAGCTTCATATTTCATTGGACTAGGAAAAACTGAGAAAAAGAGTGTTTAAATGAAAGATCCACATGGTGGCAAAAGCGAGTAGTATGACAGAAGATTAGACAGGGCATAATTCCACATGAACTTATTAGGGAATGAATTGAAAATAATTAATTTAGTTGAAGAGGACCATAAGAAACAGTGTCTTATTTACTTCACACCTAACATTTATTTCCTTTTAAATAATAAGTTAGCATTTATTGCTAATAATAGGTTTTCAGGGAGGGATTTATATTTTACACACTGACCAGGAAAGTTAGAATCTTAAAAATAGGACAAGTATTTCAAACAGAAAATTAGTGGTGAGATTTTCTTACAGAAAGTACTTGAAAATATATTATTTTAGCAAATATGAGGAAAAGCTGAAGTCTAGTGGTGCTTACAGGGTAGGAAGGAGAGCTGGAGGTGAAGAGAGGAAATAATTATTCAAGAACCATCAAGTATCTGTTAACATTGATGATGTTTGCGCAACGTAATTAATGTTATTAATGTCACTTATTGTACATATAAAAATGGGAAAAGAGAAAAAAGATATACATATTGTTCTATATGTTTAAGGACTGGGGCTTTTTATACATTTTGTATTATGATGACGATTAAGTGAAAGTACAAACCCAAGTCAATTTTTCATGCCCGCCTCTCTGCAACTCCTTCTGCTCTCCTCTCCCTGTGACAACACACTACTTCTTTTCATTCTTCAGGTATCCCCTTAATGAACACCTGACCCCTCATCGCCACCTTTTCCCTTCCAGAAAGAAATCAGTAGGACAGCTTCCTATAAAATGTATAAAACATACACACAACATGTGTTCACTGTGTCCCTGAGTCCAGTTCACTTTACTTAAATTGTTGACCTAAGTATTGGTTTCAGGTCTAGGGCACTAGCAAGTATAGGGGCCATGTCCCCAGGTTACCCTCCGGATCGTTGGACAATCAATTCTGGTCTTTTTAGTAGAGTTCTTGATCTCCACAACTCTTCTTCATATTATGTCAGGACTCTACATTGTGTTCCCTATCAAGGCTGTCTTGGGTGATGGCTGAGCACCAGCTGGTTCTTCTGGTCCATGCTGGTCCCAATTGTTCTGATCCCAATCATACAAGTCCTTCTGTGTCCTGGCTCATTTTTCCTTGTGTGTTTGATGTTCTAAGTTGTCATCTGTTCTAGGTAGATTGGGGCCAATTGGTGCTCCTCAAATGGGAGCTTGCTCGCTTTTAAGATCCCAGACTCCACTCACCAACATGAGGTACAGAAGACTCTCTTAGCAAAAGACTAGTTACTCCAAATGACCTTGATGTTCTCTTAAAATATAGTCCTGAGACCCTTATCTCTGCTACTCTATCTTTTGAAATGTTGGGTTGAATTTAGAAAGCCTGCCTTCTAGTGAGTGCTGTCCCACCCTTCACCTAGTTGAATTCCTGTTGATTGTCTAATCTATGAGCAATCCTCTCCCTTCCTCCATATACTTGCAACCATTAGTCTTTTCTTCTGTGCGTATCTTCTTCTGTAAGCCCTTATAGTAGTGGTCTCATACAATGCTTGTTCTTTTGCAGCTGACTGATTTTATTCAGCATAATGTCTTCTAGCTGATACCAGGTTATGAGATGCTTCCTGAAATTGTTACTGTTCTTTAACATTGCATAGTGTTCTAATGTGTATATATACTATAGTTTGTCCATTCATCTGTTGATAGGCACTCAGGGTGATTACGTCTTTTTTTTTTTTTTGGCTGTTGTGGGCTGTGCTGTTATAAACATTTGTGTACATGTATCTGTTCATGTGACAGACCTCATTTCTTAAGATGTATTCTAAACTGTGGGATTGCTGGATAATACAATATTTCTGTTTCTGGCTATTTAAGAAAGTGCCAAATCGCTTTCCAAAGAGAAGTGTGTCATTCTGCTTTCCCACCAGCAATGTAGGAGAGTTTCAGTCTGTCTCTCCACAGCCTCTCCAGCATTTGTTGTTTTGTATTTTTTGGATTATTCCCAACATTGTTAGGATGACATAATTTCACATAGCAGTTTGGGTTTGGATTTCTATAATAGCTCATGATTGTGAGTGTTTCCTCATGTGTCTTTTCAGCTGCCTAGATGCTTTCTTTGGTGAAGTATCTGTCCATTTCCTTTGCACGCTGTTTAAATGAGTCATTTTCTTTTTCTTGTCAAAATTTTGCAGTACCTTGTAGATTATGGAAATTCGATGTTGATCTGATCCTTAGTTGTCAATTTTTTTTTTCTCATTCTTCAGGCAGTCTTTTAAGTCTTGATAAAGGCTTTAGATGAGCATAACTGATTTCTATTAGATCCCATTTATCTATTTTGTTTTCTGATGTTTGTGCATTGTTGGTCCGATTTGTAGTCTAAGCTGTGTATTAGAATGTCCATTGCCTTCCCTAATCTTTCTTGCATGATCTTTACTGTTTTAGGTTTGATATTTAGGTCTTTAATCCATTATGAATTAGTTTTTGTGTAAAGTGTGAGATACGGGTCTTGTTTCAGTTTTTTTTGTAAATGGATATCCAATTTTGCCAACACCCTTTGCTAAAGAGACCATTTATACCACAGTTTATAACCTTTGGGCCTTTGTTGAGTATCATCTGTTCATAGGAGGATGGTGATAGCTCTGGATTCTCTATTCTGTTCCACTGGTCTACATATCTTTTTTCAAACCAGTACCAGGACGTTTCACTACCACGGCAGCATAAAATTTGTAAGGATGGGTAGTATGAGGCCTCCCACTGCATTCCTCTTTTTCAGTAGTATTTTAGTTTTCCAGGGTGTCTTCCCTTTCCAAACAAAGCTGGTAATTTGTTTCTCCATCTCATTAAAAAATGAGATTGGAATACATCCCGGGGTTGCATTTTATCTGTAGATTTCATTGGGTAGAATAGGCAGCTTCACAATGTTAAGACTTCCTATCCATGAACAAGGTTTCTCTGCCTATGTTAAGTCTCTTTTGGTTCTTTGCAGTAGAATCTTATAATTTTCTCTGGAAGGGTTGTTTAGTTCTCTGGTTAGATTTATTCTTAGGTATTTTATCTTACTGTTGTTGTTGCTAGGTGCCTTCGAGTTGGTTCCGACTCATAGCGACCCTATGAACAACAGAATGAAACACTGCCCAGTCTTGCACCATGTCCACAATTGTTTTTGTATTTAAGCCAATTGTTGCGGCCACTATGTCGATCCATCTCGTCGAGGGTCTTGCTCTGTTTTGCTGACCCTCCACTCTACCAAGCATATTGTCCTTCTCCAGGAACTAATCTTTCCTGACAACATGTCCAAAGTATGTAAGATTCAGTCATGCCACTTTTGTTTCCAGGGAGCACTCAGGTTGTACTTCTTCCAGAATAGATCTGTTTGTTCTTGTGGTGGTCCAGCATATATCCAACATTCTTCTCCAACCCCACAATCCAAAGGTATCATTTCTTCTTCTGTCTTCTTTGTTCATAGTCCAGCTTTCCCATGCATATGATGTGATTGAAAATACTCTGGCTTGGGTCAGGAGTGTTTTAGTCTTCAAGGTGACATCCTTACTTTTGAATATCTTATTGGGGGCTACAGAAAACAGTGTTGATTTGGTGATTTCCTGTTTGATGATCTCATTGTTGGTGTAAAGGAATCCTACTGATTTATTAATGTTTATCTTATATCCTGATACTTTGCTGAACTCTTCTATTACTTCTGGTAGTTTATTTACAGATTCTTTAGTGTTTCTGTGTATATGATCATATCATCTGCAAATAGGGTATTTTAGTCATCTGGTAATACTCTAACAGAAATACTACAAAGTGGATAGCTTTAACAATGAAAGTTTATTCTTACACAGCTCAGTAGGCTACAAGTCTGAATTTCACTCCAGGGGGAAAGTCCTCTTCCTTGTTGGCTATGGAGGAAAGTCCCTGTATTTTATCAGTCTTTGGTCATAGAGAATCTTGGCTTAGGAACCTCAGATGTGAGGGACACACTGTACTGCTGGAGCTGTTCTCTTGATGGCATGAGGTTCCCAGCTCTTTGCTTGCTTCCCTCTCTTTTTATTTCCTGTAAGATGAAAGGATAAAAAGTGATGCAAGCCACATTCCATGGAAACTCCTTTAGCAAGGTGTCACTGCCTAACTGTCCGCCCGCGGAAAGAAGACAGGACACACGGATATGAGCCACCTTGCAAGTTGCTTGCTTTATTCTTCTTCCTTCTTCTTCCTCACACACCCGGTCCCCACACGCTTTTATCTCCAAGGTTCGTCCAATCATCATAGGCCACGTTTTCTAAAAGCGGGGCTCTCAATAGGCTGACCAGCAGCCACTACTCACAAGCATGCGCTATGAAAGCCCTAAGTCTGGTAAACAAGGGTGTGGTCGGGGTGAGGTCCTGGCCCGCGGCGCCATTTTGGACCGTTGCATGCCGCTCACCACATCTCCCCCTTTTTTGTTTACATAGAACGCTGAGAAGGTGCCTGTCTTAGGTCATCTTCGGCTAGGATGCTCCTTACCCGTCTTTGGGACACCTCACAGCTTGGTGAGGTCCCTGTCTTAGGTTGGTAGCACCCCCAGAAGAAGTTGCCCGTCTTTGACTACCCTTCTATCATGCTGAGCCAGACATTTGCCAAGGGCTGTTCGTTAGGAGTAGCTGCGATAGCTTGCACAAGCAAGGCTCGCTCCCGCTGCCTCTGGTGGGAGGCATGTCGGACTGCTGCAAACAAGTAAATGCAAAGGCAGAAAAGGAGGAGGGTCAATGGTCCGGTGCCCATCAGACCCTTAAGGTAAGAATGGATCGAGGAAAATAACTGCAGGAGAGTTCTAGCAGAAACTGGGTCTACTCGCGTCTCGTTGATCCCGGTGATTTCTAGCCGCAGGTCTTCAAGAGTGTTTTCAACATCCTTGCTCCAGTTTGACCGAGACAACATTCTAGAGAGGTTAGCAGCATGAGAAAAGTTATTGAATTGGACTGAGGTGACACACAGACCAGTGAATCGCCACTCACATCCCAGCTGGGCTATCCGGTAAAGTATATCAACTTGCTGTTGGACCAGGTCAATGCGCTGATTAAGCATTGTGATCCCTGCCCTGAGCTGGCGATCAAGGTCAAACTGAGTCTGCAAGGCTTGGGCTGTTGATGCTGACAGCTGATTAACCGTGGTGGCCGTGCCAATCGTCTGTGTTAAGGCAACTGCCACGGCTGCGGCAGCAGCCACAGACGCAGCTACCGCAGCCATGACTGCAGCCGTAATGCTGAAATCTCTCCTTCGGCGAGCCTGCAGATGGCTGGCACCCGGGGCCTTCACGGGCCAGGGCACATGGCGTGGCAAACGCAGTACCACAGCAAGGGGAAAGGCAGAAGCATTCCAGCACTGAGTATAATAACAGGTGTTATTGTCACAAGGAAGCGAGGAATTCTCTCGAGAACCATTAAAAACCAAAAAGAGAAAAGGAGGGGTTGTCAGAGGTGGTATTAGCTGACGAGATCTCAAAACAGAGTAGCCCTAATAGGGTGATTGAGAGATTGGTGAGGTTTCCCTCCTGCAGAGGGGCCAGGTCTGATTCATAAGGTACTGTGGGGAGCCCCAAAGACTCATTGGTGGTAAAGAACCTAGGGAACACTGAAGCAGAATGGTGTACTGGGAGAGGAAGAGGGAGCACATCAAGAAACCCCCATCTGTAATCAGATACTCCCTGAATCATCTGCAGAAGAGAGAGCGTCAACAGGCTCAACAGGATCCACCGCCACATTGTCCCTTGATTGTGTCGGGCGCGTCAGCCACTCCGGGATCCACAGAGAATTGTCAGCGTCCTGCAGAAAAACACAAACAGCTCCTCTGGACCAGACAAGGACCGGGTCTGGTCCCCTCCAGCGTCCGGAATATATGTCTTTCCAGAGCACTTGAACACGAGGCGCACCAGCGGGTCCCATATGCCGGTCTGCGGCTGTGCGCCCCATGAAATCCAATAGTAAAAAATTGAGAGTGAATAGAGCGAGAGAGAGACGGTCACGGGGAGAACGACCCAGGCCAACTCCCCCTTTTTGTTTTGTTAGCATAGTTTTAAGCGTGAGGTGGGCTCGTTCCACAATATCTTGGCCTTGTGGGTTCGCGCCGCCGGAGGGCAGCCTCTGCGAGGGCCTCCTCTACCTTCCCCAAGGCCTGTAGCCCCTCAGGGGTAAGTTGTCTAGGGGATGTCAGTTGGGTATCACCTTGCAAGATGTCATATAGGGGACGAAGGACGTGGTTGGGCAGGCCCAAATAGGGGCGTATCCATTGTATATCCCCTAATAGCTTTTGAAAGTCGTTTAGAGTTTTTAATCCGTCCCTTCGTAGGGTAATTTTCTGTGGTTTAATTTGTTCAGGGAATATGTGTGAACCCAAATACTCAAGGATGCCCTCCATCTGCACTTTCTCAGGTGCAATATGCAGTCCATGGGTTTTCAAATTGGTTACCAATGTAAAATAGGCCTTTTGTACTTCAGCATGCGTTGGTGCTGCCAAGAGAATATCATCCATGTAATGGATACAATGTATGAAAGGATAAATATCCCTGACGGGAGCAATGGCCTTATCTACAAAGATCTGGCACATAGTTGGACTATTAGCCATGCCTTGTGGAAGAACCACCCACTCATAATGTTTGTCAGGGGCAGCATGATTAATAGATGGTAAAGTGAAGGCAAATCGGAAGTATCTTCCGGATGTAGTGGGATGGAGAAAAAACAGTCTTTAATGTCAAGTACTATGATAGGCCAGTGCTGTGGTAAGGCAGAGAGCACTGGCAGGCCTCTCTGCACAGGCCCCATGACTTCCATAGTAGAGTTAATTTCTCTAAGGTCATGCAATAGCCTCCATTTTCCTGACCTTTTCTGTATGACAAAGATAGGTGTATTCCAAGGGGAATTTGACTCCTTTAGATGGCCCAGGGCTAACTGCTCTTCAATGAGCCTCGTGGCAGAAACTCCTGCCTGATCTTTCGGTCCCTGTTTTAAGCTGTTTTTTTATTCAGGTTATAAGGTTGGGGTGTATCCTGATGCCCGTCCGGCGGTTTATTGGGTGGCTCCAGTGCCGAGGGCTTCAGAGATGTCAAACGGAGACGCCCAAAATGGCTTGCCGTTTCTCCCACATTCTCCTCTGTACTCTCCTCCCCCTCTGACTCACTCACTCCTGGTTCTACATTTTGTTCCCCGCAGACACTGCTCTTTTGTTCTCTGCAGACACTGCTCTTTTGTTCTCTGCAGACACTGCTCTTTTGTTCTCTGCAGACACTGCTCTGCTGGGAGTGTTCCTCCTTAACTTGCTCTAAAACTAATTGTCCCTTCTGCAAACATCTTTGGAATACACCAGACTCGTCCTCCAAACAGGTCAAAACAAGTATCCATATGCCCATTACTCCCGGGGGCAATGTGCCGCTGGTATCAGCCGCTGTGAGGTCTTTCCCCAGTTTAAGCCATGCGGCAACAGTAAGATGACCAGACACCAAAAATCAGGGGGCCACTTCCTCCACAGCCAAGAGGAAGCGCTCCAGCGTGGCCTGCTTGATGCCAATGCCATGCTGTTTAAACAAACTCTTACAGGCATCCTGAAGGTTCCTGGTGGACGGCTGATTCCCCATGGCGAAAGTGAAACTAACCTCCCACGACAACTACCCCACTCCCGCCCGGCGATCCCCGCCCCGGGCTCTCCCCGTGCTTAGTGCACTTGGCTATGGTCTCCGATTCCCCGGAGAACTTGCGATTGCCTCTCTTACCCGAGGACTTGCGATTGCCCCTCTTACCCGGGGATTTGCCAGCGCTGTTCCTTTTGGGCTCGTTTTAAGGGCCCCAAGTTTGGGCGCCACTTGTCACTGCCTAACTGTCCGCCCGCGGAAAGAAGACAGGACACACGGATACGAGCCACCTTGCAAGTTGCTTGCTTTATTCTTCTTCCTTCTTCTTCCTCCCACACCCGGTCCCCACACGC
Source organism: Heterohyrax brucei (assembly GCA_028571685.1). Classification (NCBI taxonomy): domain Eukaryota; kingdom Metazoa; phylum Chordata; class Mammalia; order Hyracoidea; family Procaviidae; genus Heterohyrax; species Heterohyrax brucei. The sequence continues at coordinate 5,691,783 of CM053146.1, read as the reverse complement.
TTTTATCTCCAAGGTTCGTCCAATCATCACAGGCCACGTCTTTTAAAAGCGGGGCTCTCAATAGGCTGACCAGCAGCCACTACTCACAAGCATGCGCTATGAAAGCCCTAAGTCTGGTCAGGGTGAGGTCCTGGCCCGCGGCGCCATTTTGGACCGTTGCGTCCCACTCACCACAGCAAGGGTGTTGCAATCCCACCCTAATTGGCTTTTAACATAATCATCTCATTAGCCATAAGCAGAGATTAGGATTTACAGCATAAGAAAATCACAAAACATTGGAAATGATGGCCCAGACAAAAGGCTACAGACATTTTGGAAAGGACACAGTTCAATCCAGAACATAGGGATACGTTTACTTCTTTACTGTTGTGGATGCTGTCTATTTCTTTGTCTTTTCTGATTGCTCTGGCCAGAACCTCTAGCACGATGTAAATAGAAGCTGTGACAGTGGGCATCCCTGTCTGGTTCTTTTACGCAGGAGGAATTCTTTCAGTCTGTCTCCATTCAGGATGATGTTGGCAGTTGGCGTTGAATAGATGCCCCTATGGCATTGAGGAATTTCCCTTCTACTATTTTGCTGAGATTTTTTAACATGAATGAGTGTTGGACTTTGTCAAATGCCTTTTCTTCATCAACTTATAAAACCAACTGATTGTTATCCTTTGTGTTACTTATGTGATCGATCACATTAATTGTTTTTCTTATGTTGAACCTACCCTGTGTATCTGGTATGAATCCTGCTTAGTCATGGTGAGTTTTTTTTTTTTTTTTTTTTTGATATGATGCTGTATTCTATTGGCTAGGATTTTGTTGATTGCGTCTAGGTTCATGACTGATATCGAGCTCTGATTTTCTTTTTTTTGTGAGATTTGCCCCTGCCTTTGGTATCAGAGTTATGCTGCTTCATAGAATGAATTTGGGAAAGTTCTATCTTCTTTGTTGTGAAATAGCTTCAGTAGTATTGACTCCTCTCTGAAAGTTTGATAGAATTCTTCAGTGAAGCCATCTGGGTTAGGAGGACTACTCTTTCATCTTGTTCTTTTGTGATGGGATTATTGAGTTGTTGTATTTTGTGATAATTTTGGTAGGTGAAGTGAAACTCAAAATTTGTCTATTTCCAATAGGTCTTCAAAGCTGTTAGAGTACAATTTTTCTTAGCATTCTGTTATGGTACTTTTAATTTCAGTTAAGCCTGTTTTTTGATATCTCCCATCTCATTTCTTATTCAGGTTGTTTCCTCTCTTGTTTTTCTCCTGTAAGTATAGCCAATTCCTTATCAATTTTTTTGATCTTTTCAAAAAAACAGCTTTTGAGTTTGTTAATTCTTTCCGTTGTCTTTCTATTCTCTAATTTGTTTAGTTCTGCTCTAGTTTTTGTTATCTATTTTCTTCTGGTGCCTAAGGGGTTCTTTTATTGCTCTCTTTCTACCTGTTTACATTGTACAGTTAGTTATTTGATTAGGGCCCTTTCTTCATTTCAGATACATGCATTTATAAAGATAAATGGACCTGTGAGCATTGCTTTTGCTTTATTCCATAGATTCTGGTAGGTTGTGTTTTCATTCTCATTTGATTCCGTGAATTTATTGCATCCTTGATTTCTTGTATAACCTATGAATTTTTGAAGAATGTCCTGTTCAGTCTCCATAACGGGCATCTACCCACGTGTTTTTGCTATTAACTTCAACTTTTAAGGTTTTATTTATTTTGTGTTCTATGGAAATTCTTTTCAGTGGTTTGGATTTTGTTGAGACTTGCTTTATGGCCTAACACGTGGTCTCTTCTGGAGAATGTTCCATGTGCATTGGAAAAGAAAGTGTACTTATCTGTTGCTCAGTAAAAAGTTCTTTGTATGTCGATGAGGTTGAATTGGTTGATTGTCACAGTAAGATCTTCTGTATCTGTATTGAACTATTACCTGGATGATCTGTCCATTACTGAAATAAGAGTGTTAAAGTCTCCAACCATTATTATGGAGTGGTCTATCTCAGTTTTCAATGTTATCAGTGTTTGTTCAATGTATTTGTGTGCTCTATTTGGGTGCATAAACATTTAGTATTGTTATAGCCTCCTTATGCATTGAACCATTAAATAGTATCTAAACGCCCTTGTTTTACTTTAATATCTATTTTATGTGAGATTAACATTGCCACTCCTGCTCTTCTTTGCATGTTGTTAGCTTGGTATATAGTTTTCCATCCTTTGATTTTTCAGTTTGTTCGTATCTTTGAATATAAACTGTGGTTCCTGTAAGCAGCATATAGACAGATCATGGTTTTTGACCCAAGCTGTTTCTGTCTCTTTATTGAATTATTCACTTCATCTGCAGTCAGTGTAATTATTGATAGATATATGTTTAGTCCTGCCATTTTGTTGCCTGTATTCTTGTGTTGTTGTCATTTTCTCTGTTCCAGTTAATAGTCTGTTCTGGGTTGCTTTTTTTTATTTTTATTTTTTCATCCATTTCAGTGTTGGCTTGTGTCTGTTGACAGTTCTGTATTGTGTTTCTTCTTTTTATATGCAGTATTGTTATCTTGCTTTGCAGCTGCCCCCTGATGTTCTAAGTTTTAACCAGTATTTGACTTTTGTTTATCTCCTTAGTTTTCTCTCCATCTAGAAGGTCTATGAATACTGTAATATGCCCCTCTTTATAGTTTAATGTCATCACAGTTTGCATGATGAGCTTCCTGTTTCCCTAATTTTAATATTTTAGCTTTGATTGAGCTTTGTGACTTCCCTAAGTAGGTCTCTGGATGCTGTGTTCTGCTTTGCATCCTTGAGTATATATTTGGTGTATTAGTTTTCTAATCAAAGAATTTCCTTCAGTATTGCTTGTAATTTTGGTTTGGCTTCTGGAAAGTCTCTAAGCGTCTGTTGTCTGAGAACATCCTAATTTCACTATATGTTTGTGGGGATAAATTGATCTCTGGGCACTGCTTTTGCTGTATCCCATAGGTTCTGGTAGAATTTGTTTTTGTTCTCATTCGATTCCATAAATTTCTTTATTTCATCCTTGATTTCTTCTATAACCCATGACTTTTTGAGGAAGGTGTTTTCCAGTTTCCATGAGTTTCAATTTCTACCTGTGTTTTCTCTGCTATTGATTTTGACTTGTATGGCTTGACAATCTGAGAAGATGCTTTGCAATAATTCAATGGTTTGGATTTTGTTGAGATTTGCTTTATGTCTTGACACATGGTCTATTTTGGAAAGTGTTCCATGCACATTGGAGAAGAAGGTGCACTTGTTTGTTGATGGATAAAAAGTTCTGTATATGTCGATGAGTTCTAGTTGATTAATTGTCACAATAAGGTCTTCTGGGTCTTAGCTTTTTTCCGATTATCTGTCCATTACTGAAAATGGAGTGTTGAAGTCTCCAACTGTTATTGTGGAGTGATCTATCACATTTTTCAATGTAGTCAGTGCTTGTTCCATGTATTTAGATGCTCTAATATTGGATTCATAAACATTTAATATTGTTAAGTCCTGCTTGTGTATTTAATCTTTCAGCAATAAATAGTGACTGTCCTTGTCCATGATGGAGGATTTTACATTAAAATCTATTTTATGTGAGACCAGTATTGCCACACCTGCTCTGTGTGTGTTGTTAGCTTGGTATGTATTATTCCATCCTTTAATTTTCAATTTGTTCATATCTTTGAGTCTAAGGTATGTTTCTTGTAAGCAACATATAGACAGATAGTGTCTTTTGATCCAAGATAACACTCATCTCTTTATTGAAGTGTCCAGTCTGTTTATGTTCAGTGTAATTATTGATAGGTATACGTTCAGTGCTGTGATTTTGATATATTTATTTTTGCGTTGGTATTTTCTGTGTGGAAAGCCTGGAGTTACAGTGGGTTAAGTGCTCCATTTGCTAACAGAAAGGTTGGCAGTTCAGATCTGCCAGGCTCTCCTTGGAAACTCTATGGAGCCATTCTACTCTGACATCTAGGGTTGCTATGAGTTGGACCCAAATTAAAGGCAGTGGGTATGGATATGTCGTTTTCTGTGTTGCTGTTGATATTCTGTACTGGGTTATTCTTTATGAGTTGACTTTTCATCTTTTTCAGTGTTGGTTTTGTGCATTACATATCTTGTTTACATATCTTGTATTATATATCTTGTTTTGATACGCTGCATTGTTATTGTGCTTTGTGGCTACCACTATGATACCCCTTAATATTCTAAGTTTAAACTCAATTTTAACTTTCACATATCTTTTTAACTTCCTCTACATCAGAAAGGACTATAACTACTGTAGTATATCTCTCATTTTAGTGTGATGGTATCATAGTTTTTGTGATATGGTCACGTGTTCCCTTCTTTTAATATTGTAGCTTTGATTGAGTTTTGTGACTTCCCTAATTGAGTAATTTTCTGGATGCTGTGTTCTGCGTTCTCTCCTTAGTTATACTCTTAATGGTTTTGTTTTTCTGAGCAAAGAGCTTGTTACAGCATTTCTTGTAGTTTTAGTTTGGCTTTTACAAAGTCTTTAAGCTTCTATTTATCTGTGAATGTCTTAGTTTCATCTTTGTATTTGAGAGACAGTTTTGCAGCACATATAATTCTTGATTACAAGTTTTTCTCATTCAAGGCTTTGAATGTGTAATCCCACTGACTCCTTGCCAACCTCATTTCTGCCAAGAAGTCAGATGAAAACCTACACAATTTCCCTCTGAATGTTAGCTTTGCTTTAAGCCTCACTGCCTTTAAGAGAATCTGCTTCTGTTTCATTTTATTAAGCTTGATTATAATATGTCTTGGTGTCTTTCTTTTGAGGTCTAGTTTTTGTGGCATTCCATACATGTCTTGGATATCTATGTTCTCTTTCATAATTTCAGGGAAGATTTCTGTCAGCAACTCAACTACAATACTCTGTGTTTTCAGCTATCTCTTCCTGCTTTGGAACTCTAACTAATCATAGATTATTCCTTTAAAAAGAGTCCCACATGTTTCTTAATTTATCTTCGTTTTTCTTATTTGTTTTCTCTGATTTCTCCTCATAAATGCTGGTGTCAGTTGCTCTGTCCTCCAGGTCATTAAGTATCACTTCTGTCTCTTCAGTTCTTCTCTTTTTGCTTTGGATTGAATTGTCTAATTCTTAATTTTGTTATTGATCTGCTGGATTTCAGATCATTGATGTTCCACGAGTTCAAATAACTTGCTTAATTTTTTGTTTTACTGTGCTACATTTTGTTTAAACTCTGGAAGGGCTCTCCATATAATGCTTTTGTACTCGACCTCTAATAGTTTCAGAAAGGCTTCTTCATCTGGGAAGTTCTTTGATTCTTTAGGGAGTTTTCTGGAGCCATAGCAGACTGTTTCTCTAAATGGTTAGCAATAGTTTGTTGCCTTCGAGGTATCTAGAGGCTATTTAGTTTCTCTTCTGTTCCCTCAACAGGAGCTGAGGCATAGTTCTGAGAAGGGCATTTGTTACCAGCTGTCTCTGTGTACTCCAGTGAGTGTCTCCAGTGTATGCTCTAGGGTGGCAGGCTCTACCTCCTTGCTGGCAAAGATGGCGCCATACTTATGTAGTCACTGGGGTGCCACAAATCAACCCTATAATGTGGGTCAATAAAGGCTGGAAGAGATGCTGCTAGGCCATTCAGCATTTATTTCTCCAGCCAAGCCAAGACCAAGCAGTCTTATTTTTAAAAGCTGGGAGCTGTTCAACAGAACTGATCCTATAATGTGAGTCAGTAAAGGCTGGAAGAGATGCTGCTGGGCCATTCAGCAGTTATTTCTCCAGGCAGTCTTATTTTTAAAAGCTTGGAGCTGTTCTGTAGTTAGCAAAATCAGTCAGGCTGTCAGGTGTGGCAGGCCCACCCTTCCAGCTGACAACAGAAGCACCTCTTCGGCCATCCCCAGATGCTATGAGGTACTTCAAAGTAGGGAGGTGTTATGGCCTTGCTGCTATCCTCAGGCAGGCCATACCTGTAAGGTAACACTGTGCTAAACACAGCCTTTCTGCAGTGAAAGAGCTTTCTGGACTGGTACACCTCCTCAGCTTGGAAACTAACCCTTGCTGAGGTCCTTGCTGAGGTCTCTTGTTGAGTGACTCCTCCTCCAAGCTGACCAAGATGGTGTCCCAGTTGAACTGTCCTTCCTGCTGTGAAACAGCAGAATCTATGGTAGAGTTCAGAAAAGAGTGTGGAGGTACAGTGGTGCTCTCAGTCAGCAGGTGGGCTCTCAAAATGTGACTACCCCATGCACTATGTCTCTGGTGTGCTATATACTGTTTACTTTAGCACTGCCGTTGAGTGTATTTGCCAGCTCATGCCCATCCCCACCTCCCAGATAACAGCAACAACAACAAAGAAGTGTTAGTACCTGCAATCTGTCCAAGCAGCGAGTCAGCAGTAGCAGGACTCAATGTGCCCCTCAGGCTGGCATGTGTCTGAGAGAGGAATTTTCCCATTTAGTGGCATATAGTCGAATCTGACAACCCTATGCTGCATTCTAGGGCTCCCTGGGTGTCCAGAGTGGTCCATTTAATCATGAATCCAGGACTTTGTTCTCAAAGGGAATTGAGGAGACATGTCCTTAGTCTGCTATCTTGAGTCTGCCCCTTCGCTATCATATTTGAGAGAAAATCTTGCAGGAATTATAATTCTTGGTTGGATTATTTTTTCCTTCAAGGCTTTGTATGTGTCATCCTGTTGACTTCTTGCTAACATGGTTTTGGCTGAAAAATCACAAGTCTGTCTAAAAGTCTTGCTTTTGGAAACCCTGGTGGCACAGTGGGTTAAGTGTTACACATGCTAATCAAAAGGTTGGCAGTTCAAATCCATCAAGTGCTTCTTGGAAACTCTATAGGGCAGTTCTACTCTGACCTTTAGGGTTGCTTTGAGTTGGACTGAACTCAATGGCACTGGAGTGGGTTTTTTGTATGTTAGTTTTAGTCTTTAAGGGTCTCTCCTTAGGTTTAGTTTGTTAGCTTTGATTATAATACATCTGGGTGCATTTCTTTTGGGGTCTACATTTTGTGGATTTAAATGAGCATCTTGAATAGCTATTCCCAGAAATCATAAAAGAAGAGAATATAGCTATTCTCTTCTTTTATGATGGCTGAGAAGTTTTCTGTCAGCAACTCCTCGGCAATCTTCTCTCTATTTTCTACTATCCCTCCCTATTCTGGAATTCCAGTTACTCATAAATTGTTCCTCTTCATAGAATCCCACATGCTTCTTAACGATTCTTCATTTTGCTTGATTCTTTTATCTGGTATCTCCTAATAAATGCTTGTGTCAGTTGCTTTAGTTTCAGCCTTGCTAATTCTACATTTCATTTCCTCCTCCCTGGTCCTTTGGCTTTCAAATGAGTTGTCTTACCTCTGTAATTTTATTATTGATCTGCAGAATTTCAGATCACTGTTGTTCTAGGAATTTATATAGCTTGTTTAATTTTTCATTTCATTCTGCTGCACTTTGTCTAATCCCCTATCTAAGATCTAAAAGGGCTCTATACATAATTTTTTTTATTCTACCACCTATAATTTCAGAAAGCCTTCTTCACTTGGGAAAGTTTCTAATTCTTTATTTTGACAGTTTTCCGGAGCCATGGTGGTCTGTTTCTTTAAATGGTTAGGTACTGATTGTTATCTTTGCATGATCAAAAATCCGTTCAGCCATTCCAGTGTTGTACCAGCAAAAGCTATGGCATAGCTCTATGAATGGAGTGGGGAGTGACACAGATGGACTTGGCTGCCAGCCTTTGGTGTGTTCTCTAGGTAGATCTTCATTAAGCACAGTTTCTCTGGTGACAGAGACATTGTCCAGCCTGGAGCTGCTGTTCAGTTTGGTGGCCAGCACCAGCTGGGCCCTCAGGGGTGGTGAACTCCACCTCCTTGCTGACAAAGATGGTGACCTATTTGTGCACACTTTTTGGAGTCATGCCAGCAGAAGCTACCCTGTAGTTTTGCCACACCCTCAGGCTCAGCAAACTCTGCCTCTGGCTGACAAAGATGGTGATCTACTTGTGGAATCTGTCTGGAGACACATCAGCAGACACTCTGGCATGAGTAAGAGAAGAGAGCTGGGAAAGCGCACTGTCACACTCACCTGCTAGCCACCACTGCATTCTCTAAGTCCACTTGTCTTAAAGACAGGTTTTCTGCTGAGAGAGGCACTGCCCAGTCAGATTCTGGTACTCAGCATGGCAGCCAGTCCAGCCAGGACCTCAGGCATGGCTGACTGGACCTCTCAGTTGATTTATTTGGCATCTTACCTGCAGAATCTTGCTTGTGCTACACCAACAGAATCTATGGCATAGCTTAGAAAAGACTGGGGGGAAGGACACTTCTTCATTTAGCTGCCAGCTGCCACTGGGTTCTCTAGATGCGACTGTCTTAAGTGTAGCCCCTTTGCTGTGAGAGATGATTTCTACTCAGGTACTGCTGTTCAGTGTGGCAGCCAGCTCCAGGCATGCTCTCAGATGCAGCAGCTCCAGTCCCAGGCTTCTGGTTAACAAAGATGGCATCCATACCTATAAGCCTCTCTGCTGCCACACCAGCAGAAGTGGGGCCCATTGTGCTGTCATCTCCTCTCCTTCCTGTTGCCCACTCTAATCTCATCTGGTCTTGGGGCTCCTAAAATATCAGCTCTGTTCCATTCAGCTGTTTCTCTAGGGCTTAGTTCTCAAAGGGAATTGAGGAGATGTATGACTAGTCTGTTGTCTTCACCTTGTCCTCTATACCATTTTTTAATTGTAAAAATAAGTTATATTATCATTGTTGTAAAATACATATAAAATATGCCACCTTTAATATTGTAAATGTGTCATAGATTGCTATTATTTGCACTCACAACGATGTGTCACTACTGACAGTATTTCTAAAGATTTTTCATCACCCTAAATAGGCATTCTGTACCTATAAGATATTTATTTCCTCAGTCCCTGGCAAATGCTAATCATTTTGTCTCTATCAGTTTGTCTATTTTAGATATTATATAAGTAGAATTACCATACAATAGATAGTTGTTCTTTTGTGTCTGACATTTCACTCAGCATTTTGTTTTCAGGGTTCATCCATGAAAGCTTTATTCCATATTACATCTACCTAATTTTTCATTGTGTATATATGTATATACATATATATATATATACACACACACACGTACATGTCACATTTTGTTTATCAATTCATGTACTTATGGATACCGGGGTTGTTTTCACCTTTTGACTACCATGAATAAAAAAACAAAACAAAACCCACTTCTGTTGAGTTGATTCTGACTCATAGGGACCCTATAGAACAGAGTAGAAATGCTCCATAAAATTTCCAAGGAGCACCTAGTGGCTTTGAACTACTGATCCTCTAGACAGCAGATTTAGCACTTAACCAGTATGCTACCAGAGTTACTACAGTAAACACTGGTGTACAAACATTTGTGTGTTTTCAGTTCTTTTGTGTATATACCAAGCAGTGGAATTGCTGGGTTAAATGGTGAATCTATGTTGAATTTTTTGAGAAACCACCAAAATACTTTCCATGGTTGCTGCACCATCTCACATCCCCACTAGCAAATAACATGAGCTCTAATTTCTCTACACCCTTGCAAACACTGTTCACTTTTGTCCCCCTGTTCTCTAATAACAGTGATACCTCACTGTGGTTTTGATTTGTGTTGCCCAAGTAACTAATGACATGGCAATTTTTTCACATGCTTGTTGACCACAAGCACATGAAGAAATTGCCACATCCTTAGTTATTTGTGTATGTCTTTTGGAGTAATTTCTGTTTAATTCCTTTGTCCATTTTCTTATTGTTTGTCTTTTTGCATTTAGTTGTAGGATTTCTGTATATATTCTGGATATTAACCTCCTACATGGTATACAGTTCCCATTTATATTCTCTTATTGTGTAGTTATTGCTTCACTTTGCTGATAAAGACTTGATGCACAGTTTTTTGGTGTTTTTTTTTTTTTTTTTTAATTTTGATGACAGCCTGTTTATCCATTTTGTCTTCTCTGCTTTGGTGCTAGCTCTAAGAACCCATTGTCAAAAGTTATGTTTCAAAGTATTACTCCTATATTTTATTCTAAAAGTTCAATGATTTTCTTGCAGTTTATTTTGAGTTTGCTCTTGTATAGGGTGTGAGGTAGGAATCCAACTTCATTCTATTGTACATTAACATCCAGTTGTTCCACCACTATTTGTTGGGGACAGTACTCTTTTCCAGTTGAATGGCCTTGTCATTTTTTTATTACATCATCTATATGTCTTTTCATCTACTAGTACACATTTTGATTTCTGTAGATTTTACAGTATGTTTTGAAATCATTAAGTGTATATTCTCCTTCCTTGTTCTTCTTTTTAAGGATTGTTTTAACTCTTTGGAGCCCCTTGCAGTTCTATGTGAATTTGTATATCTAGCTAAAAAAAGACTGCAAGAATTTTAATAGCAATTACATAGAGTCTTGTCTACCCTATTTGAAAGTGAAGTTCAAGGGACTGATGTGAGTTATACATGTAAATTTTGAAGTGGTCTAATGAATATGAGATTTGATATTGCGATTTTGTGTGAAACTACTGAAGGAAATAATGCAAAGATAAGAGAAAACTGAATATTTGTTCTCCGTGCTGTCCATATTTTGTTATGAGATGTATGTTTTTGTCATCAAAGTGCATAGTTTCTTCCTCCACAATAAAGTAGGCTTGAAATACAATGTCTCACAGAGGTTTTTGAGCTTTAACTATGGTCAACATATCATTTTAAAATTATTAAAATTTATTATTTAAAATTAGTTCAACCTTCCTGATAATGATATTTATTGCCCACTCTCATGGATGCTATAGCACTCTTGGTTCTCTTTCAAATTTGTTTTATTTGAGACCCTTTGAGATCTACTTTTGGGTCATAGAGCATCCTTACAGGTACTAAGAGAGGAGTTTTTGGACACAGTAGTCTTTTCAGTATCACTTTAGTATCTCCACTGAGCATGTCACATACTGTACTATGTATAAGATGGCTTCAAGTTCTGCCTGTGTTATGAAGATAAATAGGTACTCAGGGCTGTCTATAGAAGTAAAAGGAAAGGCTGATGTGCTAAAAAAACATTAAGTTATAAAATTAAAGAAAAAAGAATGAAAGAAAAAGAGATAAGAGGCTCTGGTAACGGATTAAACAAATTCAGCGTGTCAGCTTTGTTTAGGTTCTGGTTTGAGCAGTGTAAATTAATAAAGACAGATGCAGAGAATTACAGAAATTTGGACATTTACTTCACACCTGATTCTCTTAAAATTCTATTATTTTTTGGATATGTACTGGTCATGATTTTGCACTTGTGACTTTTAAAGTAAAAGCCTCTTAACTTCTTTAGAAATACAAGCTATTTACAGAAGAAATGATGTCTGATATTTGTTTCAAAATGTGGGGCAGACTGTGGGTAGGAATATAAACAAGAATTCTCAGATATCAACAATTTTTTGAAACTGTATAATAGATAATGAAGCTTCCTTATGCCATTTTCTTTAATTTTGCTTATGCCTGAAAGGTTAATAGTTTAAAGTACAAAGATTTCTCTGAGCTTTAAGGGACCAGGAAGGTAAACTAACAAGTGGAGAAGAGACATGTAACATAGTAGTTAATAGTGAGGCCCATGAAAACTAAAAAGTGCATGTCCTATCAAATAAGTCAAAATGAATTCTGTCTAAAACTGTGTAGCTCAATAGCATATGACAGTGGTCTGGACATACCAGTATTCCCCAAGTATTTGACATTTCAAATAAAAAAAAATCCAAATGCTCACCAAATGCTCACCAGAGTCAGAATTCAAATAAAGGTGTTACACTGAGAGTTGTGCAGAAGAATCTTAAACAGAAGCAACAACAACAAAAATAAAGGGAAGATAATCAAGATTGGAATTTGAGAAGAGTGAAATGTACACAGAAGGATGAGGAAGGACAAACTGTGAGCAATGTCAAGAACCAGCGGGGTTGGTAGAAGAGAATGAAGAGCAAGAAAGTCAGTGAAGAAGGCGAGCTGTCATTCCGGTACCTAGTTCCCAAACTGCTGGGCTTTTCTGGAGCCTGAAACCTCCTGGGCAGGCTCTGAAGGTTCATAAAGCCACCATGAAGTTTGGACAGATGGCTCTATTACTGTTTCAACCAGATGACTTCCTCCTTTAAGAATAAATGATTGATTAAATAGCGGAATGTTTGCAGCTGTGAAACTGAGTGTCATATTGTAAGTGCTGATTATCTGCATTGCTAATCAGATGTTGGAGCACCTGTAGATAAGTCCTAGGAGTTGGTAGCCAGTTAGAGAACTTTGAGGGAAATGGAGAAAATCCAGTTTGATGAGGAGCTGGTTTGGGATTCCATTTTTATGCTGATTTATTGATTATATTTGTTACTCACTAAAAGTCACTTTTCTTTTGGTGCATCAGATAGAAAAATTTCAGTCAAGACTTTGTAAGTCACTGAATACTTTCTTGACAATAACTTTTGGACAACTGGAACAAAAATTACTGCTGATACAAAGAATGACATGTAGAATCCGAGTCTTGAGGCAAGATATTTCTTTAATATAAATCTAATAACTACTGAATGAGGTTTGAAGAAAAAGAGATATTTAAAATTGGGGGGAGACTAGAAATTTCATTATTTGTTTTACCTTGAGTATACTAATTAATACAAATTCTAATACTAAAATTAAATTTTCACTTCATGCTGATGGAAAAAGAAGTCCCCATCGTTTGTCACCAATATCTCCCCCAAGCAAATAAGTATATATAAAAATAGTGCCAGTCAGATCCGACTCGACGGCACTTGGCTTGGCAGGGCATATTAAAGCATAAGACTTTTTTCTAAGGAATGAAAGTACAATGAGAAAAGACATTTCTGCAGAGAGAATTCTCACAGTGACTGATACTAAATACAGACAGAAATGTTTCAGAAAGAAAATGTATGAAGGAAAGCAAGCCTGTAGTCAACATATCCATAAGGTAATATTTGGATTCTTCCTCATTTTTCTTGGAAAGTATGCTGTGAAATCTATGAATGCATATTGGTAGATCATGAAAAACAGGTTTAAGTCACAAGCTAAATCCTGGTGAAATCATCTTTGTCCCTTTTTCACCTACTGGAGTTTTGGATGCAAGTCTGCATTAAATGGACTGCACATATTTAGAGGAGGTGAGGAGAGAGGATAGATGATGGAGAAATGCTGGCAACAGAATATGAAGCATTATGCAGCTGTTTACTGAGAGTTACTCCAGCATCTCAGGGAGAAATTGATGACAAGGGGAATACTGATGACAAGAACGTTCCTCTAGAGGCAACAGAGAAAGCCTTTCCTTGGAGCTGACCACCTGAATTTTGACTTACACCTTTTAGTCTACTGGATGACAAAAGAAAAAAAAAAATCTCTCTGTTAGTCATGCACTTGGGATATTCATGTTATAACAGCACTAGGTGACTAAGACTAAGTTGTAGTAATCCATAGGGTTTTCATCAGATAATTTACAGAAGTAGATTATGAGATCATTTTTCTTATTCTGTCTTAGTCTGGAAGCTCTGCTGAAACCTGTTCACCATGGGTGACCCTTGTGGGATTTTGAAATACTCATGGCATAGATTCCAGCATCACAGAACACACAAGCCAGTGCAATATGAAGAACTGAAAAACTGGTGGTAGTGATATTCATTAAATTCTAAAAATGGGATGGGGGTATTTGAGAAGACTACAGTGGGGTTTGTTTTCTAAGAAAAAGTGTTTAAGGTAAATAGCTTTTACTAACATCACTTACTAAAGTAACACATGAGCAAACATAAAATATTTAACCAAAAATGAATATGTGTGTGGATTTAAAAAAAAAAAAGTGTCTAAAAATGCATATATGTATGATGTATCCATATGTATATACGCCTATGTGTATATTTTTGCTTGCTTATAGCTGTCATCATGTCATTCCAGGTCATGGCAGCCTTACATACAGTAGAACAGAAAGCTGCCCAGTCTTGGGTAACACTCAGGATCTTTGCTATGTATGAGTCAGTCATTACAACCATTACATATGTTACATACAATACCTATTATGTGGAAACCGTGGTGGCATAGTGGTTAAGTGCTGCAGATGCTAACCAAAAGGTCAACAGCTCAAATTAGCTAGGTGCTCCTTGGAAACCGTATGTGGCAGTTCTGCACTGTCCTGCGGGGTCACTGTGAGTTGGAATCAATTTGAGAGCAAAAGATTTTTTTTTTAAATATGTAGTATATAGTATCATATTGTCACATTTCACCATCCATTTGTTAGTCTGTCGTGCTAAAGTATAGTGCCATGGTGCTGGAAGCTACGACACCAATATTTCAAATAGCAGCAAGTTTATAGGCAAACAGGTTTAAGTAGAGCTTCCGGAACAAAAAGGAAAAGTAAAAAACTCTGGTAGCCTACTTCTGAAAATTAGCCAATAACGATTCTATAGATCCTAACTGAATATTGTCTAGTGCTGGAAAATGAGACCCCTCAGCTGGAGGTACTCAAAATACAGAGGGGTAGAATAATGGACTAAAACACACCAGTAATCATGAAGATGGCCTATGACTATGCATAGTTTCATTATGAAATGCACAGGATCACTGTGAGCTGGAACTGAATTGACAGAAACTAACAACATCAAAATTATATTGTGAAATAATTATATCATATAATTATATATAGATGCACATATACACGTGGATGTGTAAATATGCTTATACACACACCTACATACACACAAATGGGCCCTGGTAGATCACTTGCCTGCTGATCAAAAGGTTAGTGGTATGCATTCACTGGCTGCTCTGTGAGAGAAATACGTGGCAATAGATCTGGGAAGATTACAGCTTCAGAAACACTGTAGGGCCATACTAGTGTGTCATGTAGTGTCACTATGAGACAGAAGCTACTCAATAGCACCCAACAATCTCACACACACACACACACACACACACACACACACACTCATGAACATACACCCTAAAAGTGCTAAGTGGACAGTTTTAACCAAGCTGCTGCAGAGGTAGCTTTTATATTACAAGCTTTTGAATAACTGGGAAAATTTCTCAAACAGTACTCATACTGTAAGTGGTCTGTTTTCTTCAAAAACATAATACACTGAGAAGAAAGCATTTCCTGTCTAATTTTAAGAAGAAATTGTGCATATTCATAAGATTATAAGGGAATTATAGCATAATTTTTTTTTTCAAATCTGTATAGTTAAAATAAATACGTGGGGGAAAAGACAGGTAACACAATGGTGTAAGCTTCCAAAATGAGACAGCTGCTAAAGATAATTGAAAACATGCAGCGCTTTCTATTTCGGTAATATTCCAAAGGTGTTATAAGGTCAGTGTGCATTATGAAACAACACAATCAATGCATAATACAGAACTAAATATTGAGAAAATGGATATTTGATCCAG
Source organism: Heterohyrax brucei (assembly GCA_028571685.1). Lineage (NCBI taxonomy): Eukaryota > Metazoa > Chordata > Mammalia > Hyracoidea > Procaviidae > Heterohyrax > Heterohyrax brucei. The sequence continues at coordinate 5,676,374 of CM053146.1, read as the reverse complement.
AGATTTATCTGTGTGGTGATAGGTTTACTGTCAAATGAGCTATGAATACGTGTGTACACATATCTACAAACGAAAACAAACACATATAGTGTGGAAAGAGATTTGTGTCTGTGTATGTGTGTGTGTTTGCAAGTGATACAGATTACAAGTTAATTGAACAATCACTTAACTTATAGAATGCATTTTCCTAACTGATACGGCATTCCTTCATGGTCCTTTATGAGCTTTAATGTTTAATATAATCTGGTTCAAAGTTTTGCCCATAATCATTATTTAAAGTAAGTCCTTAGATGAGGCTACTATTTGATAGACATTTGCTTGGTTTCTTAAATTCTGTCCCTTTTCTTCTTCTGCCTCTTTCTTGACATGCTATGCCCTATGTGACAGCCCTGTGTTTGGAGGAAGGAGGGTTTCTATGATCATGTAACGTGGAATGATGAGGCCCTTAATTTTTTCTGTGCCTTTGGGATCGCTGTTAGTAATGGATGAGGTGGTACTTACCTCACATCCTTTGGCTGTAGTGGGCCTGGTCCCGTTGTTTGGTATTTTGATAATGTCTGCAGCTGATATTTATGCCTAAAGCATTTGTAGCTCTCTGTGTCCTGCCTTACCCATGGCTAGGTTCTTGTTTCTACAGAGACCCTTATCTCTTACTTCATATAGAAACTCTCTGAGTCTCTGTCCATCTTCCTTTGTTCCCCAGGTCCAGATGACCATCCTCTTCTGTCATGGATTGAATTGTGTTCCCCCCTAAAAATCTGTGTAGCAATTTAGATAGACCATGTGTCCTGTCATTTCATGTTGTAAATCCTGTCTCTATTATGTTAATGAGGATGGATAGGTGGCAGTTGTGTTGGTAAGGCAGAATTCAATGTGTAAAATCGTATTGTGCCTTGAAGCAGTCTCTTGAGATACAAAGGAAAGAGGCTAGAAGAGAGATTTGGGAACTTCACACCACCAAGAAATAGTGCTGGGAGCTGAACCCATCCCTTGGAGAAGACCCCAGGGTCTCTGGCCCTCAGAAGCTCCCAGTCCACAAGATTAACAACAAAGGCCCTCCAGAGCTAGCAGAGAAAGCCATCCCACGGAGCTGACACTCTGAATTGAACTTTCAGACTACTGGACTGTGACAAAATGAAATTTCTCTTTTTAAAGCCATCCACTTGCGGTGTCTCTGCTAAAGCAGCACCAGATGACTGACACATCTTTCTGAAGGCTGTTACCATATTTACCACTGAGATTCACAGTGGGCCAATGGAATTTATTCCTGTACATTGTTGTTGCTATCATTGTTAGTGTCAAGTTGATTCTGACTCACAGCAACCACATATGTGCAGAGTAGAACTGTTCCATAGGGTTTTCAAGGCTGTGAACTTTTGGAAGCAGTTTATCAGGCCTGTCTTACAAAGCACTTTTGAGGTGAGTTGGAGCTGACAACCTCTTTCCAAGTAGTTGAGTATTTAACCATTCATGACACCAGTAACTTCTTATTATTATAGAACCAAACCAAACCCACTGCTGTTGAGTGGATCCTGACTCATAATGACTCTACAGAAATGTCAAGGAGCACCTGAGGATCTCAACTCTTGAACTTTTTTTTTTAACCTAGCAGACAGCACTTAACAACCATGTCACCGGAGTTTCCTATTACCGCATAGACACAATTAATTTTCTCTTAACTCCTGGTAGGTGAATTGTCACGGCAGGCTTTTGCTTGTTGACAAATTTAATATCAATGGAATAACCTCATCTATGTACAGTGCAACAGAAAAATAGGTATATCCTTTGTCTAAGAGAAAAAAGATTTCTAAAAAGAATTGTAGTTCTACAATCTTTAGATCTTTCTTTCATTCCAGATACACACATTCATCCTAATCTGATGAACTTTTTTTTTTTTCATTTCAACACTTAGCTTGATTAGGAGTTTGAGATAGCTAGAAGAACAATGAACTTGATTAACCACTCACTGCTTTGGACAATCAATTTAGGTTTGGATATTTGACTTTGTTCATCTGTAAAATGGATATAACGTCTGCCATGCAACATGTGTTTAAGTATCAAGATAGACAAAAAACTTTACCTTTGGAAGCAATCAGTTTCCTTTTTTAATTTTCCCACTTATTAAAACTGAATATTTCAAAATATGCCCTCTGTTTAACATTTGTTAATAACTAAAGCATAAAATATCTTATTAAATTATATCAACAGTTTTGATGTGTTCCTTTCCTTATTTTGTTGTTATACACATAATTTAAGAGATAATCAGAATGCGAATCTTCTAAATTTTTCATTTTTATTTCATATTAGATAATTAGTATCTTAATGGTATGTAACATTTATAATTTAAATAGTTTCATATATTGAAGGATTATTATCTTCTTAATATTAAACTTTTAAAGTTTGTCATAACAAATGATTTTTGTAAAGATCAAATAAGGAAGTTTCAAGTCTGTAACATACACATACATCCATGCAAACATATACAGTTTTTCTTCTAAGTACTTAACAATACGCACAAACACCAGGAAGGGAGCCAATAGCTAGTCCTGTTCTTTATCAGCAGTGGCTCCTGCACAGTCTTTCCCATTTAGACAACTGGAGGGGTGGGAGAGGAAGGGGCTCAGAAGAAGTTGTGGAAGTAAGCTGAACGGCAGATTCTAATTCTCTAGAAGCCTCAGGCTTGAGCTGCAGAAAGTGATGCAATCACCAAATGGAGACGTAGAACCATATGCCTCCTCACTAGCTGAGTACGAGCTCTGGATACCCCTACCTGGCTGTAAGCACCCTGGGTTTTGCCCACAAGGCTTCAGACATCTGTTCAGTGTTGAAAAAAGATGTGAATATCCAAATATGTGGCCAGGCAGCTGGACTTTGCCTGCTGCTGGCACATTTAGAATTTTTAGTTAAGGGGGCATCATTTTACTTAGATAGAATTAGTCTCCTCTTAAGTGTCAGGAGTAGAGTGGTTGGATGTGCTTTTCAGCCAAAACACAAAAATGACATGCATTCCACATAGCCATGCTGACAGTAGATTCAACTGCTCAAAAGTAAGATAGAACAAAGGAGACCCTTTTTGAATAGATGCTATCTCTAAAACCAGAAATAATATAAGAAAATCTCAGCATACAGCATTTTATTTAAAATGCACCTGAGAAGATTCCTAGGATAGTTTCTACCAGCAATGGAAAATAATAGCTCTTTAAAAAAAATAACTTTAATAATGAAAATGACACCTTATTACTGTTTCATTTGTTATACTTTGTAAGTTGATTTTTTCTTTTTTAAAAAATTTTCTAAACAGACTAGGTCACTGACATTTTGTATTTGAAAGCAAATTTGAAATAATCTCTTTACAACTCTGAACTCAGTTCAGAAATAAGAAACATGGAGTATAGAAAGCTAAGTGATGGTCAGGTCACTTACAATGAAGAGAGATGAGAACTCATGTCTTAAGGCACAAGCATGTACATGTTCTCTTATTAAATGTTGCATGTAATCTAATTCAAAAGGTGATCTAATGGATAATTTTTTTCTATCATTTGTCACAATAGCCTCAGCTTTATGCTTTCTCTGTAACTCAGTTTCCACTTTTTACCCTGATACAACTTTTGTGTGGTTTTAGCGAGGTGTTGGTGGCACATGGGCTAAAATGACCTGTTGAGGTTTGAGGCAGGGTTGCTCTTGCTTGGACTGCACTGCAATACACAGGCCCTGAGCCAGGTCTAGAGCAATTGCCTCCCACTGATTCTTTTCCCCATGGTCTGAAATCATCTTGATTATCCATTTGTTTCTTTTTGTGGTCTTTCTCCTCAGCTGAAAGTAAATTCCCTGAAAGCAGAAGCTTCATCTTAATGTATGACAATATTGCCAGCACACGGAGAACAGAGAAACTGCTCAGTAAACATTCGTTCCATAATGAGAGAATAATTATATGGAAATTACTTGATTTCTCTGGTCATCAATTTTTCTCCCTTAGAAATTAAGGAATCCATGTCAGTGAGGGATGAGACAGCATGTGTAAAGTCACTGACTCCAGGACCTAGCACATACCTGTTACTTGTTGCTCTCAAGTTGATTAGAACTTACTATAAGCTCATGTGTGTCAGAGTAGAGCGGTGCTCCATAAGGTTTTCAACAGCTGCTTTTTCAAAGTAGATGGTCAAACCTGTCTTTTAAGGTCCCTCCAGTTAGACTCAAACCTCTAACCCTTGGTTTAGCAGCTAAGTTTAACCGTATGCACGACCCAGAGATTTCTACTATCTTGCACTGCTACTATATTCTGTTGGGTAGTGATCATGATGATTGTTGACACTTCAGTGTATAAAAGGGACAACTGAAATTGTGTCCTGGATGGATAAAGAGTAGTTAAAACCAAATCATAAACGAGCTTTGCAACTGCAATATGAAGACAATAAAATCTAGAGACAAGTAAGAAAAAGTTGAGGAACTAGAAAGTGAAAAGTAACAAAGAACAAATTGGAAAGGTGAGATGGAAATTTTCTGAAGATGAGGCTTCTTGCACTAAAATCTGATCATGAGCCTGACTGAGCAAAGAGGCTGACAAAGTGGCCAGAGTGGGATGACGAGTATGGAAGAGGAGCCAGCTTTGGGCTGAAATGCAACTGCTCTTCCAATTTGCCCACTCGAAGGGATTAGAACAGCGGTGAAAGTTTTGGGTGTTTTATGGCAACGTGATACAGATTGTAAAACTGTTCTCAATTCACAACAGAAAAAAAGATGATTGATATATTGTAAAGTTATCTTATAAACAAAATAATTACTTCAGTGACCAATTTTTAAAACAATAAACTATAACAACTTTCTGATGGCTCTGGGACAAAAATCAATTTCTAATAATTAAAAGAAAACTCCCTTCAGAAAACTCCCAAAACAAAGAATCAAAAAAGTTTCCAGATGAAGATTTCCTGCACTAATCAAAGGTAAAACACAAGAGTAATTTTTAGAGCTCTTCAAGACATCAAGAAGGAGATTAGGCAAAGTGCAGCAGAGCACAATGAAAAATTAACCAGGTTACAAGAAATAGTTGAGAAAAAATAATGTAAAATTCAGAAGATTAACAATACAATTACAGAATTAGACAATTCAATAACAAGTCAAAGGAGCATAACTGGGGCAATGGAAAACAGAATTACTGAGATTCAAGATAAACCACCTGGCACCTATTGTCTGCCCATAGGTGAGGTTAAGTGCTCAACTACTAACCAAAATGTTGGTGGTTCAGACTCACCCAGGGCACCTCTTGGAAGACAGGTTTGGTGATTTGCTTCCGAAATATCACAGCCTTCTAAGCCCTATAGAGCAGGTCTCATTCCCTTCTGGGAAGTATTTTCAGAAGCTCTGCTAAGCCAGTTGTAATGAAAATACCTAGTGAGTAGAGGGAGCATTTGTGAAACAAATGTAGGAAATGTGTGCTACCTGCATAAAAATTCTGTCATAGGAACAACAACCACTAGGGGAATTTGTAGGATTGGCCCAGGTATTATTTGTAATCTAAGACACTGAATGGTGGAGGTGGATGAACTTTTAGCATCTTTATTCTGGGCTGAAAATTTGGTTTCTAGTAGATTAAATCTATGTATCTAAAACGTCACATCAGAAGAATCAATATTATATTGAAATAAAATATAATTTTATTGAAGAGTTTTGGGATCTGTCATGGATTGAGCTGTGTCCCTCCCAAAAAATGTGTATAGCCATATGGCTGGGCCATGATTGCCAATATTTTATGATTGTCCTACATTTTGTGATTTTCCCATGCTATGTTAGATGACTAGGGTAGGACTGTAAAGTCCTTCATAAGATCACCTCCCTGCTCTACTGTAAAGAGAATTGCCCTAGAGTACGGCTTGTACCACCCTTTATCCTTTCATCCTACAAGAGACAAAAGGAAAGGGAAAAAGGCAGAGAACTGGGAACCTCACACCAGCAAGAAAGCAGCACCAGGAGAACAGTGCACCCTTCAGACCTCAGGTTCCTCCTCCAAGATGCTCCCTGAACAAAGACTGATGAAACACAAGGGCTTTCCTCCAGAGCTCCCAAGAGGACAAGCCCAATGTGGACTTGTGACCTACTGGACTGTGTAAGAATAAACTTTTCTTTGTTAAAGCCATCCACCTGTGGCATTTCTGTTAAAGCAGCACTAGATGACTATAACAGGATCTATAGAAATGTGTACCTGTTTAAAAACAAATTATTTATAAGTTTATTATTTGTTGAATAAACTAGTGGAATAATGTAAAAGAAACATATGATAAAACAGCTTCTTAAACTTAGTAGTATGAGTAACAGCAATGGTGCTTATTCTCAGCAAGGCCCCCAGTAGATTTTAAACACATTCTTTGACATGTAACAGGAAAGGAATTGCTTCTTGCTTTATGATTGACATGTGCTTGATCATATCATATATCTTAAACAATATAGAGTTGTTCAAAAACTGTCCTAGAAAACAAAAGAATCTTCCATATTTGCTTCATATTTCAAATGTCTTTCTGAAAATAAAAAAAGGAAAACTAATAAAAATCGGATGATGAGCTAGTTAAGTCCAGATGCTCAAAGGATAAGGTTAGTTCATTTTGAGGAAATTGGATTTTCCTGCAATTCTCCTGTCATTGTTATTTAATTCTACTTTTTTTCTTTGCCATAATATAACATAAAATTTTATTTGAAAATGGCCTTTACTCACAGGGCAAAATTTTCTTTTCTCTCTTACTGCTTTTGAAGATTGTTATTTTTGTTGTTTGTCTGCCACCAAATATCTGCCTTTTGTATAGTTTATTTCAACTTCAGTGCTTATTTCAGAATGAGGGTAAATTGCACATAATATTACTAAATGATGAAAAGAGTATGCATTCATAAAGCAAACGAAGTGAAATTTAACCACATAAATAGTAAAAAAAATTATTGGAGTGTTAGAAAGTTTTCCATGTGGAGGCTAAGAGAGATTTGTACTAGGAATCGCAAGATCTGTGCACACTTGGAAAGTCATCTACTCTCTTTTTCAACCTGCAGTCTCTGGAACCTCAGGGTCGCTGAAGTTTCTTAAGGGTCTCCCACAAGCAGAGGAGCCTGCAGGCTAAAATTCACAAAAGTGTTTTCATTCCAGCTTCAAAAATAAAGAGCATTAATTTTGAACCATCTCATATCTATTCTTTCTGCATCATATTTCATTTGACAAAATAATTCTTCAGTTTAGGAAGTTTGAAAACAAGAAAAAGAATTCAACAAGTTTGTATAGATTTTACTTAAATTCCTTGAACGTAAGTAATTGTATTGATTTCCCATTGGATGCTTTCATGAATGCTGTTATGTGAAAACACCTACACATTTAGAATACACAGTTCTCATTTTGGCCAGTATAATATTAAAATTGAGTGACATCAGTGTGATTGGTGAAGTAAGGACATCCGAAAATCCATTCCTGTTTGAAAATCACAAGAATGGTAGTGAAAATCACAAGAACAGCAGGAAAAATCCTCAAAATCATTCTTTTCGGGAATTTGTCAACTAACCAACGGCTTGCAAAAATCTGTGGAGCATTTATTTAAAAAGAAAAAAAAAAGACTGACTTTCAGTTAAAACTGGGAACATTCTGTTTTTTTGGTCTGTCTTTTCTTCATCGGCTTCTCCTCAGTTCCATGATACCTTTTAAAACCAACATAAAATTTCCAAACAAAACCCACTGCCATTGAGTCAATTTTGATTGATAGCAACCCTATGGGACAAAGGAGAACTGCTCCACAGAGTGTCCAAGAACCATCTGGCAGATCTGTACTGCTGACCTTTTGGTTAACAGATGTAGCACTTAACCACTATGCCAACAGGGTTTCCAAAACCAACATAATCCATAATAACACTGCAACCTAACACACCCAGAGAGGGTAGTATGAATTCAAAGCTCTCCAAAACAACTTTCCTGAAGCATAGTAGTTATTTGGACTATGATAGGATCATTGTAAGTTAGAAGTGACTAGAGGCAATGGCTTTTGGTTTGGTTTGCAGTTCACTATTTTTCCTGTTACCATTCACGTCCAAGCTATCACCGTGTCTCATCTATGTTATTGCACAAACTTGCCACCTACTCTTGCCGTTGCTCTCATTTATGTCACTTTTACCACAGTATCTACAATTTTTCTGTTGAGGTGTAAGTTTTACCAGTTATTTCTCATATCCAAATCTGTAATGCCTCCCAATCTTAAAACGACAACCAACATTTTTACAATGGCCTAGAAGGCCATATAAAATCAGGCCTGTTTAATGCTCTGAACTCACATCCTAATATTCTTCCTCGTGTTCACTATTTCTGCTTCCCTTTATTGAATTCATTCTTCCATGTCAAGTTCCCACTCTTTTACCGGCATTTCCCGGAATCATCTTCTGAGAAACTAATTGCTAGAAACCTTATCCCATGTCCAACCTTACTGAGAACCTAAACCAAGTCTTTGGTAAAAGAAGAGATCCTAGGAAGCAAAACTTTAGGAATCCCTTTTGGATGTGGTCACCTGATGCCCATATGGCTATGAGACTCTTAACACTGGTAAATAAGAGGAGTATTAATAACTTACAGTATGTTGGAATATCAAAATTCCTGTGACTTTAACCTACTGTGCATTGAGATGAAGTAGAAGTGGGTGCCGTGGAAGATGGTATAACTCCAGAATTTGTGAGATAGGGAGTCAAAGATAATTATAAGTATCATGTGTTGGTTGACTGTTGTTAAACACTACCAAAATCTCGAGGGAAGACATCTGCAAACTCAGGTCAGATCTATTAACTAAGATCCAGATATGAAAGTTAAAATTTAAAGACACTCATGTTCTACAGCCAGAAGTTGGAGTGTGATGAAAATAAGGCCCAACATGTGATTGTAAAAATGGCAGAATTACAAAAATTGAATGCGCAGCCCCTTGAATTTTTCTATGCTAGAGTCAAGATTCTGTTAAGGAAGGAATGGAATTCCAAAGGCCGGGATGGAAATATTAGTGGATGTGTTTAAGGACCAGATTCTCTTGTCTCTACTGGGTTAGGCAGATGTGGCCTCCTCCTACTTGCTAGAGATTAGCATTCTCTAGTTATTGGACATTACACATAGACCTTACCTGCAGTGAATGCCTCACAACAATAATGTTGTGGGCCATCATCAAGTATCTCCTTTTACTGTTTTATAAGCAATGATTAATGTCAATTGCTAGTATGTCATACATCTGAAAGTATCATCCCTGCTATAAGAGGAAAATATTGTTTACTAAAGTAACACATAAAGCGGTAATACATTGAAAATGAAGTAGAGGTGACAGAATTGGTTTGGCAGAATACTGTATGAGTAAACAGGCTCCAGGAACTGGAAATATTATAATCAATGTATTATATAATAGCAAAGACTCTACCAGCTTCCCATGTTCCCTGGGGATGCCCACAGATACTACCTTTGCTAGCAATGAGGAATGTGCTAGTGAGGATAGCACTGTAAGTATTATTGAGAAGCTCAGTGGTAATCTGCGCTGTAAGCCTGCATATGAAGTTCATGGATACTGCTATGGAAGTCAGTTACTTAGTGACAACAGACATTGTAGAATTTTGGAGATACAGAGGCCAGGTGATGACACTGAATTGTTATAAACAAGGTATACTTAAGCAATGTAATGTGCCAGAGAGGTAAAAAAATAATCAAGGGACTTTGACTCACAGGGATCACATGGTTACTAAGATTTTGATCAACAACAAGTGGTGGATCTGTTTGATTTATGTAACCAACAGGTCAATAATAAATAAGTAGACTGCTAGCATCTCCTACTACAAAGGAAAAACATAATATTTCCCCAGTTTCCATATATAAGCCAGTTCTCAGACACAGAGTCCAAGAATTGAAGATCACAGTGAGAGAATCAAGCAGAAATTTCCCCGAAACTATACTAAAGAAGCTTATAATCATGCACCAGAATAGGCGTACACAGGGAAAAGGAGAATACCAATGTCTACAGCTAATATGCTAAATCAGCAGCACAGGTAGAAGGGAAGTTTAATGCTAGCCTCAAAGCCTAAAAGGTGCAAGGTTGTTGCCCTTGTCATTTCCCCACGAGGAATGCTTGTGGGTGACTATAAACAACTAAGCAGTAGTTCTAACTGCAGCAGCTTTGCTAAATTTAAAATCTTAAAGAAAAACTCAACACAGCTGCTATAACTTTATATGCTGCTCTTCACTTGGCTTTTTTGGTGAAACTTCCAGTGTTCATCAAGGAGGGTATGAGCAGTGCACATTCACTCAGGATAGACAGCAGTGCACCATCATCTTCTTGTCCCCAAGAATATGTTTCTTTGTCATAAGTAGTCGGTAGGAATTCTGATAATCTGAGCATTCTTCAGAACATCACATGGGTCCATTATTTGATGGCATTATGTTAATCAAGCATGTGAGTTGGAGAAGTACTCTAGTAAGACACATGTGAGCTAAAGAAAGGGAATTAACCCCTACAAAGGTGGACAGGCTTGCCACATCAGTGCACATTTTAGGTGTCTAGTGGACTGGATGCCAACGCAATCTCTCCAAGTAAAAGAACAAATAGATACTTCCAGAAAGCTTTACCAAAGGAATATTTTTGCAAAAGGTACGTATTGCTCCTTTTAAAATTAATAAAAAGGCATATAATTAGCTAGACTCCTTTGACTTCTGGAGACAGAACATATTAAAAGTGGGAATCTATTTTACGTTTATTTATTGGGACTACAGCAAGTTGCAGTAATAACATAGTTAAATTCGTCATAGTTTGGAGACTGAGCATTTAGTAGTGAACTTGAGCAGATCAGGAATGCACAGAAAAATAACACTAGCAGGTGGTTCTGACCTTATGTCATCCCCCCACCCCCCCCACAATCTGGAAAATAGACCCTGACTTCCTAATTAATTTGAAATGGCAAGTTGTATAGAGCTATAAAGTGTTTCAACATTGAATAAGGCAAAATGTGACTTACTGATATTTTTCAAACAATGTTTGGCTTTTGGGGGATATTTACTTATTAAGTATATTTAAGAATTACTATTCAAGTTCATTCAAAAATCCTTTCAATGCGAATCATATAAATGTGGAGAGACAAATAGCATTTTGTTCTATTTTTGCATTTTAAGTTATTTCAAAACCGCCACTTACCAGTTTATGGCATCCTTACTACACACCAAGCACAATTTTAGACATTGGACATGCAGCTCTGAACAAGTAACTGACAATTCATCATCTTTCTGGGTAATATTTTACCACCTAAAGGTTAAAAAAAATGTCGCAATCCAAACTTAGTAATTTCTCTTGTGTCTCTGATTCCTACCAACTGCATATTTAATATACTAATAGCTGCCAGCCAGCCAAGTGCAGTCGAGTCGGATCTGACTCATGGCGATATCAAAATTCAACTTTGTAAATTTTCACTTCCTTCCTTCATCACAGCATATATTCCAGCCACTCAGTAGGAGAAATACATGACCATCTCCTTCCATAACAATTACAGACCTGGAAACTCTATGTGGCAGTTCTATTCTCTCTTATAATTTTGCCACGTAGTTACTAAGAGTCAAAATATATTCAAAGGGAACAGATTTTCTCCTTTATTGGTTGGTTGGTTGGTTGGTTTTTTAGAGGGGTATAATAGTGGAACCTTGGTAGTGTAGTGATTAAGAGCTGTGGCTGCCAACTGAAAGGCTGGCAGTTGGAACCCATCAGTTGCTTCTTGGAAACCATGTGGGGCAGTTCGACTCTGTCCTGTAGAATCTCTCTGAGTTTGAATTCACTCACTGTCGACAAGTTTGGGTTTGTTTTCAGATAACGGTAGAAAAAGCACTAGGGACTAAATATCAGTGATCAAAAGCTTAGATTTCTAGGAAAGACTCAAGACTGAAATGCTGATGCGAAAACCAAAAATGCATATGGGACATGCAAAAAGTTCTTGTTATTGTTGGTTGATGCCTAGGTGCTGGGTGACACAAATGGTTGTTTGGTTACTAGCTAAAAGCTGGTAGTTTTAACCACATGGAGACACTTCAGAAACTAGACCAGGTGATTCACTTTAGCAAATTTGCAGCCTTGAAAATCCTGGGACCAGTTCTATTCTTTACACATGGAGTCATTGCGAAAAAGTCTTAACAGCATGTAGTTGGGTTCTTAAGAACAGAAAAAGAAAGAATATTTGTAGAGAATTTTCAAGAATTTATGTAAGATAGCAAGAAATGCTATCAAACCAAACACATACTACAAAAATAAATAAAATGCCTTCAGAAACCAAACCAAACCAAACTCACTTCCATCAAACTGATTCCTACTCATAGCGACCCTACAGAGAGAGTAGAAGTGGCCTATAGAGTTTCCAAGGAGCACCTGCTGATTCGAACTACCCACCTTTTGGTTAGCCTAAGCCACAGCTCTTAACCACTATGACACTTGGGTTTCCAAAAGGAACATCTACATGCATCATAATAAAATTTACGGATGCCTGTGAGAAAGTGAAAATCTGAAAAGCAGCTGGAGGAAATCAGATGTAGCTTTAAAAAGGCAAAACACAATTGCAGCTAGCTTAGGAACAAAGTAGATGGAAGGTGAAAGAAGATGGAATAAAATTTAAAATGTTTTGATTTCTCCATAGTTTGAAGATTTTCCTAGAGAATTTCTCAAGCAACTAGTTAGATAATAAGTATCTATAGAGAGAAATCTCTGAGTTGTACAAATGGTTAACAAGCTTAGCTACTATCTCAAAGAGTACTAATTGAATTTGAAGGAGAGGTGCTTCAAAAGGCCCAGAAATTTATTTCTGAAAAATCAGCCATGAGTCAGAATCAACTCGATAACAACTGTTTTTTACATATAGAGAAAAAAAGAGCCTCACATTAATACATTTTATTAGACTAATCTTGAAAAACATTAGAGTTCTGGGAAAATAGGCCACAGAGTAGGCATTGCCTAAAATTACACGGTGTTTAGAAAGTCAAGAAATGTTTGAAGCCTGAGACTGAACCACAGAAAACACTTCAGGTGTAACAATCATGTGTAGAATATAACTATGTTAGCCTACTTTGAAGTTGCATTCATTTGGTCAATTTATACATCCGTTTCTTCCTTCATAGACCCAATTACTTGCCACAAAAACGTTTTCATTTTCCGCATTTGTAGTTTCAGTATACTGCACCTTAATTGATTTTTTAACTCTATGCTTGTTTCCTTCCCTATGATATGTGTAACTGTAGTTTCCTGCACTTCTGTTTAATGGGAATCACTTCATGGGGCTACAGCTGTATGTCTCTTTCTCTCTTACCTGAAGTCTATATTTATGTTCTATTTGAGAGCAGCATCTCTCAGTGAATCAATAAACTGTGTGATGAGGTGAGTAGGAGGTACTTTAAACCCCTTTCTGTTGGAAGAGTCCCTTGAGTATTCAATCTGAATCCAAAATAGCTCTCCTCACTTCTCTTACTGGCTACTTGGTAGGTAAAACATGACCATTACTCTAGAATCAATGTTTAAAATCACCATGGTGTAACCACATCGTACCTTAGATCAGCATGCAAAAGTAGGAAAATAGCAGAAAATAAAAGAAAACAGTAAAAAGGAGAGGGGTCATAATTAAAGAAAAAATTTTAAAAAAGAGGTAGAGGCTATTCATTGCCTGCTTTATTGACCACTTCACATGTGTGCAATAGTGACATAATACAAGAACTCTATAAAGTAGATCTTTAAATTCAGTCCCTCTACGTCATGCGAATTGGAAAGCGAACCTCAGACTTATGTTCTAATGTCAAAATGAGTACAACATAAAATTTCCAGTTGTTTTCTTCCTGTCCTGTCTACAGTTTATATGGCCATAAAGACCATGTCACTTAAACAAATTATTGAAAGATGAAGTCTATTATTGGTCTCATTATATTTTCCTTCAAATAAATAAAAATGGCCTATGTTGGATTACAGCTGATACACGTCTTTAGGTCATTCATGATCATATCACAAGTAAGTCTTCATTTTATTTGTCTTCCTAATTAGCTAGCTAACAACATCAGAAAATTTCTTTCAGCATAGATGTAAGTATGAAGGCTGGGTTATTTATAATTGCATTTGTTCCACTAATCATGTATCATTACACTATGTTTTTTTCGACATACTGCAGAACCCTTCTCAATCCAACATGATACTACCTATATTCAGTCACAATTCGTTATGTAAATAAAATGAGCTCCGTGAGGACAAATGCTATACCTCTAAGGCCAGTACATTATCAGGTACATAGAATGTATCTAACAAATAATACTGATTATTTTTATTATGTTTTCCTTATTCACTGATCCCTATAATATTTTCTCAAAGTTTTAATACCCTGACCTAAATGAATAATTATGTTTATAAGGACCAGTACAAAGCTGGTTCTTATGAGGAGGAGGTTAAAAGCATGTAAGATGTACTCTTTTTCCAAATTGCTGTGCCGTTCCACCATCTCTATCACCAACTCCTGCTCCGTCCTTCAGTACTCTCCCTCCCCTCTGGGCTCTCTAATTTCAGAGCAGTGTCTCACAGAATTTAGGAACCTTACAGAGGAAATGACTCACTTGGTTGTAGAGGCCAGCAAGCTCCAAATCCATCAATCAGGAGACGCCTAAATCCTGACCACGTGGCTGCAGAAGCTGAAGAACCCAAACTGGCTGGTCAGTTGTCAGGCTGCTAGTTCACAAGGCTGTGGAAGCTGATGAATCAAGTCAAATAATAAGCCATCCACCCACAAGGCTGGGGAGCCTGGCAAATTGCAGAATAGGCAAGTCATACAGCAGGCTGCTGGCGCTAGTCCAAATGACTGAAAGTTAGACACTCACAAACTGCAGCAGGATCCAGACACAGAGATAGACAGTCCCACTGAGGCATCCACATATGTACCTAGGATGTGGGCCATACCACAAAGAAGGGCACAACTTGAAAAATGTGGGATTGGAGTCATACCATTCTGCAGAGCTGTGACTCAAGATACGTCCCACACCAATTTTGCTTCATTAACTTGTAAAAGTTAGGATTTATAACATATAAAACAAGGACAATCATACATTACTAGAAATCATGTCCTAGCTAAGTTGACAAATAACTCTAACCATCACAGGTTTCATATTCCTCATTTGCATACCCCCACTCAATTGTGTGAAGGTCAAAAAAACCACGGCTAGAAGTGCTGTGTTAAGTAGTCATCGCACTACAAGGCCAAATTTCATTTTGACTCTTTTAAAATACGAAATGGTAGAAGATATTTCAGTCAGAGATTAAGTACATTCTGTTGTTGTTTATCTTTTAAACAAATTATATTAAATAAAAATCTGATAACATCCATAGTAAATTCAAGCCTCTAGTGACACAGTTTATTTAGTCATTTGCTTTGTGAATATTTTTGTTTCCCCAAATCTGAGCACTTCTTTATTCCTGGCTTTGGATTAAAACAAAAGCAAAACATTTGTTTTCGCACTAGAGGAAATACAACAAAAAGTAGATTTTTTCTTGACATACTTTATAATCTCTCTTTAAATATAAACAGTTGACTATGCTACATTCTTAATTCATAACTACATTAAGCCATATAAAGTAAGTTGAGTGGGCAGGCCCCTGCTTGTCTTTTAGGTGCAGCAAACAGTGAACCAACACAAATTTAGGGCACTTTCCTTACTCTCAAAAGTTGAAGTTTCATGTGCTGCAATATGTGAAATTTATTCTCTAGAGAAAGAAATAGTTTTTAGTGTAAACTTTTTAATAGTTCTCATTTGTCTATTTCTTCTTTTTTTTGCATCAGGAAAATACCTTTAATTATAGAGTTGGTGTCAGGAAATCTGTGTAGGTAAAAATAACCAAAGACTTCTGAAACAGTTGGCCGGTTAACTTACTGAATTTGTCCTAAATCCTGGAGATAACGTGGTGAATGCAACAGTTGTCACCACTGATACAAAATTTGCAGTTCAGTAGACATGGCTGAATATTAACATTTTTGTTTTACAGGTAACTAAATGAGCAGCAGCAAGAGTATACAATGAATTGATGAAGATTTTCAGGCAAATATACGAATGGATCTTTTTGGAGTTTTATGCATAATTCATATCCCTAACTAGATCCTTGTCATGTGGTAAACCACCATTTGTCCTTGACAGCAGAGGTCCTGTGAAGCCTTTCTAGAATATCTGCTGCCTACTGGTTAACCTCTACCTCCTCTGGGCAGACACTACTGACTGAGTATGTGTCCTGTGGGAATTTACTGCACTGAGTGGTAAACTCACATTGTTCTCTGTTTGCATTTGTACTAGATTGAAGCTCCCTGAAGGCAGGTATGGGCCTGTAGTGCCAGCACAGAGCCTGCCACAGAAAATACCCTCAGATGTGTGTAAGAAACTGAATAAGGTGTCCAGAATGGAAGAATGAACCTTTCTGGGTTTTGAATTTTTTTTTTTAATCTCCAAGGTTGTTATATACTAGCACATGCAAGGAAGCAGTGTACAATGAGCATCCAAGGGCAAGACGTTCACTAGAAGCAGGAAAGAAAGAGTAAATATTAGGAGCTGTGGTCCTAATAGAAGACAAGTAACTTATTAAGATGTAATCAGATTTTATACAAAATGATTCCCATGTGCTTATTTTCATTAGCAGTGGTCTCAGGTGTTTATTTTTTATTTTTGCTTTTTGATGCTAATTATTTTCTTCTGTTCATTTCCTTTTCCCTGAGGTTTGAAACTTTCCCAGCTCATCTGATGGGCATCAGCGTTAGCAGATTTATCAAGCATGATGTCTCTTCTTAATCTCTAATATTCCTCACAGTTGGTATTTCTAAACATGAACTACTTCCTCAAACATATTTACTTGTAAAGTTGCTGAGAGATATATATAGGCTGTCTAATATTTTTTCCTGCTACAGTTTGTTTTTTTCATAATCCCCATTGATAACTTATTAGTTACATCACCTTGCTTCTCTGTGAAGTCCAGTGTCAAATAGTTTGAAACTCATGCGTCTACCTTAGTTTAAATAAACTGCTTCTGCTTTGATTTCAGTTTTCTTTACAACCTAAAAGGGGGTCTTTCAGGTAGTTTCTACAAATATATTTTTCAATGTCTTTTTCAAATATATGTGTGTGTGTGTGTGTGTGCGTACACGCTTGCATATGCTCACATGTTTAATCACATGCTTCAGGCACTTTAGTTATTAACGACTGTGATTAGTGTGTGAACACAGAAGAGCACTGAAAGCAGATGTGAAAGGTTAGAAAAACACAAAACTCAAAAATCTGTATTTATTTGTGTGTTTACTCTTCCTGAACTGAGAAAAGTAAGCAAAAAAATTATTTTGTCTGTATTTCGTTAACTATGAAACTACTTGGCAATATCCATTTAAAAGATTAATTCTTAAAAAGATTTTTAATGTCACGTGGAGAGAGCTTCTGACGAGTTGAAGGGTTTTCCAGTTGTGCTCAGTGGGGCATCATTAATCCTTAATATTTTCTGCATTAAATTCTCAGATCAGTACCGTGTGTGAAAGGCACTTCTGAAGATCAGTTTTAATTTTGTCTTTTCCTCTTCTATTTCTCACTGGGAAGCAACAGATTCCAGCCCCTGGCCGACTGATTCCTCCTATTCCCCAGCAAACCACCTCACCTTTCAGATTTCTCCCAGGTGTTTCTGAGAGGGCAGTAAACAGTTTTCAGCACATGCCCTGAAACAATGAAACGGGAGATGAGCAACTGTTCTTCAGTCATTAAGACTATACTGGGTAATACATGGCTAAATTATCATTTCAAGAAATATTATTTGGGGGAAAAAAGTAATTGTAAGGATAGAACAGACAGAAAGGTGTCCTAGACAACCAAGGACACATTAGGCTTCAAAATTTAGTATACTTTGATTGTCTTTGTACATTCACAAAGAAAGAGAAAATACACCTAGCAACCTAGCACATGAGATATGAAGAGTTAAAATAATACAAAATCTTAAATTAATCTTCATTTTATTTTTAAATTTTATTTTTATTGTGATTAAGTGACAGTTAACAATCCTAAGTCAAATGCTATACATAACCCAGAACACATGCTCTATGGAACTCTTATCAGCTGTCCTCACCCTGTAACAGCTCACTTCTCCTTTCTACTTTGAACCTTCTGTATTCATCCATCTAACACTTGTCCCCTTTTCTCACCTCTAGAGAGGATCTGGTCAGACAGCCTCGCATATATATGTTTAAGCCTAGAAGTAAACACACACACTCCATGTCTTATAGTACAGTCTAATTTTTGTTTGAAACTTGACTTCAGTACTGGTTTCATCTCTGGGCTAACAACAAGTCCAAGGCTGTGTTCAGGGTGCCCTCCTGAATGTTGGACCACCAAGTCTGGCCTTTTAATAGAGTTGTACATCTGCACTTCCTTTTTCTCATGCTTCATCAAAGACTGTACATTGTAATCCCTTTCAGGGCAATTTTTGGTGGTGTCCAGGTACCATCTAGTTATTCTAGTCTCATGCTGGTATAGTCTCACAATCATATGAATCCTATCTCCTGGGCTCATATTTTCCTCATATCTTTGATGTTCTTGTTTTTTATTTGTTCCAGGTGGGTTGTGGTAAATAGATGCTCCTTAGATGGCAGCTTGCTGGATTTTAAGACAATAGGCACCACTCACCAATGTGGGATGCAGAACACTTTCTTAGGAAAAAAACTAGTTATGTCAGCTGACCTCGAAGTCCCTGGAAACCCATACCCAAGACCCCTGTTTCTGCTGCTCTGTCCTTTGAATATTGAGTAGTATTTAGAAAATCTTTTAGCTTATGATGTAGTCCAAGTGTGCTGGCTTCCCTTCTACTGCATACTATTGCTCCTTTTCCCTAACCAAATTCCTGTTGAAACTCTGTGGGGGAATTTTGCTCTGCCTTATAGTGTCACTGTGAGTCAGCATTGACTCAACTGGGTTTTTTGGCGTATCTAATCTATGAATAAACCCCTCCCTCCCACTCCTCCTTTGCAGCTGTCAAAGATTATTTTCTTCAGTGCAATGAACATTTTCTTAAGTCCTCATAACAGTGGTCTCATACAATATTTGTCCTTTTGCAGCTGACTGATTTCACTCGGTATGTCTTCCAGATGATTCTAGGTTACAAGATGTTTCCTAAAGTCATTGATATTCTTTATCATTGCATACTGTTTCGTTGTGTACATATACCCTAGTTTATCCACTCATCTATTGATAGGCACCTAGTTTGATTCTGTCTCTTTGCTTTTGAGGACAGTGATGCAATAAACATTAATGTGCATGTATCTGTTTGTGTGACAGCCCTTATCTCTCTAGGATATATTCCACGCAGTGGGATTGCTGGATCAGATGGTATTTCTATTTCTAGCTTTTTAAAAAAATTGCTATCCAAAGAGATTGTGCCATTTTGCATTGCCACCAGCAGTGTAGGAGAGTTCCAGTCTCTCCACAGTCTCTCCAGCACTTACTGCTTTATGTTTTGGGATC
Organism: Heterohyrax brucei; assembly: GCA_028571685.1. Classification (NCBI taxonomy): domain Eukaryota; kingdom Metazoa; phylum Chordata; class Mammalia; order Hyracoidea; family Procaviidae; genus Heterohyrax; species Heterohyrax brucei. The sequence continues at coordinate 5,656,870 of CM053146.1, read as the reverse complement.
ATGGCCAACCTTGTTGGGGTGAGATGGTATCTCATCGTTGTTTTGATTTGGATTTCTCTAATAGCTAATGATCATGAGCATTTTCTCATGTGTCTTTTGGCTCCCTGGAAGTCTTTTTTGGCAAAATATCTGTCTATGTCCTTTGCCCATTGTTTAATTGGATTATTTGTCTTTTTCTTGTTGACATTTTGCAGTTAGTTCCATTTCAGTTTTTATCATCTATTTCCTTCTGGTGCCCGAGGTGACTTTTTGTTGTTCTCTTCCTACTTGCTTGACTTGCGGTGTTAATTCTTTGATTTGAGCCTTTTTTTCATTTTGTGTGGTACATTTATTGAGAGAAAACCTCTGAGCGCTGCTTTTGCTGTATCCCATAGTTTCTGATAGACTGTGTTTTCATTCTCATTTGATTTTGAGTTTCCTTACTCCATCTTTATTTTCTTCCATAGCCTAGAAGTTTTGGGGCAAGGTGTTGTTCAGTTTTCTTTTTCTGCTATTGATTTCAATTTTTATGGACTTATGATCCAAGAAAATGCTTTGTAATACTTCAATTGTTTGGATTTTGTGAATACTTGCTTTGTGGCCTAGTACATGATCTATTCTAGAGAATGTTCCATGAGCATTGCAAAAGAAGCTATAGTTGTCTGCTGTTGGGTGGAGAGTTCTTTATATGTTGGTGGGGTTGAGTTGGTTGATTGCCACAATAAGATCTTCTAAATTTTTATTGATATTCTTTCAGGATTTTCTGTCCGTTATCAAAAACTGTGTGTTGAAGTCTCCTGCTATTATTATGGAGCGATCTATCTCACTTACCAATGCTGTCAACATTCTTTCTATGTCTTTGGAAGCTTTGTTGTTGAGTGTATACATATTTAACCTTATTACATTCTCTTTGTTGGATCTGACTCTACCGCACTTGGCTTTTGGCTTATGTATTGACTGTTAAAGCAATAAATAGTGACTATCCTTGTCCATGATGGTAGATTTTTACTTTGGAGTTTAATTTATCTGAAATTAATATTACCACTTCTTTTCTTTTTGTGTGTGTTGCTAGCTTGGTATATGTATTTCTATCCTTTGAGTTTCAGTTTATTCATATCTGTAAGTCTAAAGTGTGTTTCTTAAAAGCAGCATATACAGATGGTGGGTTTTTTTTTTGTTTTTCTGTTTTCTTTTCTTTGTTTTCTTTATTGGTGCTTTGAATCCATTTATATTCAGTGTAACTACTGACAGATAGGAATTTCATGTTGTCATTTTGGTGCCTTTTTGGGGTTATTGACAATTTCTTTGTTCCGTTTAAGATTCTGTTTTGGATCATTTTTCTTTACAGGTTTTCTTTTTGTCCTTTTTTATATTGAATTTATATCTGTTGATACTTCTAGATTGTATTTCTTGTTTTGATGTGTAGTGTTGTTAGTTTGCTGTGTTGTTACTCCAGTATTCCTCCCAGTGATCGGAGTTTAAACCAGTCTTGAACTTGTTTGTATTGCCTTGTCTTCCTCTCCATATGAAAGGTCTCTGAATACATTCATTTGTTCCTCTTTTTAGTGTAATGTTGTAATTTTCATACTGAGATATCTGTTTTCCTCCCTTTAGTATTTATCTTTGATTGAGCTTTGTGGATTCCCTATTCAAACTAGATTCTGGATATTTTGTCCTGAATTATATCCTTGACATAGCCTGACATCATTGATTTTCTAATCAAAGATCTTCCTTCAGTATTTCTTGAAGTTTTGGTTTGGTGTTTGCAAATTCTCTAAACTTCTGTTTATCTGGGAACGTCCTAACTGCATCATCATATTTGAGAAACAATTTTGCAAGATATATAATTCTTGGTTAGAAGTTTTTTGTCATTGTTGTTTTGTTTTTCCCCTGAAAGACTTTGTCATCCCATTGCTTTGTCAATATGGTTTCCACTGAGTAATCAGAATTGAATCTTAATGACTCTCCTTTGCAAGTTAGTTTTAGTTTGAGCTTACCTGCCTTTAAAAGCATCTACTAATCTTTTGTTTTATTAAGTTTAATTATAATACATCTTGGTAGCTTTCTTTGGGATCTACCTTTTGTAGAGTTCAATGAGCATTTTTTATTATGTCATCTTTCATTATGTCAGAGAAGTTTTCTTTCATTAAATCTTCATGAATTCTGTCTGTATTTTCTGTTATCCCTCCCTGTTCTGGTGCTCTCATCATTTGTAAATTATTCCTGTTGATGGAGATCTACATAACTCTTAAGGATTCTTTGTTTTTTAAAATTTTTAATCTAATTTTTCCTCATAAATTCTGGTGTCAGTTGCTTTATCTTCCACCGCACTAATTCTGCATTCCATTGCCTTGATTCTGCTTTTTTGATTTTCTATTGAATTATCTAATTCTGTGATTTTATTGTTAATCTGCTGAATTTCAGGTTGTTGTTGCTCTGGCAATTCTTGTAGCTTGTTTAATTTTTCATTTTGTTCTGGTACACTTCGTCTAATCTCCATGATTTCTCTTACAGGGCTGTATGTAACTTTTATATTCTACCTCTCTCATAGTTGCGGAAAGACTTCTTCATCTGGATATTTTTTGATTCTTTGTTTTGAAGGTTTTCCAGAGCCACGGTGCTCTGCTTCTTTAAATGATTTGAAATTGATAGTTGCCACCAAACCATCAGAAAACTATTGCGATTTATTTGTTAGATTATTGCATTCTAACTATATATATATTTGTGTATATATATGTATATATATATATATATATTTGTATTGACTATACAAGTAGTCTAGTCCTTTGAGCTAGAGTGAGTACTGGAGCCTTAATAATCCTGATGTCCTGTCACCAGATGGTTGGAACAGCAACTTCACTGGGAAAGGTAGCAGAAATTGCTGGCTCAACAGACTCAGTGGAACTTTTCTTCCAACCCTCCCTTTGTTTTCCTATCCATGTCTGAGAGAAAAGCTCAGGATACGTGTATATAAGGTCCCCCTTCCAGCCAAGATAGTGCAGTAGCATTCAGCATCCAGTGTAGAGCAGGGAAAGCAGGAGAGAAAGGCTGGAAGTAGGGAGAGAAATCAGCATTTATGAAAGATTTGAGGAACGAGGGATTGTGAGCACTTAGCTTTTGAAGCTTCAGTGGTTGTCTTCTGAGACTCTGTAGATGCTGCGGTGGGAATCTTATGGGAGCCAGAGGAACTTTTCTTCTCCTCCTCCCTTTGTTTCCCTCTTTGAGCCCAGGAGAAAAGCTCAGGGCACACATGTACAACGTCTCACTTCTGGCCCAGGTAATGCACCAGAGGTTAGTCTCTGGCGTAGCTCAGAGAAGAAAGAATGGAAAGGCAGGGGCCAGAAAGAGAAATCAGCACATAGGAAAGGTTTGAGCCATGTGAGTTTGTGAACATGGAAATTCACAGCTCTGATTTCCCAGTAAAAAGGACACACTTCTCTCACTCACTGCTTTTGCACTTAGCTGCCAGCTGCTGCCACCATGTTCTATCAGTGCAGCTGTCCTCAGCTCAGCTCCCCAACTGAGAAGCATCACTCCACTCAGGTGCCTCTGCCCTGTGTGTCTGCTGGTCCCAGAAGTATTCCCATGTGTAGCCATCCTATACTCAGCTTTGTAGTTGATAAAGATGGGTGCTATTCTTGTGCTAGCAAAAGCAGGCCCCTCTGCAATTGCCAATCTGCTCTGAAAAAGGTAGTTGTTCCCCTCCCCATCACTAAATCTGATCTCTTAGCTTTCTGTCTGATCCTGAGGCTCCTAGAATGTCCTATTTATTCCTTTCTGTTGTTTTCCAAGGTCTTAGGTGTTAAAGGGATCAGAGAAAACTTGTGGCTAGTCTACCATCTTAGCCCCACTCCTAAGTTTCTGTTTCTTTACTTTTGTTAGGCCTTGTTAACTTTTAAACAACTTTTCTAAAGCTAGGCCCTCCTGTGCAAAAATGAAAATCATACAGTTTCATCAGATAAATTTTGCTACATGCTTCACTGTGATTATGTGATGGGAAAAAACAGAAAAAATCTAGTATGTCTATTGCAAAATGAATAAATCTGTAGTAGAGTTGGAATTGACTTAATGGCAGTGAGGAGCAATAGTTTGACATTGGATATTCTCCAGATATGGCTCCAACTTAACTTTTGTCATTTTCAAATACTCTACCTTATACAGATAGTCTGATACTTCTTCAAAATCAATTAGTAGACTTCCAGTTACAAATGTGAATTTGCTTGTGAACCTAAAGTGGCCTGTATAAAGGAAATAAATAAGAGAGTAAAAATAGCACTCTGTCCATAAGGGGACTATGCAATATCTAAAACCAAATCCTCAGAACACATGTGATTCCCATCTGAGCATATAAGGGATTGATGAAAAATGCACCCAAAAGTGAATATTACAAGTGTAGTTCTGTGACTGATTTATGAATGGCTGCAAGAACAATGCTTTACTTGGGTTGTTTTAGAGGCAGTTATAGACCAAACAGGGTGGAATTCAGATTCTTAAGGTTTGGTGGCTGACAGGTGATCATCTTTAAATCAGACACCCAATCTATTCAATTCGTTCATCCTATATCACCCTTCCTGATACATTCTTTTTGTTGTTAGCTGCCACCAAGTTGGCCCTTAACTTGGTGATCCCATGCACAATGGAATGAAACACTGCTGATCTCTGTGTCATCACAAGGATCAGTTGAGGACTGGACCATTGTGATCCACAGGTTTATTACTGGCTGACACACAATGTTCATTAAATATAAATTGAATGCATAATTGAATGAATTAATATAGTATGATGTACAAGCTCCTGTCAATTGCTTGAACTATCTGGTTGGATTTTTCCTGGGAAAGCACAATATCTGGCAACCAAAAATGGATGATAGAATGACTTAAGAGAAATTGGGTCCGGTAGCAGTCCAGAAACTGCAGAGAATATAATCAAGAGACACTCCTGCCTAATAGATTCAAAGTAGTGTCTGATTTTAATACAGTGGAAAGGCAAATGAGGAGTGTAGATGGTTAACAACTCAATTAACATCTGAAAGATTGGTGAGTTGAACCCACCCAGATGCACATTGGAAGATAGTCCTTGGATTCTTCTTATGAACATTCACAGACTTGAAAATCTTATGGAGCAGTTCTACCACGCACACATGGGTTAACATGAATGAGAAATGACTCAATAGCAAATGACAACAGAACCAACAAATAGAAATATAAATCCCCACAAAGGGAAAGTATTTCAACAAAATATAAATGTAATAGAAGAGCTAGATAAGCAAACTGTGATCAGGTCTGTCCAGCAAGAGCAAGACAGAAAAACAGTAAAAGCAAGATAACTAGTAAGTTCCTAACTATATTTTTGTTCGCATATCTCTCAAGACTGTTCACCTCTTTCTACTCAACTGTTAGTTTCAGTTGACAAATTTGTAATGATTGATATGTTGGTAACTTGCATGGGTTCCTGAAGGGTTGTATCCTACAAAAAGGAGAAAAATAAATCTCAATTGGAGAAAAAAGACCTCTCTAGTATTATATATGAATGCATTAAATATGACTTTGATCATCAGTCTCATGTTAATATTTTCATCAGTCTAAAACACTCTTATTCACCTAGATCCATTAATAGAATTTATTTGTAGATATTCATGGTATACTTAAAGACATAGAACAAATTACACCAAATCATATTGTCATATGATCAACTAAAGCCCCTCAGCAACATATCTCTTAGCCTTTTCCCCACTTTCTTCAACATCATCACTCACAGTCTTCGTCTAACATTTTAAATAGCCCTTGTGAAAAAATACACCCTGAAGCTGGAGTTAAGAAGGAAGAGTAGTCAGATGCTTCCTATGATCCCTATAACAACAAAGACCAAAAAGAACAAATGCATTGATTACATATGGCATTCAGGGAGCCCTGAACATCAAGGAGAAAATTGATAAATTGGACTGAGTATCGGGGAAGGGAGAGTAGGTTCAGAAGTACCTAGAATTGGCCAGACCTGACTTACTGGTAATTGGCTGCAGCCAGCATGGTGAACAGAGCAGTGTCATTTGGAAAGCATCATACTCAGTGCAAGAGATAGGAGAGTCCAATTATGCCTTCACAACCACTGCAAAGGGGCACTTCATCATTAAAATCTTAGTGGTTTCTGTGTAACCTACCACATATGTATCTAAAAATTTCCTTCAAGATAAATCTCTCTCACTTTTTCAAGTGCTTCTCTTTCCCTTCTCTGTACTATGTCCTGCTGTAGAGTCTGGCATGATTAGGAAGCCAGAAGTTGGACTCCTTAAGCCTTATCTAAGCATTTTCTTAGAGTTAGGGAAAAAATTAACAAACCGGAGGAAGAGGGGAGGAATCTGCTGATTCCCATGAGTCAAAAGTTCAAACTAAAAGGGACACGTCATCTTCACAGACACTTAGGGATAGTGGTTAGACCATTGCCTTTCTTAGTGCCTACTGCCATGTAGGCACCAATGACTCCTGTCTACAACAGTAAGGCTCTCCTCCACATCTTTGATGACTGACTACCTGAGCTGAATCCATTCAAGAGTAAACAGACTCCTGATCTTTCATGTCTAATAGTACTTCTAACAAACTGGTGACAGAATGTTAATAGTGGCACCAATAACCAAACTATCATACATGATCTGCCTATCTGGGCATTTCAAAACATAATAAAACAAGAAGTTACAACACAGTAAACAAACGAAATAAATTGACTCAACTTACCAGTGACTCAAGAGAGAGTAGTATATATCAAGTCACTTAAAGAGGCAGACCATGACAGCTTCAGAAAGCTCCCAAAACAAACAAACAAACAAAAAAATCAAAAAATTTTCCAGATGAAGAGAAGTTCCTAGAATTATCAGAGATTGAATACAAAAGATTAGTATTTACAACTCTTTAAGAGATTTGGAAGGAAATGAAGCAAAATACAGTGGAGCACAATGACAAACTGAATGTGCTGTAAGAAAGCATGCAGAGACAAGTAGAAATTCAGAACATTAATAAAATTACAGAATTAGACAACTCAATAGAGAGTGGGCTCAGCCACATCAGGGCAATGAGGCAGGAATGCTCCAGGCCTTAGAAGGCAGCCTGAAGGAGGCATAATTGACCATGTGGCTTGGGCAGGGCTGAAAACTGCATAGTGTCAAGAAGCCTGGGTCCTGGCAAACTTAGGCTGTGACACAGGAGAAGGCAGGACCCATGCTGGTGAACTTGTGGTGGTCAGGGAAGGCGGCACGTGTACACACATGACCCTGGACAGCAGTGCAAGGGAATAGAGACCAGAATAGGACAAGATCAGCTGAACAATGATGCACCAGGTTAAACTGAGCAGAGCCTGACTGGTTGGTTGACCATAGCATGGGGCAGTAACTTCACAGAGCAGAGGTCACCAGATGGCTCAGAGAAGCTCTGTCCCAGCCCCCAAAGACAGTGACTGGACAGAAAAATGATGCAAATTAAATAAAAAACATGGAGACTGAATAACATTTTGCTCAAGAGCTACTGGGTAGTAGAAGAAATCAAGGATACAATAAAGCATTTCATAGAATCAAATGAGAATGAAAACACATCCTATCAAAATCTATGGGACACAACAAAAGCAGTGTTCAGAGGTCAGTTCATCTCAATAAATGTACACACACAAGGAGAAGAAAGGGCACAAATCAAATAACTAATTCTTTAACTTGAACACCTGGGAATAACTCAACAAAAGAAACAGGAGGGCTCCAGAAGAAAGGAAATTAAAAAAAAAAAAAAAAATGGAGGAGAAATAAATGAAATAGAAAAACAACTGAAAAAATAGATAAGATCAAAAGCTGATTTTTCAAAAAGATAAACAAAATTGAAAAACCGTTAGCCAAACTGAAAAAAGAAAAACAACAGAAGAAACAAATAACCAGAATAAGAAACAAAATGGGTGATATTGTAACAGACCCAAATGAAATTAAAAGAATCATAACAGGATACTGTGAAAACCTGTACTCTAATAAATTTTAGAAAATGTAAAATAAATGGACAATTTTCTGGAAAAACATTACTTTCCAAAAATAACACAAACAGACATTGAACAACTAAATAAACCCATCACAAGAGAAAAGATTAAAAAGATAATTTTTAAAAAATCCCAAGTTAAAAAGTTCTGGCCCAGATTGCTTCACTGGAGAATTCCACCAAGCATTCAAACAAGAATTATCACCACTGTTACTAAAGATATTCCGGAGCATAGCAAAAACAGAATACTACCAAACTCATTCTCTGAAGCTAGTGTAACCTTGATACCAAAACAGGTAAAGACAGCACTAAAAAGGAAAAATACAAACCAAAACCTCTCGTGAACATAAATGCAAAAATCCTCAACAAAATCTTAGCAAATAGAATTCAACAATACATCAAAAAAAAAAAGTTCACTAAGACCAAGTAGGATTCATAGCAGGGAAGCAGAGGTGAATCAACATCAGAAAAAAAAAAAAAAAAAAATTCAATCAACCACGTAAACAAAAGACAGAACTACCTGATTCTATCAGCTGATGCAGAAAAGGCATTTGATAAAGTCCAACACCTATTCATGTTAAAAAGTCTCAGCAACATAGGTATAGAATGGAAATTCCTCAGCATAATAAGGGGCATTCAAATTGGTACAAAAGAAGTTAAAATATCTCTATTTGCAGGTGACATGATCTTATACACTGAAAACCCAAAAGAATTTACCAAAAAAAAATTACTAGACCTAATAGAAGACTTCAGCAAAGTATCAGGATGTAAGATAAACATACATAAATCAGTTGCTTTCCTTTACACCAATAAAGAGACAATCAAAGAGGAAATCTCAAAAGCATTACCGTTTACTATAGCCCCCAGGATGATAAAAAAATTAGTAAAAAATGTAACCAGAGATACAAAGGACTTATACAAAGAAAATTACAAGAGACTAAATGTGATTTATGTAAATGGAGAAGCTTAACTTGCTCTTGGATAGGAAGACTCAATGTTGTGAAAATCACTATTCTACCCAAACCTATCCATACATGTAATGCAATCTAAATTCACTTTGACCAATTGAAATGAATACCTGGGATGCAGGGATAGTTTAACTTTAGAACAACACTCAGTGTGATCAACCACATAAATAATCCAAAAGACAAGAAGCTTTTGATCGTACTAACTGATATAGAAAGGAATTTGACAAAGTCCCAAGCCCATTCATGTTAAAAACTCTCAGCAAAATAAGAATATAAGAGACATTCTTTCACAGACTGAGGGACATTTATGCAAAACCAATGGAAACCTTGTTGGCATAGTAAGTTAAATGATACCTCCACTAACAAAAAGGTTGGCAGTTCAAATACACCACGTGCTCCTTGGAAACTCTAGGGGACAGTTCTACTCTGACTTCTAGAGTCGCCCTGAATCAGACTCAACTTGACAGCAATGGGTTTGGTTTTTTTTATTCAAAACCAACAGTATGAAAGTAATTCTTTTGAGATCAGGAATCAGACAAAGATGCCTTCTGTCACGACTTTCATTCATCGTTCTGCTGGAGGTTCTAGCCAGAGCTACAAGCCAAGAAAATGAAATAAAAGGCATCCAAAATGATATCATTCAAATTATAAAAAAGAAGTATTAGTGTCTTTACTTGTAGGTGATATGATCTCATACACAGAAAAACCTAAAGACTGCAAAAAACTACTGAATTTAATAGAAGAGATGAGACCAGGGTACAGAATAAACATACAAAAATCATATGAATTCTTTATACCAACAAGGAGAACATCTAACAGGAAATTACCAAATCAATACCATTTAAAGTAGCCCCCAAGAAAATCAAATATTTATGAATAAATCTAACCAGAGATGTGAAACACCCATACAAATAAAATTACAAGAAACCCAAAGAGACCTACATAATTGGAGAAATAAACCTTGATCATAGATAGGAAGACTCAACTTCATGAAAACATCTATTCTACCCAAAGTGATCTTTACATGCAGTGCAATACCAATACAAATCCCAGTGGCATTTTTTAATGAGAGGGAGAAAAAAATTATCAACTTCATATGGAAAGGACAAAAATCCTGAAAAACCAAGCCATTATTAAAAAGAGAAGAACAAAGTGTGATGCCTCACACTACATGACTCTGGAACCTAGTACACTGCCATGGTAGTCAAAGCAGCCTGATACTGTCAGAGAAAGAAATGCATACATCATCCGCCTATGAGCAGCTGATATCTGGCAAATTCACAAAGACTGTAAACTGGGGAAAAGACAATCTTGTTAACAAATGGATTGGCATAATTCTATGTTCATTTCCAAAAAAAATAAATAAATAAAACTGTAACAAGAAGTGGGATGACTGTATCATATGGTGTTTCTATTTCAAACTTTTTAAGAAAGTTCCAGATTTCATTTGCTAAGCAACTGTACCAGTTTCATTCCTACCAGCAGTGAAGAAGTACTCCAGTTTTCCAAAAACCTCTCCAATCTGGAACAGAAGATCAGTGAGAACAAAGAAACGAGGGAAAAAGAGCTCAGGGGATAGAAGGACCTGTGGGAATGGGACATTGTATCAACATGTGACCAGAAGAACCAGATGGTGCCTAGCCACCATCAAAGACAGCCACGATGGGGCACACAACATTGAGTTCCTGTGGCAACACAAGAAAATGGGTGTGTAGTTCAAGATCTTTGCTGGAAGACCACAGCTGACGGTCCAACCATTTGGGGGATTCCCTGGGAGCGTGGCCCATAGACCCACTGCTGCACCTGACCAGAAAGCACGACCGAGATCAACTCTTTGGACAAAAATGGACAGAACCCAGGAACAGAATGTAACCATATGATGTGTATATTTTATGGCTCTGTGCATTTATAGGATGCTGTCCTACTGGGCTCTTTCTAGATAGGAGTGAAGAGGGTGGAGAGGGGGGCACAGAATTGTTAAGAGGATATGGAAAGTATGGCATGAAAAGGAAGAGTGTGCTGTCACTGGGCAGGAAGAGCAGAAGGAGCTTCAGACAGGTAGACATGCAAAATTAGTTTGGATTGTACACTTCCACTTAATCACAATTAAAAAAACCTCTCTAACATTTATTATTTTGTGTTTTTTTGGTTAATGCCAGCCTTGTTGTGGTGAGATGCTATCTATCTCCTTGTAGTGGCTAATAACTGTGAGCACTTCAAGTATCTGTCAGCTGCATGGATGTCTTCTTTGACAAAGTTCTATTCACATAATTTGCCCATTTTTCTCTTGGGTTTTTTGTCTTTTTGTTGATGAGATTTCACAGTATCTTGTAGATTATGGAGATTAGACCCTGCTGAGATGTGTCATGGCCAAATTTTTTTCCCAGTCTGTCTACACTTTTGATGAAGTCTTTGGATAAGCCTAAATGTTTGAATTTTAGGATTTCCTAGTTAGCCATTTTCTCTTCCAGTATTTGCGAATTGTCAGTAATGTTTTGTGTTCTGTTTAGTGCTCCCAGCATTGCACCTATTTTTCTACCATGATCTTTATCATTTTATATTTGATGTCTACGTCTTTGATCTATTTTGAGTTTGTCATTTTTACATGCTTAGGGAGGTGAACAGTAATGAGGGAATGAATGGTGTGGATGTGTGCTACTGAGTCTTGCTGAGTAAGTAGCAGAAGAATGAGAAGAATACTGTGACTTGGGACCACAGAGCTGTTGCAGGACTTATCCATTAGCCAGGGTAAGGACCTCCCATCAGATAAGTAGCCCTCCATGAATCAGCTACTCCTTCACAAAAACCAGACACTGAAGTAGAGCTGTCTCATTAGGAAAGTCCACCCACCTCCAGAGGCTACCACATAAAAGCCATGCTCCAGAAGAATGGACTAACAAGCAAAGGTCCTTCCTCAGTGCAACCAGCTGCAGCAGAAACATCTTAACCTAAAACCATCAGCTAACAAAAGGAAAAACTTGCACTAATACTGCTGATGATTCTATAAGCTTGACCATACAGACTAAAAATTTTCCAAAAAACCTAAAATCTGTAGAATCAGATTAGAATCTTATACTGAAAAAGGAAATGCCTGAAGTGCTGCCACAGAAGAGGAAAGGGACAAATGCCCAGAATAGATAAGTAAGTGCTGGAAGAACCAAAGGACCAGAACAATCTTTGGTAGAATTTAAGAGAAGGGGGAGAAGCAAAAGAAAAAAAAAAAAAAATCCCTAGGGAAAGAGAAGCTTCTGAGTTCCAGAGTACTGAAGTAAAATATTCAAATGTCTCTGATTTAAAAAAAAATATATATATATATATGTTATGCAAAAACACAAGAGAAGTCCCAATTAAAAGAAAATCCAAGTAGAAATTATTCCAAAGGAGATGAAGTTAACAAGAAAAATAGAAAAACTCCAGACAACAATATTAAATATGTTCAAATGAAGCAATTAACATACAGAAAGCAAACTAATGAGTATCAGAAAACAAAATGAAAAACTCAGTTAAGAAGTAGAAACATTAAGAACACACCAGGAGGCCTCTCATTACCCGACTTCAGAAACTATTACACTGCCACAGTGGTCAAAACAGCCTGGTACTGGTACAAGAACAGACAGATCAATGAGTGGAACAGAATCGAGACACCACAGATGACACCACCTGCCTATGAACAGTTGATATTTGACAAAGGCCCTAAGACATTAAACTGGGGTAAAAACAATCTCTTCAACAAATGGTGCTGGCAAATTTGGATATGCATCTGCAATAAACTGAAACAAGATCCATATCTTACATCTTATACAAAAACCAACTCAAATTGGATAAAAGACCTAAATATCAAATCTAAAACAATAAAGCTCATCCAAGAAAAAGTAGGAACAACAATGGAAGTTTTAATATACGATGTAGACAGACTTCAAAATCTGTCAAACAAACCACAATCAACAGAAGAGAAAATAGATAAATGGGAACTACTAAGAATCAAACACTTTTGCTCATCCAAAGACTTTATCACAAGAGTTAAAAGGCCACCTACAGAATGGGAAAACATATTTGGCAATTCTGTGTCAGATCGACGCCTGATCTCCATAATCTATAAGGTACTACAAAATATCAATAAGAAGAAGTTAAATCATCCAGTTAAGTGATGGGCAAAGGAGATAGACATTTCTCTAAAGAGGAGATCCAGGCAGCCAAAAAACACATGACGACATGTTCACGATCTTTAGTTATTAAAGAAATTCAAATCAAAACTAGAATGAGATACCATCTCACTCCAGCAAGGTTGGCCATGATCCAAGAAACACAAAACAACAAATGCTGGAGAGGCTGTAGAGAAAGTGGAACCCTTCCTACACTGTTGGTGGGGTTGCACAATGGTCCAGCCTCTTTGGAAAGAAATCTGGAACTTCTTTAAAAAACTGGGTATAGATGTACCATTTGACCCGCTAATTCCACTACTTGGAATATATTCTACAGAATCAAGGCCATTCACACCAACGGATACATACACAAGAATGTTTATTGCAGCACAGTCCTCGACAGCAAAAAGATGGAATCAACCCAGATGTGCAACAACAGAGGAATGGATAGGTAAATTATGGTATATATACTCAATGGAGCACTATGCAATGATAAAGAACAGTGACGATTCCGTGAAACATCTCATAACCTGGTTTCGACTGGAAGACATTATGTTGAGTGAAAGTCAGAGACATAAGTCAGATACAAAAGGACAAACATTGTATGAGACACCTATGATAAAAACTCAGAAACAGACTTATTTATAGAAGAAAAGACTCTTTGATGGCTGCAAGGGAGGGGAGGGTGGGAGGGTGAAGAGGGGAGGGCTTAGATTAGATAGTTGGTAGAAATTTGGTTGGGTGAAATCGGTGACAGCACACATCAGAAACAAGAACAATATTAAGTGGACTTCAACATAACTTGAATACTCCTTCCATCTTAACCCAATATTGCAACATCAGAGAAGCTGGGGCAGGGGGCAGGGGGCAGGGGACCATGCTCTTAGGTGAAATCGAGGCCAGTTGGCACAACTAGTGTATTGCTAAGAGAGATCTTTGCACCCCACATTGGTGAGTGGCGTCTGGGGGTCTTAAAAAGCTGCCACTCAGCCATCTGAGGGCACAGCAAATGGTCCCAACTCAGCAGCAACAGATGTTCACTGAGGACCAAACCGACATAGGGGAAAGACAACCCAGAAGACAAAGAGACCCACATCAGTGGGTGTCTACATCGACATGGGACCAGAAAAATCGGATGGTGCCCGGTCACCACCTGTGACAGCTGAGATGCAGCTCACAAAGTTGAATCTCACTGGCAACACATGAATAAAAACGAGTGAACCTGAGATCTCCACTAAAAGACCACATTTGATGGTCCAGTGGCTTCAGGGTTCCCCTGGGAGCATGGACCCTGGCCATGATGTTGCCCTTGCCCATAAATCATAATGAAGGTCCACTCTTTGGACACGAATGCGTTGGACTTGGCGATGCAGAGTGACCATATATTGGATGCACTTTATGGTTCCATGCATCTATAGGATATCATCCTGCTGACCTCTGGCTGGAGTAAGGGAAGCGGGTGGAGAGGAGGGGAAAGGAGACTTTTGGGAAGATGAGACATGTATGGAGCAGAGAGGAATAATGTGCTGTCACCGGGCAGGGAGAGCAGTGGAAGCTGCATATAGGTGGGCATGTAAATTTATACAGGAATGTACATTTCACTCAGTCATAATAAAAAAAAAAGAAAAAGAATACTCATACTCCCAAAGGAAAAAGAAAAAAGAAACATTAGAACAACAACAAAACAAAACAAAAAAGAAGACAGTCATTCAGGGTTAGAATAACTGAGCTAGATTACACAAGACAATGTTTCTACAGTAGATTCAAACAGGCAGAAAAAGAGAGTAAGCAAACTAGAGGACGCAGTAACTGAACTAATCAATCTTAAGAAAACTGAACAAAGCCTTTGTGGGACACAAGAAACCCAACACTGCAGAAGAGATAAGATAAAAAGAATAGAAAGAATTTTCCAAGACATAAAGACAGAAAATTTCCCAGACCTGAATAAGAAGTTAACTCTGCAAATTCAGGAGGTTAAGTGAACTCCAAGCAAAAGGAATGTTAAGAGGACTACTACAAGACACAAGTAATAAAATTATTGGAAATCAAAGACAAAGGGATAGTTAAAAACATTCAGTTGTGCCCTCCCCAATACATAGTATAAATCTTAATTTCTATACCTGCAGTTATAATCTCATTTGGAAAAAGTTTTGTCATGTTAATGTGACAGTATTAGTATAAGGTATGTCTTAAGTCACTGTCTTTTGAGACATGAAAAAGGCTAAATAAGCAAGCAAGCAGATATAGGGAAAGATAGATGCCATGCCGCATGAAGATCACAAATAGCCAAGGGGTAGAATCTGAAGAGACAAGTGCATTCCTCCAGAGCTAACACAGAGAAAAAGCCTTCACCTAGACCTTGCACCATGATTTTAGACTTCTGAACTCCCCAACCATAAGAGAATAAATTTGTTTGTGAAAGCCACCCAGTTAAATGGTATGTGTGTTAAAGCAGCACTAGATAATAACACAATTTGGTATTAAAGAATGGGATGTGACTGTAACAAATATCTAAACCATGGAAATGGTTTTTAGATTTGAGTAATCGGGTAATAAGCAGTGGCTAGAGGAATTCTGATGTATTTCGTAATAAGTCCTAAATTGCCTTGAAGAAATTGCTGGTAGAATTATGTCCATCAAAGATAATTCTGATGAAGGCTCAGAAGGAACAGGCAACTGTAATAAGAACTTCTCTCATGAACAAAACGTTGCTAAAAATGTGGATTTTAAACATGACTCTTTCAAAGGAAATGAACACATGATTGGACATTAGGGGAAAGTGATGATTTTTATGGGATGACAAAGCTTATGTAAATTATATTCAAATACGTAGTGGAAGGTGGAACTCATGAGTGATGTAACTAATTATTTGGCTTAGGTTTTTCAGCAAGATCTTAAAGGGTCACATGATGTCTCTTTGCTGCTTTAGATACTGGAAAGTGCAGTTGTACTCTCATTTATAAGGCTACTGTGAGTTGGAGTTGACTTGATGGCAGTCGCTTTTTTAATGGCTAATGATTATGAGCATTGCCTCACATAGCTTTTAGCTGCCTGAATGTCTTCTTTGGTGATGTAACTTTTTTCTGAATGTCTTCTTTGTTGAAGTATCCTTTTTTAAAAAAAATTGTTTTTGCTTTTTCTTTCTTTTATTTTGTTATTGAGGTTTTGCAGTAACTTGTAGGTTTTACAGACAAGATGCTGACTGTATCTCTTATAGATACAATTTTTTTAAACTCAAACTGTAGGTTGTTTTTTATTCTCTTAGTGAAGTCTTTGGATGAGAACGTGTGTTTGATTTTTAGAATCTCCCAGTTACTTAGCTTATCTTAGGGAGTTTGTGAATTATTAGCAATGTTTTGTATTCTTTTTATGACATATCAGGCTCTTAGCCTTGTCCCTATTTTTTCTTCCATGATCTTTATCATCTTAGATTTTATATTTCAGGTCTTTGACACATTTTGAGTTAGTTTTTGTGCATACTGTAAGGTATGGGTCTTGTTTCATTTTATTTTGCAGATTGACATCCGATTATGTCAGCACCATTTGTCTTTTCACCAGTTTACAGACTTAGAGACTTTGTCAAATATCAGCTGACTTGGTAAATGAATGTACGTCTAGCCTCTCAGTTCTGTGCCACTGGTCTATGAATCTGTTGTTATACTGGTACTAGACTGTCTTGACTACCATGGTGGTACAGAAGTTTCTAAAATCAGACATTGTGAGGCCTCCCATTTTGTTCTTTTTCTTCAGTAATACTTTATTTACCCAGAGACTCCATCATATGAAGTTGGTGATTTTTACTCGATACAATTAAAAACTTCCATTGGAAGTTGGATGTGGACTGCATTGTATGTATAGTTCATTCTGAGTAGAAAAGATATTTTCACAGTACGGGGGCTTCTTACTCATGAGCAAGGGATACTTTTCTACTTATATATGTATCTTGGTTTCTTGCAGGAGTGTCTTATAGTTTTCTTTGTATAGGTCTTTTATGTCTCTGGTTAGATTTACTCTTAAAGTATTTTATCTTCTTAGAGGCTATAGGAAATAGCATTCATTTGGTCCATCAACATTCTATTTGTTGGTGTAGAGGAATTAAACTGAGTTTTACATGTTTGCCTCGTATCTTGATAATGGGCTGAATTCTTCTGTTGGTTCTGGTAGTTTTCTTGTATATTCTTTATGGCTTTCTGTACATAAGATCATATCATCTGCAAATAGAGATACATTTAATTCATCCTTATCAATTTGGATGGCTTTATTTATTTTCTAGCCTAATTGCTCTGACTGGGCTTCCAACACAATGTTAAACACAAGTGGCAATAAAAGACATCCTTGTCTTGTTCCTGTTCTCAATGGGAATGCTTTCAGACTCTTCATTTAGGATGATGTTGGCTGTTGACTTTGCATAAATGCCATTAATTATGTTGCAAATTTATCATCTATTCATATTTTGATGAAAGTTTTTATCCTGAAAGAGTGTGAAACTTTGTCAAATGTCTTTTCTGTATTGATTGATAAAATCCTGCTGTTCTTGTCTTTTATTTTATGTATGTGATATATGTGATTACATTGTTTTTCTAATTTGTAGAACCATTCCTGCATACCTGGTACGAATCCCACTCTGTCGTAGAGAATTACTTTTTCTGTGTTTGTTGAATTCTATTAGTTAGAATTTTGTTGAGAATTTTTGCATCTATTATCATGAAGAATATTAATGTGTAATTTTTTTCTGTGTGTGTATGCTGTATTTACCTGATTTTGATATCAGGGTTATGATGGCTTCTTAGCTTGAGTTTGAGAGTATTCCATCCTTTGATATGCTCTGAAATACCTATGGTATTATGATGCTTACTTTTCTACGAAAGTTACATAGAATTCTTTTTGAAGCTATCAGGGCCACAGTTTTTGATGAGAAGGGAGTTTTCCAACTACCTTTTCAATCTCTTCTTTTTTTATATACCTTCATTTAGTTGTTCTACCTCTGTTTGTATTAGTTTAGGTAGGTATTGTGTTTCTATAAATTTGTCCATTTCTTCTAGATTTCCACATTTGTTAAAAAAGAATATACTTTTTCATAGTATTCTGTTACTATTATTATAATTTCAGTTGGCTCTGTCACGATATTGCTTATCTAACTTTTTATTACGGCTATTTGCATCCTCTCCTGTTTTTCTTTTGTGAATATGGCCAATTGTTTATGATTTTATTGATCTTTTAGACTAACGAGCTTTTGGTCATGTTAACTTTTAAAATTGCTTTTCCATTCTCTGTTTCCCTTATTTATGCTCTGTTTTCTCTTATTTGCTTTCTTCTTTTGTCAAAAGATTTCCTTTACTGCTTTCTTTCTATTTGTTCAAGTTGTAGGGCTAATTCTTTAATTGTGATCATTTCCTCTTTTTTGATGTCTGCAAGATATCAATATGAAAAAGGTTAATAACCCAAGTAAGCATTGGGCAAAGCAGATGGACAAACACTTCACCAAAAAGGACATCCATAAAGCCAAAAGACACACAAGGAAATGCTCATGACAATTAGCTATTAGAGAAATCCAAATCTAAACTACAATGAGATACTGTCTCACTCCAGCAAGATTGGCCAGGATCCAAAAAACACAATAACAACAAATGCTGGAGAGGCTATGGAGAGACTGGAACTCTCCAACACTACTTGTGGGATTATAAAACAGTACCTCTTTGTAAAACAACTGGTACTTCCTTAAAAAGCTGGAAATAGGGGTGGAGTCAAGATGGCAGACTAGACACACATCTACTTAACTCACTGCAAAATCTAAGGCCAGGACTGATAATTAAATGAAGCCTTCTAGACATCCAGTGAGCCCTACGACATGGCATAGGGCTGTCATTTTGGACTACATGCCACTGAATGAGAAACTTCTTCTCTTACACTGACCCCTGCCCTTATTGAATGGCTGGGTCTCATGGACTGAAGGTAACTACCGGCTTTAACATTTTTCCTTTTTGTTAGCTTGTGGCAACGATTGGGCTTAATTGGTAGCAAAGTTCTGCCATATTGCTGACATGACCAGTGGGTGAAATAGCCACACAGTGGTAGCCTGGGACTCTGAGGACCATAGCCCCTCTACCCCTTTTTCCAAACCTCTGCTATTGATTTGGCTATTTCCCAGGAGGCAGGAGGGCCTCCTTGGGAAATCATCTTGTCTGACTGGGAGGCAGGGTTACCCAAACAGAGGCCTCAGCAGTGGCTAATTCCCAGGTTAGAAGGCAGTGCCAGCCTTGGGAGCGCTTCCCTAGAAGAAAAGATGTGTTTAGCACAGTTTACCCTTTGGGTAGGGCCTGGCACCTGATGGCAGTAGGGCAGTAGCCTGTCCATACTTTGAACTAGATCACAGCATCTATGGACAGATATAGAGATGCTTCCATTGCCAGCTGGAAAGAGGGGCTTGCACAACTGACAGCCTGACTGTTTATGGAAGGTGTCACATACTTCCAAAATAAGACTACCTAGAAAAATAACTGCGGTGCAGCCTGATGGCATCTCTTCCAATCTTGACTGACCTACAATGTAGGATCAGTTGATAGCCTCCCAGTGACTCCATAAGTAGGGTCGTGTCTTTGCCAGCCGGGAGGTGGAGCCTGCTACCACAGAGATTCCACTGGGTCCACTCAATGGAGTACACAAAGGTAACTGGTGATCAACTTCTATATCAGCTCCTGTTAAGGCAACATCAGAGAAACTAAGCAACCTCTGGATGCTCCAAAAGCAATAGACCTTGGCCCAACACTTAAGGAAAAATCCAACGATGGCTCCAGAAAGCTCCAAAAAGAAAGAGCCAAAGAATTTCCCAGATGAAAAAGCCTTTCTAAAATTTTTGGAGGTCAAGTACAAAAGAATTATATAGAGAGCCCTCCTAGACATTATGCAAAATTTAGCAGACCAAAATGAAAAAGTAAGCAAGCTGTTCAAACTGATGGAGCTTCAGAATTTTTAAATACAACAGATTAGTAACAAAACTAAAGAATCAGAAAACTCAATTCAAATCCAAGAGAACAGAATTGAACAAATGGAAAACAGACTTTCTGACTTGGGAGACAGAACTACTGACACCAGCATTTTCTGAGGAGAAATCAGAGAAAAAGACATGAGAAAAATGAAGAAGCATTAAGAAACATGTGGGATTCTGTCAAGAGGAACAATCTACAATTAATTGGAATTCCTGAACAGGAAGAGACATCTGAAAACACAGAGAGGATTGTCGTTGACTTTCTGACAGAGAACTTCCCTGAAATTATGAAAGAAGAGAACATAGATATTCAAGATGTGTATCAGTTGTCACACAATATTAGACACCAAAAGACTGCAAGACGTATTCTAATCAAGCTTAACAAAATGAAACAGAAGCAGAAACTCTTAAAGGCAGTGAGACTCAAAGCAAAGCCAGCCTGCAGAAAGAAGCCCTGCAAGCTTTTGTCTGACTTCTTGGCAGAAACCATGTTGGCACGGAGGCAGTGGGGTGGCACATTTGAAGCCCTGAAGGAGCAAAACTTCCAACCAAGCATTATATATCCTGCAAAACTGTCTTTCAAATACAAAAATGAAATTAAGACCTTCACAGACAAACAGATACTCAGAGACTTTGTAAAAACCAAACCCAAAGCTACGAAAACTACTGAAAGAAGCTCTTGGTTTAGAAGAACAAAACCATTAACTCTGTATTTTAGGAGACAATACAGAACACAGCATCCAAAAGCCTACTTAGGGAAGGCACAAGCCCCCAATCAAAGCTATAATACTAAAAGAAGTGATCAAGTGATCATATCATGAAAACTACAATACCATCACATTAAAAAGAGGGATATATTACAGTAGTTACAGTCCATCCAGATGAAGAGGAAGTTAGTAAGGTATTTAGAAGTTAAAATCAAGTTTAAATATGCATTATTAAGTGTTATCATACTGGTATCTACAAAGCACAGCAAAGAAGTGACATATCAAAACAAGAAATTCAAACAGGAGTTTCAACAAACACAAAACCAACACTGAAAAGAGTGAAAATCAACCCATAATAAAGAATGTCCCAGAACAGAATTGTAAGAGAAACAGAGAAAACATCAACACAAAACTAAATACAGCAAAATGACAGCACTAAACACGTATCTATCAGTAATTACATTGAAGGTAAATGGACTTAATGCTCCAGTAAAGAGACAACGAGTGACATCTTGGATCAAAAAAAATTAACCCATCTATATGCTGCTTACAAGAAACTCATCTTGGATTTAAAGATATGAACAAACTGAAAATTAAAAGATGGAATAATATATACCAAGCTAACAATATACCGAGAAGAGCAGGTGTGAGAACACTAACTTCAGATAAAATAGATTATGCTGTAAAAAAAAGAAAGGCTCAATAAACACACAGAAGATCTTATTGTGACAATTAACCAACTAGACCTTATCAACATATAGCCAGCCAGCCAAGTACTGTCACTTTAAATCCTTCATGTTGAGTGAAATTAGTCAGCGGCACAATGACAAATATGGTACAAGACCCCTACTTTAAGGACTTCAAAACTGACTTGTGTACAGAAGAAAAGACATTTCGATGGTTACAAGGGAGGGGAGGGAGGAAGGGAGAGGGTTGGTTATAGATTACGTAGTTAATAGAAATTTGGTTGGGTGAAATCAGTGACAGTACACATTAGAAAGAAGATCAATTTAACTGGACTTCAACATAACCTGAAAACTCTTCCAAACTTAACCCAGTAGGTAAGTTCAGAGTAGCAAGGGTGGGAGTCCAGGGACCATGCTATAAGAGGACATCAAAGCCAATTGGTATAACTAGCCTATTGCTAAGACAGTCCTCTATACCCCATATTGGTGAGTGGCATCTGGGGTCTTAAAAGCCAGCAAGCTGCCATCTGAGGTACACCAAACGGTCCCTACTCATCCTAAACAGATGATCACCAAGGACAAAAATGATATGGAGGAAAGAGAACCCGGAAGACAGAAAGACCCATGTGAATGGGTGACCACATCAACATGCAATCAGAAGAAACAGATGGTGCCCAGCCACCTCCAGTAACAGACGTGATTGGGCTCACAAAGTTAAGTCCCAGTGACAGTATGAGAATAAGAAGGGATGCACCCTGGGAATTTCACTAAAAGACTACAGCTGTTGATCCACAAGCCTAGGGGTTCCCCTGGGATGCTGGCACCTAGACCTGAAGCTGCCTTTAGTCATAAATCATTACTGAGGTCAACTCCTCGGACAGGAATGGGTTGGACTCGGCAACACAGGGTGACCATATCATGTATGCACTTTACGGTTCTATGTATCTACAGGATGTTGCCCAACTGGCATCTTACTAGAGGGTGGAGAAGTGGGGCCTGGGGATTGTTAAGTGGATATGACTTGTACAGAACAGAAAGGAGTGTGCTGTCACCAGGCGAGGAGAGCAGTAGGAGCTGTACATAGACGGGCATGCAAATTTAAACTGATTGTACACTGTCAATCACAATAAATAACAAAATTAAAAAAATAAAAAAAAAACTGGAAATAGACATACCACTTGATACAGTAATCCCATGGCACAGAATATATCCTACAGAATCAAGGGCAGTCACACTAACAGATACATTCACAAGAATGTTTATTGCAGCACACTCCACAATAGTAAAAGACGGAATGAACCCAGATGCCCATTAACAGATGAATGGATAAACAAACTATGGTACATGTACTCAATGAAATACTATGGAATGATAAAGAACAATGAGGATTTTAGGAAGCATCTCACAACCTGGTTTCAACTGGAAGATATTCTTCTAAGTGAAATCACCCAGCAGAAAAAGGACAAATATTGTATGAGACCCCTATTATAAGGACTAAAAAATAAACTTAAGTTCAGAAGAAAAGACTCTTTGACAGCTGTAGGAAGAACGAGGGAAGGAGAGAGTTGGTCATAGATTAGAAGCTGATAGAAATTTGGTTGGGTGAAGGCAGTGACAGCATGCAGTAGAAAGAAGATCCACTTGACTGGACTTCAACATAAATTGAAAACTCTTCTAATCTTAACCAGATACAGCAAGGATAGAGCAGCAAGAGCAGGAGTTTGGGGATCATGCTTTCAAGCGACATCAAGGACAACTGACATAATTAACCTATTACTAAGAGTATCTTCTTCACCCTATATTGTTGAGTGGCAACATGGGTCTTAAAAGCTAGCAAGCTGTCATCTGAGGTACACCAAATGGTCCCATTTCATCAGTGACAGTCACCAAGAACAACAATGATATAAGGAAAAAAGAGCTCAGGAGACGAATGCGTGTGAATGGGTGACAGTATAAACATGTGACCAGAAGAATCAGATAGTGTCCAGCCACCACCAAAGACAGGCGTAGAGGGACACACAATGTTGAGTTCCAGTGGCAACATGGGAAAAAGAGGGATGCATCTCAAGAATCCCACTAAATGTCCACAATTAATGGTCCAGTGGCCTGTGGGTTCTGTTGGGAGCATGGCCCCCAGACCCACTGCTGCTGCCTCTGACCAAAGAACATTACTAAAGTCAACTATTTGGACAGCAGTGGACTGGACTCAGGAACACATTGTGACCTTATTCTATATATACTTTATGGTTCTATGGTATGATGCTGTCCTACTAGCCTCTTACTGAATGGAGAGGAGAGCTTAGAGAGGAGGGGGACAGAAGATTGTTAAGACGATACAGCATACATAGAATGAAAATGAGGGGTGTTTGTGGATATGAACTCCAAAAGCTATTGTCTTGAAGTAATTTTTAAACCTTAACCAAAAATATCCCCTGAAATCTTTATGCCAAACAGCACATTAGCTAAATTAGTAAAGGATACCTGCCTTGACCATTATGGTCTTTTAGCTTACAATCTATATGCGATAAAATGGACAATAATAAATTGAAAGGTTAGGCAGAAAGATCAGGGGACAGGGAGGTTATGTTAAAGGAAGAGAAACAATTTGGAAAAGGACAATGAGAATGGTTGCACAGCTTTAAGAGTGTAATCAGTGTCACTGAATTATACATGTAGGAACTGTTGAATTGGTGTATGTTTAGCTGTGTGTATTTTCAACAACAAAATAGCATTATAAAAAAGAAAAAGGTATTCTCGTTTTCCACTATCCCTACTTTGTTTCATGCAATATTAAAGACACTGACTGCTTCTTAAAAAAAAAAAATTTGAAGAGACTTCTTTGTCAGGCAAGTGATGAGCAATGGGAAGAAAACAAACACTCAGTGCACCACACCCTCGGAGGTCCAGAAAGGGATATTATGTGGGACCCTATGTCAACAGCTGCAGGAGTATGATTGATCAGTTTAATTATCTGTTGTGTAAGGCTCTGTTTAGCAGACTGATATAAGCATCCCGGGTTTAAAATAATGGAAACATTGCTTTTCTGTTATAATTGTACTAGTTTTGATTTTATGAATTTACTTTTTTATAGGTATCTTCTTGAATTGTTCCCCTGTAAGGGGCTTGTTAAGGAAAGTGGCTAAAGCTCCTGGCTACTAACCAAAATGTCATTGGTTCAAACACAAAAGGCACTCCACAGAAGAAAGATTTGGCAGTATGCTTCCGTAAAGACATAAAGTCTTGGAAACTTTATAGGCAATTTTATTCTGTCCTGTAGGGTCACTATAGGTCAGAATAGACTCAAAAATGGTGAGTTTCATTTTCAGATAAGAGACTTGTTTCATTTTAATGCTAGAACAATACATATTCCTGATGCCTTTGGATATATTGGCTCAACTGAGATGGGACTGAGTTATTGTGACCCAAAGAGAAATTAAAAAAAAAAAAAAATGTTGCTGTTGAGTGAATTCCAACTCATAACAGCCTTATAGGACAGAGTAGAACTACCCCAAGTGGTTTCCAAGGAGTGGCTGGTAGATTCGAACTGCTGACCTTTTGGTTAGCAGCTGAGCTCTTAACCAACCC
The DNA here is from genome assembly GCA_028571685.1 of Heterohyrax brucei. Taxonomy (NCBI): domain Eukaryota; kingdom Metazoa; phylum Chordata; class Mammalia; order Hyracoidea; family Procaviidae; genus Heterohyrax; species Heterohyrax brucei. The sequence goes on along the minus strand of CM053146.1, from coordinate 5,631,818 downwards.
ACCAGCAGGGCTTCCAAAGAGAAAACCAAACTTGTTGCTATCAAGTTGAGGCTGACTCATAATGACCCTATAGGACAGAGTAGAACCATACCGTAAGTTTTCCAAGAAGCAGATGGGGGATTTGAACTGCCAATCTTTTGATTGATAGCCATAAAAGCACTGGCAAAGAAGACTACCAAGACTACCACTGTCTGGAGGGGTGCTTTGATATTTTAGACAGCATAATACATTGCTGGTTACACTAAGCCAAACTTTAATGAGAGTTCTTCACTAAATGTTGTAACTTGAAGAAATCACTACTGCATATATCTTTGGGTCAGTTAGGGCCTCTGGAAATTTAGGTGGGCATATTTTATGAATTCTGACTGGATCAGTAATTAGCTATCCACGGAGATGATTAGGTTTCATGTCACTTCACTTCTGTGTTATTTATGGTCTTTCTGCCTTGAGCTACGGGGCCAGATGAATTCTTTTCTCACTGTAATCTTCTAATTTTAACTAACATGATAGGATACAAATGAGATGCAGAGTGGGGAAAAGGTTGCTGAGGGAGTCTCTTCGCTGGTGGCTTATGGAAATAGAAAAAAACAGTATAATCACGCATAATCATGGATAGGATGGTATAGAGTAATATTTAAAAAGGTCATGGATAAATACAGATGAGGAGGAACTGAAAGTCTTGAAAAAGGTCTTATATGCCTGAGACCTAGGATAAAGATCTGCCTAAGACAGAGAGTTAATCGGAAGAAGAGAACATTCCTGATCTTTTTCCCCATAATCAGGACAACAAGCACTGAGCAAGACCTAAATGAAGAATACTGATGAAATAATTACAAGACAGTGACAAGAGATACTCTCTAACTGAAGCATCTATGGAAGAACTGAAGTTGAGAATTGCCAAGATTCAGAAAACAAACCAAAAATTTTCTGTCAAATCAGCCTCATGCTAAACAGACTAGATGGATGTCATGCACAGAAAGTGTAACAGATGATTAATGACGTAACAATTTATCTAGGCTATGATTATCACTGTTTTGGCAGACACTGTGTAATCACTGTCCATTTTGTGATCTTATGTGAGCAGACAATCACGTAAAAGAGGAATTTCCTTGACTATGTATGCTGCCGATACATAAACTGGTATCCTGAGAAAGTTTACTGTCTCTCAACTCTGTACTCTTCTTATGGTTTGACATTCGGTTCTTCAGATATGAACATGTAGAAGTCTCTGACCTGCAGTCTGACCTTCAGATTTTAGATTCACCAACTCTGGCAATCTTATGAGCCTGCAGAGGTTCTCAGCCTGTTGCCTGACTCATAGATTTGAGACATGCCAGCCCTGGCAATTGCGTGAGCCATTTCCATGAAGTAAACTTCTCTCCATATATGTCTATGCTATGCTTCACTAGCTTTGTTTCTTTAGTGAATTCAGACTAAGATATAGAGTAACCATAGCAAAAACAAACTACAAACCCAACTCTATTCCTTATGACACAAATCTGCATACTGAAGGCCTAGCAGAAGAAAAGCCAAGTATTCTTGACTCCATCAAAGAAGAAAAAATACTTACCAAAAGCTCTAGTGTCCTACACAAGATACCTATATTTCAATACAATTATAAGAAGTACTGTACAGTAAAAAGAAAAGGCAATCAATAGATATGAGACATATTAAAATTAACAGATGAGGAGATGTAAATTAATGATATGGTTAATATGGAAATGTAGGACAATATACACTATAAAACTGTTAATTTCAACACAGAGAGATGAAAAGCATAAGATTCAAATAAAAAGGACAGAGAGAAACAAAGAACCTAGCAACAAAAATGAAAACTATTTTTCAATGGATCTATCACCAAATTCAACACAAAAAGGAAATAATCAGTGCACTTCAAAATGAGTCAACCAAAAGTAAAACAGGGAATACAAAGAAGAAAACAATATCTAGTTTAATTTTGATTGCTATGCATCCATATGTAATATCATTGAAAAAATCTAAATGCCCAAATAAAAAGGCACAGATTAACAGGCTGGAAAAGAGTAAAGAACCAATTGAATTGTATCTGTAACCAACATAGTTTAGATATTAAAATGTATAAGCTAAAAATAAGGGGAAGAAAAAATATTTCATGTGAATTCCAATAAAATCAGACAAAGCAATAAAAATAGAGTAGCTATACCGGTATATTGATATATACAAGGAACTTCCAGAAGTGAAAGCTGATTCAGAAGAGGATGTGGAACCAGGGATAACACTGATGATGTCAGATGGATCTTGGCTGAAAACAAAGAATACCAGCAAGCGTTCAACTGTGTGGATTACACTAAACTATGACTAACGTTCTGGAGAATGGGAATTCCAGGACACTTAATTGTGCTCTTAAGGAATCTGTATATGAATCAAGAGAAAGTCATGCGAACAGAACAAGGGGACATTGCATGGCTTGAAGTCAGGAAAGGCATGCGTTGGGGTTGTATCCTTTCATCATACCTTTTTAATCTGTATATTGAGCAAATAATCTGAGAAACTGGATTATATGAAGAAGAATGAGACATCAGGATTTGAGTAAGACTCATTACTAACCTGCATTATGCAGATGACACCATCTTACTTGCTGGAAGTAAGGCATTTACTGATGAAGATCAAGGACCACAGCCTTCAGTATGGATTGCACCTCAACATCAGGAAAACAAAAGCCCTCACAACTGGAACAGTAAGCAACATTGTCATAAATGGAGAAAGGATTCAAGTTATCAAAGATTTCATTTTACTTGGGTCCACAATCAATGCCCATGGAAGCAGCAGTCAAGAAATCAAAAGTCACATTGCGCTGGGAAAATCTGCTGCAAAGGACATCCTCAAAGTACTCAGAAGTAAGGATGTCACCTTGAAGACTAAAAGGTGTCTGACCCAAGCCATGATATTTTCAATCACATCATATGCATGCAAAAGCTGGACTATGAACAAAGAATACAGAAGAAGAATTGATGCCTTTGAAATGTGGTGTTGGAGAAGAATGTTGAATGTGCTATGGACCACCAAAAGAACTGACAGATCTATTCTGGAAGAAGTACAACTAGAGTGCTCCTTGGAAGCAAAGATGGCAAACCTGCATCATCCATACTTTGGACATGTTGTCGGGAAAGATCAGTCCCTGGAGAAGGACAACACACTTGGTAGAGTGGAGGGTCAGCAAACAAGAGGAAGGCCCTCCACAAGATGGATCGACATAGTGGCCACAACAATGGCCTTAAACATAAAAACAATTGTGGGCGTCGCACAAGACCAGGCAGTTTTTTTTTCTGATGGTCATATGGTCACTATGAGTTGGAACTGACACAACAGCACCTAACAACAACATATTGATATAAAAAATCTGGACTTCAAAACAAGGAATTTATTAATAATTTTTTATTGTCATTAAGTGAAAGTATACAATCCAGGTCAATTTTGCATCCCTAACCCTATCTGCTCTCTCCGCCCTGTGACAGGACCTTCCTCCTTTTCACTCTTTACTAGTATCCTCGCAGTGGGCATCTGCCCCCTCTTCTCTACCCTTTCCTCTTCCCTTTAGAAATAAGCCAGTAGGACAGCCTTCTATAAATGTAGAAAACCATAAAGGACACACACCACATTCTCACTCTGTGTCCCTGAGTCCAGTCCATTCTTATTCTGAAGTGTTGACTTCAGTATTGATTTCAGGTCTGGGGCAGCAGCAAGTCTAGGGGACGTGTTCCCAGGGGTTGATCGTTGTCACACCATCAGTTCTATTTTTTTAGTAGAGTTCTTCATCAGCACACAACTTTTCCTTGTGCTACATCAGGAACTCTACATTGTGTCCCCTATCAAGGTTGTCTTTGGTGGTGGCCAGGTACCATCTTGTTCTTCTGGTCTCATGCTGATGTAGTCTCCCAATCATGTGGGTCCTTTATCTCCCAGGCTCAGTTTTCCTCATGTCTTTGATGTTCTTGGTTGTCATCTGTTCCAGTTGGATTGAGATCAATTCACATTCCTCCAAGGGCAGCTTACTGGCTTTTAAGACCCCCAATGCACTCACCGATATGTGGTACATTAGACTCTCAGAAAAAGGCTAGTTATGCCATCTGACCTCAATGTTCCCTGAAAACACAATCCCCAGACCCCTGTCCCTACTACTGTATCCTTCAAAATGTTGGGTTGAATTCAGAAACCCTTTTAGTTTATGGTGTAATCCACTTATGCTTACCCGCCTTATACTGGTGCTGTCACACTCTTCGCCTAATGAATTCCTAACATGCATCTGATCTACGAACAACCCTCTCCCTACCTCCCCACCTTAGTAGCCATCAATGAGTCTTGTCTTCTGTGTATAAGTCCTTTTTAAAGTCCTTGTAGTAGTGCTGTCATACAATACTTTTTCTTTTGCACCTGACTGACTTCACTTGGTGTAATGTCTTCTAGTTGATAGCAGGTTATGAAATGCTTTCTAAAGTTGTCAGTGTTCTTTATCACTGCATAGTGTTCCATTGTGTATATATACCATAGTTTGTTTATCTGTTCAGCTGTTGATAGGCATCTGGGTTGATTCCATCTTTTTGCTACTGTGTACTGTGCTGCAATAAACATTCATGTACATGTATTTGTTCTTGCGACAGCCCTCAAAATGAAGAATATTAACAGGAATAGTGACTACCTCTACTCCTCAATTATCAGCTATCACATTATCTGATATTTACAGATTAGATGCAGAGACAAACAAAAGGGGGCAGATGGATGCCATGTGAGTATTTTCTGTAAGCCATGAAATGCCAAAGAATCAAAAGATGCCAGGAAGACAAGAAACATTGGTGGCTGCCAATAGGGAAGGAGTCAACATGAGCAGAACCCTGATTTAGAATTTTAACCTCCAATACTATCAGAAAATAAATTCTGGTTCTTAAAGACATATACTGATGACATTTCTGTTATAGTAACATTTGGAAACTAACACAAATTGTAGCGGCTGACAGCAACAAAGTACTCAAATCCATGAGAAATAACTGTTACTTTTGAATTTTTTTTTTCCAGGAGTAAATGTCCCTGTCCTGCTCACCTATGACCCTTTTCCTCTGCTTAACACTCTTCCTCACAATTTTCTTTGTCGTGGTCTGTTCTGCACGTTGTTCTGGGCAGTCATCATTCATTTTACCTTCCTGTACTCCTGTACAATTGCTCAGGCACATCTTGTGGGTGGCATACCCTGATCTCTGGTTTGTGATCAATGGTTATAATGAGTCGTAATAAACGTAAACATCAGCAGCGTGCAGCGCAAAAGATGTTGAACTAGAAATTCCTTTAATCTCAGGTTTTACCTCAGCTTTTCTCCTGAAGGCTTTTATGTCTTCGAGTGGCTTTCTTACCTTAAATTGTATTCTTACAAAAGTAAAAACATTGCATTAGTCAAATTTTATTTAAATATTTTGCTTTTGCCTAAATGTAGTGTCCTCTTCCGATGTGAAGGAAGAGGAATAGACATAAAGTGATATGTATACATTATCTGATGTCTCTAGAGGCTTGTTTGCACAGAGAACTGGAAATGGACATGAGTTCAATTACACATCAGGTCATGACTTGAGAGAAACAGGTGACCATATCTTGTGCAGTCATAATTTTTCCACTTTCAGCAGAAGGAAACTGAAATCTACTGTTTAAATGTTTTGTTGTAATCTTCTGTATCTGACAAATCTGTTCGCTGCAACTCATCTGTGTCTGAGAAAAACTTGTATCATGAAATATGTTGCAGACTTAACACCACCAAGATTTTTACCTTAGAAAATTAAGCCATCACTTCCTACATTTTGGTGACTGCTGGCACTTCTACCAATTTTAGGGGTTTATTTTATTTTTTTTTTTTATTCAAGTGTATTGATTGCAGAAAGCAGGGCCAAGAAAGCAGAATAAACCAACACTTTCTGTCATCAAGTGAATTGATTATATATGAAAACCTAGAAACTCAAATTATCAAAAACAAAGCTGAAGAATCAGACAAGGGGGACAAGCGGAAGGAGAGACAATTCAAAAGCAGCAGAGAAGTACAGGTTGTGAGGTCACCAGTGCCCTGCTAGCTGAGTCTGTGGATGGCATGTGGGCTTAGACAAGCACAAAATCTAAAGATGAGCTCCATCACACTCTGTGCAGCCAAGCAGAAAATTTGCATGCCCCTTCAGAACCAAGTAAAGCAACCTCAGACCTGTGAAAGTTAAGTGCAAGTTTCTAACCTACCGCGTGAGGGCAAAATAACTACTCACTCACCAGAAGCTGCTCAAAAAAGTGCTTTGTTCACACCAGTGCCCACATTGCTCCATCCCAATACCAGTTCAACAGTGTTCAACAACTGCCACACCCTTGCCACACACCCCTAAACTAGGAATTTGAGGCTCTCCATACACATACCTGTCTTGTTGCTTTAAAGAACTCCAAGTGCCCTAAGCTGGGAACTCAAGATGATTTGGGAGGTCTTTCCCTTTTGCCCAGGTGCTGGCATAAGCTGTCTTTGGTGTTTGGCTGACCCCACCTGAACCTATGTGGTCCAATTATATACAGCACAGCCTCATTATATAAAACAGCAGGGCATGTAACTGCAGCAGCTAAGCGAGACCTGCAGATACATGACATTTGTGACATTTGACACTCTCTACCCCTAAAGCAGGGGCCTCACCTAACCATACCAGTTACCTCCATCTAATCATCCAGGACACAAATCTGAGAATAAATCGTGACTCCCAGTCTTTCCAGACAACAGCAGGGGTTCCAAAGCACCTACTGCAAAGCCCAGTCTTAGTCATCTCGTGCTGCTGTAAACGAAATAACTAAGTGAGTGGCTTTAACAAACAGAAATTTATCCTCTTACAGTCTAGTGGACTAGAAGTCTGAATGCAGGGTGCTGGCTTAGGGAAATAGCCACATTATTTTCTTTATTTTTCCCTCCTTGTTTGTTAAATTGTTCGCTCTTTGAGTCTAGGAGAATGGTTTAGGACACATGTAGAGTCCTACTTTCTGCCCAGGTAATGAGGTCAGATTCCAGAGCTGGGCTTAGTGCAGAGAAGCAAGGGGGAAAGCACTGGAAAACTGGAGAAAGATTTATCTGAAAGTAAACATTTAGATCTTCAGGTGGCAGATTAGACACAATCCAGTTACTTTTTGATGATCAAATATAGTGTTTCACTGATTCTGGAGTTGAGTGTGTTCTCTGTTACTGAGTCTGTCTGAGAAAGAAAATCTTAGAAAGCCACAGCTCAGTTCACCCAGGTCATTGCCAAGGATCTGCCTGTGGGGTGCCAGCTCCTGTCAGGTCAGCTCTGACCGGTCTTAGGTACTTCTAGACTTACTCTCCCTTCTCTGATGTTCAGTCTGATTTCTTCACTTCTCCTTTGATGTTCAGGACTCCTGGAATGTCCTATGTAATCAATCAATTTATATTTAGGAGTCTTTGTTGTTACAGAGATCACAGGAAGAGTATAACTACTCTGCCATCTTGGTTCTGACATTTTACGGTTTTAAGCAGAAGTTTTCCTTTGTTTGTAGCATTGCAATCTAGCAAGCAAATATTCTTGAAAAATGAACACTACAGACAGGGAAAAGGAAATAGAACGACAGAGTCCAGGTACTCAAAGTGGTAAAAAGTAGAGGCATTTAGGGAATAGGACTGGGAGCTCAAAACATCACCTGAGAATAAATAGATATAAGTCTAGGAATAGTAGATATAAGACTATCTTTTCCTCCTGACCCAGCAAATTTTCTTGCATGTTTAGATGGAGACAGGGGAGATGGTTAGCCCTGCCCCGCATCCAGTTGTTTTGTGATTGCTGCTCGGGAATCTTGATGACTAGCCTTGCTGAGATTTAGCATATTCCTCGAGTTTGCTAATCTTCTCCAAAGGATTAGCAATATTTCTTAAAATCTCCAGGCAAAAGTCTTACAGAATTAGAATTAGGTCTTTGCATCATGTATAAAATTTTATGTAAGTCTCTTCTTTTTCAAAAGCTTAATTTTCTAATCTCGAAAATGAGAAGAGTAGGCTTCCGATGTTGTTATGAGAATTAGATTAATGAAAATCTATGAGATTACCTTGTCCTGTGATTAGTACATACAATAAATACTCAGTATTGGTTAGCTTTTGTTTAATATTTGTCTTAGGTTGAGTTCTCTAGAGAAGCAAGACCTGTAAAGTGTATAAATATATACAGGTATTTATATCAAGACATCAACTCATGTGATTATAGAGGCTAGAATATTCCAAGTCTCTGGATCAGGATAGAGGCTTATCCTGAGCCCCACAGCTACTGGGGCTGGTGAACCCAGTATTGGAGTGTGGGAGAGCAGGAATCTTCCTCACAGGCTGTGAAGGCTGACAAATAGCAAGATCACAGGGTGAGCTGGTAGCTCAAGTCCCAAGAACTAGAGGACAGCTGTAGGATCCCAAACAAGGCAAAAGCCTTGACAAGGGAAGCAAGAAGGAACTAAATAGCTGGAGGCAAATAAATGAAGGCTGAGGCAGTGGTAATGCACTACAGGTCCCATGCCTGCCAGTACCACTCTGGGGATTCCATCATGGGGATGATCACATACAAAATTTTAAGAGAAATGATCATTGTATCACACAACTGCTAGAAATGCTGAAAATCATGGCCCAGCCAAGTTGGCACACAATATTAATCATCACAATGTTCTACATAATAACAGTAATCATGGAATAAGTGTTTGACAATAAAGGTTACTTCTAACAGAATTATTTGGTGAATGTGTTTATGCCTGCAAATGTAATTAGGAACACTAAATGGACTTTAGGCTCGGTTATATGGTAGTGCTGTGTAAGTTTGTGTTCCCTGGGCTTTCAGTGTATTTGAAGTTATTGTAGACTGTTTTCTTCTTTACTGTGACAAAGCGACATAAAAAGAACTCAGCCTAAGAGCATTATCAGTTCTCTGTTAACACTCACACTGGTTGTAATTATGACTGGTAATAGATATATCTCTATTAGCTATTTGTCAAACAGCCTAGAAAAGTTCTGGGCTAGTAAACACAAATGAAAGTTCACATTTGCTTTGGAACCATTGCAAGAGAGCTCAGCAGCTTCTGGTGAACAACAAAACCTGCTCTCCAGTCATCCTTGGAGTACACATCTTCAGTTCAACTTGAAGGGACAGCTGTTATTCAAAAAGTTCCCTTTCAATAGTTGTTTTTTTTAAAATATCAAATAACAGCAAGGACTAGTAAATGGAATGAAGGGCAAAATGAAACCTATCATCAGGAATTATTTATGTTGATTGAGGTGGTCATGATAATCATCTACTTAAAAAAAAATTATAGGTCAGGAATTGTGCTAAGAACTTTATGTACATAATTTTTCTTAATAAAATAACCTTATGATATATACAGTTGTTTTAGTCATCTAATGTTGCTATAACAGAAATATCACAAGTGGATGGCTTCAGCAAATAGAAATTTATTCTGTTATGGAATAGTAGGCTAAAAGTCCAAATTCATGGTGTGAGCTCGAGAGGAAGTCTTTCTATGCTGGCTCTGGAGGAAGGTCCTTGTGGTCAGTTTTTCTCTGGCCTGGGAGTTTCTGAAGCACAGGGAACTCAGGATCCAAAACACATGCTGTCCTCCTTTGAATCCTTCTTCCCTGACAGAATGAGGTCTCCAGCTCGCTTGTCTCCTTTATATCCCAAGAAATGTCCTCAAGACGCAGTACAGTCTCAGAGATTGAGTTCTGCCTCACCAACACAATGACTGCCTATCCTTCTTCATTAGCTTCATAGAGGCGTGATTTACAACATACGGAAACATCACACAATACTGGGAGTCATGGCCTAGTCAAATTTCTACACACATTTTCAGAAGGGAGACAATTCAATCTATGATACTTATTATGATCCATTTCTAGAGACGAAACAAACTGAGCCTAAGAGAAGTTAAATTGCCTAAGGTTTTACTACTAGTGAGGAAGGAAACTAGATACATGATTCCTGGTGTATCTGTAGCCAACATTCAAGGAAATTGCTATATCCTCCTTTGTCAGTTATTTTCCCCTGACAAGAAACACATGGGCAAGCCATGTGAACCAAGTAAGTGAATATATGAGAAGGTTATTAAAACAAACAAACAGATTAGAATTGCTTAGCATAGTAACCACAGCTAATGCATCTGCATAACATCAGGAGGAATATGTCACACAATACCAGCTGCTGTTGAGTCAGCTCTAATTCACGGCAATATTCTTCATACTTAGGGAACTCAATAAGTTTTTAATGCTGTGACCTCTCAGAAGCAGACCACCAGATCTGTCTTCCGAGCCATCCCTGAGTTTGAACTGCGTGATGATTGGTAGCCTAATACTTAACAATTTGTGTCACCCAGGAACTCTCATATAAAACAAATGTGATGACAAGCATTTGTGCATTAGGTTATGAAACTGTGAATTATAGTAAAATTTCAAATTGTCATTGTGTTTTTTTTATTTATTCATTATTTATTTATTTTATTGTGATTAAGTGCAAGTATACAGTTCAAGTTAAATTTGCATGTCTGCCTTTCTACAGCTCCCTCTACCCTCCTTGCCTGGTGACAGCATACTGCTATGTTTCATTGTATATATGTTGTATTCTCTTAGCAATCTTCTGTCCTCTGCCTTCCACTCTCTCCTCTCCCTTCTAGCAAGAGGCCAGTAGCACAGCACCCTGTAGATGAATACAGCCATAAAGTACACACACCATATGGTCACATGGTGTCCTCTAGTTCAGTCCATTCCTGTCTGAAGAGTTGATCTCAGTCATGTTTTCTGGTCGGGGTAGCAGCAGGTCAAGGGCCATGCTCCCCAGGGAGCCCCACTGGCCGCCGGACCATCAATTGCAGTCTTTGAGAGGAGTTCTTGAGCTGCACCCCTCTTTTACTCATGATGCCAATGGGACTCGACATTGTGTGAAACATCATGGCTGTTTTTTGTGGTGGCCATACACCATCTGATTCTTCTGGTTACATGTTGATACAGTCACCCATTCATGTGGGTCCTTCTGTCTCCTGAGCTCTTTTTTCATCATATCTTTTTTTTTCTTGGTAATCATCTGTTCTGGATGAGTTGGGACCATTTGGTGTACCTCAGATGGCAGCTAGCCAGCTTTTAAGACCCCTGATGCCACTCACCAATATGGGGTGCAGACGATTCTTTTAGCAATAGGCTGGTTATGCCAATTGTCCTTGATGTCCTTTGAGAGCACAGTCCCCAGACCTCCACCACTGCTACTCTATCCTTGCAATATTTGGTTAAGATTAGAAGAGTTTTCAGTTTATGGTGAGGTCCAATAAAGCTGATCTTTCTACTGCATGCTGTCACTGCTTTCACCCAACCAAATTTCTATCAACTACCTAATGTATGACCAACTCTCTCTCTTGCTCCCTTCTCTGGCAGCCATCAAAGAGTCTTTTCTTCTGTACTTAAGTTTGTTTTTAAGTCCTTATAGTGAGGATTTTGTACAATATTTGTGCTGTGCCAGTGACTGATTTCACTCAGTATAATATCTTCTGATTGAAACCAGATTATGAGATGCTTCCTAAAATCGTCATTGTTCTTTATCATTGCATAGTGTTCCCTTGAGTATAATACCATAGTTTGTTTATCCATTCATTTGTTGATGGACATCTGGGTTGATTCTATCTTTTTGCAATTATGGACTGTGCTGCAATAAACATTGGGGTGCATGTATCTTTTCATGTGACTACCCCTGATTCTGTAAGAGGTGTTCTGAGCAGTGGGATTACTAGATCAGATGGTATATTTATTTCCAGATTTTAAAGGAAGTGTCAAATTGCTTTCCAAAGAGGTTGTACTGTTTTGCAACCTCATGAGATGTGTAGGAAAGTTCCAGTCTCTCCACAGCCTCTCCATCATTTGTTGTTTTGAGTATTTTGGATCACGGCCAACCACGTTGGGGTGAGATGGTGTCTCATTATAGTTTTGATTTGGATTGCTCTAATAGCTAATGATTGTGAGTATTTCCTCATATGTCTTTCGGCTGCCTAGATGTCTTCTTTGGTGAAATGTTTGCCCAGCACTTAATTGGTTTATTTATGTTTTTCTTGTTGATATTTTGCAGTATCTTGTAGATTATGGAGATCAGACATTGGTCCAACACGTAGTTGCTAAATATTTTTCCCATTCTGTAGCTGGTCTTTTAATTCTTTTGATAAAGTCTTTGGACAAGCAAAGGTGTTTGATTCTTAGTAGTCCTCATTTATCTATTTTCTCTTCTGTTGATCGTGCTGTGTTTGTCAGATTTTGAAGTCTATATCTATACTGTGTATTAAAGTTTACATCATTGACCCTAGTTTTTCTTGCATGATTTCTATCATTTTAGGTTTCACATTTAGGTCTTTTATCCTACTTGAGTTAGTTCTTGTGCAAGGTGTGAAATATGGGTCTTGTTTCAATTTTTTGCAGATGGGTATCCAATTCTGCCCAGTACTATTTGTTACAGAGACTGTTTTAACTCTAGTTTAAAATCTTAGCGCCTTTGTCAAGTATCAACTGTTCAAAGGAAGATGATGGCATCTCTGGCGTCTCAACTCTGTTTCATTGGTCTATATTTCTCTTTTTGTACCAATACTAGGCTGTTTTCACTACTGTGGCAGTTTAATAGGTTCTAAGGTCAGGTAATGTGAGGCCTCCCACTGTGCTCCTTGTCATGAATTGAGTTGTGAGCCCCCAAAAGTATGTATAGTCAGGTTCCTGGACCATGATTCCCTGCACTTTATAATTGTCCCCCATTTTGTGATTTTTCTTGTGCTGTATGTTAAAGGCTTAGGGTGAGACTGTAAATCTTTTCATAGGATCACCTCCCTGCTCCACTGTAAAGGTAGTTTCCCAGGAATATAGCTTGCACTACCTTAATACTTTCATTCTACAAGAGATAAAAGGAAAGGGAAGCAAGCAGAGACTTGGAAACCTCACACAATCAAGAAAGCAGCACCGGGAGAAGAGTGCAGCCTTCAGACCTGAGGTTTCTGCACCAAGATGATCCCTGGACAAAAGACTGATGCAATACCAGAATTTCCTCCAGAGCTGACAAGGGGAAAAGCCTTCCCCTGGAGCAGACACCCTGAATTTGAACTTGTAACCTGGTTGACTGTGTAAGAATAAACTTTCTTTTGTTAAAACCATCCACCTTGTGGTATTTCTGTTAGAGGAGCACTAGCTGACTAAAACACTCCTCTTCTTCAGTAATGCTTCTCCTATCCGGGGTTTCTTCCCTTTCCAAACAAAGTTGGTGATTTGTTTCTCCATCTTGTTAAAAAATGTCACTGGGATTTGTGTTGGGATTGCAATGTATATGCTGATTGCGTTGGGTAAAATAGAACTTTTCACAAAGTTAAGCCTTCCTATCCACGAGCAGGGTAGGGTTCTCCACTTATACAAGTCTCTGTTGGTTTGTTGCAGTAAGGTCTTACAGTTCTCTTTGGATACTTTTTTTTTCTTATTTCTCTAGTAAGATTTATTCCTGGGTATGGTATGTTCTTGGGGGCTATAGTAAGTGGTATTGATTTGGTGATTTCATCTTGAATGATCTCTTCATTAGTATAAAGGAATCCTACTGACTTAGTTTATCTTATATCCTGCTGCTTTGCTGAACTCTTCCATTAGTTCCAGTAGTTTACTTATGGATTCTTTAGGATTCTCTGTGTGTACAATCATATCATCTGCAAATAGGGAGATTTTTACTTCTTCTTTGCTGATGCAGATGCCCTTTATTTCTTTGTCTTGTTTAATTGTTCTGGCTAGATCTTCTAGTACCATGTTGAATAGAAGTGGTGAGAGTGGACATCCTTGTCTAGTTCCCATTCTCAAGGGAAATTCTTTCAGTCTCTCTCCATTCGGGATGATGTAGGCAGTTGGCTTTGTGTAGATGCCCCTTATTGCATTGAGGAATTTCCCTTCTATTCTTATTTTGCTGTGACACTTTTTAGGATGAATTGGTGTGAGACATTGTCAGATGCCTTTTCTACATCAATTGACAAAATCAGGTGATTCTTATCTTTTGAATTATTTATGTGGTTGATAACGTTAACTGTTCTTCTGATGTTGAACCAGCTTTACTATCTCTGGTATGAATCCCACTTGGTCATAATGAATTGTCTTTTCAATATACTGTTGAATTCTGCTGGCTGAGATTTTGTTGAAGACTTTTGTGTCTTGGTTCATGAGTGATATTGGTCTATAATTTTCTTTTTTTCTGGAATCTTTCCCTGGCTTTGGTATCAGGGTTATGCTGGCTTCATAGAATGTATTTGGGAATATTCCTCCCTTTTTATGCTGTGAAATAATCTCAGTAGTACTGGAGTTAACTCTGCTCTGAGTATTTGGTAGAATTCTTTCATGAAGCCATCTGGTCCAGGATTTTTCTGGTTCGTAGTTTTTTTTGTTGTTCGTTTGTGTTTTTATGACTTTTTCAATCTCTTCCTTTGTGATGGGTTTACTAAGTTGTTCTACTTCCCCTTGTGCTAATTTTGGTAGGTAATGTGAATATAGAAATTTGTCCATTTCCTCTAGGTTTTCAAATCTGTTAGAGTACAGACTTCTGTAGTATTCTATTATGATGCTTTCGATTTCAGCTGGGTCTGTTGTCACACCTCCCATCTCATTTCTGTTGGGTTGTTTTTGCTCCTGTTTTCCTTTCGTACATTTAGCCAATGGTTTATCTTTCTTTTCATATCTTTTCAAAAGACCAGCTTTTTATTTTGTTAATTTTTTTCAACTGCTTTTCTATTCTCTAATTCACCTAGTTTTTCCAGAGTCTTTATTATCTGTTTTCTTTTGGTGAATGTAGGGTTCACCTGTTGCTCTCTTTCTACTTGTTCTACCTGTAGGATTAATACTTTGATTTGAGTCTGATCTTCCTTGCAGCTGCATGCATTTATAGGGATAAATTGACCTCCAAGCACAGCTTTGGCTGCAACCCACAGGTTCATCATTGATTTCTTGAGGTGTTGTTTTTTTTATTTTTATTTTTATTTTTATTTAACATAACTGAGTGAAAATATACATTCACATGTAAATTTACATGCACCCCTATATACAGCTTCCACTGCTCTCCCTGTCTGGTTACTGCACACTATTCCTCTCTGCTCCATACATGTCTCATCCTCCCAACAGTCTCCTTTCCCCTCCTCTCCGTCCACTCCCCTTCCTCCAGCCAGAGGTCAGCAAGATGATATCCTATAGGTGTATAGAACCATAAAGTGCTTCCAATATATGGTTACTCTGCATTGCCAAGTCCTATACATTTCTGTCCAAAGAGTGGACCTTTGTTATAATTTATGGGAACGGGCAGCATCAGAGCCAGGGACCATGCTATCAGAGGAACCCCAAAACCGCTGGACCATCAATTGAGGTCTTTTAGAGGAGATCTCATGATGCAACTCTTTTTATTCTTGTGTTGCCAGTGAGGCTCCTCTCTGTGAGCTCCGTCATGGCTATCACTGGTGGTGGCCGGGAACCATCCGATTCTTCCGGTCCCAGGTCGATGTAGGCACCCACTCTTGTGGGTCTCTCTGTCTTCTCGGTAGTCTTTACCGCATGCCATTTTGGCCCTCGGTGAGCATCCGTTCCTGCTGAGTTGGGACCACTTGCTGTGTCCTCGAATGGCAGCTTGGCAGCTTTTAAGACCCCAGATGCCACTCACCAATGTGGGGTGCAGAGAGCTCTCTTAGCAAAACGCTAGTTGTGCCAATTGGCCTGCAATTCACCTAAGAGCATGGTCCCCTGTCCCCCACCCCAGCTACTCTATCCTTGCAGTATTGAGTTAGGATGGAAGAAGTACTCAAGTTATGCTGAAGTCCACTTAATGTTGTTCTTGTTCCTAAAGTGTGCTGTCACCGCTTTCTCCCAACTAGATTTCTAGTAACTACCTAAACTAAACCCTCCCCCCCTCGCCCTCCCTCCCTCCCTCCCCTCCCTTGCAGCTGTCAAAGAGTCTTTTCTTCTATACACTAGTCTGTTTTTGAGATCTTATCGTAGAGGTGTCATACAGTATTTGTCCTTTTGTCGCTGACTACTCTCACTCAACATAATGTATTCCCATTGAAACCAGGTTAGGAGATGTTTCCTGGAATCATCGTTATTCTTTATCATTGCGTAGTGCTCCATTGAGTATATGTACCACAGTTTACCTATCCATTCTTCTATTGTTGGGCATCTGGGTTGATTCCACCTTTTTGCTATTGTGGACTGTGCCGCGATAAACATTCTGGTGCATGTGTCCGTTGGTGTGAAAGGCCTTGAATCTGTAGGATATATTCCAAGTAGTGGAATTACTGGGTCAAATGGTATATCAATATCCATTTTTTTAAGGAAGCGCCAGATTGTCTTCCAAAGAGGCTGGACCATTTTGCAACCCCACCAACAGTGTAGGAGGGTTCCACTTTCTCCACAGCCTCTCCAGCATTTGTTGTTTTGTGTTTTCTGGATCATGGCCAATCTTGTTGGGGTGAGATGGTATCTCATTGTTGTCTTGATTTGAATTTCTTTAATAACTAAACATCGTGAACATGTCCACATGTGTTTTTTGGCTGCCTTGATCTCCTCTTTAGTAAAGTATCTGTCCATCTCCTTTGCCCATCGCTTAATTGGATGGTTTATCTTCTTCTTATTGATATTTTGTAGTATCTTATAGATTATGGAGATCAGGCGTCGATCTGACATAGAGTTGCCAAATATTTTTTCCCACTCTGTGGGTGTTCTTTTAATTCTATTAATAAAGTCTTTGGATGAGCAAAAGTGTTTGATTCTTAATAGTTCCCATTTATCTACTTTCTCTTCTGTTGATTGAGGTTTCTTTGACAGATTTTGGAGTCTGTCCTCATTGTGTATTAAAACTTCCATTGTTGTTCCTACCTTTTCTTGGATGACCTTTATCGTTTTAGGTTTGATATTTAGGTCTTTTACCCAGTTGGAGTTGGTTTTTGTATAAGGTGTAAGATATGGATCTTGATTCAGTTTATTGCAGATGGATAACCAATTTTGCCAGCACCATTTGTTGAAGATACTGTTTTTACCCCAGTTTAATGTCTTAGAGCCTTTGTCGAATATCAACTGTTCATAGGCAGATGGTGTCATCTCTGGAGTCTCAGCTCTGTTCCATTGATCAATCTGTCTGTTCTTGTACCAGTACCAGGCTGTTTTGACCACTGTGGCAGTGTAGTATGTTCTAAGGTAGGGTAATGAAAGGTCTCCCAGTGTGTTCTTCTTCTTTAGTAGTACCTTACTTATCCGGGGCTTCTTCCCTTTCCAAACAAAAATTGGTGATTTGTTTCTCCATCTCGTTAAAAAATGATGCTGGAACTTGTATTGGGATTGCATTATATAAATAAATTGCTTTGGGTAAAACAGACATTTTCACAATGTTAAGTCTTCCTATCCATGAGCAGGGTAGGTTTTTCCATTTATCTAAGTCTCTCTTAGTTTCTTGTAGTAAGGGCTTGTAGTTCTCTTTGTAAAGGTCTGTTGTTTCTCTGGTTAGATTAATTCCTAAGTACTTTATCTTCTTGGGGGGCTATCACAAATGGTATAGATTTGATAATTTCCTCCTTAACAGTCTTGTTGTTGGTATAAAGGAATCCTACTGATTTACTTATGTTTATCTTGTATCCTTCAGGTGTTTTTTGACAAAGATGTTGTTCAGTTTCCTTGAGTTCCAATTTCTGTCTATTTTTTTTCTGCTATTGATTTGGATTTTTAAGCTTTTATGGTCTGAGAAGATGCTTTGCAATAATTCAGTGATTTGGGTTTTGTTGAGATTTTCTTTGTGTCATAAAACATTGTCTACTCTGAAAAATTTTTCATATTCATTGGAGAAGAAGGAGTTCTTATTTTTTGATGGATAAAATGTTCTGTATAAGTTGATGAGATCTGGTTGGTTAATTATGCAATATGATCTTCTGAGTTTTTTATCTGGGTGATCTGTCCATTTCTGAAGGTGCAGTGTTGAAGTCTCCAACTACTATTGTGGAGTGATCTGTCTCATTTTTCAATCTAGTTGGTGTTTCTTCGATGTATTCAGATACTGTAGTATTGGGTGCATAAATATTTAATATTATTAAGTCCTGCTTGAGTATTGAACTTTCAGCAATAAATAGTGACCATCCTTGTCTAGAGTGTAGGTTTTACATTAAAATCTATTTTATCTGAGATTGGTATTGCCATATCTGCTCTTCTTTGTATATTTTTAGCTTGGTATATATTATTCCACCCTTAAATTTTCAGTTTGTTCATATCTTTGAGTCTAAGTTGTGTTTCTTGTAAGCAGCATATAGATGACTCATGTCTTTTGATCCAGGATGTCACTTGTTGCCTCTTTATTTGAGAGTTCAGGCCATTTGCATTCAGTGTAATTATTGATAGGTATGTGTTTAGTGCTGTCATTTTTATGTATTTATTTCCATGTTGGTGTTTTCTATGTTGCTCCTAATATTCTGTTCTGGTTCATTCTTCATTATTGGCTGAATTTTCGTTATTTTCAGTGTTAGTATTATGTTTGTGGAGAATCCTGTGTTATACTTCTTGTTTTGATGTTATTGTGCTTTGTGACTACCTCTGTGATCCCCTTAATATTCTAAGTTTAAATCCAATTTTATCTCGTGCATATCTTTTTAACTTCCTCTGCATTTGAATATAACTACTGTGGTATATCTGTCTTTTTAGTGTGATGGTGTCATAGTTCTCTAATATGATCACTGGTTCCCTTCTTTTAACATTGTAGCTTTGATTGAGTTTTGTGACTTCCCTAAATGAGTGGCCTTCTGGATCTTGTGTCTTTCATTGCCTCCTTCAATATACACTTAAGGGTTTTGGTTTTTTAAGCCAAGAATTTCTTTCAGTATTGCTTGTAGTTTTGGTTTGGTTTTCACAAAGTCTCTAAGCTTCTGTTTAACTGCAAATGTCTTAATTTCATCCTCATATTTGAGAGACGGTTTTGCAGGATACATAATTCTTGGTTGGAAGTTTTTCTCCTTCAAGGCTTTGAATGTGTCATCTCACTGCCTCCTTGCCAATATCATTTCTGCCAAGAAGTTAGATGAAAGCCTATAAGGTTTCCCTCTGCATGTTAGCTTTGCTTTGAGCCTCATTGCCTTTAAGAGTCTCTGTTTATGTTTCAGTTTATTAAGCTTGATTATAATGTGTCTTGGTGTCTTTCTTTTGGGATCTAGTTTGCGTGGTGTTCAATACGCATCTTAGATATCTATGTTCTCTTCTTCCATAATTTCTGAGAAGTTTGCTTTCAGCAGCTCAGCAACTATACTCTCTGTGTTAAAGTCTCCCACTATTATTGTGGAGTCATCTAACTCTTTTTTGAGCATAGTCAGTGTTTCTTCAACATATTTAGGTGCTCTGACATTAGGTGCATAAGTGTTTAGTATAGTTAAGTCTTGCTTGTGTACTGAACCTTTCAGCAATAAATAGTGTCCATCTTTGTCCACGATGGTGGATTTGACATTAAAGTTGATTTTGTCTGAGATTAGAATTGCCACCCCTGCTCTTCTTTGTTCATTGTTAGCTTGATATATATTCTTCCATCCTTTAATTTTCAGTTTGTTCCTGTCTTTAGGTCTCAAGAGAGTCTCTTGTAGACAACATATGGATGGGTCATGTCTTTTGATCCAAGATGACACTCGGTGTCTCTTTACTGGAGCATTCCATCCATTCACATTCACTGTAATTATTGATAGGTATGTGTTCACTGCTGCCATTGTGATATGTTTATTTTTGTGTTGATGTTTTCTCTGTTGTTCTTATTAGTCTGTTCTGAGACACTCTTTTTTGTGAGTTGATTTTTCACCTTTTTCAGAGCTGGTTTTATAGTTGTTGAGACTCGTGTGTTAGATTTCTTGAAATGGTATGATACATCTTTGTTGTGCTTTACAACTGCCCCTATGAACACCCTTAATAAACTATTTATAAACCCAATTTTAATTACTACCAGTCTGGTCATCTTCCTCTCCATCTGGAAGGAGTATAACGACTGTAGTACATCCCTCTTTTATTATGATGACACCATAGTTTTCATGATGATCACTGGATTGCTTCTTTCCAAATCAAAGCTGTGATTTACTTTGGAGCCTTCCCTAAATGAGTATTGAGTAGTGTGTCGTTCTAAAATACAAAGTTAGTGGTTTCGTTCTTCTAAGCCAAAGCCAAGAACTTCTTTCAGTATTTCTTGTAGTTTGGGTTTGGTTTTTACAAAGTCTCTGAGTTTCTGTTTATCTGGAATTGTCTTAATTTCATTTTCATGTTTGAAAAACAGTTTTGCAGGATATATAATTCTTGGTTGGAAGGTCTTCTCCTTCAAGACTTTGAATGTGTCGTGCAACTGTCTCCGTGCCAGCATGGTTTCTGCTGAGAAATCTGACGAGAGCCTACAGGGTTTCCCTCTTTGCCTTGAGTCTTGCTGCCTTTAAGAGTTGCTGCTTATGTTTCATTTTGTTAAGCTTGATTGTAATATGTCTTGGAGTCTTTCTTTGGAGATCTATATTGGGTGGCATACGATATGCATCTGAGATGTCTATATTGTCTTCCTTCATGATTTCTGGGAAGTTTTCTTTCAGCAGCTCAGCAACAATACTCTCTGTGTTCTCAGATGTCTCACCCTGTTCAGGGATTCCAATTAATCGAAGGTTGTTCCTCTTAATAGAGTCCCACATGCTTCTTAATGCTTCTTCATTTTTCTTGTTTCTTTTTTCTGATTTCTGCTCATAGACACTGGCCTCAGTAGCTCTGTCTTCCAAGTCAGAAATTCTTTTTTCCATTTGTTCCATTCTGTTTTCTTGGGTTTGCATGGAAGTTTCTATGTCTTTGATTTTGTTCTTGATCTGTTGGATTTCAGAGTACTGGTGTTCCATCAGATCGAACAACTTGCTTAATTTTTCATTTTGTTCTGCTGATTTGTATAAGGTCTAGAAGGACCCTGTATGTAATCAATTTGTATTCACTTCCTGATGCTTTCATAAAAGTTTCTTCATCTGGAAAACTCCTTGGTTGCTTTGTTTGGGAGCCTTCTGAAGCCATGAGTGATTGCTTGTATGCCACAACTGTCTGTTGCTTTTTAGGTCCCATGTGAGTATATAGAGGCTGGAAGAGTTACTGTGAGGATGGATTGCAAATGTTTCTCTAGGCTGTCTTCAAATGTAAAGCAAAAGTTATCTGACCAGTTCATAAGTCAGTTAGGTTTTCAGGTGTAGAGGTCCCTCTTCTCATCTGAGAAAGTAAGCACCACTATATCCAACCCCAGATGATAACAAACTAGTTCAGAATACAGCACTGCTAGTGCCCTGGTGGCCTCTGCTGACAGGGCCTAGCCTTAGCCAACACTGCGTCGAGTACTGGTTTTGTGATAGAAAAGCGCTCTCTTGTGGGCAGGCTCTGGCTCCCAAGCTAAGAATTAGGTCCAGCTGCGGCCACCGTACCCAAGATGGCGTCCTCCGCACAAGCAGCAGACAGAGAGGCTAAAGGTGCTGAGCGGTAGTGATTCCTCTGCTTCTGTTGCAGGGCCCCCAGTGTAGGCAGCACTATGCAAAATCACTACTTTTCTGACGGAGAAGCGCTGTCCTGTTTGCAGGTGCTGGCTCTCAGGCTAAGAACGAGGTCCTGCTAAAATCTCGGTACCAACATGGCGTCCTGCACACTGACCACGGAGTTCCGCACAAACCCCACTGAGGCAGCTACAAAACGAAAGGCTCAAAGTGTCTAGATTAACAGAGTCCCGAGCCTGGCTCTCAGAATATGGGAATTTCGCCTGCCTTTCCCCCCAGCAGCGCGTCTGAGTCCAGCCGCCGGGCAAGGCCCAGCTCCGCCCGCCAGCCCAGACCGAGGAAAAAAAATTCAAAATGGTGCGTTTACCTTCCGTCCATGAGAGCCGGCGCTAGCCAGGAGCGGGAGTCAGCAAAAGAGAGGAGATTTTTCTCTGAGTGGTATAAAGTCCCAATTAACAGCTCTGTGCCGAGTCCTGAGGCTGATTAGGTGCTCAGAAGGCTCTGTTTGATTGTCAGTTCAGGTCTTGGTTTCCAGTGGAGTAGAAGGAGACGTCGGCTTAGTCGGCCATCTTGACTCCGCCCTCTAAAATATCAGAATATATTTCTTTGTAGTTTATGTTCTTTGAGGACTGAGGTCCCATTTTCTTGTTGGCTCTGGGTGTTTCTCACTTCTTCTAGAGGATGCCCACATTACCTTTCTTTCTTAAGTGGTTCTCCCTATCTTTAAACAAATAAGGGCCTTTTGAGTCCTTATTTTGCTTGAAATCCCTCTAATCTCTTTTGTCTTCTAAAGAGGTTGTATCGTTAGATGAGTCTCACCGAGCTATTCTCTATACTTTAAACTCAACTGTTTTGGAGTTTAAACTGCTACTACAATATCTCTGCATAGCAAAATCCAGATTTGACATTGAATATCTAGTTTGATGGACTAACAAGGAGACAGGAATCTTAAGTGGCAGGAGGGGTAGCTTTGGAAATCTGTAACTGTCACATAGTTTATTCTCAAAATCCTAGATTTTTTAAAAACATTTCTCCCACCTAGAATTTTGGGGCCTAGTAACCGAAGTAAATCCTCACTGTTACCATTTTTGACATATCTGTCTCAACTTCCCTCTATGCCGTGAATTTAGAAGCTAGGTGACTAACAGCACCCTTATCTCTATGAAGAACACTCTGTCAACCCTTTGCTACCAAGAAAATGCACACATACTCACACACACACACACACATTCCCCACATAACACATACATACACATGTTTTTTGTACTACAGTAACTTAGAATGCTGAAATGCCCCTTTCTGGGGAGGAATATTTTGCCCCAGAATCCATTAATCTGAATGACCAACAACAAAAACAAAGAAATAGAAGAATAGAAAAATGATGTAACAATAATTTTAGATTCTAACTTATTTATAAAATGAAGCAAACACCATGATTGCAAACATCACCAGTTCTCCAGCTTCAACTTTTAGTATTGGTTCAGAATCTTGTCGGTTTCAAAATACCCTTTTGTTACAGATCCTAAATCAAAGTGTCAAATTATTCAATGCGTTCTCCTTTGGAAGTGCTGACCACTTTTTATTTTCACCAAATTATGCTACCCTGGTAACTTTCTCATGTCAGTTTGTGAACAAATGGTTCCTTTCTCTCTTTCTCTTGTCAGACCTCCAATAAGCTGACAATCCATTGAAACTGACTGTATTGGGAAACCCCTGATGTGAGCAAGTATAAAGTGGCCCATAGAGGTACCTCTGCCATATAACTTTAGAACTCCATCAGGAGGCCATAATTTGTTGATATCTGCTAGCAGATAGAGACTTTATTTAACTGTTAATATTTCATCTTATTTTTCTGCTTTTCTCAGCCCGCACTGTACATCTCTATTGTTCTGTTAATTTCCACCTCCAGACCTTTGTTTATGCTCTTCCCCTGCTCACACACTTTCTCCTTCCTTTGTATTTATTTGTTGCTGATAGCTGCTTCCAAGTGAGTGCTTGGGTCTTGGTGACTCAGTACACAAATGGATGAAATACTACCTAATCCTGCACCATCTACATGACTGATTTTGAATGGACTGTTGTGGTCCATAGGGTTTTCATTTACTACTTTGTGTAGGTGGTTCCTCAGGCCCTTCTTCCTAATCAATTAAATTCTGGAAGCTATACCTTTTCAGCATCAAAGAAACTGTCAGTGTCCACTGACAGATAAGTGGTTGCTGCTTATAAAGTACATAGTTTAGAAGTTTGTTAAACTTATTCAAACTCTTTAATAGATAGAGATCCACTAATATCATCCATTTTTCCTTGTGTGAGTTTTTCGTAGTTTGTGTCTTGCAACGAATGAGTCTGTTTCATCTGTTATCTATTTTATGGGTCAAGAGTTGTTTATAGTATTATTCATTATCATTTAAATGTCCTTGAGATCTGTAGTTAAGACACTTTTTTCATTTTAATTATTATTAATTGTTGTTTTTTTGTCTGTCTCTATTTTCAGTTTCCATTACCCTAGCTAGAGGTTTTTAAGTTTTATTTACCATTCAAAGTTTCAATTTCATTTATTCTCTCTTTTGTTCTCCTATTTCTTTTTTTAATTTTGTTGATTTCTGCTCCAATTTGTACTGTTTCTTCTACTTTCTTTAAACTTCCGTTGTTCTTTCTCTAATATTGAGTGGAGAGAATAGATTATTGATCTTAGATTTTTCTTCTTTTCTAAATATGTACTTAACTGCTATAAATTTTGCTGTAAGCACTGCTTACAATGAATCCCACAAATCTAATGAAATGCATTTCCATTTTAATTTAAACTATTTTCAAATTTGTTTTAGTATCTCTTCTTTTATTCATATGTTGTTCACAAGTGTGTGTGCTATTTAATTTCCTAATATTGGATGTTTTCCAGCTCTCTTTCTATTACTGATGTCTAATTGTCATCACAGAATATTTGTTTTTATTTTTTATAATTTGTTAAGCTTTGATTTATAGTACAGAATGCCATCTATCTTGGTATGTGAGATTGTGAGAAAAATGCATGTTCTACCATTGCTGGATGCAGTATACTGTTTTAATTTTGAGTTGGATCAACTGCATTGACAATGCTGTTCAGTTAGACTATATCCAGAGTGATATTCTGTCCGCTTGACAAATCAGTTCTTGAAAAGCTACTGAACTCTCTAAATATAATAGTAATTCTCTTTGTTTGCCTTTGTAGTTCTAGCAGTTCTTGCCTCATATATTCTGACACTCTATTAGTAAGTGCCTCATAAGGTCACTATGAGTCAGAATTGATGGTAGTATGTTTGGGTTTGGTATCGTTAAGTGCATAATCATGGAGAACTGGTGCTTCTGTCATGATGCAATGTTCCTTTTATTTATTTATTTTTTGCATGCTTTAGGAGAATGTTTACAGGTCATGTTAACTTTTCATTCAAAAATTTATACACATATTGTTTTTGTCACATTGACTGCAATCCCCATAATGTGTCAGAACAATCACTCTTTTCATCCCAGTTTCTTTATGTTCATTCATCTGGTTTTTGTCTGTGCTTTCCTTCTCATCAAGCATTTATAAAAAATCTGCCCATTGGCTTTTGTATATTTCATTGGAATATGAAGTACATTCCTCAAAGTTCAGCAAAGTATCAGGATTTAAAATAAACATAAGTAAATTAGTAGGATTCCTTTATACCAATAAAGAGATCCTTTAAGAAAAAAATCACTGATTTAATACCATTTACTATAGCCCCCAGGAAGATAAAATACCAAGGGGTTAGTCTAACCAGAAAATTAAGAGACCTATACAGAGAAAAACTAACTGCAAGACCTCACTGCTAGAAATGAAGAGAGATTTATGTAAAAGGAGAAACCTATCCTGTTCGCGGATAGGATGATTTACCGTTGTGAAATTGTAACTATTTTACCCAAAGCCATCTATGCATGCAATGCAATCCCAATACAAATTCCAGTGACATTTTTTTTAAGGAGATGGAGAAACAAGTATTATTTTTGTTTTATAAACCTTTCTAATATTTGTCTGAAAGGTGGGCTTTGGGAATCGTTTCAGTTTGGGATTAACAGAGTGTCTAGGGGTCAGTTTCTGGAGTGTAAGGCTTTTTTTACCCTTGATAATTTTCTTTATTGTCAAGTCTACTTCATCAAATATTAGTGAAACCTTCTTTTGATTAGTTAGCGTCTTATACCTTTCTGTAACCGTATACTTTAAAACTGTCTGAATCTTTATTAAGTTGGGTTTCTTAAAGACATCACACAGTATATTTCATTAATTCTAACAAAGTATTAATTAGTGCATTCCTTCTTCTTATTAGACCTTATTTATTGTAACAAATAATTTTCCTCAAGGATGTCCACACTCTAATCCCTGGAATCTGTACATATGTTACTTTTCATGACTAAAGAAATCTTGCAGACATGATTAACGATGAGATGGAGAGATTATCCTATTTTATCTGAATGGCTCAATTTAAATGACATTAGTCACTAACAATGAAAAAGGATGACAAAAGAAAATGTCAGATGGAGGTATTATGAGAAAGATTCAGCTTGCATTTGCTAACTTTGACTACAGAAAAGATGCTATGAGCCAAGGAGTATGAGTGTCCCCTAGAAACTGGAAGAGACAAAGGAACTGATCCTACCTAGATCCTACAGAAAAGAATCAGGATACTTTGTCATATTTTCATTTTAGTTCAGAAGACTGTCAAACTTCTAACCTACAGAATTGTAAGAGGCATATACATATACATATATATACACACATATATACATAACTTTTAGCTTAGTGGTAATTTGTTACAGCAGCAATGGAAAATGAATACATTCATTTTTAAAGATGGAACGCAGCTTAAGTTCATTTACTATGTAAAACATTTGTATTGATTTCAATTCCTTTTTCCCTAAAACATCTGTTTACTCTATTTAATTATTTCATTCATATTTGTTGTTGTATATGGGGGAAGATTAGTGTGTGTCTCTATTGTCGTGGTTGTTGCCCTTCACCTACCTCCAAACACAGCTAAATTAAAAGTTTTCTTTTTTGATTTTTTACAGCTTGTATATACTACCTAGATGAGTGCTATGCATATAAAACAAGAAAGAGGGTTTGATTGAAGACAAAGGCTATGTGTTGACATTAATTCACAACTTCTAATTCCAATTTTGTCAAGTTACTTAACTTCAGCTACTACCTCAGTTTCCTCATCTGTAAATTAAGAATAAGAACACCTATCTCAGGAATATTTTTAAGGATTACATGGAGAAGTATGTAAACTGCCTGTAACTAGGTAGCTGTTTAGACATTACATATTCTCAGTACTTCATTAATAAAAAGAGAATAAGCAAGGTTATTAAAAGTATGGAATTTTCATTTCTGACATTCTATTTGGACAATTCTATTTGAAAATTATGAGTGTTGTCACTGTTGTTAGGTGCCATCAAATCTGTTCTGTCTTATAATGACCCTCAAAAAAGCAGCTAGTAGATGTGAACTGCCAACTTGTTGGTTTGCAGCTGAACCTTTAACCACTATGTCACTAGGACTTCTAATTAAGGAGACAAGCATTTTCTTGAGTGAATATCATAATTTCTGAGGGTCAAAACTGCAATCCATTAGATGGCCTGATGTTCAATTCAATTAAAAAAAAAAAAAGCTGCTGCCATTGACTTGGTTCTGACTCACAGTGAACCTGTAGGACAGAGTAGAACTGCCCCCATAGAGTTGCTGAGAAGTAGTTGATGAATTTGAACTGCTGACTTCTTGGTTAGTAGTCAGGCTCCTAACCACTGAAGTATCATGCATCTGGTCAGGAAAACCTTAGTTTTCAAAGTGGCATCTTTGTTTTTCAACACTTCAAAGAAGTCTTTTATGGTAGACTTGTCCAATGCAGTGCATCTTTGGATTTCTTGACTGCTGCTTCCATGAGCATTGTTAGTTGATCCAAATAAAATGAAATCCTTGACAACCTCAATCTTTTCTCCATTTATGGTGATGTGCTTATTGATCCAGTTGTGAGGATTGTTTTCTTTACACTGAAGTGTAATCCACACTGAAAGCCATAGCCTTTGATCTTTATCAATAAATGCTTCAAGTTCTCCCCACTTTCAACAAGGAAAGTTGTGCTATCTTCATACTGCAAGTTGTTAGGAAGTCTCCCAGCGCTGATGCTGTTATTCTTCATATAGTCCAGCTTCTCAGATTGTCTGTGCAGCACACAGATTGAATAAATATGGTGAAAGGATACCACTGTGATGGACACTATTCCTGTTTTATACTATACAGTATCCCCTTGTTCTGCTTCTTACTTCTATATTCAATTCTCACATGAGAACAAATAAGTTTTCTTGAATTACCATTGTCCTCAGCATTATTCATAATTTGTTATGATCCATACAGTCAAATGCCTTTGCATAGTTTGTAAAACACAAGTAAACATTCTTTATAATAGTCTCTGCCATCAGTCAAGGTGTTATTTGACATCAGCAAGGATATTACTCATTCCACATCCTTCTTCTGAATCCAGTTTGAATTTCTGATAGTTCTTATTGATATGATGCTGTAATCACTTTTGAATTATGTACAGCTAAATTTCACTTACATTTGATATGTTTTGTTCAACAGTTTCCACATTCTGCTGGATCACCTTTCTTTAGAATGGCCACAGATATGGATATTTTCCAGTCATTTGGACAGGTAGCTATCTTCCACATTTCTTGGCATAAAAGAGAGAGCACTTCCAGCACTGCATCCATTGGTTGAAACATCTCATTTGGTATTTCATCAATCCCAGGGGCCTGTTTTTTGTCTGTACTTCAGTGCAGCTTGAATTTCTTCAGTCTGTTGCACTGGTTCTTGATCATATGATCTCCTGAAATGGTTGAACATCAATCAATTATTTTTGGTGCATTTCTTCCATTTTTTTTTTTTTTTGTATGCTTCCTGTGTTTTTCATGGAATCCTTCATAATTGCCACCGGAGGTTTGAATTTTTACTTCAGAACTGTCAGTTTCAGAAATTTGCATGTTTCCTTTCCTCCTGGTTTTCTAACTCCAGATCTTTGCACAGGTCATTGTAATAATTTACTAGGTCTTATTGAGATACACTTTGAAATCTTCTATTCAGCTCCTTTACTTTATCATTTCTTCCTCTCGTTTTAAGTGTTCTCTGTTTAAGAACAACTTTCAAAGTCTTTCCTGACAATCATTTGTTTTTTTCAACCTTTCTTGTCTTTTAAATGAACTTTTCCGTCCTTCATGTCATTCCACACCTTGTCTGGTCTTTGGTCACTAGTGTTCGAAGCATGAGACCTGTTCTTGAAATGATCTCCAAATTCAGAAGAGATATATATTCAAGTTGTATTATGTTGAGTCCGTCAACTTTTTTTTCATTAATATATTTTATTGTGATTGAGAATATACAGTCCTATATAAACTTGCATATCTGCCATTGAGTGGCTCCCACTGCTCTCCTTGCCCAGTGACAGCACAGTACTCCGTTCTGTGCATGTTCTATCCTCCTAACAATCTCCTTTTCCGTCCTCTTCACCCTCTCCCCCACCTCCAGTAAGAGGTCAGCAGGACAACATACTATAGAACTGTAAAGTGTACACATGATATGGTCACTCTCTGTGGCCAAGTCCAGTCCATTTCCATCCAAAGAGTTGACCTCCACTATGATTTATGGACAGGGGCACCATCAGAGCCAGGGGCCATACTCCCAGGGGAACTCTGAGGCTCCTGGAGCATCAATTGTGTTCTTTTAGTGGACATACCAGGGTACACCACCATTTTTTATTTTCGTGTTGCCTGTGAAACTCAACTTTGTTAGCGTGGCTATCACTGATGGTGGCCAGGCACCATCCAGTCATTCTGGTCATATGTTGATGAATTCACCAGCTTACATGGGTCTCTCTGTCTTCTTGGTTCTCTTTGCCCCACATCATTTTGTTCCTTTTAGATCATCTGTTCCTGTTGAGTTGGGACAATTTGGTGTACCTCAGAAGGCAGCTTAGCAGCTTTTAAGAACCCAGATGCCACTCACCAATGTGGGGTACAGAAGATTCTCTTAGCAAAATTCTAGTTGTGCCAATTGGTCTCAATTTCGTCTGAGAGCATGGTCCCTAGCTCCCCACCCCAGCTACCTGGTTCTTGCAATATTGGGTTAAGATGAGAGAAGTAGTCACGTTGTGGTGAAGTCCTTATAAAACTGATCTTTCTAATGTGTGCTGTCACTGATTCCACCCAACCAAATTTCTATCAACTATCTAATCTGTACCCCACCCTGTCCTTCTCTCCCTCCTCACCCTTGGAGCCATCAAAGAGTCTTTTCTTTTATGCACGAGTCTATTTTTAAGTCTTTATCGTAGGGGTCTCATATAATATTTGTCCTTTTGTTGCTGATTACTTTCACTCAACATAATGTCCTCCAATTGAAACAGGCTATAAAGTATTTCCTAAAGTCATCATTGTTCCTTATAATTGCATAGGGTTCCACTGAGCATATATACCAAAGTTTACCTATCCACTCCTCTGTTATTGGGCATCTGAGTTGGTTCCATCTTTTTGCTGTTGTGGACTCTGTTGCAATAAACATTCATGTGTGTGTGTCAGTTGGTATGAATGGCCTGATCTGCAGAATCTATTCCAAGTAGTGGAATTACTGGAACAAATGGTATATCTATTTCCAGCTTTTTAAGGAAGCACCAGATTGCTTTCCAAAGAGGTTGTACCATTTTGCAATCCCACAAAAAATGTAGAAGAGTTCAAATTTCTCCACAGCCTCCACAGCATTTGTTGTTTTGCATCTTTTGGATCGTGGTCAACCTTGTTGATGTGAAATGATATCTCATCATAGTTTTGATATGAATTTCTTTATTAGCTAATGATCGTGAGCATGTCTTTTTTTGGCTACTTGGATCTCCTGTTGAGAGAAGTATCTGTCCATCTCCTTTGCCCATCGCTTAATTGGATTATTTATCTTTTTCTTATTGCTATTTTGTAGTACCTTATAGATTATGGAAATCAGGCATTGGTCTGACATGTAGTTGCCAAATACCTTTTCCCATCCTATAGATGGTCCTCTAATTCTATTGACAAAGTCTTTTGATGAGCGAAAGTGTTTGATTCTTAGTAGTTCCCATTTATCTATTTTCTCTTTTGTGGTTTGTGGTTTTTCAGATTTTGAAGTCTGTCTACGTTGTGTATTAACACTTCTGTTGTTGATCCTAACTTTTCTTGTATGAGCTTTATTGTTTTAGATTCTGTATTGAGGTCTTCTATGCAGTTTGAGTTAGTCTTTGTATAAGGTGTGAGATATGAGTCTTGTTTCAATTTGTTGCGGATGGATATCCAATTTTGCCAGCACCATTTGTTGAAGAGGTTGCTTTTACCCCAGTTTAATGTCTTAGGTTCTTTGTCATATATCAGCTGTTCATAGGACGATGGTGGAATCTCTGGGGTCTGAACTCTCTTCTGTTGATCTATCTGTCTCTTTTTGTACCAGTACCAGGCTGTTTTGACCACTGAGGCAGTGTAATAATTTCTAAAGCCAGGTAGTGAAAGGCCTCCCAGTGTGTTCAGAGGTGTTTTGCTTATCCGGGGTTTCTTCCCTTTCCAAACAAAGTTTGTGCTTTGTTTCTCTATCTACTTAAAAAATGCCACAGGAATTTGTATTGGGATTGCATCATATAAGTAGATTGCTTTTGGTAAAGCAGACATTTTCACAATGTTAAGTCTTCCTATCCAAGCAGGGTAGGTTTCCCCATTTATCTAAGTATCTCTTAGTGTCTTGTAGTAAGGTGTTGTAGTTGTCTTTGTAAAGATCTGTTATTTCTCTGGTTAGATTTATTCCTAGGTATTTTATTTTCTTGGGGGCTACAGTAAATGATATTGATTTGGTGATTTCTACCTTAATAATCTTATTGTTGGCATAAGGGAATCCTCCTGATTTTCTTATGTTTATCTTGTATTCTGACACTTTGCTGAACTCTTCTATCAATTTTAGTAGTTTACTTACGGATTCCTTAGGATTCTCTGTGTATACAATCATATCATCTGCAAGTAAAGAGATGCCCTTTATTTCTTGGTCTTGTCTAATTGCTCTAGCTAGAACTTCCAGTGCAATGTTGAATAGCAGAGGTGAGAGTGGACATCGTTGTCTAGTCCCTGTTCTCAAGGGGATTTGTTACAGTCTCTCTCCACTCAGGATGATGTAGGCAGTTGGCTTTGTGTAAATGGGCCTTATTGCATTGAGGAATTTGCCTTCTATTCCTGTTTTGCTGAGAGGTTTTAGCATCGATGGACAAAATCAAGTGATTCCGGTCTTTTGCGTTATTTATGTGGTTGATCACATTAATTGTTTTTCTAAGGTTGAAACAGACTTGCCTCCCTGGCATGAATCCAACTTGCTCGTGATGAATTATTTTTTGGATATGTTGTTGTATGCTATTGGCAACAATTTTATTGAAGATTTTTGCATCTAGATTCATAAGTGATACAGTCTGTAGTTCGCCTTTTTGGTTGAGTCTTTCCCTGGCTTTGGTATCAGAGTTATGCTGGCTTCATAGAATGAATTTGGGAGTATTCCATCCATTTCTATGCTGTGAAATAGTCTCAGTAGTATTGACAACAACTGTTCTCTATAAGCTAAGTAGGGGAATCTATTTGGGCCAGGGCTTTTTTTGGTCGGTAGTTTTTGGATGACTTTTTAAACCTCTTCCTTTGTGATGGGTTTATTAAGTTGTTCTGCTTCTCCTGGTGAAAATTTTGGTAGGTGATATGAATCTAATAATTTGTCCATTTCCTCTGGGTTTTCAAATTTCTTATAGTCTTTCATAGTACTCTGTTATGATATTTTGGATTTCTGGTGGATCTATTGTGACAACTCCCCTCTCATTTCTAATTTGTATTATTTGTTTCCTTTCCTGTTTTTCTTTAGGAAGTTTAACCAGTGGTTTGTCAATTTGGTTGATGTTTTCAAAAAACCAGTTTTTGGTCTTTTCAATTGTTTCAAATGTTCTTCCATTCTCTAATTCATTTAGTTCTTCTCTAATCTTTATGATCTGATTTCTTCTGGTGCCTGAGGGATTCCTCTGTTGCTCTCTCTCTACCTCTTCAAGCTGTAGGGTTAGATGTTTGGTTTAGGTTCTTTCTTGATTCTGGATGTGTGCATTTATGGAGATAAACTTGCCTCTAAGAACTGCTTTGGCTGTATCCCATAGGCTTTGGTAGGAAGTGTTTTCATTCTCTTTGGAATCCATAAGTTTCCTTATTTCATCCTTGATTTCTTCTATAACCCATGACTTTTTGAGGAAGATATTGTTCAGTTTCCATGAGTTCCAGTTTCTATCTTTTTTTTTTTTTTTTTTTTTTTGCTATTGATTTCTACTTTAATGGTTTTGTGGTCTGAGAAGATGGTTTGCAATAATTCAGTGGTATGGAATTTTGTTGAGATTTGTTTTGTGTCCTAAAACATGGTCTATTCTTGAAAGTGTTCCATGTGCACTGGGGAAGAAGGTGCAGATGTCTGCTGATGGATAGAAATTTCTCTATATGTCAATGGGTCTAGTTGGTTAATTGTGGCAATAAGATCTTCTGTGTCTTTACTGAACTTTTTTCTAGACAATCTGTCCAGTACTGAGAGTGGAGTGTTGAAGTCTCTCACTATTATTGTGGAGTGATCTATTTCATTTTTGAGTGTAGTCAGTGCTTCTTCGATGTATATAGATGCTCTAATATTGGATGCACAAATATATAATATTGTTAAGTCCTGCTTGTGTATTAAACCTTTCAGCAATGGTGTCCATCCTTTTCCACCATGGTGGATCTTACATTAAAATCTAGTTTATCTAAGATGAGTATTGCCACGCTTGCTCTTCTTTGTATATTATTAGTTTGATATATATTCTTCCATCCTTTAATATTCAGTTAGTTCATATCTTTAAGACTAAAGTGAGTTTCTTGCAAGCAACATATGGACGGGTTGTGTCTTTTGATCCAAGATGTCACTCGTTGTCTCTTTATTGGAGTGTTCAGTCCATTCACATTCAATGTAATTATTGATAGGTGTGTGTTTAGTGCTGTCATTGTGATATGTTTATTTTTGTGTTGATGTTTTCTCTGTTGTTCTTATTATTCTGTTTTGGAATATTCTTCTTTATGAGTTGATTTTTCACCTTTTTCGGTGTTGGCTTTATGGTTGTTGAGACTCCTGTATTACATTTCTTGATTTGGTATTCTGTATCTTTATTGTACTTTGAACCTGATCCTGTGATCCACCTTAAAAGTCTATGTTTAAGCCCAGTTTTAACTACTGCAAGTCTTAGTAACTTCTTCTCCTTCTGGAAAGATAATGACCGTAGTATATCCCTCTTTTTAATATGATGACATCCTGACTTTCATGATGTGATCACTGGATCACTTCTTTTAATATTACAGCTTTGATTGAGTTTGGAGCCTTCCCGAACTGAGTGGGTTTCTGGATGATGTGTCCTGTATTTCCTCCTAAAATATAAAATTAATAGTTTTGTTCTTCTAAGCCAAGAGCTTCTTTAAGTATTTCTTGTAGGTTTGTTTTGGTTTTTACAAAGTCTCTGATTTCTGTTTACCTGTGAATTTCTTGATTTTGTTTTCATATTTGAAAGGTAGTTTTGCAGGATATATAATTCTTGGTTGAAAGTTCTTCTCCTTCAAGGCTTTGAATATGTCATGTCACTGTCTCTGTGCCAGCATCCCTTCTGCTGAGAAATCAGAAGAAAGTCTATAGGCTTTCCCTCTGTTAGCTTTGTTTTGAGTCTTTCTGCCTTTAAGAATTTCTACTTGTGTTTTATTTTGTTAAGCTCATTGTAATACGTCTTGGAGTCTTTCTTTTGGGGTCTACATAGGGTGGCATTCAATGTGCATCTTGGATACCTATATTCTCTTCTTTAATAATTTCTGGGAAGTTTTCTGTAAGCAGCTCAGCCACAATACTCTGTGTTCTCTGGTGTCTTACTGTGTTCAGGAACTCCAATTAATTGTGTATTGTTTGTCTTAATAGAGTTCCACATGCCTCTTAATGCTTCTTCATTTTTCTTGTTTCTTTTTTCTGATTTCTACTCATAGATGCTGAAGTCAGGAGTTCCGTCTTTCAACTCAGAAATTCTCTTCCATTTGTTCAGTTCTGTTTTCTTGGCTTTGAACTGAATTTTCTATCTCTCTGATTATGTTATTGATCTGTTGAATCTCAGATTAATGGTGTTCTATCTGGTCAAACAGCTTGCTTAATTTTTCATTTTGCTCTGCTGCAGTTTGTATAAGGTCTAGGAGGGCTCTATAAATGATCCTTTTGTACTTGCCCTCTGATAGTTTCAGAGTCTTCTTTGTCTGGGAAGTTCTTTGGATCTTCCTTTTTTTTTCTGGCCTCCTAAAGCCATAAATCAACTCTTCCTAATGTTCTGGTCCAAAGTTTGTCACATTTGGGGCATCTGGAGGTTGTTTTGTTTCTCCAGCGTTACCTTAACAGGATCTAAAGGTCAGTCTGAAAAGGAAGTTGATCACCAGACACCTCTATGTACTGCAATGACTGGGCTTAGTGTAGTCTCTGGGGTAGCAGACTCTACCTCCTGACTGGCTAACACACAGCCCCATTAATAGAGTCATAGGAAGCCATCAGTTCACTCTATAATGTGAGAGAGTAAAGACTGGAAGAGAAGCCGTCCAGATGCACTGTGGTTATTTCTCTATTGTAATGTAAAAGGTATCTGACCGCTTCCAAAACTAGTAAGGCTTTCAGGTGTGCAAGTCTCTCTTCCCAGCTGGCAAAGTACACATGCCTGTATCAAAGACTGCTTTACTGCTGGAAAAGTGTTCTTCGGGCAAGCACTGGCTCCTAGCCTGAGAATTAGGTCCAGACAAGGCCTCTGTATAGGAAACTCTGCCTCCCATTCAATCAAAATGGAGTCCTCCACAAGCTCCCCAACCCACCTCAGAAAACGCTATTCAGTGGCAGAAATCCAGAGATTCTGAAAAAGAGAGATTTTAGAGGTGTGCATTGTACAGATTCCAAGGCCAGGTTCTCAAAATGTCGTGACTCCACTCACCAATCTCATCAGCAGTGCATCTGGGCCTTGCTGCCAGTCACCTCAGCCCTTCCCACTGGCCAAGACAGAGAAAAAAAAAAGTCAAAATGGTGATTTACCTTCAGTCTGCAATACCTGGGAGTCAACAAAGGCTGGGGTCGGCAAAAGAAAGGTTTTCCACCCAACGTTTTGTTGACCAAATAGACAGCCCTATGCTGTGTCCTAGGTCTCACTAGATGTTCCGAAGGCTCCGTTTAATTATCAATTCAGACCTTGATTTCCAGAGGGATTTAGGGAACTGTGTGTTTAGTCTGCCAACGTGACTTCACCCCAACCTTTTTTTCTTTTGATGTTTTCTTGAGTTTCAACTTGAAACTTTATGAGCAATTGATGGTCCATTCTGCAGTAGGCTCATAGCCTTTCTCTGACTGATGATATTGTGCTTTTTCCATTAACTTTTTCCACAGATGTAGTCAATTTGATGTTTGTGTGTTCCATCTGGCAGGTGCATATCTACATATACTGCTTATGCTGCTGAAAGAAAAGATATTTTTGATGAATAAGTCATTGATCTTGCAAAATTCTATCATGCGATCTCTGGCTTTGTTTCTAACACCAAGGCCATATTTTCTAACTACTGATCCTTATTTTCAACTTCTGCATGCTAATTACTAATAGCTATCAGTGCATCACAATTGCTTGTTTGATCAATTTCAGGCTGCAGGATTTGTAAAAATTTTCAATTTCTTCATCTGTGGCTTTAGTGGTTGGTATGTAAATTTGAATAATTGAACAATGTTCATATTAATGTGAGGGATTCACCTTCTAGTGCTGTGTCAGACAGAGTTCCAAGGTTTTCGCTGAACAATCTTTATCAGAAGCAGGCTGCCAGGTCCTTCTTTCTAGTCTATCTTGAGCTCCACTGAAACCTGTTTGTTCATGACAACACTGCTGTTATTTGACATACCAGTGACACAGCTTGCAGCATCACTGCAGCACACATTCTACCAGAGGGAGAAACTAATAGTCCAATTGTAGGTACATATATTTATTGACCACATATGTATATGTATTCATATACATATATACATACATACATATATATACATACATGCATACATCTCTTCAGGCAGAGACACTGGTGACAGTCTTTGTTTAAGACTATTTTCAAGAGTTTTTAACCCAAACAACCTTGAAGATAGAGACTGTTTTTCCTGCCAGAAAGAATGGGTTTACTTGCTATCCAGTGTAATAAAGTTAATGTTTCTCTACAAGCTAGTTTTGAGCAGTGTTACTTGCAACCCATTATAAGAAATTTGGAATCTCAAAGTTTGGTGCACCTCTCCTGAAGCAGCATATTGCAGAAGCGTGTGAACCTCGGCCTCTTTGCATTTCTCTGTGTGAACAGGGGCTCAGGAAGTAGGAAAAGAAAATGCCACTCTGACAACTGCTGTAGCTGAGAGTCATAAATTGTCCTTTGTTGATGATCCAGAAGAGTACTGTGTCATTTGCTAGCATCCATGAAACTGTAGCTGGCTAACATGTTAGCTTGCAAGAAAAGTTCTTGTCTGTGACTTATTGTTTCTAAGAAATCTAAAAATGTATGTTTTCTACACAGATGTAGAAGTGACAGTACTGAGCTTGTGGTGAGGCATTGGACCTTATTCCAACCCTTTCTCCGATTTACTTTATAAACTCAGCACTTACAGTTCACTTTTGAACAACGTTTCTTATATATTGTCTCATTTAATCCTCACAAGTGCACAACGAAGTAGGTTTTAATACAAGGATTTTTAATAAATAAGGGAAATAAAAATCAGAGACAATATGTAATTAGCCCTGGTATTCAGAGAACATT
This sequence comes from Heterohyrax brucei, assembly GCA_028571685.1. Taxonomy (NCBI): domain Eukaryota; kingdom Metazoa; phylum Chordata; class Mammalia; order Hyracoidea; family Procaviidae; genus Heterohyrax; species Heterohyrax brucei. The sequence continues at coordinate 5,594,354 of CM053146.1, read as the reverse complement.
TTTCTTGAATCAAGTAATGTACTTCTTATCATCCCCCAAGCATCCTGTGCTCAGTGTCTCATTAAAGTGAAAACATTTCTACTACTCTTTTTCTTTCAACGTAAAATAAATACAGTTCACTGATTTATTTTACTAACTTTTTAATACAAATTAAGGGAGCTATGATGAATTATCTTATCTTTATTTGAATTTGGGGTAATTCAAGTTAGAGTTGCCATGAAAAATAATATCTGGTATTAAATATTGTGAAAGACGTACTGTTTTCATAATGAGATACGTAAAATGCTAACCTGTTATTATTAGGGTTATAATTACTTATTATTTATCATTAGCATCAACATTGTTATCCTTAACTATATTGTCCTACTGTAGTGCATCGTTTTTAATGGGAATTCACATCCAATTTGCATGTAATGCTAGCCACTCCGACACTTCAGAAAACTGGGCCATAGTTATTTTGTGTTGAGAGATCATAGATAAGACATTAGCTCAGAAATGAAAGAGAACTAAGGACAATACTTAAACATTTATAATAAATTTTAAAATTTAAAAGATTAGATGCAAACAGAAGGTGAGAACAGGGTTATGTAGTAAAGAAATGGCAAAGATTTCAGACAGTGTAGTATAAGGTATTATTGTGGTTGTTGTTAGGTGCCATCAATATATAAAAGAACAAAACACTGGCTGGTGCTGTGCCATCCTCGCAATAGTTGCTTTGTTTAAACTCTTTGTTACAACCACTATGTCAATCCATCCTGTTAAAAGTCTTCCTCTTTTTTTACTGACCATTTACTCGGCCAAGCATGATATTCTTCTCCAGAGACTGATCCCTCCTGATAATATGTCCAAGGTATGTGAGACTAAGTCTATCTATCCTCACTTTCAAGAAATGCTTTGGCTTTTGCTTTAGTCAGCTAGTGCTGCTCTAAGACAAATAGAACGAGTGGATGGCTTTAACAAAGGAAGGTTTATTGTTATACAGTCAGGTAGGCTACAAGTTCAAATTTAAGATGTCAGCTCCAGGGGAAGGCTTTCCCCTTTGGCGGCTCTGGAGGAAAGTCCAATATTACATCAGTCTTTGTCCAGGGAGCATCTTGGTGCAGGAACCTCAGGCTTAAAGGACGTGCTGTTCTCCCGGTGCTGTTTGCTTGATGGTTTGAGGTTCCCAGTTCTCTGCTGGTTTCTCTTTCATCTCCTGCAGGATGTAAGGATTAATGGTGGGGCAAGCCATACTCCAGGGAAACTCCCTTTACAGTGGAGCAGGGAGGTGATCCTATGAAGGGATTTACAGCCCCACACTAATCTTTAGCATACAGCATAGGAAAACCACAAAATGGAGGACAGGCACAAGATACTGGAAATCATGGCCCAGCCACATGGCTACACGTATTTTTGGGGGAACACGATTCAGTCCATGACAGCTGTATTTCTTCCAGTGCAGATTTGTTCATTTTTTTAGCAGTTCATAGTATATTCAATACTCTTTGCCAGAACCATAATTTGAAGGCATCGATTCTTCCTCAGTCTTTCTTAGTCTTTGTGTAGCCTTTATACACATTTGAGGAGATTGAAAGTACTGTGGCTTGAGTCTAGAACACTTTATTCCTCAAAAGGCCATCATCGCTTTTCAGCATTTTAAGGAGATCTTTTGCAGCAGATTTGCCCAATGCAATGCATCACTTTCTTTTTCAACCACAGTATAATGTAGATGAAATAAAATGAGACAGAAGAGTGTCCATGCGACCATAGAACATTGTAAAAATTTCCCTTGTTATTGGACATTGTAGAATATGGCAGAGAGGTATGTATGAAAGTAAAGTAGGATTTTCAGAGAGCCAAGCCAAGCCAGGAAACTCTAATTTTACTTAAAATACAACATATTCATATAGTGAGCAAGTGGGACAGTTGGTTATTCTGTTTTTAGCACACAGATTCTTCTCCAAGTATGTTTATTGTAAGTACCATTTCCCAGGAATCATTTGAGAATACTTCTGATCGAATAGTTCTAGAATAAGGACAGAATATCCATTCAAACAAGAACTTCAATTATCAATATTAAGCTCAAGGTATAATGACTATAATTCTAAAATGTTTTCATTCATTTTCTATGTTTACAATATAGGTAGAGATTAAAGTTTGAATCTGATACAGCTGACTGCAGGCAGTGGTGATCTTTATGTAAAATGATATAGTTAAAAAAAACTCATTCTTGAAATAAAAAATACATAATATAAAATCTAACTTTTGATACATGTTAGTTATGCTAACTCTTTAAGCTTCAGGTTGGCTGTGTGTATAATGGAGCTTAACTTATCAGCTTCCTTGAAAGATTAAATAAAAAGACTTTAGATTATTAAAGCATGTCCCTAATAAAGCTGTGCTTTACAAATGTGAGTCTTGAACCTGAGAAATAAGAAACACTTGATACTCAGTCTACAGTTTTGACTGTGTATCAGAGCAAGGAAAATTCCTCCAAGGAGGTCAAGACTATAGGACACTCAGCCCATGAAGTATGGTAAATCAGATGCAGACGATTGCGGTGACCATGGCCAGTCTGTAAACAACTCAAAGAGTGCCCTTTCAGGTTTTGAAATAAGATAAATTGTGAACTATTATGTAGGGAAAACCTCCTGGCTTTATATTGACTTCTGGTGGCAACAGATGATTTGGCATGTTAAACTTCAAATCATGTGTCATGTGATCAGCATTATGGACTAAGTACTATCTGATTAGTCTACGAATGTGTTGCATTTAGTACAGAATAAACATGGCTTAAGCCCTATTGCTCAGCACAAGTATTGATCATACCTTTCCTCTCAAAGCATTGTAACATTTCCCTGTGCACTGTAAGTCAATGAGCACCACCATGATACACAGACAGGTATTTATCACTTGTAGGACTTTCTACACACTGTTACTCTGAAGAAAGGTTTTCACACCTCATTTAGGGAGAAAAATTAACCAATGTCTTTGGCAGTCCTTGATATTACTGGAGAGTAGTGGTTAAGAACCTAGTTTCTGGGGGTAGAGGTATCTTGGGTTCAAATCTTCAACATAACACTAAAAGACTGTGTGAGTCCTGGAAAAATTGTGCTTGTCTGTGCACATTCCCTTACCTGCAAAAGCATATGAGTGATGCTATCTGAATGATTGCTGTGGGAATTAAATAACATATGTAAAGTTTTCAGAAGAGTGCTTGGCATGTAGTTAGCATTATTATTATATGGTATTCTTCCAGAGTCTATAATCATTTATTGAATATGTAGCTGTAGAGCCACCTGATATTTTAACAGTCTTTATTGTTTTAGGAGATGTTTTCCTTTAGACTGCATGATATGATCTGACTTAATAACCTACACAGAAAAAATAACTGGTTTGCCATTGAGTTGATTCCAGCTCACAGTGACTCTATAGAACAGACTAAAATTACTATATAGAACTTCCAAGGAGTGGCTGGTGAATTCAAAGTACCTGCATTCCAATTAGCCATCTAGCTCTACATCACTACACCATGGATACACCAGATACATCAGTCTATGTAGAAGGAAAGGAAATTGAAGGCCAGGGAATGGTATCTTTCTAATGTATCTGTTAGCCTACTTTCAAAGTTTCCTCCCCACCCCCCATGTGCATGTATACATGAGATCTGACAATTAAGTCTATGAACTTACTTACTGTAAATGTTACATAACTCACTGATGAATATAACTACAGTCACCTTCAAAATATTCCCCTTGGGAAGCTATACCCCAAGGCATAGTCCATTGCCTAGTCCATGCTTTAAAGAAATTTTGGAACTATTTCTGGAATGCAGATTGTGTATGGTGGCAAATTTGCAAACTTTGTACATACATGATCTGTCTATCTCTTTGAAGGAAACTCTGCTGGCACAGTGGTTAAAAGCCAGGCTGCTGATGAAAAGTTTGGCAGTTCAAATCTATGTAGTGCTCCTTGGAAACCCTATGAGGCAGTTGTACTCTGGTTGTTTCATTATGAGTTGGAATAGTCTTGACAGCAAAATTATTTTTTGTTGTCTGTTTTGTTCTTTATATTTGAAAAATCTATAGAGGAATGGACAAATTTACAGAGTTAAATATTTAAATAAATCTTTCAATGCAATGACTGACTTGAAGCCAGTATTATTCTATCAAATCTAGTCATGTATGAAATACATAATACATTATGACCCAGTAAATCTATTTTATACATGCAAGAGTGGTTTTTAAAAATTTAATGAAAATTCACATTTGGTTATTCATTCAGTTAACTTTGAGTGAGTATTCCTAGCCATTACCTAGCTAAAAAACCAAACTCACTGCCATTAACTTGATGCCACCTCACAGTGACCTCATAGAACACAGCAGAACTGCCCTAAAGAGTTTCCAAGGAGTGGCTGGTGGATTTGAACTGTCGATCTTTTGGCTAGCACTTAACCAATAGCCCAATGGGGTTTCCACTGCCTAGCTAGGAAATTGAAATAATCTAAAGACAAATTACACTGATGAACTTTTACTATTTAACAAATAATTTCAAATATTGGTGGGTAAGAAGCTATCATTCCTTTAGCTCATGCTAGTGTAAATTGGCCATTTGGGGTGGGAACAGCTAGATAGTTCTTTTGGTCTGAGCTGGGCCCAACTGATTCTTTCTAGAACCAGGCTCAAGATTCACACAGCCTTTTGTGAATTTGCCACATTGTGTTCTTAAAAGCAAATCATAACCAGAGCTCTGATATGAGTTGTGAAGAAATAGACCACCATTCTCTATGTGAGGATCAGCGAATTATGGTTATTTTTAGTCCTCCACATAACATGTTACAGTTAATAAATAAGTAACAATGTCTAGGAAATAAAATTTATGAAGTATCAGTTTATCTTTATACACCAGGTATGTACTCCCTCTTCTGGAAATATCTAATAAACTTAATTTCCCTGTTACTCCCAGGACAAACAGGAAAATCTCCAAACTCTTGGAAACTGAATTAACACTTCTAAGTCTTCTTTAGATCTTAGAAGATACCTCTAGGAAAATGAAAAGTACTGTACTGAGCTGAACACAAGTGAAAATAAAACCTTTTAAATTTATGAGGCCCAGACAAAGAAATGCAGGCGGGGAAATTTATACAACTAAATGTCGTTGTTAGAAAAGAGAAAACATCTTCGATAAAATAATCTGATTTCCTATGTACGGAATATAGAAAGAAAACAGCAAAATAATCCTAATGCACACATAAAGAAGGAATAATGAATGTAAGGGAAGGAATTAATGAAATTGACAACAAAATACACAATAGAGAAAATTTGTGAAACAAAGAACTCCTTGACAAACAATGAAGAAACATTAGAGAAAGAGAGAGGGAGAAAAAGAAAGAAATTATTAATATCAGGAAAGAACTAAACAAACCTGGCAGATGTCCAAAGGGAATGCAAGGAGTAGTCTTACAAATATAGATTTGATGACTGAGATGAATTAGAGGAGTTCATTCCAAAGCCATAACTACCACAAATCATCCAATATAAAACGGACAATTTGAACATCAGTATAACTGTTTGATTTTTTCCATTATTTTATTGTGATTGAGTGAAAGTACACAATCCAAATTAACTTTGCATGCCTACCTGTCTGAAGTTCCTTCTGCTCTCCTTGCCCAGTGACCCACTCCTCCTTTTCATCCTATACTTGCGTTACCTTCTTAACAAGCTCCTGTCCTAATCTGTCTACCTTTTTCTTTCCCATCTAGAAAGAGACCAGTAGGACAGCATATTATAAATACATAGAACTATAAAGTACACACACTACATGCTAACATTGTGTCTCCAAGTCCCATATATTTTTGTCCCAAGAGTTCACCTCTGTAGTGTTTTCTGGTCAGGGGAAGCAGTAAGTCTAGTGGCCATGCTGCCAGGGTACCACCCAAGCCATCGAACCATCAACTGTGGTCTTTTAGTAGAGTACTTGAGTGGCATCCCTCTTTTTCTCATGTTGCCACTGGGACTCAAGATTGTGTACCCCATCACAGATGTCTTTGGTGGTAACCAGGCACAATCTGATTCTTCTGGTCCCATGTTACTACAGTCTCCCATTCACGCAGGTCCTTCTGTCTTCTGAGCTCTTTTCTTCTGGTGTCTTCGTTGTTCTAGGTCATCATCTGCTCTGGATGAGTTGGGACCATTTGATGTACCTCAGATGGCAGCTTGCTAGCTTTTAGGGCCCCAGACATCACTCACCAAAATGGGTGCAGAAGACTCTTAGCAATAGGCTCGTTATGCTGGTTGCCCTAATTGTCCCCTGAAAGCATGGTCCCCAGACTCTGTCTCTGCCACTCTGTTCACAATATTCCTTTGAGATTAGAAGAGCTTTCACTTATGGTGAAGTCCAGTTAAACTGATCTTCTTTCTACTGTGTGTTGTCACTGCTCTTACCCAAACAAATTTCCATAACTATCTAACCCATGACCAACTGTCTCCCTCTATCCCCACCCTTACAGCCATCAAAAGTCTTTTTGTCTGTACATAAGCCTATTTTTGTCCTCCTAGTAAGGGTCTCATATAATATTTATTCTTTTGTCACTGGGTGATTTCACTCAGTAGTGTCTTCCAACCAAAACCAGTTATGAGATGCTTTCTAAAATGATCATTGTTCTTTATCATTGCATAGTGTTCCACTGAGTATACAGACCATACTTTGTTTATACATTCATCTGTTGGTGGACATCTAGATTGATTCCATCTTTTTGCTCTGTGGACTGTGCTGCAATAAGTATTTGTGTGCATGTATCTGTTTGTGGGACCTTTGTTTCTGTAGGATATATTCTGAGCAGTGGGATTACTGGGTCAAATAGTATATCAATTTCCAGCTTTTTAAGGAAATGCCAAATTCCTTTCCAAAGAGGTTGTACCATTTTGCAGTCCCACCAGCAGTGTAGGAGAGTTGCAGTCTCTCCACAGCCTCTACAGCATTTGCTGTTCTGTGTTTTCTGGATTATGGCCAACCTCATTGGGGTGAGATGGTATCTCATTATAGTTTTGATTTGAATTTCTCTGGTAGCTAATGATCATGAGAATTTCCTCATATGTCTTTTCGCTACCTGGATGCCCTCTTTGGTGAAGTGTGCCCATCTCCTTTGCCCATCACTTAGTCGGGTTATTTACCTTTTCCTTAATGATACTTTACAGTTGCTTGTGGATTATGAAGCTCAGATGTCAGTCCAACATGTAAAATGTATTTTTCCATTCTGTAGGTGGTCTTTTAATTATTTTTAAAACTCTTTGGATGAGCAAAATTGTTTGATTCTTTGTAGTTCACGTTTATCTATTTTCTCTTCTGTTTATCATATTTTGTTTAACAGATCTGACTAAGCTGTGTATTAAAACTTCCATTGTTGACCCTATTTTTTCATCCATGATCTTCATCATTTTAGGTTTGATATTTAGGTCTTTGATCCATTTTGTGTTAGTTTTTGTGTAAGGTGTGACATGTGGGTCTTGTTTCAATTTTTGCAGATGGGTATCCAATTTTACCAGCACCACTTGTTAAAGAGATGGTTTTTACCCCAGTTTACAGTCTTATGGCCTTTATCAAATACCAAATATTCATTAGAGGATGGTGACATCTCTGGGGTCTCAATTCTGTTCAGTTGGTCTAGGTGTCTCTTTTTGTACCAGTACCAGGCTGTTTTGACTACTGTAGCAGTGTAATAGGTTCTAAAGTCAGGTAATGTGAGGCTTCCCACTGTGTTCCTCTTCTTCAGTAGTGCTTTGTTTATCGTGGATTTTTTCCCTTTCCAAACAAAGTTGGTGATTTGTTTCTCCATCTCATTCAAAAAAATTTCACTTAGAATTTGTATTGGAATTTTATTGCATATTTAGATAGCTTCGAATAAAATAGAAATTTTCACAAAGTTAAGTCTTCCTATCTATGAGCAGGGTAAATTTCTCCATTTATATAAGCCTCTTTTGGTTTCTAGCAGTAAGGTCTTGTAATTCTCTCTGTATAGGTCTTCTATTTCTCTAGTTAGATTTATTCCTAGGTATTTCATCTTCTTGCAGGCTATAGTGAATAGTATTGATTTGGTGATTTCTTCTTTAATGATCTCTGTTGGTATAAAGGAATCCTACTGATTTACTTGTTTGTTTATTTTATACCCTAATACTTCACTGAACTCTTCTATTATTTTGAGTAGTTTACTTATGGATTTTTTATGTTCATGCATATACAATCATATCATCTGCACATAGGAAGATTTTAATTTCTTCTTTGCTGATGCAGATGCCCTTTATTTCTTTGTCCTGTCTAATTGCTCTGAATACCTCTAGTACAATGTTCAATAGAAGTGGTGAAAGTAGGCCTCCTTTTCTAGCTCCTGTTTTCAAGGAGAATTCTTTCAGTCTCCATTCAGGATGATGTAGGTGATTGGCACTGCGTAGGTGCCCCTAATCATGCTGAGGAATTTCCCCTGTATTCCTATTTCGCTGAGAGTTTTTAGTATGAATGAGTGTTGGACTCTGTTGCATGCTTTTTCTGCATCAGTTAACAAAATCAGGTGATTCATGTCTTTTGTGCTATTTATATGATCATGTTAGTTGTTTTCTGATTTTGAACCAACCTTATAACCCTGGTATGAATCCAACTTAGTCATGATGAGTTAGTTGTTTTGATATGCTGTTGAATTCTATTGATTAGGATTTTGTTGAAAATTTTTGCATCTAGGTTCATGAGTGATATTGATCTGTCATTTTTGTTATTGTTGGATCTTTCCCTAGCTTTGGTATCAGGGTTATGCTGGCTTCATAGAACATATTTGGGAGTATTTCATCTCTTTCTATGCAGTGACAGAGTCTCCGTAGTATTGGAGATAACTTTTCTCTCAAATGTTTAGTAGAATTCTCTGGTGAAGCCTGGGCTGAGACTTTTTTTGTTGGTAGTTTTTTTGATGACTTTTTCAATCCTTTCCCTTCTGCTGGGTTTATTATGTTATTCTACTTCTCCTTGTGAATATTTTTGTAAGTGATATGAATCTAGAAATTTTTACATTTTCTCTTGGTTTTCCAGTGTGTTAAGAGTACAGTCTTTCATAGTATTCTGTTATGATACTTTTGATTTCAGTTGGGTCTCTTGTGACAACTCCCATCTCATCACTTATTTGGGTTATTTGTTTCCTCCTCTGTTTTTCTTTTGTAAGGTTAGTCAGTCATTTATCAGTTTTGTCGATCTTTTCAAAGAACCAGCTGTTGGCTTTGTTAATTCTTCTAATTGTTTTTCTATTCTCTAATTTATTTAATTGTGCTCTACTCTTTATTAACTGTTTTCTTGTGGTGCCTGAGGAGTTCCTCTATTACTGTCTTTCAACTTGTTCAAGCTGTAGTGTTAATTCTTTTGTTTGGGTCCTTTCTCCATTTCAGATGTATGCATTTATAAAGTAACCTCTGAGCACTGATTTGGCTGTATTCTACAGGTTTTGGTGAGGTGTGTTTTCATTCTCATTTGATTCCATACATTTCTTTATTATGTCCTTGATTCTTCTACAAGCCAAGGATCTTTGAGCAAGGTGTTGTCCTGTTTCCATGAGTTCAAGTTTCTACCTATATTTTTTCTGCTATTGATTTTGACTTTTATGGCTTTATAGTCTGAGAAGATGCTTGCCCAGCCCAGTGCCACTGAATCAGATCTGACTCATGGATGCTTAGCCATAATTCAGTGGTATGGATCTTGTTGAGGCTTACTTTATGTCCTAACACATGGTCTATTCTGGAAAACATTCCATGTGCATTGGAGAAGAAGACGTATTTATCTGTTGATGGATAAAATGTTTTCTATATGTCAATGAGATCTAATTGGTTAATTGTCACAATAATATCTTCTGTATCTTTACTCAGGTTTTTTTTTGAATGATCTGTCCACTACCAAAAGTGGAGTGTTGAAGTCTCCAGCTGTTATTATGGAGTGATCTGTCTCATTTTCAATGTTGTCAATGTTTGATGGACTTAGATGTTCTGATATTGGGTGCATATATATTTAATCTTGTTATGTCCTGCTTATGTATTAAATTTTTTAGCAATAAATAGTGACTATCCTTGTCCACGGTGGTGGACTTTACATTAAAGTCTATTTTATCTGAGATTAGTATTGCCACTCCTTCTCTTCTTTCTCTGCTGTTGGCTTAGTATATATTTTTCCATCCTTTGATTTTCAGTTTCTTCACGCCTTTGAGTTTAAAGTGTGTCTTTTAAGCAGCATATATATAGGTCGTGTCTTTTGATCCAGGATGTTACTCATCGTCTTTTTATTGGAACGTTTGGTCCTTTTACATTCAGTGTAATTAATAGGTATGTGTTTAGTGTTGTCAGTATGATGTATTTATTCTATGTTGTTGACATTTTCTATGTTGCTCTTAATATTCTGTGCTGGTTCATTCTTCTTTATGAGTTGGCTTTTCATCTTTTTTATTGTTGGTTTTGTTTGTTGAGACTCACGCATTATGTTTCTTGTTTTGATATCTCGTACCAAACATACTGTTTCTTGTTTTGATATGTCACATTGTTATTTTGCTTTGAGGATACCAAATTGGATTTTTAATTAAGAAGGTTCCATAAAAGAACTCTATGGCCCAGAAAACGTCACTAGAGAATTCCCTCATGTGTTGTAAAGAAGAATTAACACCAATTCTATGCAATCTCTTTCAGAAAATTCAAGGGAAATCATTTCCAATTCATTTTGTCAAGCCAACATTACTTAGTTTTCAAAATTAGAAATGCCATTACATAAAAATATATAATGTAGCTCAATAACCCTTATGAATATAGAGTCAAAAACCTTTAGTAACATATTAACATATATAATTCAACAGTATATAAAAAATTACACAAAGACATACAAGTATGGTTTCTCCAGGAATATAATACTAGTTTGAGATTTAAAACTCAATCAGCACTATTCACCTTATTAAAAGATTACAGAACTAATATCAAATGATCATGTCAATCACTATAGAAATAGCATTTAACAATATTTAACAGCTATTCAAGATGAAAACTCTTAGAAGTAGATGAATAGATGGAAACTTCCAGAACTTGATAAATAGCATCAAAAAGACAACCATAGTTAACATTACACTTTAGTGTAAAATGCTGAACATTTTCACCTGCGACGAGGAATCAACTTACTGCTAGAAGACCTAGGCAGTGTAATAAGGCAAAATAAATGAATAAACAACTGGAAGGCATACAGTTAGTAAATGAAGAAATAGGACTTGCACGTGACATAACTGTCTACATAGGAAATCTCAAGGACTTTACAAAACTCTGAGAACAAATAAGTGAATTTATTAAGGTTGTAAAAAACTATAGCTCTCTATAGTAATAATGAACATGCAAATGACAAAATTAAAAGTAAATGACTGTTTACAATTACTCAAAAAAAGAAGTGGGTGTAATCTTAACAAACACCAGACATGTATGCTGAAAATTACAAAACACTGATGAAATCATCAAAGACTGCTTAAAAAAATTAAGAGTTATATAAATGGATTGAAAAACTCACATAGAAAATATGTCAGTTATTCCCAAAGCTGTTGCTGTTGTTAGATGCCATGTAGTTGGCTTGAACTGCTGATCTTTCAGTTAGCAGCCAAGTGCTTAAGACTTGTACCACTAGAGCTGCTTGACAAAGGACTTGTATTTACAATATGTAATGAGCTATCAAAACTGAAAGGTAGAACATGAACAATCCAATTAGGAAAAGGACAAAAGATATTGGGAAGCATTTCATCAAAAAGATGATAAGTAAACACATAAAAGATGTTTAGCAGCATTAGCTATTAAGGGCATGAAAATGAAAATTACAACAAGCTGGCTCTACACACTTATCAGAATGGATAAAATAAAAAAAAAATACGACAGCATCAAAGGCTGACAAAGATGCACTGAAAGTGGATCAACCATATATTTCTGGTAGCAGTGTCAAACATGTAGCCACTCTGGAAAACAACTTGGCAGTTACTTGAAAAATTAAATATGTGAAGGCAGGGAGAAGATAGTAGACTAGCTGCATGTTTCCTCAAATTCCTCTAAAGGCTAAGATCTTGACAAACAACAGAAAGGAGTAAAAAGGAGAGTCTAAGAGCCCCAAGATCAAGCAGAAAGCTGTGATATTAGACTGGATGACAAAAAGGGGAAAAACTACTTTTGTCAGAATTGGATAGGCAGTTACAGAGAGGCCCATTTTTGCTGGCACAGGAATAGAGCACCAGCACAGGAAAGGAGACCATCTTTCTGGGCTGGGAACCTGAACGTGGGACTGCTGTGCCTGGGAATGATGCTAGGGCAGGCAGCCATGCTGGACAGCAGTGCCTGTATGGACTATGTCTTTCTCAACTAGAAAGCTGAGCTGAGTATTGCCACACAAAAAGAACATGGCAGAAGGTGGCACATAAGTGCAGCAGCACCCCTCCTCCCCTTCTTGGTGCTACGGCAGTGGCTAAATTCTGACCTACTACCTGGACCAGAAGTGGGACATTGTGTCTGTGCCTTCAACTTTTCTCCAGAACTCAGAGAGGGAAAAAAATGGAAAGGTAGAGGAAAAGCTTCACTGGCTCCCCTGAGCTGCAGACCACTGCATCTACAGAGCCCCAGGAGACTTTCACCAGACCATCTCATGCTAAGCACATCATGAACCCACATGGTTCAATTCTTTCCTATGTGATGATTTCTCCCCCTGTCCTTACCCTCTTACATTTTCTGTTGTACACTGGAGGCTAAATTCTGGTGCATTACCCAGAGCAGAAGTGAGACATTTTATGGGTATGCCCTGAACTTTCCTCCAGGACTCAGCGTAGGAGAAAAAGGGTGGGATAGAAGACAAGTTCTGACAGCTCCTCTGAACTGCAGGTTGCTGCACCTACAAGCCACAGACAATATTCACTGGAGCATCACAAGTTAAGTGCTTGCCAACTCTCGTCACTCAAAACATTTCCTATGTACTTACTTCATTGCCTATAACCAGCCTTTCCCCCTCCCCTTCTATGCTCTAAATCAGACTCTAAATTCTGGCACACTACCTGGGCTGGAAGTGGGTTATTTTGTGTGTGTGCCCTCAGCTTCTTTCTTAGACTTGGTGAAGGAACAAAGGGAGAGTCAGAAGAAGAGCTCTGGCAGCTCCCCTTAGCTAGCAATTCCTGTTACCTTTTCAGTGCAGCCACCACTCTAACCAGAATTATTAAGGTTGCAGTAATCACTCTAGCTCAATTGACTAGATTACTCGGGCAGTCAAAACCAAACTATGATGTATACATATACACATATATATATAAACACACACATACACACACACATATATTATACATATATACAATGTTAAATTACAATAACCTAACAAATAAATCACAATAGCTTTCTGATGGCTCAGAGACAACAATCCATTTCTAATCATTTAAAAAAGCAGATCACCATGGGTCCAGAAATCGCCTAAAATAAAGAATCAAAAAATTTCCCAGATGAATAAGTCTTCCTGCAATTATTGGAGGTAGCATACAAAAGAGTTTAGTATAGAACCTTTCAAGAAATTAGAATAGAGATTAGACAAAGTGTGATAGCAAAGAATGAAAAATTTAACAAGGAAAAGTTATTTAAACTGAGCTGCAGTTATGCAGCAGAATCATGTTGGCAAGAAGGCAATGGGATGATACACACACAGCCCTGAAGTCACAAAAAAAAAAAAAACTTCCAATCAAGAATTATATATCCTGTAAAATCTTCTCTCAAACATGGTAGTGAAATTAGGACATTCCTAGACAAACAGAAACTTAGAGATTTGCAAAAACCAAACCAAAATTATAAGAAATACTGAAAGAAATTCTTTGATCAGAGAATCAAGAACATCAAGGATGTAATCAATATGATTAGAGAATCAATAACATCAGGGATGTAATTCAGGACATAGCATTCAGAATACAACTTGGCTAGGGAAGCCACAAAGTTCAATCAAAGCTAAAATATTAAAATATCAGTATGAAAATTATGATAACATTATACTAAATTAAAGCATTCATAGACTTTTCAGATGGAGATGAAGTCAAGGTGAAACAAAGAAGTTAAAGACTGCTTTAAACTTAGATCATTAGGAGGAAATATTGGGGTAGCTACTAAGCAAATTAAGAGTACTGTACATTAAAACAAAAAACATAATCTACAAGACTCCACATATATATGTATGAAAACAACACTGAAATGGATAAAAAGAAAACACCTAAAGAAAAATTACTCCAAACAGAATAGTAAGCAGAACAAAAAAACCATCAACAACACACAAAAAAGACACCAAAATGACAGCATTAAATTTATACCTATCAATCATTATACTGAATTTAAATGGGTTAAATGCACCAATGATGAGACAAAGCGTGACCAGTTGTATTAAGAATATGTTACCAGAAACACACATTAAATTCACAGATATGAATAAACCGAAACTCAAAGGATGGAAAAATATGTACCAAGCTAACAACATGCAAAGAACAACAGGAGTGGTAACATTAATCTCATATAAAATAGATTTTAAAGTACAATCCACAATTCTGGACAAGGATTGTCACTATTTATTGCTGAAAGCATCAAGGAAAATACAACAATATTAAATATTTATGCACCCAACAAGGAAAATATAGCAATATTAAATATTTATGAACCCAACAACAGAGCTTCTAAATACATAGAATGAAAGCTGGCAACATCAAAAAATGAGATAGATCTACACACTGTAATAGTAGGACACTTCAACACAAAAATTTCATTAATGGACAAAACATTCAAAAGAAGATCCATAAAGACACTGCAGATCTTAATGTGACAATCAACCAAGTCAATCTCATAGGCATACACAGAACTTTCCACCCAACAACAGACAAGTATACCTTCTTTTCCAACGCACATGGAGCATTCTCCAGAATAGACCATGTATTAAGCCAGACAGTGAGTCTCAACAAAATCCAAACCACTGTAATATTGCAAAGCATTTTCTAAGAACGTAGAGTTATAAAGTTGAAATCAATAGCAGAAAAAGATTGGGTAGAAACTCAAATTCATGGAAATTGAAAAACACCTTGCCCCAGAACTTCTAGCTTATATAGGAAATCAAAGGATGCAATAAAGAAATTCATAGAATCAAATGAGAATGAAAATGCATCCTACCAGAATCTACAGGACACAGCAAAAGCAATGCTCAGAGGTCAATTCATCTCAGTAATGCACACATTCAAAATCAAGAAAGGCCCATACCAAAGAATTAACCCGATAATTCAAACAAGCAGAAAGATAACAACAAAAGAACACCTCAGTCACTGGTAGAAAACAGATAATAAAAATTAGAGTGGAATTAAATGAATTAGAGAATTGAAAAACTCTTGAAAGATTTAACAAAACTAAAAGTTGGTATTTCAAAAGGTAAACAAAAATTGATAGTCCTTTGACCAAATTCACAAAAGAAAATAGGAAACAAATAACCTGAAAAAGAAATGAGATGCATGATCTCACAACATACACCATCAAAATAAAAAATAATCATAACATACTATCATGAAAAAATTGTACTCTAATAGATTTGAAAGCCTAGAGGAAATGGATGAATTTCTAGAATCATATTACCTAACAAAATTACCACAAAGAGAAATAGAACAACTTAATAAACCCATCACAAAAGAAGAGATAGAAAAGTAATGAACTATCAACCAAAAAAAGTCCTGGCCTAGATGGTTTTGCTGGAGAATCTACCAAGCTGTCAGGGAGAAGTTAGTACCACTACCACTAAAAGTATTTTGCAGCATAGAAAAGGATGGAACAACTCCTTGTGTAGTAGTGCTAACAGCTTCCTGTTCTGTCCTGGGATCCTGCAGCCTGCCCTCCTGCTGAGTCACTAAGAAATGCTGTCAGCAATCTGGTAACTCATCTAAGGTATAAAATGGTTGAAATGATCATCCAGGAAAGCTCTTCATTGGTGGGTTCAATACACAAACAAAAGAGTACTCCTGAGGCCTGTACGGCAAATATGGATGAATTGTGGACATGCTCTTGATGAAAGACTGTGAAACCAGCAAATTCAAAGGATATGCTTTCATCACTTTTGAAGGCCTGGCAGATGCCAAAGACGCAGCCACAGATATGAATGAAAAGTCCTTAGGTAGAAAACCTATCAAGGTGGAACAAGCCACTAAAGCAACATTTCAAAGTGGTAGATGTGGAACTCCTCCACCACCAAGAAGCAGAAGTCCTCCCAGAGGTCTTAAAGGTGGAAGATGAGGAAGTGGAGGAATCAGAGGACCACCTTCATGTGAAGGTCACATGAATGATAGTGGCTATTCTGTGAATTTCAACATGAGATCTTTCAGGGGACCACCTCCCATCAAGGGAGGACCAGTACCATGGAGCAGAGGTCCTCTTTTTAAGAGAGATGCTCTTTCAGGACTAGCTGACAGCTGCAGAGGAATGGGAAGAAGAGCTCCTGTGCCACGTGGAAGAGATAGTTATGGAAGCCCACCAGAAAAGTAACCCTTGCCCTCTCATAGATATGTTTATTTGTCCCCAGGAGATAATGGCTGTTCTATGAATGATGCTATTCAAGCTGAGATTTCCTAAGTTCTGGTGCTACAAGAGATCATATGTGTAGTCATTATGCTCATTCCAGTTCACAAGATGATTCCCCATCCAGGGCCTATAGAGAGAGACATGGGTATATGGTCATGACAGGGACTATTCAGATCATCCCAGTGGAGGTTCCTACAGTGACTCCTATGAGAGTTACGGTAACTCACGTAGTGCTCTACCTACACATGGTCCCCACCATGTTATGGTGGAAGCAGTTGCTATGATGGTTACAGCAGCTCATGTTATGGATATGGTGGAAGTCAAGACAGTTACTCAAGCAGCCAAGGCAATCTCTGCTCAAGGCCGTGATCAGGACAGCAGAAAAGAAAAAGGGCTTCCTTCTTCAGTGGAAAGGGATTACCCTCCTTCTCATGATTTGTACAGTAGTTCAAGCCATAGAGCACCAGAAGGTGGTGGCTGTGGAGGAAGCTGCTTTCATGGAGGTGCAAGGCATAAGCAGATATTAAAACAAAACTTTGGACCAAAATCCTTGTTCAAAGACATAAACAAAATGTAGACTACCCAAGGACTTCTGTAAGTAAAAACTGTGTTACTTTACAAAATTATCCTGTTCTCCATAATTTTTTATATTCTGGAGAGGAAGAATTAATTTAATTTGATTTTGATATCATTGCTTTCAACAAGTAAATGTTAAATACATAAGACTTAAGAAAAAGAAAAAGGATGGAACACTCCCAAATTCATTCTATGAAGTAAGTATAACACTGATTCCAAAACTAAGTAATAGTAGCACAAAAAAGGAAAATTACAGACCAATATCTCTCATTAACTTAGACACAAAATCCTCAGCAAAATCATAGCCAATAGAATTTAACACTACATCAAAAAATAATTCACCATGATCAAGTAGGATTCACACAAGAGATTCAGGGATGGTTCAACATCAGAAAAACTGTTAATAAAACAAAAGATAACAAGCACTCGATTATATCAATTGATGCAGAAAAGACATTTGACTAAATCCAACACCAATTCATGTTAAAACTCTCAGTAAAATAGGAAAGTAAGGAAATTTCCTTAACATAATAAGTGGTATATATGTGGATCCAACTTGATGGCACTTGGCATGCAAAGCCAACAGCCAACATCATCCTTTATGGAAAAAGAGTGAAAGAATCTCCCATGAGAAAGAGAAACAGACAAGGATGTCCATTGTCACCACTTTCATTCAATATTTTGCTGGAGGTTCTAGCCAGAGCGTTCAGACAAGATAAAGAAATAAAAGGAATCCACATCAGTAAAGAAGTAAAAGTATCTCTATTTGAAGATGATACAATCTTACACTCAGAAAACCCAAAAGATTCCAATAACAAACAACAAAAAAACTACTAGAACTGCTAGAAGTATTCAGCAAAGTATCAGAATATAAGATTAACACGAATAAATCAGTTAGACCCTTTATATCAACAAAGAGACCATCAAAGAGGAAAACAAAATCAATATGTACAATAGCACCCAAGAGATAAAATATCTAGGAATAAATGTAACCAGAGATATAAAAGATCTGTATGAAGAAAATTGCAAGACCTTACTGCAAGAAATCAAGAGACCTACATAAGTGGAGAAATCTACCTTGCTCGTGGATAAGTAAAGATCTGTTCTACCAAAAGTGATCAATATATACAATGCAATCCCAGTACAAGCTCCAGTGTCATTTTTTAATGAGATGGAGAAACAGATCACCAACTTAATTTGGAGGGGTAAGAAACACCTGATAGTAAAGCATTACTGAAGAAAATGAATACAGTGGGAGGCCTTACACTACCTGACCTTAGAACTTATTGCACTTCCACAGTAGTGAAAACAGCCTGGTGCTAGTACAAAAAAGGATATATAGACCAATGGAACAAAACAGAGAATCCAGAAATAATACCATCCACCTATGAGCAGCTGATATTTGACAAAGGCCCACAGTCCATTAACTGGGGAAAAACACAGTCTTTTTAGCCAAACTGGATATCCATAGGTAAAAAAAATAAAACAAGGCCCGTATCTCAAATCTTGCACAAAAACTAACTCAAAACGGATCAGATACATCTAAAGTGATAAAGCTTAGGGAAGAAAAAATAGGGACAACACTGGAAGCCCTAATACACGGCATAAACAGCCTACAAAATACGATTAACAATGCACGAACAGCAGAAGATAAAATGGATATATGGTAACTACCAAAAATAAAACACTTATATGCATCCAAAGACTTTATCAAGAGTAAAAAGACTACCTACAGACTGGAAAAAATATTTGGCACCCACATATCTGATTGACCCCTAATTTCCGTAGTCTATGGCAAAGTATCAACAACAACAAAAAAAGCAAATAAGCCAATTAAATGACACATAAAGGATTTGGCCAGATATGTCTCCAAAGAAGACATACAGGCAACCAAATGACACATGAGAAAATGTTCACAGTCATTAGTTATTAGAGAAATCCAAATCAAAACTACAATGAGGTATCAGCTCACCCCAACGAGACTAGCATTAATCCAAAAAACACAAAATAACAAATGTTGGAGAGATTGTAGAGATACTAGAACTTTTCTACACTGCTGGTGGGAGTGCAAAATGGTACAATCTCTTTGAAATGCAATTTAACACTTTCTTTGAAAAGCTAGAAATAGAAATGCCATATGATCCAACAATCTCACTGTTTGGAATACACCCTAAAGAAATAAAGGCTGCCACACCAACACACACATGCATGTGAATATTTATTGCAGTACTGTGCACAACAGCAAAAAGATGGAATCAACCTAGATAAACTATGGTGTATTTACACAATGGAACACTATGCAACGACAGAGAACAACCATGATTTCAGGAAACATCTCATAACCTGAAATAACCTAGAAGACCTTATGCTGAGTGTAATTAGTCAGATTCAAAATGACAAATATTGTAAGAAACCACTACTATAAAGACTTAGGACTAGGCTTATGCATAGAATACTCTTTGATGTCTACAAGGTAGTGAAGGACAGAGAGGGTTATTCCTAGATTAGATAACTGATATGAATTCAGTTAAGTGAAGGGAGTCACAGCAGGCAGTAGTAGGGAATTCAGCAAAATTGGACTATGCTATAAGTTAAAAAGTTTTCTAAATACAACACAATATTTTAAGGGACAAAGTAGCAGGTAAAGGGGTCTGGGGACTATGGTTTCAGTGGACATTGAGTTCAACTGGCATGACTAGATTTTTTATTTTTTGCTGAGAAATTGTACCACATCCCATATTGGTGAGTTGTGTCTGAAGACTTAAAAGATAGCAAGTTGCCATCTAAGGAACATCAATTGATCCCCACCCATCTGGAGTAGATAAAAACCAAGAACATCAAAGATACAAGGAAGATATGAGCTCAGGAAACAAAAGGGTCTATGTGATTGAAAGAATACATCAGCATGAGACCAGAAGAACTAGATGGTTCCTGGTCACCAACAAATTCTGCTCTGACAGGGAACATAATGTAGAATCTCTGATGAAGCATGAGAAACAGAGGGGTGAAAATCTAGAACTTTATTAAAAGATTAGACTTGATGATCCAAAATTCTGGAGGGCCCCCTGAGAACATGGCCCAGAACTTGCTGCTAGCCCAGAGCTGAAACTAGTTCTGAAGCCATCTCTTCAAAGACTGGATTGAACTATAGGACACAGAGTGATGTAGGTGGTGTGTGTACTCCTTGGCTTAATATATATATATATATATATGAGCCTGTTCAACTGGTTTTCTTTAGAGTGGAGGGTAGAAGGTGGGGGACAAGTGTAGGTTAAGTGGATAATGGAAGTACGGGGTGGAAAGCAGGAGTGTGCTGTCATAGAATGAGGACAGCAGATAGAGTTGCATAAAAGTGTGTGTTCAGGATTTTGTATTGTAAATTAACTTGGGTTGTAAACTTGTACTTAATTGCAATAAAATTACAAATCATAAAAATTAAACATGCAACCACCATGCATTACAGCAACTTCACTTCTACACATTTAACCTAGAGAAGTGAGAATTTATGTTCCCGGAATAACTGGTCAATTTCAGAAAGCTGGACAGGAAAACTGGTTATGGAGAACCCAAGATCAAGAAGCGGGGAGTGTTGACGTGTTATGGGGTTGGCAATTAATGTCTCAAAATAATATGTGGTGTCTTAATTATTTAATGAGAAACTAGTTTGGTCTTTAAACCTTCATCTAAAGCACAGTAAAAATTTTAAAAGAAAAATCTGTCAACAAATGTTAATGAGACTTTTATTTGTTGAAATCAAGACTTAGAAACAACCCAGATGTCTTTCAATGAGTGAATCTTTAAACAAATGATGTGATACATTTACTGGAAACCCTGGTTGGTATAGTGGTTAAGTGCTACCTCTGCCAACCAAAAGGTCTGCAGTTGGAATCCACCAGGAAATCTTCAGAAACTCTATGGAGAGATTCTACTCTGTCCTAAAAATCACAATGAGTTACTGGGGCCCTGGTGGGGCAGTGGTTAAGACTGTGCTGCTAACTAAAATGTTGGCAGTTTGAATTCACCACCTACTCCTTGGAAACCCTATAGGGCAGTTCTACTCTGTCGTATGGGGTCACTATGAATTGGAGTTGACTCAGCAACAACTAATTTGTTGATTTGTTTTAATGCATTTACTAGGTCCCTGATGAGTAGTGGTTAAGAACTCTACTGCTAACCAAAATGACAGCATTTGGAATCTACCAGTTGTTGCTCCTCGGAAACACTATAGGGCAGTTCTACTCTGTGCCATAAGGTACCAATAAGACAGAATTGACTCAGTGGCAACAGGTTTGGTTTGTGTTTTTGTTGTTAGGTGCTTTTGAGAAAGTTCTGACTCATAGTGACCCTATGCACAACAGAATGAAACACTCCCCAGTCTTGCATCATGCCCACGGTTGTTTTTATGCTTAAACCAATTGTTACATCCCATGTGCAACCCATCTTGTTGAGGGTCTTCCTCTTTTTCACCAACCCTCCACTCTTTTGTTGATGTTACATGCTATCAAGTCAGTTCCACCTCATAACAACCCTATGCACAACAGAAGGCAATACTGCCCAATCTTACATCATGACCACAATCATCTTTGTTTATGCCCATCTTTACAGCCAGTATGTCAATCTATCTCATTGAAGGTCTTCCTCTTTTTCTCTGACCTTCCACTCTACCAAGCATATTGTCCATCTCAAGGGAATGATCCCTCATGATAACACGTCCAAATTATGTAATACTCAGTCTTGTCATCTTTGCTTCCAGGGAGCACTCTGGTTGTACTTCTTCCAGAACAGATCTGTTTGTTCTTTTGGTGGTCCATGGTACATTCAACAGTCTTCTCGAACACCAGAATTCAATGTCATCAATTCTTCCGTCTTCTTTGTTCATGACCCAGGTTTCACATGCACACGATGAGATTGAAAACACCATGGTTTGGGTCAGACACCTTTTAGTCTTCAAGATGACATCCTTGCTTTTAAATACTTTAACAAGTCCTTTTGCAGCAAATTTTCCCAATGCAATATGTCTTTTGATTTCTTGATTATCGTTTCCATGGGCATTGATTGTGGACCCAAGTAAAATGAAATCCCTGACAATCTCAGTCCTTTCTCCATTTAGGACAATGTTGCTTACTGGTCCAGTTGTGAGGACTTTCGTTTTCATGATGTTGACATGCAATCCATACTGAAAGCTGTGGTCCTTGATTTTTATCAGCAAATGTCTCATATCTTCTTCATTTTCAGCAAGTAAGGTGGTGTCTTCTGCATCACACAGGTTGTTCATGAGTTGTCCTCCAATCCTGATGCCTGTTCTTCTTCATATACTCCAGCTTCTTGGATTATTTGCTCGGCATACAGATTAAACTGGTATGATGAAAGATACAACCCTGACACAGGTCTTTCCTGACTTTAAACCACGCAGTGTCCCCTTGTTCTGTTCACACAGCTGCCTCTTGATCCATATATGGATTATTTAAGAGCACAATTAAGTGTTCTAGAATTCCCGTTCTCTGCAATGTTAGCCATAATTTAGTATGATCCATACAGTTGAATGCTTTTACATAGTCAATGAAACACAACTAAACATCTTGCTAGTATTCTTTGCTTTCAGCCAAGATACACCTGACATCAGCAATGATCCACATCCTCTTCTGAATTCAGCTTGAATTTCTGGCAGTTCCTTGTCAATATACTGTTGTAGTAACTTTTGAATGATCTTGACCAGAATTTTACTTGCGTGTGATATCAACAATATTGTTTGGTAATTTCCACATTCAGTTGGATCACCTTTCTTTGAAATGGGCATAAATACGGATCTCCTCCAGTCAATTGTCCAGGTAGCTGTCCTCCAAATTTCTTGGCACAGATGAGTGAGCACTTTCAGCTCTGCATCTGTTTGCTGAAATATCTCAATTGATATTCCATCATTTCCAGGAACCTTGTTTTTTGCCAATGCCATCAATTTAGCTTTGACTTCTTCCTTCATTACCACTGGTTCCTGATTGTACGCTACTTCTTCAAATGGCTGAACATCAACCAGTACTTTCTGGTATAATGATTCTGTGTATTCCTTCCACCTTGTTTCTATGCTCCCTAAATCATTTAATAACTTCACTGTAGAATCCTTCAGTACTGCAACTTGAGGCTTAAAATTTTTCTTCAGTTCTTCCATCTTAAGAAATGCAGAATGTGTTGTTCCTTTCTGGTTTTCCATTTCCAGCTCTTTGCACATGTCATTGTAATACTTTCTTTTGTCTACTCTAGCTGCTCTCTGAAATCTTCTGTTTTAGGTCTTTTACCTTGCCATACCTTCCCTTTGCTTTAGCTGCTAGATGTTCAAGAGCAAGTTTCAGAGTCTTTTCGGACAACCAATTTGGTCTTTTGTTTCTTTCCTGTCTTTTTAATGACGTCTTGCTCTCTTCATGGATGATGTCTTTGGTGTCATTTCACAATTCATCTGGTTTTCAGTCATTAATGATCAACATATCAAATCTGTTCTTGAGATGGTCTTTCAACTCAGGAGGGATATACTCAAGGTCATACTTTGCCTCTTGTGGACTTGCTCTAATTTTCTTCAGTTTCGTTTTGAATTTGCATAGGAGCAATTGAATATCTGTGCTGTAGTCAATGCCTTGTCTTTTTCTGACTGCTGATATGGAGCTTTTCCAGTGTCTTTTTCCACAGAGTAGTCAATTTGGTTCCTCTGTATTCTATCTGGTGAGGTCCATGTGTACAGTCACCATTTGTGTTGGTTAAAAAAAAAAGTATTTGCAATGAAAAAGTCATTCATCTTGTAAAATTCTATCATATGACTTCCAGTATTATTTCTATAACCAAGGCTGTATTTTCCAATTACCTATCTTTCTTCTTTGTTTCCAACTTTTGCATTCCAGTCACCAGTAATTATCAATGCATCCTGATTGCACGTTCGATCGATTTCAGACTGTAGAAGCTGGTAGAAATCTTCAATCTCTTCATCTTTGGTCTTAGTGGTTGGTGTGTAAATTTGAATAATAGTCGTATTAATTGGTCATCCTTGTAGGCATATGGATATTATCCTATCACTGACAGCATCCTACTTCAGGATAGATCTTAAAAAGCACTTTTTGATGATTAACACAACACTATTCATCCTCAAGTTTTTGTTCCCTGTAGACTATATGATTGTCAGATTCAAAGTGGCCCAAATTGGTCAATTTCAGCTCAGTAATGCCTAGAATGTCAACGTTTATGCATTCCATTTTGTTTCTGACAGTTTCCAGTTTTCCTAGATTCATACTTCATACATTTCATGTTCCAATTATTAGTGGATATTTACAGCTGTTTCTTCTCGTTTTGAGTTGTGCCACATCAGTAAACGAAGATCCTGGAGGCCTTGCTCCAGCCACATCATTAAGGTTGACTCTACTTTGAAGTGGCAACTCTTCCCCAATCATCTTCTGAGTGCCTTCCAATCTGGGGGGCTCACTTTCCAGCACCATATCTGACAATGTTTGGCTGCTATTCCTAAGTTTTTCCCTGGCTAATTCCTTTAGAAGTAGACTGCCAGGTCCTTCTTCCTAGTCTGTCTTAGTCTGGAAGCTCAGCTGAAACTTGTCTACCACAGTTAACCCTGCTGGTACTTAAGTACCAGTGGCATGGCTTCCCACATCACAGTTACAAACAAGCCTCCACTAACAGACAAGCGGGGGCTGATCACTCCTATCTTTACCTTCCTCATGTCTTTCGGGGAGTCCATAAATGAGCAATTTTCCAATCAGTTGTCTCTTTTGCTTAGTCTAGTTAGAATCTCTCCTTGTAAAACCAAGAAGTACAACTAGTATTTACAACTTGAAAAATGGTTTTGAGAAATAAAAATATATGTGTATAAATGGCTTAATCAAGTACTTCACATATAGTAGATGTTGTGCACATTGTACTTACTAGAATATCAAAATTTTGCTTTCCCAGCAACTTACCATGTGATCAATAATAAATTATTAACCCCGCCCCATTTATTTTGATTCAGCCTTCTTCAAAGTGGTTATGCAAAAAGCATTTAAAACTTACGCTTAGTTTAGCAGCCCATATACCAAAACTGGAATGATACAGGGAAGATTAGCATGTGCAAGGATGACATATAGATTCATGGAATATTCCATTATTTTTTCTCAAAATGAATCAAAGACCTAAATACAAAATCCAAAATAGTAAAGATCATGGAAGAAAAAATTAGGGAGATCACTGGAATCCCTAATACACGTCATAAACAGATTGTACAATATTACTAGCAATGAACAAACAGTAGAAGAGAAAACAGATAACAGGGAACTTCTATAAATCAAACACGTAGGTTCTTCCAAAGAATTCACCAGAAGGTTCTTCCAAAGAATTCATCAGAAGAGTGAAAAGAAGACTACCTACAGACTAGTAAAAAATTTTTGGGCTACCAGGAATCCAATCAGCATTTAATGTCCATAATCTACAAAGTACTGTAAAACCTGAACAAGAAAAAGATAAATAACCCAATTAAAAATGGGTAAAGGACATGAACAGGTACTTCATCAAAGAAGACATTCAGAACACTAATACATGAGGAAATGGTCACATTCATTAGCCATCAGAGAAATCCAAATCAAAACTACAATGAGATATCATTTCACACCAACAAGGCTGGCATTAATCCAAAAAAACACAAAATAATAAATGTTGGAGAGGTTGTAGAGAGATTGGAAATCTTGTATACTGATAGCAGGAATGTAAAATGGTATAACCACTTTGGAAATTGATTTGATCCTTTCTTAAAAAGCTATAAACAGAAATGCCACATGATCTAGTAATCCCAATTCTTTGAATATGTCGTAGATAAATAAGGGCTGTCACATGAACAGATGACTGCACACTAACATGTATTGCAACAGCATTGCCCATAACAGCAAAAAATGGAATCAACCGAGGAGCTCATCAACCTATGAATGGGTAAACAAACTATGGTATATTCATACAATGGAATCCTATGCAATGATAAAGAAAAACAAGGACAAATATTGCATGAGACCACTATAATACAGATTTGAGAAAAGGTTGAAACACAGAAGAAAACATCTTTGATGGTTAGAAGTATGGGGAGGGAGGGAGAGAAGTATCTATATATCAGACAGTAGATAGGAATTGGGTTAGGTGAAGGGAGTAATGGCATACAGTAGAAGGGAGATCAGTACTGCTGGATGATTCCAAAAGCAAAAGGATTTTCTAAATACAACTCAACATTTTGAAGGACAGAGTATCAAGGGACAGGGATCTGTGGACCATGGATTCAGCATACATCTAGGCTAAGTGGCATAACCAAGTTTTTTTTTAAGAATATGTTCTGCATACCACTTTGGTGAGTGGTGTCTGGGGTCTTAAAAGCTAACAAGTGGCAATCTAAGTAGTATCAGCTAGTCCTATCTATCTGGAAAAGTGGAGAATGAAGGCATCAAAGACATGAGGAAAATATGAGCCCAGCAGACAGAAGGTGCTATATCATCCAGAGACTACATCAAAATGAGACAAGAATAACAAAATGGTGCCTTCCCACCACCAATGACTTCCCTGACAGGGAACATAATATAAAGTCCCTGATGTAGTGAGAGAAAAACACACATGCAGAACTAGAACTCTACTAAAAGACCACACCTGATGTCTGTCAAACTGGAGGATCCCCTGAAGACATGCCCCCAGATTTTTCGTTAACCCAGAGCTTAAACCAGTATGAAAGCTAACTCTTCAGACAGAGGTTGGACTGAACTATAAGACATAGAGTGATTCAGGAAAAGAACATGCTTAATCACTTAAACACAAGCATACACATGAGGGTGCTTGTGCATGTCCTCTCTAGAAGTGAGATGAGAGGGTGGAGGGGACAGAAATTGGCTGAATGGATATAAGAAATATGACATAGAAGGGAAAAGTGTGCTGTCTTGGTGGTGGTGGGTAGAGTAGTTAGAGCTGCCTAATGGTATGTGCTCAGGGTTTTATATGATAAATTCATTTGGATTATAAACTTTTGCTTAAAGCACAATAAAACATAGCTTTTAGAGTATGTAAACCAATATATTAATGGACCAGTACCCATCTGTCAGCATGTTATATTGTAGTGGCTTTTCACTTACTGTAATATTGATGGACACGGTGGCTGTAACAATGGCTCAACCATAGCAATGAGCCTGAGGATGGAACAGGACCAGATGGTGTCTCATTCTGTTGTACACAGAGTCACTGAGAAGAGGAATTGATTGAATGGCACCTTTCAACAACAATGCAACAGCATGTTCAATTAACAGAAGGATCACCCATGGTGAACAGGTTTCAGCAGAGCTAACAGACTAAGACAAACCAGGAAGAAATGCTTGCAGATGTACTTCCAAAAATCAGCCAGTAAAGAGCTATGGCTCACAACAGAATATTGTCCTATGTAGTGCTGGAAGAGGAGCACACTAGGTTGGAAGACACTCAAAATGCAGACAGGCTACAGTAGTGGACTTCAGTGTACTAACATTGTAAAGATGCTGTAGGACCACTTAACATTTTGTTTTGTTGTACATGGAGTTGCCATGAGTTGGAGCCAGTTCAACAGCAACTAACACAAGAATATATATATGAAAACAAAAACTTAAATATATTTTAGATCTTACGACTATACACAGAAATGAAATTTTATTACTGTTATTTACTTTTTGGTACCTTGCTTTCCTTGCACTTCTTGTGTACAAAATGCTTTCTGATTCATAAAACATTTTATATTAAGCATTGTATCAAATGCTTATGTTTTATTACACAAATCCATGTAGAAACAGCATTGTATTCTTTCAATTATAATGACTGTAGTTTATTTTATAAAATTACATATTTAAATTACTGAATTACATATTTATTTCTAAAATTATTTTAAAAATTTATTTATAAAATGAAATATAGATTTCTTTGGATCCGACTCGACAGCACTTGGCACTTGGCCAACATAATAATAGAATGGTATTTAAGAAACATCTATCACTTGGCTTAGCTTGGCATCACTAACTCTAAGCTGAGTTCAGTGTTGAAGCTAAATACACAACAAAAATTGTAAACGTATCTTTAATAATTCTTGTGATGAATTCCATACCTGTAGTATACACAAATTATTAGGTGAGTCCAGAGAGGGGGGTAAATAAATATACTGAGATGAAGAGAAATGATTCCTAGAAGACACTTAATTGGCTGTTGAAAAATCTGCAGGAATTCCGTAGAGGAATAAGCTGGCTAAGGACACGTTTGGCAGATGGATCACTATTTGAAAAATTGAAATATTAGGAAGGACCACATTTTCTGAGAAGTAAATAACTTATTGCATCTGGAATCCTGCATTAAGAGTAGTAGGAATAAAATGAGGAGAGTTACAGAGAGAATAAGAGACCTAACAGCCCATGTTAATGGATTTGGACAGCATCAATGGAGGACTTTCTTACTTCTCAGGCTGGGAGAGACATGATCCTAAAAGAATTTTAGGCCCATCACTTTGGAAATAATAATAATGTCATAGTCTTTTAGGAAGTAGAGGACAAGTGTCTGAGCTGAAGCACTGGCCACAAAAAAAAAAAAAGGATAAAAAAATTGATTTAAAAATTTTAAGACAAAATTCGTAGAAATTTGACAAATTCTGTGTGGTGTTATATGGAAAAAGCCACCAATGACTTTTGGATTTTAATTGGATATATGTTAATGACATTACTTGAATTTTAAACTTCAGCTGAGAGGATGTATTCATCTGTATTTACGGACATGTAAGGGCATCTGTGAAAGATACGTGAAGAAATGACTGATATTTAGTCTTAGCCATGATCTGACTCAATGGCACTTGGCTTGGCATGTAATTCATGGCACCTAGTGTGAAATGAAAACATAGGGCTCCTGTTGAAAAATCACTAAAACTTTGCAGTGACAGGAAATTACCAAACCAGGCATGAAGCCCTTTGTGACTACATAGGAGGCATGTCCCTAAAGCCAGCTTTGGCAGAAAGCAGTAGAAATACAGCAGTGAATGTTGGGAGAGAGTTCTAGATTGACAAAATAAGTTTAACATCAACATTGTTATATGTAAAAGCTGAAGTACTAGGAGAGCGTGGAGCTCACATTGAAAAGGAAAGTCAGAATGAGTCCTAGGAAAATTACATTTTCAAGGTGAATGAAAATAGCAATGAAGACTAGAAAACACTGGGTGTTTGAGAAAAAGAAAAAGAAAAAACTTGGAATGTGGAGATCAAGGAACAGAAAGAGCAGTCTACAATGTGAAATACCAGAGGAAGATGAACCAAAAGGAAACTTCTGAAGTTTGAATGGATAGTTAGAAGCTATCAAGGCTCTTAGATCAAATTCTGTGGGTAGTGAGAGAAATGCCACAAGGGTCATAGGATACTTGTGATTTAAGAAAGGAGAGCAATCCTTATTGACATTAGTTGAATCTACAAAACCATCAGAGTTATTTTTTCAAAAAATATGAATAAAATTGACTGTTTCCATTTGTCCTGGAAATTTTTCAAAACATCATTTTGCTTGATTCAAAAAACATTTTTGCTTTTTTGGAAATCCCATAAAACTTAGCATTTGTTGAGACTGGCTCCCAAGGACATTTTGGATGGACACTTAAAGGCATAATAATTTTATCTTCCTGAGTGGGGTCAAGTGACTGCCTATTGACAGGATTAGCAAGACCTCCTCTTCTCCAGTGAAATTCCACCCTCCAGTTGCCAACATGACACAAGAAGAGAAAAACTGCTTCTCAGGACTTCTCTGGATTTGGGGAGAAGTGATCTTTTGTAGTTCTATGGACATTTCACTTCTGTTCCTAGGTATGAAGGTCTATAAAAGATGTTTTTATGCCAATAGAATTCCATTTCACTTCTCTTTACATATATATGTGTGTGTATATATATTTATTTATAGGTATATATGTATATATAGCTATATGTATGTATATGTGTGTATATATATAGGTATGTATACACATACTTGTATATATACCTATATGTGTATATATGTGCATATGTATATATATATATATAGGTAGGCTTTTCTTTTTTTATTTGTTTTTAATGTTGAAGAGTC
Organism: Heterohyrax brucei; assembly: GCA_028571685.1. Taxonomy (NCBI): domain Eukaryota; kingdom Metazoa; phylum Chordata; class Mammalia; order Hyracoidea; family Procaviidae; genus Heterohyrax; species Heterohyrax brucei. The sequence goes on along the minus strand of CM053146.1, from coordinate 5,564,112 downwards.
TGTGGAAATGATGAAGTTGATGACAATGAAGATTTTGTGGCATACATTTGATGTTAAAGGCAATATAAAGTTTTCACTCTCCATTTTATTTCTAATGAAAAGAAAATTATCAAATTCTGAACACCAACAAATGTTGAAGTACTTCTCTTGAACACATAGCAGGCAGTTTTCTTTTCATGTAAAAAACTTGAGGATTTCTATATATAAGAAGTAATAGTACTGATGCTGTTGATCTGAAATTATCGACTCAAAGAAAATTTTTCCATAGGAGAAAAACGTGAAAAATGAAACTTCTGCACTGCATTGAAAAATTAGAATTTAAGGATATTTTCTGATTTTTTCATGTTGTCTGTTTTATGCTTATTACTTAACAAAAATTTACATAATATTTTTGAGAGTTTTACTATCACCAGGAAGATTGTACTTGTCTTAGTCTTTTAATTCCATAGAAGAGCAGGTAAAGCACAGAGAATCAAAATGCCAAAGAGCAGGTCAATCGTTAAAAAGTCTAGAATTCCAGTTTCTAACTCCTGGTTAAAAGTTCTTTCTTCCATAGAATCCTCCCTAAGGCATTTGACATAATATTTTTACCAGAGTAATCCCTCTTCCTAATTTACTGCTTTGAGAAATTGGTGTAGGGCTAAGTTAAAAAAACAAAGAAAGAGAGAGAGAGGGAGGGAGGGAGAAAGGGATGCAGGGAGGGAGAAAGGGGGGAAGGAAGGAAGAGAGGGAGGGAGAGAGAGAGAAAGGGAGCAAAAGAGATAAATGAAGGAAGGGAGGGAAGGATGAAGGAAAAAAGGAAGGAAGAAAAAAGAAAAAAAAATACTTGATTTAATTCCCTAAATTAGACAGCCTTGGTTATAAAGAAGTGATTAAGTTAAGAATTCTAATAATCTGCTTGCACATGCTGTGCTTTACTTTCACCACTTACACTGTACGAGACCAAGTATGCACTGAATTCTGTCACTGTATACTTGTTTTACAACAAAACTTTAATATTTTCAAGGAATGTGAATGGAACTCTAATAATTTGCTAAATTCAAGAAAAAAATCAGTTGAGAAGCACCATAGTTACAAAACTTCTTACTAGCTAAGTGACTTCCTAAGTGAATTTCAGAAGTAAGTCATCATGACAAATGCAACTGGCATGCTGAAAATGCACACTAGGTGCCTAATTCATATAAATCAAGAATTATCTCTGAACAACCTGTCTTTATTATCTAGAGGAATTCAGCCCAAACATCCACCCCATTCCTTGTTCTTGCCATGTTTAGCTTCCCTGAAGTCAGTCCTCAACTCATGAAAATGCTATTTAAAACAAAACAAAATGCTACACACTCCTATGCCAATTACATGACTGCTTGTAGATAGGACCATTGGGATCCACAGTGTATTCACTGGCTGATTTTCAGAAGTAGACTATCAGGCCTTTTTTCATAGTCCATGTTAGTCTGGAAGCTCCTCTGAAACCTATTTATCGCCACGACACATAAACTTCCAGTGACAGACAAGTGGTACCTGTGCATGAGTTCCTTTGGCCAACAATTAAACCCAGGATTCCAAAACGGCAGACAGAAATCCTATATATTATGTGAAACAAAAAAAAAAAAACATTGATTTCCATTATACAGAGATAATCTAGAATTCTTTTCTCTTCCATCTTTTTGCATCTCTTTGTGGAATATTTGCATTCTTATGGTCGCTCTTGTCTTAAATAATATTGTCATCACTAACTAGTGAAATTTAAAATAGTTTCACCATTTTCTGTAGGCTGTTCCTCTGTTATATTATGTTGGCTCAACCGTGCATTTCATATTAGCTAACAAAACACTGCCACAAAAATCTTTGAAGAATTTAAAGATTTATATTAGCAGCCAAGCCAAGTGCCATTAGCAGAGCACAAATATTTTTACATTGAATATTAGATACCAGAGTTAAGTTCTCAGCAATTTTGCCATGTTATCATTTTCTCCCCTTCTCTCTCCTTTTTCTCTGCTCTCCTTCTCTGACCAATCCTCTGTAAATTTCTATGATTCCTAAAGCAGAATAACTCAGCCATGTCATTGTTTCCTGTTTTTTTTTTTGGTTGTTGTTATTGCCCACATGCTCAGCATCCAACTTACTCATCATTTCTCTTAAGAATGAGAGGAGAGAGGGAGAGAGCAAAAAAGATAAAGGTTTTTCCCTGGTAGGTATTTTGATATCAACTATAAGGAAAGCCATATATAGTAACCTGAATTCCTACTAGCCTAACAAACATGGGTTATCATAAGTAATTTTTGCTTCCATTAGAAAGCATATCATTGTTCTCAGGGTCCCTTGAAAATTGGGTCAACTGTCAGATCCCCAGTGACTCTGTAAGTAGAGCTGTGTCTTTGCCAAACAAGAGGTGGAGCCTGCTACCCAAGAGATACCACTGAGCCCAGTCACTGGGGTACACAGAGGTGTCTGGTGATCAACTTCTTTTTCAGACTGACATTTGGATCCTGTTAAGGTAACACAGGAGAAACAAAACAACCTCCAGATGCCCCAAAAGCAACAAACTTCAGACAAAAACCTTAAGAAGAACTCACCTATGGCTTCAGAAGGCCCCCAAATGAAAGAACTAAAGAACTTCCCAGTTGAAGAAGCCTTTCTGAAACTATTGGAGGGTGAGTACAAAAGGATTATACATAGAGCCCTCCTAGACCTCACACAAAATGCAGCAGAGCAAAATGAAAAATTGAGCAAGCTGTTCAATCTGATGGAACACCAGTACTCTGAAATCCAACAGATCAATAACAAAATCAAAGAGATAGACATTTCAATTCAAAGAGAAGAAAATAGAATAGAACAATTGGAAAATAGACTTTCTGACTTGGAAGACAGAGATCCTGACTCCAGTGTTTATGAGGAGAAATCAGAAAAAAGAAATAAAAAATATGAAGAAGCATTAAGAAACATGTAGGACTGTATTAAGAAGAACAATCTACGATTAATTGGAGTTCCTGAACAGAGCAAGACACCTGAGAACACCGAGAGTATTGTTGCTGAGCTGCTGACAGAAAACTTCCCAGAAATTGGGAAAGAAGAGAATATAGATATCCAAGATGCATCTAGAACACCACTCAACATAGATCTCAAAAGAAAAACTCCAAGGCATATTATAATGAAGCTTAACAAAATGTTACGTAAACAGAAACTCTTAAAGGCAGCAAGACTCAAAGCAAAGCTAACATTCAGAGGGAAGTCCTGTAGGCTTTCATCTGACTTCTCAGCAGAAACGATGCTGGCATGGAGACAATGGGATGACACATTCAAAGGCTTGAACCAAAACTTCTAACCAAGAGTTCTTTACCCTGCAAAACTATCTTTCACATATGAAAATGAAATTAAGACATTCACACATAAACAGAAACTCAGAGACTTTGTAAAAACCAAAACAAAGCTCCAAGGCATGCTGAAAGAAGCTCTTGGCTTAGAAAAGTAAAGCCATTAATTTTGTATTTTAGGTGGAAATGCAAGACGCATCATACAGAAACCTACTCAGCTAGGGAAGGCGTCAAACTCATCCAAAGATATCATATTAAAAAAAGTGATTCAGTGATCATATTATGAAAACTATGATGTCATCATATTAAAAAGAGGGATGTACTACAGTCATTATAGACCTTCCAGATGGAGATGAAGTTAATAAGGCTTGCAGTAGTTTAAACTGGGTTTAAACATAGATTATTAAGCAGAATCATAGGGACAATTGCAAAGCACAACAAAGATGCAGCATATCAAATCAGGAAACTTCATACAGGTGTCTTAACCACAAAACCAACCCTGAAAAAGGTGAAAACTCCTAAAGAAGAATGTCCCAGAACAGATTAATAAGAACAACAGATAAAACATCAACACAAAAATAAACATCGCAATGACAGCACTAAACACATACCTGTCAATAATTACATTAAATGTGAATGGATTGAATGCTCCAGTAAAGAGGTGAGTGATATCTTCAATCAAAAAACATGACCCATCCATATGTTGCTTACAAGAAATTCACCTTAGACTTAAAGAGAGGAAGAGACTGAAAATTATATATCAAACTAACAATACATGAAGAAGAGCAGGTGTGGCAATACTAATCTCGGATGAAATAGATTTTAATGCAAAATCCACTGTCATGGACAGGGATGGACATTGTTTATTGCTGAAAGGTTCAATACACAAGCAGGACTTAACAATATTAAATATTTATGCAGCCAATACTAGAGCACCTAAATACATCAAAGAAACACTGACTACACTCAAAAACTAGATAGATCACTCCACAATAACAGTGGTAGACTTCAACACTCCACTCTCAACACTGGACAGATAGTCCAGAAGAAAAGCTAGATAAAGACTTAGCAGATCTTATTGCCACAATTAGCCAACTAGACCTCATCAACATATACAGAACTTTCTGTCCATGAGCAAACTATTACATCTTTTTCTCCAGCCTACATGGAACATCTTCCATAATAGATCATGTGTAAGGACATAAAGAAAACCTCAACAAAATCCATACTGAATTATTGTAAACCTTCTCAGAGCATAAAGCCAAAAAAGTTGAAATCAATAACAGAAAAAAACATAGATAGGTAGCGGAACTCATGGAAACTGAACAACTTCTTTCTCAAAAAGCCACAGGTTATAGAAGAAATCAAGGAGGAAATAAAGAAATTTGTGGATTCCAAAGAGAATTAAAACACTTCCTACCAGAATCTACAGGATACAGCCAAAGCAGTGCTCAGAGATCAGTTTATCTCTATAAAGGCACACATCCAGAAGGAAGAAAGAACCCAAACCAAAAACCTAACCCTACAGCTTGAACAAGTAGAGACAGAACCACAGAGAAACCCCTCAGACACTAAAAGAAAACAGATCATAAAGATTAGAGAGAAGTAAGTGAGTTAGAGAATAGAAGAAATATTGAAAACATTAAAAAGACCAAAAGCTGGTTTTTTGAAAACATCAACCAAATTGACAAACCGTTGGCTAAACTTACTAAAGAAAAATAGGAAAGGAAACAACCCAAATAAGAAACTAGGGGGGCATTGTCATGGCAGATCCAACAGAAATCAAAAATATTATAACAGAATACTATGAAAGACTGTACTCTAACAAACTGGAATACCTAGAGGAAATGGAGAAATTCCTAGATTCATATCACCTACCAAAATTATCACAAGGTGAAGCAGAGCAACTTAATAAACTCATCACAAAGGAAGAGATTGAAAAAGTCATCAAAACACTACCAACCAAAATAAGGTCTGGTCCAGATGGCTTCACCACAGAATTCTACCAAGCTTTTAGGGAAGAGTTATTTCCAATACTACTGAGAATATCTCACAGCATAGAAAATGATGAAATACTTCCAAATTCATTCTATGAAGCCAGCATAACCCTGATACCAAAGCCAGGGAAAGATTCAACAAAAAATGAGAACTATGGACCAACATCACTCATGAATCTAGATGCAAAAATCTTCAACAAAATACTTGCCAACAGAATACAACATATCAAAAAATTATTTCATGCTGACCAAGTTGGATTCATACCAGAGATGGCAAAGCTGGTTCAACATCATAAAAACAATTAGGGTGATTAACCACATAAATAACACAAAAGACAAGAATCACCTGATTTTGTCAATTGATGCAGAAAAGGCATTTGATAAAGTTCAACACCCATTCATGCTAAAAAGTCTCAGCAAAATAGTAATAGATGGCCTATTGCTCAGTGCAATAAGGGCCATTTATACGAAGTCAACTGCCTATGTCATCCTCAATGGAGAGAGGCTGAAACAGTTTCCCCTGAGAATAGGAACTAGACAAGTATTCCCACTCTCACCTCTCCTATTCAACGTTGTACTAGAGGTTCTAGCCAGAGCAATTAGACAAGACCAAGAAATAAAGGGCATCTGCATCAGCAAAGAGGAAGTAAAAATTTCCCTATCTGCAGACGATATGATTATACATGCAGAGAATCCTGAAGAACCCATAAATAAACTACTCAAACTGATAGAAGAGTTCAGCAAAGTGTCAGGTACAAGACAGACATAGTAAATCAGTAGGATTCTTTCATACCAAGAATGAGATTATTAAAGAAGAAATCACCAAATAGATACCATTTACTATAGCTCCCAAGAAGATAAAATACCTAAGAACAAATCTAACCAGAGAAATAACAGACCTTTACAAAGAGAACTACACCACCTAATTACAAGAAACTAAGAGAGACTTAAATGGAGAAACCTACACTGCTCATGTTGTGAAAATGTCTATTTTGCCCAAAACAATCTACTTATATAATGCAATCCCAATACAAATTCCTGTGACATTTTTTAAGGAGATGGAGAAACAAATTACCAACTTTGTTTGCAAAAGGAAGAAACCCTAAATAAGTAAAGCACTACTAAAGAAGAAGAACACACTGGGAGGCCTCTCACTACCCAACTTCAGAACCTATTACACTACCACAGTGGTCAAAACAGCCTGGTACTGGTACAAAAAGAGACAGATCAATGGAACAGAATTGAGCCTAGCGATGACATCATCCTTCTATGAACAGTTGATATTTGACAAAGGCCCTAAGACATTGAACAAAAAGCAATTTTTTCAACAAATGGTGATGGCAAAATTGGATATCCACCTGCAATAAATTGAAACAAGACCCATATCTCACACCCTATACAAAAACCAACTTAAACTGGATAAAAGACACAAATATCAAATCTAAAATGATAGGCTTCATCCAAGATGGTCCAAGGACCTCGATGTTCTCCTGGGAGCATGGCCCCTGGCTCTGGTGTTGCCCCTGTCCATAAATCATAACAGAGGTCAACTCTTCAGACAGGAATGGATTGACTTGGCAACGCAGAGTGACCATATCATGTGTGCACTTTGTGATTCTATGCATTTATGTCACCCTGCTGACCTCTTACTGGAGGGAGGGGAGAGAGTGGACAGGATGGGACAGAAGATTGTTAGGAGGATATGATATGTATAGAAAGGAGAGGAAGAGTGTACTGTCACCAGGAAGAGAGAGCAGTGGGAGCTGCACATAGACAGGCATGCAAATTTATGTGGGAATGTACATTTTTACCCAATCATAATAAACAAATAAATAAATAAAATACAATTTAGCTTCTCTAAACACTTTTCTTTCACATTTGCCTTTTTATGGGATCAGAATTCATTGAAATCATCCTATCCCCCAACACGAAAAAGAAAGAAAAGAATATAATTTTAATAGACATTATTAGATTCAGCCTCTTCTTGTTCTTTATTTTTTAAAACATTGGTTAATTTTTTTCTTTTCTTTTTTCTTTTTTATTCTTGGTCAGTTATTTATTTTAGGTCCTAGATGTGCTTTGAATTACATTTTTGGAGTAAAATTAAAACTGTCTTTTTCAAACCACAGACATACACATATACAACAAATCAAAAAGAGAATGAAAAAGTTAATTTTTATTAGTCTCTGGAGCAAGTGACTTAGAAAAGGAAGAAGTCTACCACGTCTGAAGCATTCATACCAGTACATTCATTTCATATCACATTTGCTGATGACAAGTATCAGTTTTGCCATATAATGATGGTTTGTTATCTGTATTAATACAAATATCATCTCTGTAAGGCAGGAGACAACAGTCAGCATAGACATACAGAGAAATTGAGCCTCAGCAAGGTAAAATTAGCCAGGGCTAATTACTGTGTATAGTCAGAAAATCCCTAAGAAATGATTCATCCTTATTGACTATGTCTCCTGTTGGTATCACAGCACTTAGGACACAGCTGCTGTTTGATAAATACCTATAAAACTAGCAACTTGGTGAAGACAGCCTGAGCTGGAGCACCTGTTTCCAGATGTTTCAACCTTAATCCACAGTTTTCATCATTTGTACCACATAATTAGAGAGGTTCATTTCTTTAGTTCTTTCCAAACCCTTCATTTTTTTAAAGTATTTTTAATGGTTGTTGTTGAGAATATATACAGCAAAAATATATACCAGTTGAAGTTTCTGTATGAAACTGATTATATTTTTGAGTTCTGCAACAATTTTCACCCTCCTTTTCTGATTTGACCATCCCCCATTAACATAATTAACTCACTGCCCCCTAAAGTTCCTATTTAATCTTTTGGGTTGCCATTGTCAATTTGATCTCATATGAATCTTTATTAAAAGAGCATAATGCTTAGTGCAGACATTTGTTTTTGGTTAAGTTAAACTTTGTTTCATTTTAAGAAGACTTTAAGGAACAGTTTTAATTTAAGGATTAAATAATATTTTAGGGCAAAATTTTCAGGAATTTAATGGCTCCAGAAAGTCTGATGTCCATGAAAAGTTGAAATTCTTTTCTACATATTCCCCCTTTCTGTCAGGATTTTCTATAGAGTCTTTGATCAAAATATTCATCCATAATAGCCAGCCACCATCCAGTTCTTCTGTTCTGATGGCAAATCAGTCACTTGTGAAGAGAATTAGTCACATTCCATTTCCTCTTATTGCTGCCTCTCCTTACCCTGGTGCTTCAGATGAATAGACAACAATTGTTGTACCTCATATGGTCACTTGTAAACTTTTAATACCCCAGGCACTAAACAACAAACTGGGAGGTCAAATAGAAGCACTAAATACACTATTAGGCCAATTTCCTGGGATGTGCCATAAAACTGTGGTTCTAAACCTCCAAACAAAGGAAACAAGTCCCATGAGGTGTTCAATTGTGCATAAAGAGCCTCAGAAACTAGTCTTTTTAAACAGTATTGTTGTAAACACTCCTAACACACAATTTTTGCCAGTTTACTTTTTACAGGTATACAACTTATTGGTAGTAATTGTATTAATTGATTATACAACTCTAACCTTAATTAATACAAAGTTTTCCATCTTTCTCAACTGAAACTCAAGACCTTATAAGCAATAAACTTTCTTTTTCTCATGTCATCTCACCCCTGGTAACCATTAACAAGCTTTCATCTCCTATTCTGGTACTCTATATAAGTGAGATCATACAAAACTTGTCCTTTTGTGATTAACTTATTTCACTCAGCATGATGTTTTCAAGCTCTATCGATTTTGTGGCAGGTATCAACACTTTTATTTGCTGGCTCAGTGATATCTCATTGTATGTATTTACCACATTTTGTTTATCAATTCACCTGCTGATGGGCATTTAGATTGTTTCTATTTGATTATTATGAATGGTGCTGTAAAAAACAGTGGTGTACAACTCTATTTTCAAGTCTTTTGGATATTCACCTAGGGGTAAAATTGCTGGGTCATATGATAGTTCTATTTTAGCTTTTCGAGAAAGCCACATTGTTTTCCACAGTGGATATCTATTTTACATTCCCACTGACAATGGATAACGGTTCCAATTCAATGCACATCATCACCAACACTTTTTTTTTTTAAATCCATCTTAGTGAATCCGCCAGGTGCTCTTTGGAAAATCTACGGTGCAGTTCTAGTCAGTCCTGTAGGGTCTCTATGAGTTTGAGTCAACGATTCAACAATAGTGAGTTTCTTTCTTTCTTCCTTTCTCCCTCTCTCTCTCTTTCTTTCCTTCTTTCTTTCTCTTCCTTTCCTTCTTTCTCTTTCTTTCTTTCTTCCTTCCTTCCTTCTTCCCTTCTTTCTTTCCTTTCCTTTCTTTCTTCCTTCCTTCTTTCCTTCTTTCTTCTTCCTTCCTTCTTTCCTTCTTTCTTTCTCTCTTTCCTTCCTTCCTCCCTCCCTTCCTCCCTTTCTTTCTTTTCTTTCTTTCTCCATTTTTCCCTCTTCTTTTTTCATTCTCTTTCTCTTTTCCTTCCTTCCTTCCTTCCTTTCTTTTCTTTCTCTCTCTCCATTTTCTCCCTCTTCTTTTTTCTTTCCCTTTCTCTCTCTTTTCCATCCTTCCTTTTTTCTTTTTCTTTTGTGACATGAAAGAACATCTCATTGTAGTATTGATTTACAACTATCTGATGGCTGTTGATGTTGAACAAGCTTTTCATGCATCTGGTATTCTCTTAGTGAAATGCCTGTTTAAGTCCTTTACTCGTCTGATGATTGGGTCATTTGCCTTTTTGCTGTTAAGTTGTTAAGCTTTTATGTATATTTTGGTAATTAGATTCTTACCGGACATGTGGTTTTTGAAGATGTTCTCACAGTATCACGACTTTCCAGGTTTTTTGTAAAGTCTTTTCATGTTCAAAAGTTTTAATTTTTATGTATTTTGTCTCTTGCTGTTTGTGCTTTTATTATTATATTAGATAATCCTTTTTTTAAGCTAGGCCAAATAGTGTTGTCCTGCATTTTCTTCCAAGAATTTTATGGTTTTAGTTTGTACAATTAGGTCTTTTGTTCATTTTGAATTTGTTTTTATGTATGATGTGATGCATGGAACATATTTAATTTTTTTCTGCCTGTAGATATTCAATGTCCCTGCACTATTGTTTGAAAAAACTCATTTTTTCTTGTCAAATGCCAAGTTGATTTTAAACTTTTATTATCCTGTGATCTTACCACAGATTCTGACAATGGATGATACAAAAGTACTTGCTAGCTTCTAACAGCTGAAAATCATGTTCTTTTCCTTCTACATTTAAATACTGACTCCAAATACAATAGTGTCATAATTCATATTTCTTAACATTTATGCTGTGATTAATGTTTCAAAGCACTTCAAAATTATATAGTGAATTGTCCATCATTCCCAAGAATAACGACATTATTTTTGTCTGCTGATGGGCATTTAGATTGTTTCCACCTAAATATTCTGTAGATGAGTCTCCTGCTTAAATGAAGAAACTTACAAAAGGCAGCTGGTAGTTGTGATAGTTAGGATTTTGTGTCAGCTTGCCTGGGCTGTGATTCTCAGTATTTACATGTGAATATTTCCCTGATTGCATCTTCTGTGAGTAGCCAATCAGTTTAAAAGTAGTTTCCTTGGAAGTGTAGCCTACATCCAAATATAAGCAATCATTCTGACATTTTGCTTACTCTGGATCCTGCAGCTGCCTCCATTTTGTCTGACCTCTGGCTCCTGAGACCTGAGCTATCAGGCTTATCTGCAGTTCTTGAAATTAGTCAGTCTTCACAACCTGAGAGTGCAAGCCTTGTTCTCTGACCTAATATTCATGGGTTCTGCAGCCCCTGTGTTTATGTGACTCAAGAGAAGCCTCCATTCTGATCCACAAACTCTAAACATTCCAGCCCCTACTGTGTGAACCGCTTTCTTGATATAAATCTCTCTCTCTATATGTTTATACAGTTTGCTGAGTTTGTTCTCTAAAGAACACAACCCAATGTGTTGGTAAGGAAAAGCTGTTTTTTAGAACCAGTGACTAGAGAAGAGTACCCATTGCAATGGACAAAAGCTTTATATTGAGGGCTTTGTCTAGGAAGCCTCCTTTCTTCTGCTGTTTGACTCAGGCACGAATCTCATTCTCCATGCCTTTCTCATCTTTCTTTACTCATGTCTTCAGTCAAAACCGTTTCTTTTGTTTCCTTACTTAGCTCAGAAGAATCTCCACTTTGCTTCTCATAATTCTTTACGGAAAAGGGGAGATAGATGAGAAAGATGAGTTGCTGTAAGGTTACCTTGTATCTCTCTACATAGGACTACCCGTATATCTCTTTATTTGCTGCTGCTCAATGAGCTATAAAGGCACTTCTCTTTTGATATACAGAGTACCCGGAGCTAAGAGGAGTTAGGTAGTTTACAAAGACTCAGCTAATTTCAGAGTCTCTGCTCTGCTGACCCATTGGATCATTCAAACTGGATTCTAGTGTCAGCTTTCCTACTAGTGAATACCTGAGTGACCTTAGGTATTTTATTTGGATCTAAGGAGAGTTTTACTTAGAAGAAAGGTTTCATTTGCTCTGTAATTAATGAATTAAATTTATAAATTCCTATTAAAATTCTACTAAGGATACCATAAAAACCGAGATAGACTCACTGAGTTTGAATCTAACCTACTAACTGATCTTATAGTTAAAAAAAAAAAACACCAAAACCACACCTGTTGCCACTGAGTCAATTCTGACTTCTAGTGAACCTATAGAATTGCCCTACAGAGTTTCCCAGGAACACCTGGTGGATTTGAATTACCACCTCTGGATAGCAGCTATGGAACTTAGCTAGTACGCTACCAGGGTACTGAAAGGCAATAAATACACCCAGGTCATATGAAAACACATTTTCTTACCTGTCTGGAAGATAGAAAACATCTCACTAGGATTTCAAAGGCATAAACAGATTTTTCTACCCAAAGTGTCTGCTAATAGTGTCTGAGGATCCAGTGTTACTTGTTTCTGAGAAGTTTATAGAGCAACCTACAGAAAATTTGCATAAAAGAAAAAGACCCATTTTGCCAAAATTCTAAGAGGATATGCTTGATTTTGCACTTTAGTTTTAATTTCTGCAGATACACAGTCATGTAGACACAGCTTTTGCAGCCTTTAGAAGCATTTTGGTTTTCACTGTTGTGTTTTAGATATTGTCCACACTATTTACACATATATATATATCCATCTATATACATATGCGTGTATGTATCTATATATGGAAACCCTGATGGCATAGTCGTTAATGCTATGGCTGCTAGCCACAAAGTCAACAGTCCAAATCCACTAGCCACCCCTTGGGCAGTTTACGAGGCAGTTCTACTCTGTCCCAGAGCATCGCTATGAGTGGGAATTGACACTACAACGAGTTTGGTTGTGTGTGTGTGTGTGTGTGTGTGTGTGCACGCGCGTGCACGCACACACGCACACTCACGGGTGCACGCACACCTGTATTTTGGCTCAATATAATTTAAGGCAACACTTCGTGCAGCATTTAAAAGATACTTATCCCCTGACAGGATGTCACATATTATAGAGGCTAAGAGTGAAGGCAAGGGATACCCTTGGCCTGAAATTAATCCCACTGTCCAATGAATATGTGGTTTCAGGAGAGTTATTTAATGTCCACTGCCTCAATTTCCTCTTCCTTAAAATGAGGATAACATTCACAGCTCAAAGTATGGCTGTGAACATTCAATAATTTAGTGTATTATAACTCTTAGATCATTGCCTGATATGAAGTAACTACTCAGTAAACAGTAACATTAATAAATAAAATACAGGGATATAAGTACATAATAACAGAATACTAAGTAAAATCAGAAGACTACAGCAAAAAAAAATTGCACTATAGAAGTTTTTATGTAGTTACCAAAGTAGTGGCACAATATGACGATTTTTAATAATGTTTAAACATTTTACTTATTGACATTTTTTATTAAATCATTTTGCTTTCCTGAATATTTGTTCTTTTTTTATTTTCAGCTATTTCAACGGCACTTGGCTTGGCATTACATATGCTATCGTACTGACAATATATATGTACATATAGAAATATGTGTATATAAATTATACTCACATACGCACACATTTCTCTCTGTTTGTGCGTAGTTAATGAATTTGCGTCAAGTGGACCCAGCACATGGATATCCCATATGTGTCAAAGTACCATTGTACTCTCCAAGTTTTTCTGATTTTTTGAAAGAAAATAGTCAAGTCTTTCTTCCTAGGCACCTCTGGCTGGACTGGAACCTCTAACCTTTGGATGGGTAGCTGAACTTACCACCATTTGCACCACCTACAGACTGATTCTTTCTGTCTATTATGTATATGCACACAAAAAAAGAAAAGAAAGTATCTACATACTTATTTTTTGCTTGTGTGGGTATATGCCTTAGGGATAAATTCTCAGGACTGGAATTACAAAATCAAAAGATCACCCCGTACAATAGTTTCCGAAATGTAATGTTCATATTAAGCCATAAATTGATATTCTGATTCTAATTCCATTTTATTGAATTCTGAGTTTGGCAAAGCTCCATATTCCACAGTCACCACAAGAAACAGAAAAATATGGCAAAATATGACTAGACTGTGATAATATTAAAAATGCTTGGTAAAGAAATTCTGCTGTGTCCATGCTTTTCACCTGTGTAACGTCCCATTAACAGGATTGATCCTTCTAACCTGAGCTTTCCAGTAATTCAAGAAATTTCATTAAAATCCACTTATATCAGGAAAAAGAAAATGTGTGTTTCAAGTCTGGCTTTGAAAGTCACATCCTGATGAATCTGTGTTTCAAAGCAGTTCACATTCACACACATGTATATATGTATGTTTATGTATCACTTTCTAAAATAATATTTTACTGTGTCTTAGGTGAAAGTTTACACAGCAAATTAGGTTCTCCTTTAACAATTTTTATACCTATTTTTCCATGCCATTGGTGATAATTTTTACAGTGTGCCAGTATTATTATTTCTATTCTGTTTGTTCTCATTGTTTCTATTCTATTTGTTTTGTTTCCATTGATCTAGCTTTTCCTCCCCTCGTTGCATTCTCTGGTTTGTTTTTGGGTGAATGTCGACAGTTTCTCTCATGTACTCAACTGTTTAAGGGAGCACATTTCTCCCTGTTGATATTGTTTATTTTTAAGCCAGTCTCTTATTTGGTTGAAAGGTGACCTACACAAATAGCTTTAAATCCAAGTACAGAGGATATTTTAGGGTGATAACCTTGGGGGTTCCTCTATTCTGGATCTGTCCAGTAAGTCAGACTTTTTTAGGAATTTGATGAAGGAATTGAATTTTGTTCTACATTTTTCTCCTATTCTATTTAGAACCTTCTACTATGTCCCTGGAAACCCTGGTGGTGTGGTTAAGCAATTAAGTGGTTAACCAAAAGATAAGAATTTCAAATCCACCAGGATTTGGAAACTCTGTGGGGCAATTCTACTCTGTCCTCTAGGGTTACTATGAATCAGAATTGACTTGAAGACAGTGGGTTTGGTTTGGTATTGTGTCACTAAAAACCCTAGTGAAGTAGTGGTTAAGTGCTATGGCTGCTAACCAAATGGTTGGCAGTTGGAATCCACTGGATTTTCTTTGATGTCTCTGTGGGGCGGTTATACACTGCCCTTTAGGATTGCTATGAGTCAGACTTGACTTGACGGCAATGGGTTTAGGTTTTTTATTGTGTCCTTGGTCAGAACAGTTCGCAGTGTTGGTTTTCTTTGTGACGTTCCATCAAAACTGTTCCTACTCATAACAACCCTCTGTATAACAAAACAATACATTACCCTGTCTTTTACCATTATTACAGTTGTTGCTGTTTGGGTCCACTGTTGCAGCCACTGTACCAGCTCATCTTGCTGAGGGTCTTCCTCTTTTTCACTGACCCTCTACTTTAAAAAGTATGATATTCTTCTCCAGGAATGGCTCTCTCCCAATAGCATGTTCAAAATACACAAGATGAAGTCTTTCCATTCTCCTTCAAATGCGCATTCTAGCTGTACTTCTTCCAAGACAGATTTGTTTGTTCTTCTGGAAGTCCACAATACATTCAATATTCTTTGGTAGTGGTAGCCAAGCACCACCTTGGTCTCAGGTTGGAGAAGGTTGTGGTTCATGTAAGCTATTAGTCTGATGGACTAGTTTCTTCTTCGAGAATTTGATTACCATTGAGAACTTTTGCTCCACATTAGTAGAGACCAATAGTTAGTTGTATCTTAGACGGCTGCTCAAAAGTTTTTAGAATTCCAGGATGTAAAACTATAAACTATGTTATATGGACTGTGGTATGCCAAATGACTAAACTGTCCACTAATACTATAATTCCAAGCCTTCTGAACCAGTAAACAAACTCCAAAGATTGCTTGGCTTTGTCTAGCTAGTCTTTGTAACTGTTCTTTTATATGGTTTGCTACAAAGGTGCATATATATATGTATCTGACACATACACCTATATGAGCTTGTACATTTATATTCATTTCCATTTCTATACCCATGTGTGGTTACATATTACCTACATAACTACACCCATAATTTTATTGTTTTCAACTTGTTGCAGAATTGTGTATGTTGTAGCATTTGCTAAAATTGTCCCTTCTGTACTTTCAGTGTCATTATTCACTTTGGTCAAGTTGTGCTGACTTCACCTACATTTAGTCTTTCCCAGCATCAAAAGTAACAAGTGTCTGCTGTCTACAAAATGATCCCCCCTCCCATTCCTGATAGCCCACAAAGAACTTAGCTTTCTTATTTTATACCAATGAGACTATGCAATATCTGTCTTTTTATGACTGACGTATTTCACTCAGCACAATGTCCCTCAGATACATCCATCTTAAAAGATATTTCATAGACTCATTTTTCTTTATAGTTGTGTATTATTTCATTGTGTGTATGTATGCAACAGTTTGCTTATCCACTTACACATTGATAGGCACTTAACATTGGTTCTATCTTTTTGCTGTTATGAATAATGCAATGAATAATGTAGGTGCATATGTATCTATTCATGTCACTGCTCTTGTATTTCTAGGGTATATACCTAGCAGTGAGATTGCTGGATCATAAGGTATTCCTATTTCTAGCTGTTTGAGGAAGTGTCATGCTTTCCAAAGAGGTTCTAACATTTTACAATTGCACCAACACTGTTTTAGTTCTAATCCCCACAAACTCACCAGCATTTGTTTCCTATTTTTTTAATCATTGCCATTTTTGCAGGTGTGAGATCTCATGGTAGTTTTGATTTACATCTTTCTAAAAGCTGATGGGAAGCCCTGGTGGCATAGTGGTTAAGTGCTGTGTCTGCTAACCAAAAGGTCAGGAGTTCAAATCTGTCAGTCACTCCTTGGAAACCCTATAAGGCAATTCTACTCTGACTATAGGGGTGCTATGTTTGGAATCCACTTGTGGCTTTTAGGATGACTGATGATCTCAAGCATGCTTCCAGATATTTGTGGGCTGTTTAAATGTCTTTTGTGGTAGAGTCTGTTCATGTCCTTTGTCCATTTCTTGAGTAGATTATTTCTCTTTTTGTTATTGAGTTGTTGAAATTTTCTATGTATTTTAGAGATTATACCCTTATCAAGTGTGAAGGTCTAGTTTTATCAGCCTGTTTGTTAAAGAGACTGTTTCTTCCCCATTAAATGGACTTTGACACTTTGTTGAAGACCACCTGCTTATAGACAGATGGATATACTTCTGGGTTCTCAGTTCTAGCCCATTTGTCTGTGTATCTGTCACTGAAACAGTACCAGGCTGTTTTGAATACCATGACTGTGTAAGTTTTGAGATCAGAAAATGTGAGGCTTTATACTTTGTTGTTCTTCTTCAGTGTTGCTTTAACGCTGCAAGTCCTTTTTCCTTTCCGTATAAAGCTGGGTATTAGTTTTTCCATTTCATTAAAAAATGTTGTTGGGATTTGGGTTGGGATTGCATTATAAGAATGCTTTTCTTTTTTTATTTTTTCATTCTTTTTTTTTATTGTGCTTAAGTGAAAGTATGCAGTCTGCAGCTCCTTCTACTCTCCTTGCCCTGTGACAGCACATTCCTCATTTTCATTCTGTATATATCATATCCTCTTAACAACCTCCTGTTCCTTTTTCTTTACCCTCTCTTCTCCCTTCTAGCAAGAGGCCAGTAGGACAGCATCCTATAGACGAACAAAACCATAAAACACACACACCATCCAGTCACATTGTATCCCTGAGTCCAGTCCATTCCTGTCCAACGAGTTGACCTCAGTAATGTTTTCTGGTCAGGGACAGCAACAGGTCTAGGGGCCATGCTCCCAGGGGAACCCCCAGGCAGCCAGACCATCAGTTGTGTTCTTTTAGTAGAGCTCTTGAGCTGCACCCTTCTTTTTCTCAAGTTACCACTGGGAT
Source organism: Heterohyrax brucei (assembly GCA_028571685.1). NCBI lineage: Eukaryota > Metazoa > Chordata > Mammalia > Hyracoidea > Procaviidae > Heterohyrax > Heterohyrax brucei. The sequence goes on along the minus strand of CM053146.1, from coordinate 5,546,383 downwards.
TCAATGCTGTGTGCTCCGTCACGGCTATCCTTGGTGGTAGCCAGGCACCATCTGGTTCTTCTGGTCACATATTGATGCAGTCATCCATTTACATAGGTTCTTCTGTCTTCTGAGCTCTTTTTCCCTCATGTCTTTGTTGTTCTTGGTGATCATATATTCCAGATGACTTGGGACCATTTGGTGTACCTAAGGTGGCAGCTTGCTAGCTTTTAAGACTCCAGATGCCACTCACCAATATGAGGTGCAGAAGACTCTCTTAGCAATAGGCTATTTATGCCAGTTGGCCTTGGTGTCCTCTGACAGCATGGTCCCCAGTCCCCCATCCCTGCTACTCTATTCTTGCAATGTTGGGTTAAGATTAGAAGAATTTCAGTTTCTGTTGAAGTCCAGTTAAGTTGATTTTCTTTCTAATGTGTGCTGTCATTGCTTTCACCCAGCCGAATTTCTATCAACTGTCTAATCTATGACCGGCCCTCTGCCTCCCTCCCCTCCCTTGCATCCATGAAAGAGTCTTCTTCTACAGATAAATCTGTTTTTAAGTCTTTATAGTAGGGGTCTCGTACAATATTTGTCTTTTTGCCACCGACTGATTTCACTCAGCATAATGTCTTCCAATTGAAACCAGGTTATGAGATGCTTCCTAAAATCATCATTGTTTTTTACCACTGCATATTGTTCCATTGAGTATAGGTACCGTAGTTTGTTTACTCATTCATCTGTTGATGGGTATCTGGGTTGATTCCATCATTTAGCTATTGTGGACTGTGCTGCAATAAACATTTATGTGCATGTTTCTGTTTGTGTGGCTGCCCTTGATTCTGTAGTATATATTCTGAACTGTGGGATTACTAGATCAAATGGTTTATCCATTTCTAGCTTTTTAAGGAAGGGCCAGATTGCTTTCCAAAACATTTGTACCATTTTGCACTCCCATCAGCAGGGTAGGAGAGTTCCAATGTCTCCACAGCCTCTCCAGCATTTGCTGTTTTGTGTTTTTTGGATCATGGCCAACCTTGTTGGTGTGAGATGGTATTTTATTTTGGTTTGAATTTGGATTTTTCTAATAGCTAATGATTGTGGGCATTTTCTCCTGTGTTGTTTGGCTACCTGAATGTCCTCTTTGGTGAAATGTCTGTTCATCTCTTTGCCCGTCGCTTAACTGGGTTATTGACCCTTTTATTGTTGATATTTTGCAGCACCTTGTAGATTATGGAAATCAGACATTGGTCTAACATGTAGTTGCCAAATATTTTTCCAATTCTGTAGGTCTTTCAACTCTGTTGATAAAGTCTTTGGATGAGCAAAAGTATTTGATTCTTACTAGCTCTCATACATCTATTTTCTCTTCTGTTGATTATGCTCTGTTTGTTAGATTTTGAAGTCTGTCTAAGGTGTGTATTAAAATATCCATTGTTGACCGTATTTTTTCTTGCATGCTCTTTATCATTTTAGATTTGATATTTAGGTCTTTGATCCAATTTGGGGGTTAGTTTTTGTGTAAGGTGTGAGATATGGGTCTTGTTTCAAGTTTTTGCAGGTAGATACACAATTTCACTAGCACCATTTGTTAAAGACACTATTTTTACCCCAGTTTACAATCTTAGGGCCTTTGTCAAATATCAACTGTTCATAAGAGGGTTGAGGCATCTCTGGGGTCCCAACTCTGATCCATTGGCCTATATGTCTCTTTTTGTACCAGTACCAGGCTGCCTTAACTGCTATGGCAGTGTAATAGTTTCTAAGGTTGGGTAGTGTGAGATCTCCCACTGTGTTCCTACACTTCAGTAGTGCTGCACTTGTCCAGAATTTCTTCCTTTTCCAAACAAAGTTGCTGATTTGTTTCTCCATCTTCTTAAAAAGTGTTACTAGAGTTTCTATTGGGATTGCATCGTATATGTAGATCTCTTTGGGTAAAATAGACATTTTCACAATGCTAAGTCTTCCTATCTGTGAGCAGGATGTGTTTCTCCATTTATGTAAGTCTCTCTTGGTTTCTTGCATTATGGTCTTTTTGTTCTGTTTGTATAGGTCTCTTATTTCTCTAGTTAGATTTATTCCTCGATATTCTATCTTCTTGGAGGCTATAGTAAATGGTATTGATTTGGTGATTTCTTCTTTGATGATCTGTTTATTGGTATAAATTAACCCTACTGATTTACTTATGTTTGTCTTATATTCTGATATTTTTCTGAACTCTTCTATTAGTCCAAGTAGCTTACTTTATCAGCCTGCTTTTCATAGTAATGACATTTTCACTATTGTGCCATCTGTGAGCATGATATTTTTTTCCTTTTATGTACGTTTCTTCTAGTTTTTTGCATCAATGTTTTTTAGTTTCCCTTGTATAAGTCTTCTACTTACTTGGTTAGGTTTATTTGTACGTATTTTTTATACTTTTGGAAGCTATTCTTTCCTGATTTTCTTTTTAGAATTCACCTTGTTAGTGTAAAGGAACTCTACTGATTTTTTTTTCATGTTGACCTAGTACCCTTGCCACTGTGATGACTTCTTTTATTAGTTCCAGTAACTTTCTTATGAAGTTTTTGGGATTTTTATTGTATATGATCATATCATCTGCCTTACTGCTCTAACTTGGACTTTCAGTACAATATTGACTATGAAGAGTGATAAAAGGCATCCTTGTCTCATTGCCACTCTCAAGGGAAATGCTCTCAATCTTCCTCTGTTCAGAATAACATTTGCTATTTAATTTACATATATACTCTTAGTTATGTTGGTGAATCTCCCTCTGGTCCTATTTTGCTGTGAGTTTTTGTGTAGGAACAGGTGATCATATGATTATTTTCCTTTGTTTTATTTGTAAATTTGATGAATTACATTGATTAGTTTTCTAATGTTGAACCATTTTTACATCCTTGATATTAATCCCACTTGATCATAATTTATTATGTTTTCTGATACTCAGTTGAATTCTCTTGGTTAGAGTTTCCTTGAGAATTTTTACATCATATTCTTGGATAGATGTTGCTCTGTAATTTTCTTTTTTAGTAGTGTCTTTGTCAGGCTTTGGTATCAGGGTTATGCTGACCTCATAGAATGAATTATGGAGTCTTCATTCCCTTTTTATCGTGGAATAGTTTAGGTAGAATCAGTGTCAACTTTTCACCAAATATTTGTTAAAATTCTCAAGTGAAGCAGACTGGGATGACAGTATTTTTAAACGACTTCTTCAGTTTCTTGTCTTGTTATGAATATTTTTCAATTTTCTATCTTTAGATAGGCATGGTGTTTACAGAATTTTATGTATTTCTGTTAGATTTTCAAGTGTATTGGAGTACAATTTTTCACATTGTTTTGTTATGAGTCTTTTTATTTCAGTTGGTTCTGTCGTAATGTCGCTGTCTTAGTCACTGGGTACTGCTCTAACAGAAAATATCACGAGTGGAAAGTTTCATGAGGAGAAGCTTTTATTGTCACAGTCCGGTAAGCCACAAATCCACTAACAAGTTACAAGTCCATTCAATATGAAAAATCATCACAGTCCAGTAGGCTGAGTCCATATCCAGTGAGAGCATCTCGGCACAGGAACCTCAGGTCCAAAGGACATGCTCTGCTCTCAGTGCTTCTCTCTTGGTGGTATGAGTTTCCCAACTTCCTGAGCTCACTTCTCTTCCTTATATTCCACAAGCTTGAGTCCTGCCTCACTAACACAACTGCAAACCATTCTCCATCATCAATATCACAGAGGCAGGATTCACAACACATGGGAGGAAGGGCACCATATTGGAACTCCAAACCAAGTCAAATCAACACATACATTTTTGGGGGACACAATTCAGTCCATGACAGTCACCCATCTCATTCATTATTTTGTCTATTTGCATGTTCTCTCATTGCCTTTTTTCTTTCTTTGTCAGTTTAGCTAGTGGTTTGACAATTTTATTGATCCTCTCAAGGAACGAACTTCTAATCTTGTTGATTCTTTCTATTCTTTTTCCATTTTCTGTTCCTTTCCTTGCTGCTGTGATATTTCTTATTTTCTTTCTTCTGGTAACCATGAGCTTCTTTTGCTGGATATTTCCTATTTGTTTCAGTAGTAAAGTTAAGTTATTGATTTTGGCCCACTGCTGTCCTTTGTCGTGAGCACTTATTGCTATAAATTTTCCTGTGAGCACTATTTTTGCTGTGTACCAATGTTTTTGTAAAGTTATGTTTTCATTCTCATTTTATTACAGGAACTATTCTTTTCTGTTTTATTGCTTGTTTCTCCTATTGCCCACTAGTTTTTAGGTAAGCTGTTATTTTAGTTTCCACGTATTTATTTGTTTTTCCTTGTTCTTATTTATTTCTAGTTCTACAATATTATGAACAGAGAAGATACTTTGTACTACTTCAGTATTTTTTAGTTTATTGACTCTTGCTTTGTGGCTTAAATTATAGCCTATTTTGGAAAAAAAATCTATGTACACTGGAAAATAATGTTTACTATGATGCTGCTGAACAGTGTGCTCCGTGTATACCTATGAGGTCAAGTTGAATGATTGTGTTATTTTGATCTTCTGTATCTTTGTTGAGCTTTTTTCTCATTCTATTCATCACTGAAAGTAGTGTGTTAAAGTCTTCTACTATTATTGCAGAACATCTGTTTCTGGTTTAAATTCTGATTAGTTTGTTTTATGTATTTTGGAGCTTTCTCATTGGGTGCATAATTATTTATGATGGTTGCATTCTCTTAGTGGATTGATCCTTTAAGCATCATAAAGTGACCTTCCTTGCCTCTTACGATGGATTTTCACTTAAAGTTTATTTTATCAGATGTCATTATTGCCATCACTTCTCTTTTTTGCTTACCATTGCTTGATAAATTTTTTTCTAACCTTTGATTTTTAACCTATTCATGGCTTTCTGTTTAAAGTGTATCTCTTGTGGGGAACATATTGATGAGTCATTTCTTTTTTTATAATTTCTTCTGCTATTATCTTTATTGACTGGTACATTTACTTTCAGTATGACTGTTGACTGATACGAATTTATGGAAGTAATTTTGTTATACTCTTGTTTTATAGTATTAATCACTTCTTTGTTTTACTTATTTTTTGTGCTGAGTTATTTTTGTTTATAGATTTTCACTTTGTTTCTTTCATTTGGTTAATTTTGTGTTTGCTGAATTATGTTTTCTTTTGGTGAATAGTTGAATTAATTCTTTTTTTTTGGTTATTGTTGTTACTCTGAAATTTACCTCTATTTTCGTAACTTATGGACAATCTGTTATATCTTGAGATCACTCTGACTTCTTTATAATGAAGTTCTACAAGCACAGCATCTGTTCCCTCTTTCTGTTTTGAAGTTTTCATCATTTACAGATTGACATCTCTGGTAACCTGTTGTCAGTTTTACAGCTTTATTTGCTTTTTTAAAAAAATTATTGTGCTGTAAAAAAAAAGTTCACAACACAAAACACTTTGCCAGTATAAAATCCCAAACACATACCACTATTCTATGCTAACTATTCCTTGCCACTGGGACAGAACACTCTTCCTTTCCACACTGTACTTCCCATACCCATTCAGTCAATTCCTGTTTCCCTCTACTTTTTCATCTCACCTCTAAAGAGGCTTCAGGCAGCCTCACATATGTATTTAAGGTAGGAAACATATACTTTGCCAGCATCACTCTGTGTCTAATAGTCCAGTCCAGTCTTTGTCTGAAGACTTGTCTTCAGTACTGGTTTCAGCTCTGCATTAACAGAGAGCCAAGGGGCCATGTCTTCAAGGGACCCTCCAGCCTGACAGAAGATCAAGTGTGGCCTTTTAATAGTTCTAGCTCTACACACCCATTTTTCTCCTGCTATGTCAGGGTCCTTAACTGTTTTCCCTGTCAAGGCAGTCATTGGTGGTGGGCAGGCACCATCTAGTTCTTTTGGATTTATGCTGAAATAGCCCCTGGATAATATGGTATGTTCTGTCTGCTGACCTTGTGTTTTCCTTTTGCATTTGCTGTCCTTCATTCTTCTCTGTTCCAATTGGACTGAGACCAATTGATGCTGCTTAAATAGCACCTTTCTAGCTTTTCACATCCAAGATACTACTCACTAAAGTGGTATGCAAAGCATTTTCTTAAAACGAACAAACATAGTTATGTCAATTAGCCTAGACATCCCCTGAAACCATGGTCTCCTGACCCTGTCCCTCCTATTCTGTAGTTTAAAATATTGGCTTGTAGTTAGGAAACCAGAAAGTCAGAAGTTCAAATCTACCAGGAACTCCTTAGAAACTCTAGGGTGTGGTTCTATTCTGTCCTCTGGGATCACTGTGAATTGGAAGTGACTCAATGACAATGGGTATGATTTATTTTATGGTTTATCTAATTTATGAATATCTCTCTCCCTACCTCCCTACACTTGTAACCATAGAAGATTATTTTTTCCTGTGCTTAAACCTCTTCTTAAGTCCTTATAATAATGTCTCATACAGCATTTGTCCTATTGCATTTGACTAATTTCACTCAGCATAGCATCCACATGAAATATTTTCTACAATCATCATTGTTCTTTATCATTGCGTAACATTCCATTATGTGAATATGACATATGACAAGCACATTTGTGAACTCACCCTAGGAAAAGTGCTACATACCTCACTGCTGAATATCATTACAGCCACCTTTGAAGTACTCTCTTAGGAAGCTATGCACTGATGCCAGTGCCTAGTCTACCCTTCAAAGCAATTTTGGAATTCTTTTTCTGGAATGGCCACTAGAGCTGTCGTTGTATTACCCTTGATATTTCGAATATCATGAAAATTTCGTCCTTTCAGCATTTCCTTTATCTTAGGTAAGTAAAAAAGTCATTGGAGGCCAGTGAAAGTAGTCTACAATCCAAGTTAAATTTGTGTGCCAGTCTGTCTGCACTTCCTTCTGGTCTCCTTGCCTGGTGACAGCACACTGTTCCTTTCCATTCTGTACATGTTATATCCTGCTAACAAACTCCTGTCCCCTACTCTCCACCCTCTCCTCTGCCTTATGGAAAGATGCCAGTAGGATGGCATCCTGTAGATACATAGAACCATAACGTGGGCACACCATATTATCACCTTATGTCCCCAAGTCTAATCCATTCCTGTCCAAAGAGTTGATCTCAGTAATGAGTAGTGATCAGGGACAGCAACAAGTCTAGGGAGCATGTTTCCAGGGGAACTCCCAGGCCATCACGCCATTAACTGTGGACTTTTAGTGGAGTTCTTGAGGTGCACCCTTCTCTTTCATGTGTTGTCACTGAGACTCAACATTGTGTGCCCCATCATGGCTGTCATTGGTGATGGCTAGGTGCCATCGGGTTCTTCTGATCACCTGTTGGTACAGTCATCCATTTCCATGGGTCTTACTGTCCTCTGTGCTCTTTTTCTATTGTGTCTTTATTTTCCTTGGTGATCATCTGATTCGGCTGAGATGGGGTCATCTGGTACACCTCAGTTGGCAGCTTGCTAGCTTTTAGGATCCTAGACACCACTCATCAATACGGGGTGCAAAAGACTCTCTTAGCAATAGGCTAGTTATGCCAATTGGTCGTGATGTCCCCTGAGTACATGGTCCCCAGATCCACAGCCCTGCTATTTCATCTTTGTGATATTAGGCTAGGAGCAGAAGAGTTTTCAGCTGATGTTGGGGTCCAATTAAGATGATCTTCTTTCTAGTGTGTGCTGTCACTGCTTTCACCCAACAAAATTTCTATCAGCTATCTAATCTATATGCATCTCTCTCCCTCTTTACCTCCTCTCACTTGTAGCCATCAAAGGGACTTTTCTGTTCTTCTGTCCTCATAGTAAGAGTCTCACACAAGATTTGTCCTTGTGCTACTAACTGATTTCACTCAACATAATGTCTTCCAACTGAAACCAGGTTATGAGATGATTCCTGAAATCACTGTTGTTCTTTATCATTGCATGGTGTTCCATTGAGTCTGTGTACCATAGTGTGCTTATCTACACATCTGTTGTTGGACATCTGGGTTGATTCCATCTCTTTATTGTTGTGGACTGTACTGCAATAAACATTCATGTGCATGTAACTGTTTATGTGACTGCCCTTGAAGTCCATGGGCTGTATTCCAAGCAGTGGGATTACTGGATCAAATGCTGTATCTATTTCCAGCTTTTTAAGAAGTGCCAGATTGCTTTCCAAAAAGGTTGTATCATTTTTCTATCCTAAAAGCAGTGTACGAGAGTTCCAATTTCTCCACAGCCTCTCCAGCATTTTCTGTTTTGTGTTTTGTGGATCATGGCCAACTTTGTTGGAGTGAGATGACATCTCATTGTGGTTTTGATTTGTATTTCTTTAATAGCTAAATAGTGAGCATTTCCTCATGTGTCTTTTGGCTGCCTGAATGTCTTCTCTAGTGAAGTGTCTGCCCATCTCCTTTGTCCACCACTTAGTTGGGTTATTTACCTTTTTCTTGTTGATATTTTGCAGTACCTTGTAGATTATGGAGATCAGATGTCAGTCTGGCATATAGTTGCCAAATATTTTTCCCATTCTGTGAATGGTCTTTTAATTATTTTGATAAAGTCTTTGGATGTGCAAAAGTGTTTGATTCTTACTAGTTCCCATTTCTGTATTTTCTCTTCTGTCGATGGAGCTTTGTCTGTCAGACTTTGAAGTCTGTCTACATTATGTATTAAAAATTCCATTGTTTACCTTTTTTTCTTGCATAATTCTTATTTTGTTAGGATTTATATTTTGGTCTTTCATCCGTTGAGTTGGTTTTTGTGTAAGGTGTGAGATACTGGTCTTGTTTCAATTTTTTTGCAGATGGATAATCAATTTTGCCAACACCATTTGTTAAGGAGACTGTTTTTACCCCAATTTAGAGTCTTAGGGCCTTTGTCAAACATCAGCTGTTCATAGGAGGATGGTGGCATCTCTGGGGCCTCAACTCTGTTCCATTGGTCTATCTGTCTCTTTTTGTACCAGTACCAGGCTGTTTTGACTACTGTGGCAGTGTAATAGTTTCTAAAATCTGGTGGTAAAAGGGATTACACATTGTTCTTCTTCTTCAGTAGTGCTTTTATTATCCCGGATTTCTTCCCTTTCCAAACAAAGTTGCTGATTTGTTTCTCCATCTCACTAAGAAACATCACTGGAATTTCTGTTGGAATTGCATTGTATATGTGGATGGCTTTGGATATAATAGATATTTTCATAATGTTGTCATCCTATCCATGAGCAGGATAGGTTTCTCCATTTGTATAAGTCTCTCTTAGTTTCTAGCAGTAAGGTCTTGCAGTTCTCTCTCTATAGGTTTCTATTTCTCTAGTTGGATTTATTCCTATGTATTTTATCTTCTTGGGGGGGGTATAGTAAATGGAATTGATTTGGTGATTTCTTCTTTAATGATCTCTTTGTTGGTATAAAGGAATCCTACTGATTTACTTATGTTTATTATATAACCTGATACTGTGCTGAACTCTTGTATCAGTTTGAGTAGTTGATTTATGCATTCTTTAGGATTCTCTGCATGTAGGATCATATCATCTGCAAATAGGGAGATTTTTACTTCTTCTCTGCCCAGACGGATGCCCTTTATTCCTTTGTTTTGTCTAATTGCTCTGCCTAGAACTTCAATTAGTGTTGAATAAAAGTGATGAGAATGGGCTTCCTTGTCTATTTCTCATTTTCAAGAGGAATGTTTTCAATCTCTCCATTCCGGATGATGTCGGTAGTCGGCTTTGCATAAATGGCCCTTGTTGCATTGAGGAATTTGCACTCTATTCCTATTTTGCTGAGAGTTTTTAGCATTGATGGGTGTTGGACTTTATCAAATACCTTTTTGGCATCAATTGACAAAATCAGGTGATTCTTCTCTTTTATGTTATTTATGTGAATAATCACATTGATTGTTTTCCTGACGTTAAATCAGCTTTGCATCCCAGGTATGAATCTAGGTTGGTAACAATGAATTATTTTGTTTCATATGTTGTTGAATTCTATTGGCTAGGATTTTGTCGAAGATTTTTGCATGTAGGTTCATTAGTTATATTGGTCTGTAGTTTTCATTTTTTTGTGGTATCTTTTCCTGGTTTTGGTATCAAGGTTATGCTGGCTTTATAGAATTAATTTGATAGGGTTCCATCCCTTTCTATGCTGTGAAATAGTCTAAGTAGGAGTTAATTCTTTTCTAAAAGCTTGGTAGAATTCTTCAGTGAAGCCATCCGGGCCAGGGCTTTTTTTTGGTTGGTAGTGTTTTGATGACTTCTTCAGTCTCGTCCTTTGTGATAGGCTTATTAACTTTCTCCACTTCTCCTTGTGATAATTTTGGTAGGTGATATGAATGTAGGAATTTGTTTATTTGCTCTAGGTTTTAAAATCTGTTAGAGTCTTTCGTAGTATTCTGTTATGATGCTTTTGATTGCTGTTGGGTCTGTTGAGGCTTCTCCCTTCTCATTTCCTATTTGGGTTATTGGTTTTATTTCCTGTTTTTCTTTAGTAAATTTAGCCAATAGTTTGTCAATTTTGTTGACCTTTTCAAAAAAAAGCAGCTTTTGATTTTATCAATTTTTTCAATTGTTCTATGTTCTAATTCATTTAATTCTGCTCTAATCTTTATTATCTGTTTTCTTCCAGTGCCTGAAGGGTTCGTCTGTTGCTCTCTTTCTACTTTTTCAAGGTCTAGGGTTAATTCTTTGGTTTGGGGCTTTTCTTCCTTCTGAATGTGTGCATTTATAGAGAAAAACTGACTTCTGAGCACTGCTTTGGCTGTATCCCTTAGGTTCTGGTAGAATGTGTTTTCATTCTCATTTGAATCTATAAATTTTCTTATTTCATCCTTAATTTCTTCTATGACCCATGGCTTTTTTGAGCAGGGCATTGTTCAGTTTCCATGAGTTCCAATTTCTATCATAGTTTTTTTCTGCAACTGATTTTGCCTTTTATGACTATAGTCTGAGAGATGCTTTGCAATAATTCAGCGGTGTGGGTTTTGTTAAGATTTACTTTATGTGCTAATACATGATATATTCTGGAAAATGTTCCATATTCTTTGGAGAAGAAGGTGTACTTATCTGTTGACGGATAAAAAGTTCTGTATATGTCAGTGAGGTCTAATTGGTTAATTGTCACAATAAGATCTTCTGAGTCTCTACTGAGCTTTTTTCTAGATGATCTGTCCATTACTTAAAGTGGAGTGTTGAAGTCTCCTACTGTTATTGTGGCATGAGCTGTTTCTTTTTTCAATGTAGGCAATGTTTCTTCAACGTATTTAGATGCTTTTGGTGCATAAATATTTAATACTGATTAGTCCTGCTTGTGTATTGAAACTCTCAGCAATAATTAGTGGCCATCCTTGTTCATGATGGTAGATTCTACATTAAAATCTGTTTTATCTGAGATTAATATTGCCACATCTGCTGTTCTTTGTACATTTTTAACTTGGTATATATTGCTCAGTGTGTTCATATCTTTAAGTCTGATGTGTTTTTCCTGTAAGCAACATATAGATGGGTCGTGTCTTTTGATCCAAGACACCACTCATTGTCTCTTTACAAGAGTATTCATACTGTTCATATTGAGTGCAATTATTAGCAGTTATGTGTTTAGTGCTGCCATTTTGATGTGATTATTTTTGTGTTGGGGTTTTGTCTGTTTATTTTAATATTCTGTTCTGGATCATTCTTCTTTATGCATTGAACTTTCATGTTTTTCACTGTTGGTTTTGTGTTTGCTGAGACTCTTGTGTTGCAGTTCTTGTTTTGATGTGTTGCATTGTTATTGTGCTTTGTGGCTACCCTTAGAATCCTCCTTAATAATCCAAGTTTAAGCCTAATTTTGGCTTCTATGAATTGTATTAACTTCTCCATCTGAAAGGACTATAACTAATGTAGTATATACCTCTTTTTATTGTGATGGTATCTTAGTTTGCATGATAAGTTCACTGGTTCCCTTCTTTTAATGTAGCTCTGATTGAATTTTGTGCCTTCCCTAATTGAGTAGGTCTCTATATGTTGTGTCCTGCTTTGCCACCTTAAATACACACTTAAGGGTTTATCTTGCTAAGCAAAAAGCTTCTTTCAGTATTTCTTGTAGTTTTGGTTTGGTTTTTTCGAAGTCTCTGAACTTATGTCTTAATTTCACCTTTATATTTGAAAGACAGTTCTACAGTATATATAAATCTTGGCTGGAAGTTTTTCTCCTTCAAGGCTTTAAATGTGTCATCCTACTGCCTCCGTGCCAACATTGTTTCTTCTGAGAAGTCAAATGAAAGCCTACATGTCTTCCCTCTGAATGTTAGCTTTGTTTTGAACCTTACCACCTTTAAGAGTTCCTGCTTATGTTTTGTTTTGTTAAGTTTGGTTATAATATGTCTTGATGTCTTTCTTTTAGGGTCGGTTTTCTGTCAGCAACTCAATAATGATCCTCTCTAAATTTTCAGCTGTCCCGCCTTGTTCGGTAATTCCAATTAATTGAAGATTATCCCCTTGATAGAGTCCCACATGTTTTGTAGTGCTTCTTCATTTTTCTTATTTCTTTTCTCTGACTTGTCTTCATAAATGCTGGTGTCAGTAGCTTTATCTTCAAGATCACTAATTCTAATTTTCAGTCCATCAAGTGTGCTCTTTTGGCTTTGAATTGAATTGTCTAACGCTGAAATTTCATTATTGATCTGTCAGATTTCAGAATGTTGATGTTCCATCAGTTCAAATAGTTTTCTTAATTTTTCATTTTGTTCTGCTGCATTTGTTTGTTTGCATAAATGTTTTGTACTCAATCTCTGATAGTTTCAGAAAAGCTTCTTCACCTGGGAAGTTTTTAGAGTCTGTATTTTGGGAGTTTTCTGGGTCCGTGTTAGGATATTTCTTTAAATGCCAGACAATGGTCTGTGGCTTTCATGACATCTAGATGCTGTTTTGTTTCTCTGATGTTACCTCAACTAGAGTTAAGTTGTAGTTCTGAGAATGAAGTTGATTACCAGACACCTCTTCATTCTCTTGTGACTTGGCTCAGTGGACTCTCTGGGGTGACAGGCTCTGCCTCCTGCCTGGCAAAAGACACCACCCTTCTTATGAAGACACAGAGGGGGCAGCCATCAGCCAACCCTATTATGTGGGTCAGTAAAGGCTGGAAGAGATGTGATCAGGCTGCAGAGCAGTAATTTCTCCAAGCAGTGTTATTTCAAAATCTAAAAGCTACCTGGCTGTTAACCAAAGTCAGTGAGGCTGCCAAGTGTGTCAAGTACCTCTTTCCAGCTGACAAGGGTAGCTGCTCCCTGTCCAAAGATGCTATAGTGCAGATCTCAACAGGGATGGTCCACTTTGCTAAAAATGCCACCTGTGAGGCAACACCGTGCTAACCACAGCCCCTCCACTGGGAAAGCACTCCCTGAGCTGGCAGTGTCTCCTAGCCTGGGAAGTAGCCTCTGGTGTGGCCTCCAATTGGGTAACTCCATCTCCCAGGAGAGCAAGCCAGTGTCCCAGTCAAGCTACCCCTCCCACTGACCAAGAAGTGAATCTATGGTGGAGTTCCTAAAAGGGAGGGTAGAGGAGCTGTGGTATCCCCACTGCTGGGCTCTCAAAGTGTGGTTATCCCGCACACTGTCTCTCTGCTGCAGAACGCACAGTTCAATTCAGGGTTGTGTTTCAGAGAAGCCCTGGCCCATGCCCCTCTCCTGCGTCCCAGCCAACAAAGAGAAAAAAAAAGTGAAAGATGACAAGTACCTTTGTGTCATGTGAGGCACCCTCTCAGCCAGAGTGGAAATCAGTGCTAGAGGGAAGTTTCCCTCTTAGTAGCATATATTCCAGAGTGACAGTCCTGTGCCATGTCCCAGACAGGTCACTGGGTGTCCAGAAGTCTCCGTTCAATTATCAATCCAAGTCTTAGCTTTCAGAGAGAATCAAGGAGACGAGTGTCTAGTCCACCATGTAAACTCCACCCCCCAGTGTGTATTTTGATGCTTTGTTTCAAGGTCATATTTGTACATCCATGTTTTATCACCAGAGATAAGATGACCCAAAACATCATCTTACCTCTCCAAAAGGTCATTGAAAAATTCAACTCTCCTTTGCTTTTGTTCATTGCTAAGCACCTTTGGGCCGTTTTTACACACACCTTTCTCAGGCCAAAGTTTTCAGTTCAGATTTTCTTAACTGTTTCTCTATTGGTGTTTGCTTGGTCTGCTATGCTTCTCACAGTGAGCTGACAATTTTGACATATAGTTCAATGTTTTTGTCAGTTCTGCTAATTACTGACCACCCTGACCTTTCTTCATCAGTGACACTTTCTCCTCAGAAAAACATTTCATCCATTTGTACACCTCTATTTTCGTCATAGCATTATCCCCATAAACTTGGACTAACATGTCTCTAACTTCACTTCCATTTTTGTCAAGTTTAACAAGACATTTAATATTGTTTGTTGCTGTAATTCAAGCTCCAATATTCTCGTGGTGGCACACAGAAACACGCAACAACAATAATGAAGGCCACTCAGCCAGACACTACCACGTTTTGATACAAACACAGCTGTGAGGCAATGATATACCAACTTGATGAAACCTTACTCAGATATTTGTATGGTGCAGCTAATGTAAATGCATGGTGGCAAGTTTACAAACTTTTTCAGACCTCATATGTTTATCTCAAATCCTGATATTTTAGTTCCTGTAGCTTTTTTGTGGATTTCTTGGGGTTCTTCTGTGTATAAGGCCATGTCATCTGTAAGTAGAATTTTTTTTTATTTCTTTCTTTCTTGCTAATTTGAATTGGCCTTATTACTTTATCTTGCCTGATTACTCTGGTTAGACCCTCCCGAACAGTAAAGGCAATGGGCACCCAGGTCTGGTACCTTTTTGCAAGGAGAATACTTTTAGATTCTCTCCATTTAGGGTGATGTTTGCTGTCAGCTTAGCATGGATGTACTTTATTAGGTTGAGTAATTTCTATTCTTATTTTGATAAAATTCTTGACATGAATTGGTGTTGGACTTTATCAAATGCCTCTTATGAATCAGTTGATAAAATCAAGTGGTTCTCATCTTTTGTTTTATTGATGTGGTTGATTACATAGTGACAATTTTTCTAATGTTGAACCATCCCTGCATCCCTGGTATTAATCCTCCTGGGTCATAGTGAATTATTTTTTTAATATATAGTTGAATTCTATTGGCAATAATTTGTTGAAAATTTTGCATCTAAGTTCATGAGAGAGATTGGTCTGTAATTTTCCTCTTTTGTGCTGGTTTCCTGTTTTGGTTTTAGTATCAGGATTTTACTAGCTTTGTAGAATGAGTTTGGGAATATTCCTTTCTTTTCTATGCTCCAGAATACTTTTAGTAATAGTGGTGTTAGCCATTCTCTGAACATTTGGTAAAATTCTCCAGTGAAGCCATCAGGGCCAGGTCTTCTTTTGATTGGGAGTTTAGTAATTACCTTTCCAATGTCTCCTTTTTTAATGGGCTTCTTTAGTTGTTCTACTTCTGTTTGTGCTAGCTTTGGTAGGTAATGTGTTTCTAGAAATTTGTCCATTTAACTTTTCAAATGTATTAGATTAAATTTTTGATAGTATGCTCTTATGATTCTTTCAATTTCAGCTGGATCTGTTGTGAGATCACCCGACTCATTTTTTATTGGATCATTTGCTTCTCCTGTTTTTCTTTTGTCAGTTTGGTCATTGGTTTATCAATTTTGTTGATCTTTTCCAAAAAAACAGCTTTTGCTCTTGTTAACACTTTCAACTATTTTTCTATTGTCTGTTTGATTTAATTCTGCTGTAATTGTTATTATTTGCTCTCTTCTGGTACCCAGTGCGTTCTTTTGCTGCTTCTTTCTACTTTTTGTAGCTGTAGAGTTAATTCTTTAATTTGGACCTTTCCTTCTTTTTGGATCTGTGTCTTCATTGAAATAAATTGACCTGTGAGCACTTCTTTGGTTGTGTCTCATAGATTCTGGTGGGATGTGTTTTCATTCTCATTTGATTACATGAAATTTTTATTCCATCCTTGATTTCTTCTGTTACCCAGCCATTTTTGAACAAAGAGTTTTTTTTTTCTTTCTCTTTTCTGTTATTGATTCCTACTTTTATGGCTTTGCGGTCTGAAAATATGCTTTTTATTATTTCAATACTTGGAAGTTTGTTAGGGATTTCTCTGTGATTTAATATGTGTTCAACTTTGGAGAAGGTTCCATGTGCATTGGAAAAGAAATTATATTTGGCTGCTGTCAGCTGGAGTGTTCTGTGCATGTCTATGTGGTCAAGTTAGTTGATTGTGGCATTTAGATCTTCTGTCTTTACTAAGATTTTTTTCAAGCTGTTCTGTCTTTCACTGACAGTGGTGTGTTGAATCTCCTAGTATTACAAAGCTGTCTATTTCTGTTTTGAATGTAGTTAGTGTTTGTTTTATGTATTTTGGAGTCCTGTTGTTGGGTGTGTAGCTATTCAATATTCAATATTTCTTGACTATTAAGCCTTTAACTATTGTATAATGTCCTTCTTTACCCAGTGGGGTGGATTTTACTTTAAAGGCTATTTTATCAGAGATTAATACCACTATTGCTGCTAGTTTTTGAAAAATGTTGGCCTGATATATTTTTTCCCATGCTGAGTTATACTTTGTATCATTAAGTCTAAGGTGTGTCTCCCATAGGTTGTATATAGATGAGTCACTTTTTTAAATCTGATTTGCCACTCCCCATTTCTTTATTGCATTTAGTCCATTTGCGCTCATCACTACGTATGAGTTTAGTGCTGTCATTTTGATGTCATTTTCTGTGTTTCATAAAGAGTTCCTTTGTTCCATTAAATTGTCTGTTTTTCTGTCTTTTCATTTTTTTCAGTGTTGGTGGTTGTATATTTGCTGAGACTTCATATTTATTTTGTTTTATTTTGATGTGTAAGATAGATAGTTTCCTTTGTGTTTACCTTAATATTTACCCTTATTTTCCTAAATTTAAACCAGTCTTTAATTTCTTTATATTGCCTTTACTTCCTGTCCTTATGAAAGATCTATTAGTACATTTTTGTTGGTGGCCCTCTTTTTAAATATAATGTTTACATAATGACATCTCTAATTCCCTATTTTAGTACCTTGCCAATGATTTATATTTATAATTCCGGTATGTGGATTACTATCCAGTTGGTCTGTTCTGTGTTCTGCTCTTGAGTTGTTACCTGGTGTTACTGGTTTTCTAAGCAAAGGACTCCCTTTAGTATATTTTGTAATTTTGATTTGGTTTTTGCAAATTCCCTAAATTTTTATTTATCTGGAAATGTCCTACTTTCACCCTCATTCTTGAAAGACATTTTTTCTGAATATGTAATTTTTGGCTGGCAATTATTTTACTTCAAGGTTTTGTATATATATTTTTCTCATTGCATTCTTGCCTGCATAGTTTCTATTGAGTATTCTGAGTTGACTACTCAGTCTACTGAGTCTAATTGACTCTCCTTTGTAGGTTATTTTTGGTTTATCTCTAGCTGTCCCTCATTAGCTCGAGAGGTATGAGTTGATTTTCCAGATGATCACTCCTATGCTGCACCCATCATGCAGCTTCTTCCCAGCATGTGGAGTCCATGGGACCCTATGCATTTCCAATGCTATTCTCCCTTTCCCTTTGCTCAGTCCAATTTCTCAACTTTCCTTTGTGTTCAGGGCTCCTGGGATGTCATACGTACTGGATTCCTTTGTTTCTTTGTGTCTTTGTTGTTAGAGGGTCCAGAGAAAATATTCATCTACTCAACCATGTTGGCCTCATGCTATTTATTTTGCTTTTGAGTATTCTTTATCTAGATTGGTATCAGAGTGATGCACTTGTATGTCTTCATCTCAGGTGTTGTCTGATATTGTTTGTTCTCTGCCCGGAGAACTCCTTTAAGATCTCTTGTAAGTTTGGTCTTGTTTTTACAAAATCTCTTAATTATTCCTATTTATATGGGTACGTCTTAGTTTTATAGTTGATTCAAAAGACATTTTTCCTGGATACGTGATTACCGGTTAGCAATTTCTTTTTTCGTGGTTTTATATATATCACATCGTTGTCTTCTTGTCTGCAAAGTTTCTGTCCCAAATCAGAGTTTAGTCTAATTGTTCCTTTGTAGGTGATATTCTGTTTTTCATTAGCCGCTCTCACAGTTCTTTCTTTTTCTTTGGTTTTGGAGTGCTTGATTAAGATATATTTTAGTTTCATTTGAAGACTATCCACTGTGGTGTTCATTAGGCTTTTAAGATAGAAACCTTCTCATCTTTCATATTGCAGAAGTTTTATGCCAATAACTCTTAGTTCAAAGTTTTTTGTTTTTTTTTTAATTTAATCCTTCTGTTGTTCTGGAATTACAATTATGTATGAATTATTCTTCATGATTGTCATGGACCAAATGTGTTCCCTAAAAAATCAGTAACAATTTGTCTGTGCCATAATCCCTGGTATTGTGTGATGTTCCTCCATGTTTGAATTCCTGCATCTAAGAAGCTAGTGAGGGTAGATGAGCAGCAGTTGTGTTGGTAGAGCAAGATTCCATGTGTAAGTTTGTTTTTCATGCCTTGAGGCAGTCTCTTGAGATATAAAGTCAAAAATCTGGCAGAGACAATTGGGAATCTCACACCATTAGGAAAGCAGCACCGGCAGTAGAACATGCCTTTCAGACCTGAGATTCCTGAGCCAAGACGCTCTGAACAAAGACTGACGCAACATTGGACTTTCCTCCAGAGCTGACAAGAGGAAAGCCTTCCGTTGGAATAGACATCCTGAATTTGGACTTGTTGCCTACTGGACTGTGTAAGAATAAACTTTCCTTTGTTAAAGCCATCCACTTGTGTAAGAATAAGCTTTCCTTTGTTAAAGCCACACACTTGTGATAAAGCAATGGTAGCTGACTAAAACAACGATTTTGCTCCACACAATTTCTAGGCTTTCATTTTTGTTCTTTCTTTTTTTTTCATTTTCCCACAAATTAGTATCAAGGCATTTGCTTTCCCTTTTGCTTACTCCTTCTTTCATTGATTCAATTCTGTTTCTATGAACTTCTATTATCAGTTTCTAATATTTAATTATAAATTTTCTTGATGTCTAGTTAATGTTTTTGTATGACTTCTAAATGTCTGTTTATTTTGTCATTTTGTTCTTGCATTATTTTCTTGAATTCTTCTAGGGTTTTGTCTGTGTGTTTCTTTATGTCTTTGGAGCTTCTATAGGTACATCCTTTGAATTCCTAGTTAGGTAGTTCCACTATCATTTCTTCCTCAGGAAGATTTTTCTACCTCTTTACTTACTTGTTTAAGCCATCTTACCTGTTCCTTATAGAATTTGGGCCAGTCTGCTGTCTCTGAAGCATTAAGTATAGTGTTAGTAGTTAGTGCATTCTCAGGAGGTCATGACAGGGCTTTTTCATATCCACTGTGAGGAACTGTACCATGTGGAAGGGAGATGCCGTCAGTGCATGAATGAATTGGCATCTAAGTAGGCGGTGAGGAATCAAGGGATTTCAGTGCAAGTACAGGCAGTCTCTGAAAACTGTTTGGGTTTGGAACGTGTCCTGTTGCATGTAGGTAGATGTCAGATGAAGGAACTAGGATTTCCTGTTCATTGTCTAGCTAAGGTGTAGCAAGAGGCTGCCAGGATGTCTTTGATGCTGCTGGAAAGGTGATGCATCTGTTTAGCCAGTCACCTGCACATGGATACAGGAAGAATTTTCATTGATCATTGGATTGGATATTGCATGTGTGTACCACTAATAACTGGGTCATTGGAGCCAGGGTGCATGAATCTTCAGTCACTAGGTATGTGGCACAGTAACTTGTACTTGGGCCCCAGGTTGGCAAGGTTCCATCGGGGTGATCAGAGTGAGCCTGAGCCTGTACCTAACAGAGTGTGTGTGGTGCAAGGGGCAAAACAAGAAGGGTACCACCAGTCCACAGGCACTCACTTGTAAGACTATCCCCCTTGATCAGCTGAAGCATGATGCAGTGGAGTATGCACCACTTGTCCTCGTGAATCTGTCATGTGTGGCTGGTCTTGTCTTAGTCATCTCAGTCAGCTCTAACAGAAATATCACAAGAGGATGGCTTTAACAAGAAATTTACTTTGTCACAGTCTAGTAAGCTAAAAGTCCAAAGCCAGGAAGTCCAGGTGAAAACTTTCTCTGTCCATCAGCTCTAGCGTAAGGTCCTTGTCATTTTTCTTTCCTTGGACTAGGAGTTTCCTTGCACAGGAACCCTGAGTCCAAACAATGCACTTTACTGCTGGCACTGCCTTCTTGGTGGTACAAGCTCACCACTCTGTGCTTGCCTCCCTTTCATTTCATCTTGTAAGATAAAAGATGGGGCATGCCATACTCCAGGGAAACCCTTTCACATTGGATCAAGGATGTGATATGTATATAACATGTGTATAGCCTTTATAAAACACTTTTTGATCAGAAGAAAACATAGATACTAACAATATGATCGTACATGTAATGATTATATCATATGTGTATGATGCTGTTTTAGTCAACTAGTGCTACTCTAACAGAATATACCACAGAGTAGATGGCTTTAACAAAGGAAAGTTTATTCTTACACAGTCCAGTAGGTTACAAGTGCACATTCAGGATGTCTGCTCCAGGGGAAGCCTTTCCCCCTTGTTGGCTCTGGAGAAAAGTGCAGTACTGCATCAGTCTTTGTCCAGGGAGCATCTTGGTCTGAAGGACCAGCTCTTCTCCTGGTGCTATTTTCTTGATGATGTGAGGTTCCCAATTCCCCGCCTGCTTCTCTTTCCTTTTATCTCTTGTAGGATGAAAGGATTAAGTGTGGGGCAAGCCACACTCCAGGGAAACTATCCTTTACAGTGGAGCAGGGAGGTAATCCTATGAATGGATTTACAGTCCCACCTTAATCCTTTGACATACAGCACAGCAAAATCACAAGATGGAGAACAATGACAAAATGTTGGGAATCATAACCAAGCCACATGGTCACACATATTTTTGGGAGGATACATTTCAATCCATGACAGACACTATGCTAGGAATTAGTTTGCAAAAGAGACAAAAGAAAAAAGGCTTGTTTTCAAGAAGTTCTAACTGGTCAGAAAGACTACAGGGTGGATTATTTGAAATAGGCTTCAGCAGCAATAGGAAAAGGTGAAATACCCAGACTTCTCTATAGCTACAGTTTCAGAAAACTTGGCGAAGATGATGTTTATGTGATTAAAAGTTATACATTTTAGCAATTTTTTCCTTTGTCTAGAAATTCACCTCTCCTACAGGGTGATACAATCTCATTTTGATCTTGTTTTCTATACCACTTGCCATCCCATTATCATATTACTTACAGTGTATCAGTAGTTTTGTTCATGCTGTGTGTGCCTCATTTGTAAATGACATTGTCAAGGCTATTATTGCAGCTCTTTGCAGAATGTCTAAAAGTTGTCAAACCCAGCAGAGTCAAACTGTTTGTAGTAAACAGCAAGTGAAACATACTCATAAATGATTAAAGCCCTTTTATAAGTGATCCTTACCAAGGAAATGAAAATGTTGTCAGACTGAGTAATCACCTGTTTTCTGCACCTGGGATTAAGCCAGAGATGGTTGTTGCAAATAACTAACTAGTCTAATGTCTGCCTCTCAAAGGAAAAATGAAGCTTATATGAAGAGCATATCAATTTAAATGTAGTATTGTCACATCAAGTGACATATATGAATTTTTAGACTAGTTATATATACTCCATTTTACTCATTTTGGTGAAACCTATAAAGAAAACATTAGCAATCTGAAAAACTACTTAAAACAAGGAAACAACAAAAATAACTGAGCACACACATACATATCCAATTTTTTTTTCAGTAAGAATTCATCCATTTAGATGTATCATTTTTTTTTTTTATAATTGACAGAACAGCCAACTTTATACAGTGGAATAATATGTATGTTTAGTGAGTTTTTCTACAATATGAAAACCCTAGTAGCACAGTGGTTAAGTGCCATGGTTGCTGACTGAAAGTTCAGCAGTTCAAGTCTACCAGACACTCCTTGGGTGTTCTCTGGGGCATTTCTATTCAGTTTAAAAGGTCACTATGAGTTGCAATCAACTCAGTTGCAGTGAATTTGGTTTCGGTTTACACAATATGCTTATTGACAGTAAAAGGTTAGAGTCCAAGCGAACTTCATGGTAATTGTAATCCACCCATTTAGGATTAACATTTGGATAAATGAAAGACTTTAGAAAACATTAGTTGTCCAAGATCCCATCTAGTTTAATAAAATCTGCTGCAAAATTGGTACTAAATGGATAATCCTTAAAACATTATTTAGATGTAAACTTCCCTGAAAGTTATAGCAAGAACAGAAAGAATTACAAAATTTTTGTATAGATGGCACAAGAAGACAGGTCCAGTTCACAACTTTTTAAAGAAATCAGTCAATTCTGACTCCAAGCAAGCCTATAGAACAGAGTAGAACTATCACATAGAATTTCCATAGAGATGCTGGTGGATTTGAACTCCTGACATTTTGATTAGCAGCCGTAACACTTAACTACTGTTCTACCAGGTTTCCCAACTCTGTCTACGCCAGCAGTCGAGTCAGAGCCAACTACTCTGTCTACAGGCAAAAATAAAATGCACAAATTTATGTACCCAGTTCAATGAGGTATTTATTTATTTATTAGACTGCCAAGCCAAGTGCCGTCGATTTGGATCCAACTCATGGTGGCACTAGATTAATAAAATTTCTAACGTCTATCAACTATCTCATCTATGATAAACCCTCACCTCCCCCACCAATGTAGCCATGAAACTTATTTTCTTCTGTAGATAATTCTATTTTTAAGTCCTTATAACAGGAGTCTCCTACAATATTCATCCTTTTGACACTGATTTCACTCACTCAGCACAGTATCTTCCAATTAAGACCATGTTATGAGATGTTTTCTAAAATCTACATTGTTTTTTATCATAGCATAGTGTTCCTTTGAGTATATATACCATAATTTGTTTATCCATTCACCTGTTGATGGGTGTAGGCGCTTATTCCATCTTTTAGCTATTGTGGAGTGTGCTGCAATAAACGTTCACGTACATGTGTCTGTTTATGTGACAGTCTTTGTTTCTAAAGGATAAATTCTAAGCAGTGGAATTACTGGATCAAATGGTGCATCTATTTCCAGCTTTTTAAGGAAGCGCTAGATTGCTTTCCAAAGAGATTGTACCAATTTGCAATCCCACTAGTAGTGTAGGAGAGTTTCGATCTCTCCGTAGCCTCTCCAGCACTTGTTGTCATGTGTTTTGTGGATCATGGCCAACCTTGTTGGGGTGAGATGATATCTGATTGTAATTTTGATTTGGATTTCTCTGATAGCTAACGATCATGAGCATTTTCTTATGTTCTTTTCACTGCCTGGATGTCCTTTCTAGTGAAGTGTCTGCCCATCTCTTTTGCTCATTGCTTAGTTGGGTCATTTGTTGATATTTTGCAGAACTTGTAGACTATGGAGATCCAATGATAGTCCAACACGTAGTTGCCAAGTATTTTTTTCCCCTTCTGTAGGTGGTCTTTTAAGTCTTTTGATAAAGTCTCTGGATGAGCTAAAGTGTTTGATTCTTGTAGTTCCCACTTATTTATTTTCTATTCTGTTAATGGTACTTTGACAGATTTTGAAGTCTGTCCACATTGTGTATTAAAACTTCCATTGTTGATCCAATTTTTCCTTAGATGATCTTTATCATTTTAGGCATTTGGCTTGGCTATACAGTTTGAATTGATTTTTGTATAAGGGGTAAGATATGGGTCTTTTTTGTTTTTCATTAAAAAATGACACTGGATGCAATCACAATACAAATTCCAGTGTCATTGTTTAATGAGATGGCAAAACAAATCACCAACTTTGGAAACTGAAGAAACCTTGGATAAATAAAGCACTACTGAAGAAGAAGAATACACTGGGAGGCCTCTCATTACTAGTCTTTAGAACCTATTACACTGCCACAGTTGTGAAAACAGCCTGGTACTTGTACAAAACAAGACATATAGATCAATGGAACAGAGTTAAGATCTCGGAGATGCCACCATCCTCCTATTAACAGTTGATACTTGACAAAGCCCCTAAGACTTTAAACTGGGGTAAAAGCAATCTCTTTAACAAACCACACTGGCAAAATTGGATATCCATCAGCAAAAACTTGAAACAAGACCCATAACTTACCCTTTATACAAAACCACTGAAAGTGAATAAAAGACCTAAATATCAAAACTAAAATGATAAAGATCATCCAAGAAAACAATAGGACCAATGATGGAAGTTTTAATACACAACATAGACAGACTTCAAAATCTGTCACACAATGCATGATCAACAGAAGAGAAAATAGACAAACAGGGACTACTAAGAATGAAACACTTTTGCTCATCCATCCAGAGACTTTATCAAAAGAATTAATAGACCACCTAGAGAATGGGAAAATGTATTTTGCAACTATATGTCAGACCAACATCTGATCTCCATAATCTATAAGATACTACAAAATATCAATAACAAAAGCATAAATAATCCAATTAAGCTATTCACAAAGATGATGGACAGACACTTCTCTAAAGAGGATATCCAGGCAGCCAAAAGACACGTGCGGAAATGCTCACAATCATTAGCTATTAAAGAAATTCAAATCAAAACTACCATGAGATATCATCTCACCCCAACAAGGGTGGCCATGACTCAAAAAACACAAAACAACAAGTGCTGGAGAAGCTGTGGAGTAGTTGCAACTCTCCCACACTGTTGGCGGGATTGCAAAATGGTACAACCTCTTTGGAAAGCAATCTGGTGCTTCCTTAAAAAGCTGGAAACAGATATACCATATGACCCAGTAATTCCACTGCTTGGAATATGTACTACAGAATCTGTTAGCAGTATCTGTTCGTATTCACACCGACAGATACATGCACATGAATGTTTATTGCAGCACAGTCCACAATAGCAAAAAGATGGAATCAACCCAGATGCCCAGCAACAAATGAATGGGTAAATAAACTGTGGGTAAATAAACTGTGGTATATAGACTCAGTGGAACACTATGCAATCATAAAGAATGACTATTTCAGGAAGCATTTCATAACCTGGTGTCAATTGGAAGACATTACGCAGAGTGAAAGTAGTCAGTGGCAGTAGGACAAATATTATGTAAGACCCCTACAATAAGAACTTAAAAACAGACTCATGTATAGAATAGAAGATTTTTTGATGCCTGCAAGGGTGGAGAAAGAAGGATGGTGAGGGTTAGTTATAGATTAGATAGTTGACATAAATTTAGTTGGGTGAAATCAGTGACAGCACTCATTAGAAAGAAGATCAGTTTAACTGGTCATCAACATAACATGAATACTCCTCTAGTCTTAACCCAATATTGCAAGGACAGAGTAGCAGGGACAGAGGCCTGGCTACTATGCTTTCAGGTGACATCAAGGCCAACTGGCATAACTAGAGTATTGCTAAAAGAGTCTTCTGAACCTTGTATTGGTGAGTCACATCTGGGGTCTTAAAAGCTGGCAAGTTGCCATTTAAGGTACACTAAATGGCCCCAAATTAACAGGAACAGATGATCACTAAGTACCAAACTACAGGGGGGGATAGAGAACCCAGAAGACAGAGAGACCTGTGTGAGTGGGTGACTACATTGACATGTGACCAGAGGAACCAGATGGTTGCTGGCCACCACCAGGAATAACCGTGATGGGGCTCACAAAGTTGAGTCTCACTGGCACCATGAAAATAGAAAAGGGTGCACCTTGAGAACTCCACTAAAAGACCACAATTGATGGTCATGGGGCCTTGGGGTTCCCCTTGGACAGTGGGCCCTGGTCTTCATTCTGCTCCTGACCATAAATCACAGTGGAGGTCAACTCTTCCGACAGGAATGGATTGGACTCGGTAACACGGAATGATCATATCGTGTGTGCACTTAACAGATCTATGCTTCTACAGGGTGTCGTTCTGCTGGCTTCTTACTGGAGGGTGGGAGAGGGTGGAGAGCAGGGGACAGGAGATTGTTAGGAGGATACATGTATAGAACAGGTAGAAGGAGTATGCTGTCACCAGGCAGGGAGAGCAGTGGGAGCTGCACATAGGAGAGAATGCACATTTATACTGGATTGTACACTTTCACTCAATCACAATAAATTAAAAAAAAAAAAAAAAGACACTGGAGTTTGTATTGGGATTGCATTGTATTAAGTAGATTATTTTAGGTAAAATAGACATTTTCACAATGTTAAATCTTCCTAACCATGAGCATGGTAGATTTCTCCAATTTTGTAAGTCTTTTTGGGTTTCTTGCAGTAAGGCCTTCTAGTTCTCTCTGTATAGATCTCTTATTTCTCTAGTTAGATTTATTCCTAGATATTTTATCTTCTTGGGGGCTGTAGTAAATGGTATTGACTTGGTGATTTCTTCTTTGATGAACACTTTGTTGGTATAAAGGAACCCTACTGATATATTTTTGTTTATCTTGTATCCCAATACATTTCTGAACTCCTCTATTAGTTCTGGTAGTTTACTTATGAATTCCTTTGCATTTTCTGCATATATAACCATATCATCTGCAAAGAAATATTTTTACTTCTTAAAGGCTGATACGGATGCCCTTTATGTCTTGGTCTTGTCTAATTGCTCTGGCTAGAACTTCTAGTACATTATTGAATAGAAGTGGAGATAGTGGGCATCTTTGTCTAGTTCCTGTTCTCAAGGAGAATTCTTTCAGTCTTTCACCATTCCAGGTGATAAAGGCAGTTGGCTTTGCATAGATACCACTAATTGTGTTGAGGAATTTCCCATTTATTCCTATTTTTCTGAGAGTTGCTAGCATGAATGGTTATTGAACTTTGTCAAATGGCTTTTCTGCATCAATTGACAATATCATGTGATTCTTATCTTTTGTGTTATTTATGTGGTTGATCACAAATGTTTTTCTGATGTTGAACCAGCCTTGCATCCCTGAAATGAAACCAAGTTGATCACCATGAATTACTTTTCTGATGTACTGTTGAATTCACTTGTCTAGGATTTTGTTGAAGTTTTTTGCAAGTAGGTTCATGAGTGACAATGGTCTGTAATTTTCCTTTGTTGTGGGATCTTTCTTTAGCTTTGGTGTTAGGGTTATGCTGGCTTCATAGAATGAACTTGGGAGTATTCCATCCCTTTCTATGCTGTGAAATAGTCTCAATAGTGCTGGAGTTAACTCTTTTCTAAAAGTTTGGTAGAATTTCCCAGTGAACCCATCTGAATCAGGACTTTTTTTGATTGGTAGTTTTTTTGATGAATTTTTCAATCTCTTCCTTTGTGATAGATTTATTAAGTTGATCATCTTCTTCTTGTGATAATCTTGGTGGATGATACGAATCTAGAAATTTGTCCATTTCTTCTAGGTTTTTAAAGCTGTTAGAGTACAGCCTTTCATAGTATTTTGTTATGGTATTTTTTATTTCAGTTGAGTCTGTTGTATCTCCCATCTCATTTCTTAATCTGGTTATTTGTATCTTCTGCTGTTTTTCTTTAGTAAGTTTAGCCAATGGCTTATCAATTTGTTGATATTAAAAAAAAAAAAACAGCTTTTGGGTTTGTCAGTTTGTTCAGTTGTTCTTCTGTTCTCTAATTCATTTAGTTCTACTCTAATGTTTATGATCTGTTTTCTTTTGGCATCTGAGTGTTCCTCTATTGCTCTCTTTCTACTTGTTCAAATTGTGTGGTTGATTCTTTAATTTCGGCCCTTTCTTCTTTCTGCATGTGTGCAATTACAGTGATTAATTGACCTCTGAGCACTGCTTTTGCTGTATCCCACATATTCTCATTTGATTCCATAAATTTAATTATTTTGTCCTTGATTTCTTCTATATCCCAAGGCTTTCTGAGCAAAGTGTTGTTCAATTTCCATAAGTCTAAGTTTCTACCTATGATTTTTCTGCTATTGTTTTCAACTTTTATGGCTTAATGATCCAAGAAGATACTGTAAAAGAAATCAGTGTTTTGGATTTTGAAGAGAATTGCTTTTTGACCTAACACCTGGTCTATTCTGTAGACTGTTCCATGTGTATTGGAGAAGAAGGTTTACTTATGTATTGATGGGTGAAAAGATCTATATATGTTGACAAGGTTCAAGTGGGTTGACTGTTGCAATAAGATCTTCTGTGTCTTTACTGAGCTTTTTTTCTGGATGATCTATCCATTACTGAAAAGGGAATGTTGAAGTCTCCAACTATTATTGTGGTATGATCTATCTCCTTTTTCCATGTTGTCAAGGTTTGTTCAATGTATTTAGATGCTTTGGTATTGGGTGTATAAATATTTAATATTGTCAAGACCTGCTTGAGTATTGAAACTTTCAACAAAAAATAGTGACCATCCCTGTCCACAATAGTGGACTTTACATTAAAAGCTATTTTATCTGAGATTAGTATTGCCACACCTGCTCTTTCCTTTATGGTGTTACCTTGGTATATATTATTCCATATTTTAATTTTCAGTTTGCTCATATGTTTAAGTCTAAGCTGTGTTTCTAGTAAGCAACATGTAGACCTGTCATGTTTTTTGATCCAGATGTCACTTGCTGTCTCTTATTGGAGCATTAAGACCATTGACATTCAGTGTAATTAATGATAAGTAAGTGGTTAGTGCCATCATTTTGATGTAATTATTTTTATGTTGAAGTTTCCTATATTGCTCTTAATATTATGTTCTGCATCATTCTTCTTTATAGGTTAACTTTTCAGTGTTGGTTTTGTGTTTGTTGAGACTCCTGTGTCAAGTTTTTTGTTTTGATATGTTTCTTTATTATTTTTCTTTGCAGCTACACCTATGGCTCCCCTTAACATACTAAGATTCAACCCAATTTTATAACTTTTTAACTTCTTCTCTATTACGGATCAAATTGTATCCCCCCAAAAATATGTGTAGCCATGTGACTGGGCTATGATTCCCTATATTTTGTGATTGTCCTCCATTTTGTTATTTTTCTGTGCTGTGTGTTAAAGGATTAGGGTGGGTCCCTCTGTAAATCTCTTCATAGGATCACCTCCCTGCTCCACTGTAAAGGGAGTTTCCCTGGAGTATGGCATGCCCATCCTTAATCCTTTCATCTTAAAGCAACTCCAATCAAAAGTAGATTTTCCTCTGCATACAGTCCCACATGTTACTTAATGCTTGCTTATTTTTCTTATTTCTTTTCTCTGATTTCTCCTCATAAGTGCTGGTGTCGGTTGTTCTATCCTCAAGGTCACTAAGTTTAACTTCCATCTCCTAAATTCTACTCTTCTGGCTTTGGATTGAATTATCTAATTCTGTAATTTTGTTATTGATTTGTTGTATTTCGGATCATTGTTGGTCCATCAGCTCAAACAGCTTACTTCATTTTTCATTTTGTTCTGCTGCACTTTATTTAATCTCTAGGATGGTTCTATATATAATTCTTTTGTATTCCACCTCCTATAGTTTCAGAAAGTCTTCTTCATCTGGGGGTTTTTTTGAATCTTTATTTTGGGAGTTTTCTGGAGTCAAGGTGGACTGTCTCTTTAAATCATTCGCTATGATCTGCTGTCTGTGTGCCGTCTAGATGCTGTTTGATTTCTCTGGTGTTACCCCAGCAAGAGCTGAAGTGTAGTTCTGAGAGAGGAGTTGGTCATCAGCTGTCTCTGTACACTCTAGTGATTTGATCAGGTGGATCCTCTGGCATGGAAAAGACACTGCCCTATTTATGGAGATAGTGTGGATTTTCAGCCAACCCTACAACGGGGGTCAGAGAAAGGTGGGGGGGGAATTGCTGGTTCTCTCAAGAGATAGATCTTCAGACAGATACATAGGCCTCTCAAACCTAAAAGTAAACTTCATTTTTATGCAGAGAACTGTCCTAGGTGCTGACAAGCAGAGAACTCTCAAACTGAATGCTGTTCAAAGTGCTGCCGAAAGCAGCCAGGCCATCAGGAGCAACAAACCTCAGCTTCCAGATGATAACAAAAGTATGTTACTAGACTTTCACAGAAGCTGCAGTTCTTTGATAAAGTGAAACAGCAGAAGCAAGGTCAGACGGCCACTGACTCATCTTTAAGTGGGGAAGATTAGTCTGATACTGGAGCCTAGTTAAATATGGTAGGCTCTAGGGCTCCCCAAATGTCCAGGGCTCCACACAAATAATCATTCCAAGGCTTAGTTCTCAGAGGGAAATGAGGGTAGTTGTGCCTAGTCCACCGTCTTTTAACAGTCCTCCCAGTTCAGTGAGTTTTAACAATTTCATACAGTTGAGTAACCATCACCAAATAAACAAGCAAATAAAATATTTATAGGATTGCCTATAAATCAATTAGCATTGTGTTGGGTTTGTTTTTCATTTAGCAAAATTCATTTATAGTTGAAAACTGGAATGTACAAAACATGATTTTAAGAAAATTGGAAATTGTCAAAAATACTTGAACATCAATCTATATCCTAGACCTTAGTGAACTGAAATTGACTGCCGTAGGTTGTTTTGAATTAGACAAGTATATGGTCTATCTGGTAAATGACAACTTGAAGAGCACTGGAGTTGAATTCATCATCCCAAAGCACATTTCATTGTCTATCTTGAAGTACAATACTGTTAGTGATAAGATAAAATGTTTACATGGAAGACCCATCAATGCAACTATTATTCAAATTTATGCACCAACCACTAAGCCAAAGATGAAGAAATAGAATATTTTTACCAACTTCTGAAGTCTGTAATTGATAGAATATGCAATCAGGATGCACTGAAAATTACTGGTGATTGGAATGCAAAAGTTGTAAAAGAAGGATTGGTAGTTGGAAAATATGGCCTTGGAAATAGAAATGAAGCCAAAGATCTCATGATCAAATTTTCAAGGCCAAAGATAGGAACAAGAAGAGACGTTAGGATAGGACAAAGACTTACTAATAACTTTCAATATGCAGATGACACCATCTTTCTTGTTAGAAGTGAACAAAACCTGAAGCATTTACTGATGAAGAACAAAGTCCACAACCTTCAACATAGTGTGCACCTCAGCATCAAGAAGCCAAAAATCCTCACAACTGGACCAATGAGCAACATCATGATAAATAGAGAAAGATTGAAATTTCAAGGATTTCATTTTACTTAGATCTATGATCAATATTCATGGAAGCAGGAGTCAGGAAATCAAAAGAAGCATTAAACTAGGCAAATCAGCTGCTCTTCAAAGTATTGAACAACAAAGACGTCACCTTGAAAATTAAAGTGAGCTTTACCAAAGCCATTGTGTTTTCAATCACCTCATATGCAAGTGGAAGCTGGACAATAAATAAGGAAGATAGAAGAAGAATTGATGCATTGGACTTGTGATATGTAGAAGAATATTGAACATACCATGGACCACCCAAAGAATGAACAAATCTGTCTTGGAAGAAGTACAACCAGAATGCTCCTTAGAAGCAAGAATGATGAGACTATGTTTTACATACTTTCGACATATTATCCGGAAGAATCATTGCCTAGATAGGAACATAAGGCATAGCAAAATAGAGGGTCATTAAAATAAGTGAAAGACCCTGAATGAGACGGATTGACACAGTGGTTGCAACAATGGACTCACGCATACCAACAATTGTGAAAACAGTGCAGAAGCAAGCAGTGTTTCATTCTGTTGTGCTCAGGGTGGCTATGAGTAGGAAATGACTTGACAACATCTAACAACAACAACAACAACATCCTGGACCTTAACAACCCCTATTCTATTATATCACTATAGATTTATACTTTTATAGAATTGCAAATAAATTGAATAGCATTCACATTGGGCTTCTTTCATCCAAAATAATACTTTTGTGATTCATTAGTGTCATTGCATGTTATCAGTAGTTCATTCCTTTTTTAACTATTATTTTTTAATTGCCCAGTAGAACTGTCCAAGAAATACAAAAGTTGGACATTTTTCACCTATTGGCAGCTATTTAGGTTGTTTCTAATCTGTGTACTAATATAGGATAGGATAGGATACACAACAACAAAGCTCTCAGACATTGCTGGTTAGCATGCACAACAGTACCAACAGTGTGGAGATAAGTTTTAAGTATTTTATAAAATTAAAAATATACTTAAAAGATGATAACCAATTTCACCTCTAGTTACTTACTCACGAAAATGAAAATACCTGTTTATACAAGGACTTGTATGTGGGTAACTTCACAGCTATTTGTAATAGTCCACAGCTAGAAATATATGCTTATTTTGATAAATATTCAATACAAAAAAATCTCTGGTACAAAAATGAATGCAGTAGCTAAAGAAATACCATCCTGATGTTCTGTATACAGCCCTCTATATGTATTATTTTATCTTTCACTAAGGGTTTTTCAACCTTGTATTACTTTTTTTCTCATTAAACAATATGTAAACATCAACAACACAGCCATTTTAAGCTACGTTAGAGACACATTGTCTCAACTTACTCATTTCTTTTTCTAAGTAGCTTCCAGTAACAGCAACTTTTTCATATAAATCAAAATTCAGAAAATTTCTTAACCTATTTTTGTTTAACATTTCTTCAAAGTTTGATTCAAATCTACTGGATTTCAATCCTTCAAGCCCGTGGTGACCCCATTTAAACTCTGTAAAGGTATAAATATTGGATCAAATTGTGCAGATTCTGTTACCTGAGACTATCCCAAACTATAATTGCTGGAGAGAGAATGGCACTAAACAGGGACAGAGACACACCAGTCTGAGGGTCCAGTAAAGTTTATTCAAAGAGAAAGAGAATGTACTCTGAGCTGAGGGGTGGTTCAGCCCTCCGCTGGCCAGTAGGGCAAGTTTTTCATAGTTTTAAAGTTCTGATGAGGTAGTTGTGGTGGATGATTTGATAAGAAAATAATTTAATTAAAAGAGAGGGGGGACGGAGTCAAGATGGCCGACTAAGCCCACGTCTCCTTTTATCCCTCTGGAAACCAAGACCTGAACTGACAATCAAACAGAGCCTTCTGAGCACCTAATCAGCCTCAGGACACGGCACAGAGCTGTTAACTGGGACTTTAGACCACTCAGCGAAAAACCTCCTCTCTTTCACTGACTCCCGCTTCTGGCTAGCCCCGCCTCTCACGGATGGAAGGTAAACGCACCATTTTGACATTTTTTTCCTCGGTCTCGGCTGGTGGGCGGAGCTGGGCCTTGCCCAGCAGCTGGACTCAGACACGCTGCTGGGGGGATAGGCAGGCGAAATTCCCATATTCTGAGAGCCAGGCTCGGGACTCTGTTAATCTAGACACTTTGAGCCTTTCGTTCTGTAGCTGCCTCAGTGGGGTTTGTGTGGAGCTCCGCCGTCAGGGTGCGGGATGCCATGTTGGTACCGAGATTTTAGCGGGACCTCATTCTTAGCCTGGGAGCCAGCGCCTGCAAACGGGACTGCGCTTCTCCGTCGGAAAAGTAGTGATTCTGCACAGTGCTGCCTACATTGGGGGCCCTGCAACAGAAGCAGAGGAATCGCTGCCTCTGGGCACCTTTGGCCCCCCGTCTGCTGCCTGTGTGGAGGACACCATCTTGGGTACAGTGGCCGCAGCTGGACCTAATTCTTAGCTTGGGAGCCAGAGCCTGCCCACAAGAGAGCGCTTTTCTATCACAAAACCAGTACTCAATGCAGTGTTGGATAAGGCTAGGCCCTGTCAGCAGAGGCCACCAGGGCACTAGCAGTGCTGTATTCTGAACTAGTTTGTTATCATCTGGGGTTGGACACAGAGGCGCTTACTTTGTCAGATGGGAAGAGGGACCTCTACACCTGAAAACCTAACTGACTTGTGAACTGGTCAGATACCTTTTTCTTTACATTTGAAGGCAGCCTAGAGAAATATTTGCAATCCATCCTCACAGTACCTCTTCCAG
Organism: Heterohyrax brucei; assembly: GCA_028571685.1. Taxonomy (NCBI): domain Eukaryota; kingdom Metazoa; phylum Chordata; class Mammalia; order Hyracoidea; family Procaviidae; genus Heterohyrax; species Heterohyrax brucei. Next base: position 5,512,580 of record CM053146.1, on the reverse strand, counting down.
CCTCTATATACTCACATGGGACCCAAAAAGCAACAGACAATTGTGGCATACAAGCAATCACTCATGGCTTCAGAAGGCTCCCAAACAAAGTAAACAAGGAGTTTTCCAGATGAAGAAACTTCTATGAAAGCATCAGGAAGTGAATGCAAATTGATTATATACAGGGCCCTTCTAGACCTTATACAAAATGCAGCAGAAAAAAATGAAAAATTAAGCAAGTTGTTCGATCTGATGGAACACCAGTACTCTGAAATCCAACAGATCAAGAACAAAATCAAAGACATAGAAACTTCCATGCAAACCCAAGAAAACAGAATGGAACAAATGGAAAAAAGAATTTCTGACTTGGAAGACAGAGCTACTGAGGCCAGTGTCTGTGAGCAGAAATCAGAAAAAAGAAACAAGAAAAATGAAGAAGCATTAAGAAGCATGTGGGACTCTATTAAGAGGAACAACCTTTGATTAATTGGAGTCCCTGAACAGGGTGAGACATCTGAGAACACAGAGAGTATTGTTGCTGAGCTGCTGAAAGAAAACTTCCCAGAAATCATGAAGGAAGAGAATATAGACATCTCAGATGCATATCGTACACCACCCAATATAGATCTCCAAAGAAAGACTCCAAGACATATTACAATCAAGCTTAACAAAATGAAACATAAGCAGCAACTCTTAAAGGCAGCAAGACTCAAGGCAAAGCTAACATTCAGAGGGAAACCCTGTAGGCTCTCGTCAGATTTCTAAGCAGAAACCATGCTGGCACGGAGACAGTGGCATGACACATTCAAAGTCTTGAAGGAGAAGAACTTCCAACCAAAAATTATATATCCTGCAAAACTGTCTTTCAAACATGAAAATGAAATTAAGACATTTCCAGATAAACAGAAACTCAGAGACTTTGTAAAAACCAAACCCAAACTACGAGAAATACTGAAAGAAGTTCTTGGCTTTGGCTTAGAAGAACAAAACCACTAACTTTATATTTTAGAATGACACACTACTCAATACTCATTTAGGGAAGGCTCCAAAGTAAATCACAGCTTTGATTTGGAAAGAAGCAATCCAGCGATCATCATGAAAACTATGTTGTCATCATAATAAAAGAGGGATGTACTACAGTCATTATAGTCCTTCCAGATGGAGAGGAAGATGACCAGACTGGTAGTAATTAAAATTGGGCTTAAAATAGTTTATTAAGGGGGTTCATAGGGGCAGTTGTAAAGCACAACAAAGATGTATCATACCATTTCAAGAAATCTAACACACGAGTCTCAACAACTATAAAACTAGCCTGAAAAAGGTGAAAAATCAACTCACAAAAAAGTGTCTCAGAATAGACTAATAAGAACAACAGAGAAAACATCAACACAAAAATAAACATATCACAATGGCAGCTGTGAACACATACCTATCAATAATTACATTGAATGTGAATGGACTGAAAGCTCCAGCAAAGAGACACCGAGTGTCATCTTGGATCAAAAGACACGACCCATCCATATGTTGTCTACAAGAAACTCACTTGAGACCTAAAGACAGGAACAAACTGAAAATTAAAGGATGGAAGAATATATATCAAGCTAACAATGAACAAAGAAGAGCAGGGGTGGCAATTCTAATCTCAGACAAAATCAACTTTAATGTCAAATCCACCATCGTGGACAAAAATGGACACTATTTACTGCTGAAAGGATCAGTACACAAGCAAGACTTAACTATATTAAACATTTATGCACCTAATATCAGAGCACCTAAATATGTCGAAGAAACACTGACTACGCTCAAAAGAGAGTTAGATGACTCCACAATAATAGTGGGAGACTTTAACACTCCACTCTCATTACTAGACACATCATCTAGAAAAAAGCTCAGTAAAGATATAGAAGACCTCATTGACACAATTAACCAACTAAACCTCATTGATATATACAGAACTTTCCACCCCTCAGCAGACAACTACACCTTCTTCTCCAGTGCACATGGAACATTCTCCAGAACTGACCACGTGATAGGCCATAATGCAATGCTCAACAAAATCCATACCGTTGAATTATTGCAAAGCATCTTCTCAGATCCTAAAGCCATCAAAGTTGAAATCAATAGCAGAAAAAACAGAGATAGAAAGTGGAACTCTTGGAAACTGAACAAGATCTTGCTCAAAAAAACATGGGTTATAGAGGAAATCAGGGATCAATTAAAGAAATTCATGGATTCCAATAAGAACGAAAACACTTCCTACCAGAACCTATGGGATACAGCCAAAGCAGTGCTCAGAGGTCTGTTTATCTCCATAAATGCACACATCGGGAAGGAAGAAAGAAACCAAATCAAGGAACTAACTCTACAGCTTGAACAAGTAGAAAGAGAACAACAGAGGAACCCCTCGCGCACTGGAAGAAAGGAGATCATAAAGATTAGAGCAGAGCTAAATGAATTAGAGAATAGAAAAACAATTGAAAAGACCAAAAGCTGGTTTTTTGAAAAGATCAACAAAATTGACAAACCACGGGCTAAACTTACTAAAGAAATGCAGGAAAGGAAACAAATAACCCAAATTAGAAATGAGAAGGTAGTTGTCACCACAGATGCAACAGAAATCAAAAACATCATAACAGAATACTGTGAAAGACTGTACTCTAACAAATTTGAAAACCTAGGGGAAATGGACCAATTCCTTGACTCATACCACCTACCCAAATTATCACAACATGAAGCAGAACAACTTAATAAACCCATCACAAAGGAAGAGATTGAAAAGGTCATCAAAACACTGCCAACCCAAAAAAGTCCGAGCCCAGATGGCTTCATGGCAGAATTCTACCAAGCATTTAGAGAAGAGTTATCCCCAATACTATTGAAACTATTTCACAGTATAGAAAGGGATGAAGTACTCCCAAACTCATTCTATGAAGCCAGCATAACCCTGATACCTAAGCCCGGGAAAGATCCAACAAAGACAGAGAACTACAGACAGATATCACTCATGAACTTAGATGCAAAAATCTTCAACAAAATTCTTGCCAACAGAATACAACAACATATCAAGAAAATAATCCATCATGACCAAGTGGGATTCATACCAGGGATGCAAGGCTGGTTCAACATCAGGAAAACAATTAATGTGATTAACCACATGAATACCACAAAAGACACAGATCACCTAATTTTGTCCATTGATGCCGAAAAGGCATTTGATAAAGTCCAACACCCATTCATGCTAAAATCTCTTAGCAAAATGGGCATAGACGGCAAATTCCTCAACACAATAAGGGCCATTTATACAAAGCCAATTGCCCACATCATCCTGAATGGAGAGAGACTGAAAGCCTTTCCCCTGAGATCAGGAACTAGACAAGGATGCCCACTGTCACCTCTCCTATTCAACATTGTGCTAGAAGTTCTAGCCAGAGCAATTAGACAAGACGAACAAATAAAGGGCATCTGCATCGGCAAAGAAGAAGGTAAAATCTCCCTGTTCGCAGATGATATGATTGTATACGCAGAGAACCCCAAGGAATCTATAAGTAAGCTACTGAAACTGATAGAAGAGTTCAGCAAAGTCTCAGGATACATGATAAACATAAGTAAATCAGTAGGATTCCTTTATACCAACAACGAGACTGTTAAGGAGGAAATTATCGAATCTATACCATTTGCAATAGCCCCTAAGAAGATAAAGTACCTAGGAATTAATCTAACCAGAGAAACAACAGACCTTTACAAAGAGAAATACAAGCCCTTACTACAAGAAACTAAGAGAGACTTAGATAAATGGAAAAACCTACCCTGCTCATGGATAGGAAGATTTAACATTGTGAAAATGTCGATTTTACCCAAAGCAATTTATTTATATAATGCAATCCCAATACAAGTTCCAGCATCATTTTTTAATGAGATGGAGAAACAAATCACCAATTTTGTTTGTAAAGGGAAGAAGCCCCGGATAAGTAAGGTACTACTAAAGAAGAAGAACACACTGGGAGGCCTCTCATTACCTCACCTTAGAACATACTACACTGCCACAGTGGTCAAAACAGCCTGGTACTGGTACAAGAACAGGCAGATTGATCAATGGAACAGAATTGAGACCCCAGAGATGACACCATCTGCCTATGAACAGTTGATATTCGACAAAGGCCCTAAGACATTAAACTGGGGTAAAAACAGTATCTTCAACAAATGATGCTGGCAAAATTGGTTATCCATCTGCAATAAACTGAATCAAGATCCGTATCTTACACCTTATACAAAAACCAACTCCAACTGGATAAAAGACCTAAATATCAAACCTAAAACAATAAGGCTCATCGAAGAAAAGTTAGGAACAACAATGGAAGTTTTAATACACAATGAGGACAGACTCCAAAATCTGTCAAAGAAACCTCAATCAACAGAAGAGAAAGTAGATAAATGGGAATTATTAAGAATCAAACACTTTTGGTCATCCAAAGACTTTATTAATAGAATTAAAAGAACACCCACAGAGTGGGAAAAAATATCTGGCAACTCTATGTCAGATCGACGCCTGATCTCCATAATCTATAAGATACTACAAAGTATCAATAAGAAGAAGATAAACCATCCAATTAAGCGATGGGCAAAGGAGATGGACAGATACTTCACTAAAGTGGAGATCCAGGCAGCCAAAAAACACATGCGGACATGTTCACGATCTTTAGTTATTAAAGAAATTCAAATCAAGACAACAATGAGATACCATGTCACCCCAACAAAACTGGCCATGATCCAGAAAACACAAAACAACAAACGCTGGAGAGGCTGTGGAGAAAGTGGAACCCTCCTACACTGTTGGTGGGGTTGCAAAATGGTCCAGCCTCTTTGGAAGGCAATCTGGCGCTTCCTTAAAAAAGTGGATATTGATATACCATTTGACCCAGTAATTCCACTACTTGGAATATATCCTACAGATTCAAGGCCTTTCACACCAATGGACACATGCATCAGAATGTTTATTGCGGCACAGTCCACAATAGCAAAAAGGTGGAATCAACCCAGATGCCCAACAATAGAAGAATGGATAGGTAAACTGTGGTACATATACTCAATGGAGCACTACGCAATGATAAAGAATAACAATGATTCCAGGAAACATCTCCTAACCTGGTTTCAATGGGAATACATTATGTTGAGTGAGAGTAGTCAGCGACAAAAGGACAAATACTGTATGAGACCTCTACGATAAGATCTCAAAAACAGACTTGTGTATAGAAGAAAAAACTCTTTGACAGCTGCAAGGGAGGGCGAGGGGGGTAGGATTTAGTTTAGGTAGTTACTAGAAATCTAGTTGGGAGAAAGTGGTGACAGTACACATTAGGAACAAGAACAACATTAAGTGGACTTCAGCATAACCTGAGTACTCCTTCCATCTTAACTCAATACTGCAAGGATAGAGTAGCTGGGACGGGGGGCAGGGGACCATGCTCTTAGGTGAATTCCAGGCCAATTGGCACAAGTAGCATTTTGCTAAGAGGGCTCTCTGCACCCCACATTGGTGAGTGGTGTCTGGGGCCTTAAAAGCTGCCAAGCTGCCATCCAAGGACACAGCAAATGGTCCCAACTCAGCAGGAATGGATGCTCACCGAGGACCAAAATGACATCCGGTAAAGACAACCGAGAAGACAGAGAGACCCACAAGAGTGGGTGCCTACATCGACCTGGGAACGGAAGAACCGGATGGTGCCCGGCCACCACCAGTGATAGCCACGATGGAGCTCACAGAGAGGAGTCTCACTGGCAACACAAGAATAAAAAGGGGTGCATCATGAGATCTCCACTAAAAGACCTCAATTGATGGTCCAGTGGTTTTGGGGTTCCTCTGAGAGCATGGTCCCCGGCCCTGATGCTGCCCGTTCCCATAAATTATAACAAAGGTCCACTCTTTGGACAGGAATGGATTGGACTTGGCAATGCAGAGTAACCATATATTGGAAGCACTTTATGGTTCTATACATCTATAGGATATCTTGCTGACCTCTGCCTGGAGGAAGGGGAGTGGACGGAGAGGAGGGGAAAGGAGACTGTTGGGAGGATGAGACATGTATGGAGCAGAGAGGAATAGTTTGCAGTCACAGGACAGGGAGAGCAGTGGAAGCTGCATATAGGGGGGCATGTAAATTTACATGTGAATGTACATTTTCACTCAGTTATGTTAAATAAAAATAAAAAAAATAAAAATAAAAGAGAAGAGGGGGTAGCAAGAAATTCCAATAAGGGGATTTATGGTCTGAAAAGGAAGAAGTGTTGATAAGAAGGGGAAGGGGGTAAAGTTTGTTCATCACCAAGGTTTGGTAGAGGAAGTGATTTGATTAGCAGTATGGGTATGACAGCCATAAAGTTTTGTTTGTGGTCAAATTCCTATGGGCTGTTTTTGGGTAATGGTAGAGGAAGATGGCTTATGCTAAATCTTCCTGAAACCCAGGGACACAGTTCCCTCAACAATCAATTTTTAAATCAAGTTTCTTGATCAGATTTTTTCAGTGTTAAGTAATTCGACTTTTTTGTTTTTTAATAGAAAGGACAGCTTTTGTTTTTAATGATGTTGAAAATTTGCCTCATATTGACATTTATTTAGATATTAGATATTTAGATATTAGATATTAGACCAAGTAAGTAGGATGAAAGTTACATTTCACTTTGCATTTTATTTGTTTATTTGGTTAAAGTATTCTGAAAGGATTCCTAGTTGCATAGTGGTTAAGCAGTCTACTGCTAATCAATAGGTTGTCAGTTTGAACTCACCAGCAGCTCTACAGAAACCCTTCAGGGCCGTTCTACCCTATCCTGTTGTTTTAGTCAACTAGGGCTACTCTAACAGAAATATCACAGAGTGGATGGCTCTACCAAAGAAAAGTGTATTCTTACACAGTTGGGTAGGCTACAAGCTCAAATTCAGGGTGTCTACTCCAGGGAAAGTTTTTTCCCCCTTGTCAGCTCTGGAGGTAAGCCTGGTATTGTATCAGTCTTTGTCTGGTAAACATCTTGGCAGAGGAACCACAGGTCTGAAGGACACTCTTTTCTACTGGTGCTGCTTGCTTGATGGTGTGAGGTTCCCAATTCTCTGCCAGCTTCCTTATCCTTTTATCTCTTGAAAGATGAAAGGACTAAGGGTGGAACAACCCATACTCCAGGGAAACTCCCTCTACAGTGGAGCAGGGAGGTGATCTTATAAAGGGACTCACAGTCCCACCCTAATCCTTTAGCATACAGCACAGCGAAGTCACAAAATGGAGGACAATCATTGAATACAGAAGATCATGGCCCAGCCACATGGTTACACCTATTTTGGGGAGTCCTATTTGCATAGTGGTTAAGAACGCAGCTGCTAATCAAGAGGTTGGCAGTTTGACACCAGCAGCTCTGTAGAAACCCTTCAGGGCCGTTCTACCCTACCCTGTAAATTCTCTGAGTTACAATAGTAACTCAGTGATTTGGTTGTTGTTGTTGTTTTTTTAATTATTACTTTATATTCTCAACATTAACATTCTTTCTGCTTTACCAAAATTTGTAAGAAAGTGAACAACCCGGACAATGCTGAGCTATTCATAATGAAGTCACGGATAGTCATTGAAGGCAGGTGCTAGACTGTGTGTTTTGTATGCCTTACACAATTTACACGATATCTTATTAGATTCTTTTAACAGTCATTTAAAGTGGAAAAAAGAGCCCTCATGGCCCAGTGGCTAAGCTCCTTGCTATTACCTGAAATATTGGTAGTCCAAACTCAACAGCAGCTACCTGGGACAAAGATGTGGCTACTTGTTTCTATAGATATTACAGCCTCAGAAAATCCTGCAAGGCAGTTCTATTCTGTCATAATGGTCACTGTGGTCAGCATCAACTTGATGACAACAGTTTATTTTGTTTTGTTTGTTTTATCATAATGAACATCAAGCCTCTGTCACATGCTAAGGAAAATGTTAAGGATTGTACAGCTAATGAGGGCAGGGGATATGGAGGGACAATTTTGTTCTTCAGTGTAAAGCTATGCACCATTTAACGTATTCTATTAGAGTTTTCTTACACTTTTTTAAAAAAATTGTTTTTTTATGAGTTTCTGAATTGTTTATATGAACAAAAAAGATCTGTTACTGTCAGTTCTGACTCCTAGCAACCTTATGGACAGTAGAACTGTCTCATAGAGCTTCCAAGGATCATCTGGTAGATTTTTGAACTGCTGAGCTTATTATTAGTAGCCATAGCACTTAACAACTATGCCACCAAGATTTCCAAAGATAAGGAAAAACAATGAAAACATTTTTGTCTGTAGTCATGTCAGTTCTCTCCAGCAAAAGCTCAACTGACTTTTCTTTTCCTCTGTAAAAGAGATAGTTTTACCTTCCATCTGCACCTGCTGTTCAATATTCCTTGTCTATAAGCTTTTATGATTTTGAATTCCTCTTTGAACCAGTTGTAACATCTTGCTAGTTTACTCATCAATAAATAAAATATTTAACCCATATTCCTTTTTAAATTTATATGAGAATCATGATTATATTTTATTTTGAAAATAGTTTAACAAAAAGGAATTACACTTTGATTTTCTTATTATAGTTTGTTTGTAATTGTACCATAATTAGCCCATATACTTCCATGATACTTTTCTTCTGTCATTATCAATTCTTTAATAATGCATCAAAAAAAGCAAACTTTCTCTCTCTCTCTCTCAACATTTTGTGCTTTTTTTATCAAGTGTATAAGGCTCTCCCATGATAGATTTATACTGCCTGTAACAAGCTTGTACTAAGAATGACATAAGTGGATTTAAAGCCCAGGCTTCTTCAAGTTACAACATTAGCAAGAAGCCTACAACCTTGAAGAAGGTAAGGACATGTCAGTGAAATTCCCCCAGGATAGGAGCCTAAGGCATCTTTAAGCTCTGACTTTTCCAGCTGGCAATATTTTAATGTAAAAGAGCAATCTAAAACTGAAACTATTGCCCTGAGATAATCTTTAAACCTTAAACCAAAAATATCCCCTAAAGTTTTCTTTAAACCAAACAATGGCTTAACAGGTAAAATAAATGTTCACCTTGAGCATTAAGCTCTTTTAAGAACTATCTATATGAGATCAAATTGACAACAACAACTTGAAAGATTAGATAGGAACCTTAGTGATTTATGCTAACATGGGAGGAACAACTGAGAAAAAAAAGGGTGACAGTCCTTATACAACTCAGAATAATCAATGTTACTAAATGGTACCTGTCATGGATTGAATCCTGTCCCCCCTAAAATAGCTGTAGCCACATGACTGGGCCATGATTCCCAGTGTCTTGTGACTGTCCTCCATTTTGTGGTTTTCCTATGCTGTATATTAAAGGATTAGGGTGGGACTGTAAATTCCTTCAAAAGATCACCTCCCTGCTCCACTGTAAAGGGAGTTTCCTTGCAGTGTGGCTTGCCCCACCCTTAATCCTTTCATCCTGCCAGAGATAAAAGGAAAGAGAAGCAGGTAGAGAATTGGGAACCTCATATCATCAAGCAAGCAGTACCAGGAGAAGAGCACATCCTTTAGACCTGAGGTTCCTGTGCCAAGATGCTCCCAGGACAAAGATTGATGCAATACTGGACTTTCCTCCAGAGCTGACAAGGGGAAAAGCCTTCCCCTGGAGCAGACACCCTGAGTATGGACTTGCAGCCCACCGGACTGTGTAAGAATAAAACTTTGTTAAAGCCATCCACTCTGTGGTATTTCTGTTAGACCAGCCCTAGCTGACTGAAACAGTACGTATAGAAACTGTTGACTTGGTGTATATTTTGCTGTGTATATTCTCAAAACAACAAAATAAATAAAACTATACTTAAAAAAAAAAACTGAGATGTTTAACATGATTAAAATGGCTAACACAAGTCTGGACCAGATTCTATTTTGTCCTAGGCCTGTGCTTTTTAGGGATCGTGACCTATGACCACTCAGATTATTGCAGGAACCAATTCAAAAACAAAGAACAGGGGCTGAGTTTAAGTACCCCAAACAAAGAAACCAAACTCTTTGTTGTTGAGTGAATTTTGATTCATAGTAACCCTGTAGCACAAAGTAGAACTTTCCCATAGTTTTTTCAAAGCACAGTTGCTGAATTTGAACTGTTGATATTTTAGTTAACACCTGAATGCTTAACCAGTATGCCACCAGGAGAGTATAGAGGAAAGGATACTGAGAAAAGAAGTATTCATGTTTTAGCAAAGCAATCAAAAACAGTAGTTTTGAGAGAGGAAGAAAAAGTTTTTAAGAAGATACCACTTAAATTCCAGGAGGCCTGGATGCAGGGCTTGTGAGCCTGTGAACGAGTGATTATAAATAGTCAAAAACCGCTGGAAAGCATGACACCAGATGCTTGAAAATGATGGGTCTGGCCCACAGAATGTGACCCACCCCAAGGCATACATGCTTTCCTCCTTGAGAGGCTGATTCACCTGAGGAAGTAGCCTTTGTTACACTGTTTAGATAAGAAAGCATCAGTCTGCTTTGTGAAGAACTTCCCCAAACCTATTCAAATCAATGCTTTCTTTCTGCCTAATGCCTAAATTAGGGTTGAGATGTCAGATACCAGCTTAAAAATCTTAGTTTCTAAGGAGAGGGTTAAACTCCAGATGCCTCTCTCCAGTGCCAGCTCAGGATGTTCCCTCCTTCCGCCGCACTTCTGGCTAATAAACAGCCTCTTCCTCTACAAACAAGGCGGTGTTCGAGGTGTTTTCTGCTCTGTGGGCCAAACTTATCATTTTCCTGCTACATTTCTCCTCTACAAAGATATCCTGATCTCAGAATAGTTTGTTCTTAGCAGTGACTTAGGATTTTTATTTCATTTGGAAGCTTAGAGATAACAGCTAGATTTTCAAACATTTTTCTACTTTTTCTTAGAGAATAGATCCGAATTTACTGTGCTAAACTTAGGCCCTTTTACTATTAAATGGCATTTTTTATGACCATCTTCCTGTCTTTTTATTTTTTTCTTTTCAATATTCTCTTATTCTTAAGAAATCCCATTGATGTCACATAAAATATAGCCTCTGGGATGGCATTTTTAATGAGTGGAAGAATAAATTACTTATATGGATTTTTTCCACACTAATCAATTTTGCATTTAAATGGGATTAAATCAGATATTATGATGACCTGTGTTCTAATTTATTTTATCTGTGGTAGAGATTATTATATTATTGTCACTTACTTAAAAACACTGGACTGTGGAAGACCCAGTTTAATTTCTACTTTTTCAAACATCCACTTCTAATCAATTTAACTTGATATCTCCAATTTTTCTGAATTTTTTTGGCAAAGGTTACCAATGACATTTTGCTAGTAACAATGTGCTTTTGTATGACATAAAATATATGTCCATAAGCCAGCAAAAAGAGCACATAATGAAAAACAAAGGAATATTGCCAGAAATCTACAAGGATTCCTTACAGGAAGCTGTTGCTATAGAAGTTTCTGTATGATATTGTACTAGCCTTCTATAATTAACTTCACTCAAATGTTTCCATTTGCTATCATTCATTTATATATTTTTTCTACATCAGAAATGTTTTGCCTCATTTCAGATGAAAGTATCATTGTAGAATGAAATACCATCAAAGAAGTCAACTGTCATCAGAAACCTTCGTGTTATTTTATGACCAGAAAAATATACTTTTCTATCGGCACTTTATTATCTACATATTTTTAAAAAAGAGGAGTTAGGGTAAAGATGGCAGAGTGGCCACATGCTTCTTGTAGTTCCACCTTACAACAAAGACCCCTTAATAAATTATATATGACAAATTAGGGGCCCTCAACATCAAATGCAAAGTTGAAAAATCAGACTGAGTGGCAGGAGGAATGAGTATAGAAGTAACGAAGAGTTCCCAGACCTGAACAAATGGGAATCAGCATCATGTAGGCTGGATGTGTTACTGTGAGCACAGTGAGTTTGGGGTGCGTTGCCTACATTAGAGGAGACCATGCAGTGCTAGAGAGGGTACTCATGCCTCTAGAATCAAAGGAAAGTACCATGCAATTAGCAAAAGGTAAGTACTTGCCTCTAACCTACCACAAGGACCAAAAAACTCTCCTTTGGGAGAAACCTCTTCCATTTACTCTGCTCTATATCCAAGCTGGCTTCAGAGGTTGATGCATCCCTTGTGCTGGAAATGGGATCTCTTAATCATCATGAGGCACTCTCCTGTCCTTGGAATGGGGACAAATTAACAAACAGGTAAAAATAACTTTTTAGCTCACTTAAGCCAGGAACTCAGTACAGAAACAGCTCCTTTGCCTACGCACAAGTTTAAGGGGTCTATGGACATTGAATGCCTTTCACCCTTGCAAAGACCTTTGTGAGCCCCTTATAACAATGTAGGCCCTCTCAAGCAAAGTACAACACGGTGTGTACTTGAAGTCTAAATTGAACTATGTCACCTATACTGTAGACAGGCAGGATTATGACATTTGATAGCACTTTTCCTATTAAACAGGTTCCTTACCTACCCACAGCAGGGGTGAGAGGACTGGTGGCTACACCCATGCCAACAACCACCCATGACCGTGGTCCAGGAATAAATGATGCCTCCTAGCCCTTATAGCCAACAGAAGTGGAGACCATAATACAGATTCAAAATCTACCCACCTACGCTCACAAGGAAACAGGAACATGCTTTCCTCATAGACACTTAGGAGTGGCTGTCACTCAGCTAATTTGCTCAATGCATGAGCACCTACTACAGCCAGAGACCTGTGCTTACACCAATCATCCCATCCTGTCTAGGACTGTAGGTGAGAGCCTGCATCTCATGCACATACTTGGTGACTAACGACCTGGATACCTGAGCCAAATATATACAAGAAAAGTAAACAGATTTCTGGGATCACATACCTAGTAATAGTTCTAGAGAACTGGTGACAGGATACTAGAGCTTCAAAAGCACCAGTAATCAAAGTAGCTCACACGACCTGCATATAAAAACAAAAGAAGAAACTAGGACAGAGTAAGCAAATAAAAGTAAATAAATAAAATTACTGATAGGTCAGAGAAAACAGCCAAAATCAACTAATGTAAACAGACAGAACATGCTAACTTAGGCAAGATTCCAATATGAAGAATTAAAAAAAAAATTCCAGAGAAAGAGAACTTCCTGTAATTACCAGAGGTAGAGCACAAAAGATTAATATACAGACCTCTTCAAGAAATCTGGGTGGAGATGAGGCAAAACACAGAACAAACAAAGCTGCACACAACAAAATTGAGGAAAGTAGATTTCAGAGAAGCATAACAATAAATTTAACAGGCTGCAAGAATGCATAGAGAGATAGAAAACAGATATCCAGAAGATAAACTAAAAAATTTCAGAATTAGAAAGTCGTAGAATTAAGAAACAAAACAAAAAAGTCAGAATTAGTGAGACTGACGCTGAAGCACTTGACACCAGTTTATTTAAGAAAGAATTAGATAAAAGAAAAAAGTGAATAAAGACACCTTAAAAACTAAGCTGGACTTTATCAAGAAGAATAACTTATCAGTTATTGGAGTAACCAAAACATGGGATAACAGATGACACAGAGAGAATTGCTGCAGATTTGTTGGCAGAAAACTTTCCTGATACCATGAAGGATGAGATTATTAAAGATCTCATTGAACTCCACAAAAGTTAGATCTCAAAAGAAGTCACCAAGACATAGTATAATCAAACTCACAAAAGCAAAGATAAAGAAGAATTATAAGGGCAACTCAAGATAAATAAGAAGTCATCTACAAAGGAGAGTCAATATGACTAAGTATGGACTACTCAGCAGAAACCATGCAGACGGGAAGACAATATGATGACATATATATAACATCTCCAAGTGAAAAAAAAGAAACTTGCCAGCCAAGAATTATATATACAGCAGAACTATTTCTCAGATACGATGGTGAAGTTAGGACATTTCTAGATAAACAGACATTTAGGGAATGTTCAAAGTAAAATTACAAGAAACACTATAGGGAGTCCCCCAGTGGAAAAATTAATAACATCAATTAATGATCTAAGATTAGCACACAGGGCAAAACAGTGAGATATCAACCAAGACAGAGAAATCACAAAAATAAATCAAAGCAAAAACACTGAAAATAAGGAAACAGAGATGTCATCATGCAGAAGAAGTCATCATGGTAAAAAAGATAGACTGAAAACTGTAGTCAGAGATCTGTCATGTCAAGAATAAGTCAATGATAGAGAGAAATAGAACATTTGTTTCAACTTAGAAAAATAGGGATAGATATTAAGAAAACTGCAAAGGAGACGAACAGTCCCACACATCAAAATAAAGAGCAAGCAGAACACAAACATTCAGCAAATACAAAATCAAACACAAAGGAAATACATAAAGAAAAGTGATTTAGCACAGAAAAATGGACCAAAGAAATTGTCAAAAACACAATAAAGGCATCAAAATGACAGCACAAAACTCACACTGTTAATAATTACTCTGAGTGTAAGTGGGCTAAATTCACCAAAAAGACAGAGTGGCATGATGGATTAAGAAAAACAAAACAAAGAACAGAAGGCAGAGTCAAGATGGAGGACTAGTCACATCTCTCCACAATTCCCTCTGAGAACTATGGCCTAGAAAAACAACTGAAGAGAGCAGAGTGGACATTCTGGGACCCCCAAGATCAGGTAGAAGGTTGTGAGACTGGAGTTGGCTACAGGAATGGAAAAACTACCTTTGTCAGAGGCAAGACAGCAACAAAGTGTTCTGCTTCTGCTGGTACAACAGCAGAGCGGCTTACAGGTATGGACACCATCTTTGTTAACTGAGAGACTCGGACTGGGACTGCTGAGCCTGAGAGCCTTGAAGGGGCCAGCTGCGATGCTGAGTTGCAGTGCCTAGGTAGATAGCTTCTCCCACAGCAGAGAGGCTGTACTTAAAGGCTGTCATATCTGGAGAACCCAGAGCCTGCCGGTAGCCGAAGGTACCAATGCCTATCGCTCCTCTCTTCTCTGAACTGCCCCATAGAGTCTGCTGGCCCAGCAAGGAGAGGCGGCACAGGCAGGATGCCATCTTAGCCATGTGAGAGGTGAAGTTAGTCACACCTGAGGGCCTAGCTGGGGCTGTCTGCCATGCTGAACAAAAACACCTGACTGGATAGTGCCTGTCTCATTAGAAAAGCTGTTTTTAAGATAATCTTACCTAGAGAACACAGTGGAGGCTAACAGCAGAGTGTGATGGCACCCTTACACATCCCTTCTTTGAGTTATATCATAGCACCTGCTGATGTCAACCCTGAGAGACTACACAAGTATATAGCCATCTTTGTCAGCTAGGAGGAGGGGCTTGCCACCCCTGGGGGCCCACCTGGTACCAGCTGCCATTGCACAGTGCCTCTCTCATCAGAAAAGCAGTTTTCAAGAATATTGCATTTAGAGAACACAGTGGAAACTGACGGCAAGTGTGGTAGTGCTATTTTACCCTCCAATCACTGAGCTGGCTTAAGTGCTATGTCTGCAAACTGAAAGGTTGACAGTTCAGATCTTCCAGGTTCTCTTTGGAAACTCTATGGGGCAGTTCTACTCTGACCTCTAGGATCTCTATAAGTCAGACCCAACTCAAAAGCAATGGATAGAGTTTTTGGTTTTTTTTTTTATCACTGAGCCACACTGTAGTGTCAGCTAATGGGGCTCCTAGAGACTCTGTAATTAGGTCACTATCTTTGTTAGCCAGGAGGCGGGGCCTGCCACCCCTGAGGGCTGGACTGGTACACACTGTTGCTGGATAACAACTCTCTCAGCAGAAAAGTAGCTTTTAAGGTAACTGCATCTAAAGAACGAAACAGTGTCTGGTGGCCAAATGTGGAAGTGCCTTTCCCTCCTCTCATTTCTGGGCTATGCCAGAGCTATACTGGTGTGAGTCCAGAAAGTCAGCACAAGTAGGTTGCCATGTTTGTCAGCCAGGAGATGAGGCCTACCACCCCTGATGGCCAATCTGGTGACAGCCAACAAGCTGAGTAGCACTGCCAGGCTGGACAGCATCTCTTTCACCAGAGTGAGTGTACTTAAGACAGCTGAACCTAGAGAACTCAATGACAGCTGGCAGCCAAGTGTAGCAGGGCCCTTACTCCTTTCTTAGAGCTATGTCATAGCTTCTGTTGGTACAACGCAGGAAAAGCTGATGGCTCTCTGATGGTGTGGAGACAGCAATCAATATCTAACCATTTAAATAAGCAGATGACTATAGCTCTGGAAAATTCTCAAAATAAAGGTCAAACAACTCCCCAAAAGAAGAAGCCTTCCTGAAATTACTGGAGGTAGAATACCCACTACCAACTCACTGCTGTTGAGTCATTTCTCATAGGTAGGAGTATAACTTTCCCATAGAGTTAGAGCCTTTCTAGATCTCACCATGGAGATTAAACAAAGTGCAGCTGAACAAAATGAAAAATTAAATAAGCTGTATGAGCTGTTAGAACAACAAAACAACCTGAAATTCAGCAAACTAATAGTGAAATTACAAAGTTAGACAATTAAGTTGAAAACCAAAAGAGCAGAATTGAGGAAATGGAGTGTAGAATTAGTGAGTTTAAGGTAAAGCAACTGACATCAACATTTATGAGGAGAAATCAAACAAAAGAATCAAGAAAAATGAAGAAGCCTTAAGAGTCCTCTACCAAGTGGAATAATTTGAGTGTAATTGGAGTTCCAGAACAGGGAGGACTAGCAGAAAATACAGAGTTATTCAAGAGTTGCTGACAGAAAACTTCCCTAACATCATGAAAGAAGAAAAGACAGCTATTCAAGATGTTCATTGAACTCCGTAAAAGGTAGACCCCAAAAGAAAGACACTGATACATATTATAAACAAGCTAAACAAAATAAAACATAAGGAGAGGTTCTTAAGGGCAGATAGGCTTAAACAAAAACTAACATACACAGGGAAAGCTTGTAGTATGTCCTCTTACTTGTGAGATGAAACCTTGTTGGCAAGAAGGCAATGAGATGACACATACAAAGCTGTGAAGGAAAAAAATTCCAATAAAAAATTATATATCCTACATAACTGTCTCTCAAATATGATGGTGAAATTAAGACATTCTCAGACAAAAAAGCTTAGAGACTTTACAATAACCAGAGCAAAGTTACAAGAAACACTGACAGAAATTCCTCAATTAGAAAATCAACAACACCAGATGTATACTCAAGGACACAAAGCAGGACATGGCATGCAGAATCCTAATTAGTTAGGGAAGTCACAAAAATATTAAAATTATGGAAAGAGAGATCTCAACATGCAAACTATGACACCATTATGCTATAAAGAGGGACATAGCATAGTATTCATAGATCATTCAGATGGAAAAGAAGTTAAGAAGATATACAGAAGTTAAAGATTGATTCAAATCTAGAACATTAGGGGAGAACAAAAGGGTAGCCTCAAAGCAAACTAACAATACTGCATCTCAAAACAAGAAACACAATACAGAGTTCTAAAAAGACACAAAATCAGCAATATAAAGGTGAAAATAAAACTCATTAAGAAAAAAGACCAAGAATGGGACATTAAGTGAAACCAACAAAGTGTCAACAACAGAAAAATTAAGGCATCAAAATGACAACACTGTATAAATATCTATCAATAATTACACTGAGTGTAAATAGATTGAATGCTTCAACACAAAGAGAAAGAGTAATAGGCTGGGTCAAAACACACAATCCATCAATACGTTGCTTATAAGAAACACATTTAGACTCAACGATATGAACAAACTGAAAATCAAGGATGGAAAACATGTTAACAACATGCATAGAAGAGCAGGAATGGCAATATTAATCTCAGATAAAATTGTTTCTAAAGTAAAATTCGCCATCGTGGACAAGAATGGTCATTATTTGTTGCTTAAAGGTTTAATACATAAGCAAGATGTTACAATATTAAATATTTATATGTTCAACATTGGAGCATCTAAATACATAAAACAAATGCTGAAAACATTGAGAAATGAAGTAGATGACTCCATAGTAGTAGTAGCAGATGTCAAAACACAACTTTCAGTAAGGGAGAAATAATCTAGAAAAAAGTTCAATAAAAATACAGAAGATATTATTGCAGCAACCAACCAACTCAAACTCACAGACATATACAGAACTTCTCACCCAATGACAGTTAAGTACTCTTTCTTTTCCAATGTGCATGGAACAGTCTACAGAATAGACCATGTGTTGGCACATAAAGCAAGTCTCAACAAAATCCAAACCAATGAATCATTGCAAAGCATCTTCTCAAAGATAAAGCTGTAAAAGTTAAAATCAATAGCAGAAAACATGAGTAGAAATTTAAACTCATGGAAACTGAAAAATACCCTGCTCAAAAACTCATGGGTTGTAGAAGAAATCAAAGACACAATCAAGAAAATCATGGAATCAAATGAGAATGAAAATATATCCTAGAAGAACCTATGGCATACAGTAAAAGCAGTGCTCAGAGGTCAGTTCATCTCTATAAAGGCACACATCCAAAATGACCAAAGAATTAATGCAACAACTTGAACAAGTAGAGAGCAACAAAGGAACCCCTCAGGCACTGAAGAAAATAGATAATAAAAATTAGAGCAGAAAGAAATGAATTCAAGAAAAGCAACTGGAAGGATTAACAAAACCAAAAGCTGACTTTTCAAAAATATTAACAAAATGGATAAATTGTTGGCTAAACTCACAATGGGAGAGGAAACAAATAACTCAAATAAGAAATGAGATGGGAAATGTCACAAAAGACCCAACAGCAATTAAAAGTATCATAATGGAATACTACAAAAATCTGTACTCTAACAGATTTGAAAACCTAGAGGAAAAGGACAAATTTCTAGATTCATGTTTTCTACCAAAATTATCACAAGGAGAAGTAGAACAACTTAATAAGCCCATCACAAAAGAAGAGATTGGAAAAGTAATCAAAAACTTACCAACCAAAAAAGTCCTCATCCAAATGATTGCACTGGAGACTTCCATGAAACTTTTAGAGAGTTAGTTCCAATACTACTGGAGCCATTTCACAGCATAGAAAATGATGGAATATTCCCAAATCCTTTCTATGAAGCCAGCATAACCCTGATACCAAAGCCAAAGTAAGATATCACACACACACAAAAAAAAGAATAAAAGTTAGGGACCAATATCACTCATGAACCAAGATGCAAAAATCTTCAATAGAATCCTTGCCAACAGAATTCAACAGCATATCAAAAAAATAATTCATCATGACCAAGTTGGTGTCATACTGGGGATGTAAGGATAGTTCAACATCAGGAAAACAATTAATGTGGTCAACCACACAAATAACACAAAAGAGATGAATCACCTGATTTTGTCAATTGATGTAGAAAAAGCATCTGACAAAGTCCAACATCCATTCATGTTAAAAACTCTCAGCAAAATAGAAATAGAGAGAAAATTCCTCCATGTAATAAGGGGCATCTATGCAAAGCCAACTGACTATACCATCCCAAATGGAGACAGACTGAAAGAATTCTCCCTGAGAATGGGAACTAGACAAGGATGTTCACTCTTACCACTTCTTTTCAACATTGTGCTAGAGGTTCTAGACAGAGCAACTAGACAAGAGAGAGAAATAAAAGGCATCTGCACTGGCAAAGAAGACATAAAAATCTCCCTATTTGCAGATGATGTGATCATATACACAGAGAATCCTAGAGAATCCGTGAGTAAGCTACTGGAACTAATAAAAGAGTTCAGCAAAGTATATGAGATAAGCATAAGCAAATCAGTAAGATTCCTTTACACCAACAAAGAAATCATCAAAGTGGAAATAATCAAATCAATACCAGTTTCTATAGCCTCCATAAGATAAAATGCCTAGGAATAAATCTAACCAGAGAAGTAAGAGACCTATACAGAGAAATTAAAAGACATTACTGCAAAAAGTGAAAAGAGAGTTATGTAAGTGGAGAAATCTACTTTGCTCACGGATGGGAAGACCTAACATTGTGAAAATGTCTATTTTACCCAAAGCGATTTACATATACAATGCAATCCCAATACAAATTTTACAGGCATTTTTTGTTTGTTTTTTGTTTTGAAATGGAAGAAATCCGGACAAACAAAGCACTACTGAAGAAGAGAACACAGTCGGAGGCCTCATACTAACTGACCTTAGAACCTACTACACTGTACATGAATGTTTATTGCAGCACTGCAACACTTTCCAGAATAGCAAAAAGATGCATTTAATGTAGGTGCCCATCAACCAATGAATGTATAAACAAACTATCGTACATACACATACTGCAACATTATGCAATAACAAAGAACAACGATGATTTTAGGAAGCATCTCATGACCTATTTTGAACTAGAAGACGTTATGCTCAATGAAATGAGGCAGCTGCAAAAGAACAAGTATTGTATGAGACCTCTGCAACAAGGACTTAAAAATGGACTTATATACAGAAGACCCTTTGATGGCTACAGAAGTGTGGAGGATGGAAGAGGGATGCTCATAAATTAAATAGTCGATGGAAATTTGGTTAGGTGAAGAGAGAGACAGCATGCAGTAGAGGGCCAATCAGTTAGTCGGACTATTACACCATAAACTGAGTTTTCTAAACTCAACCTAATATTTCAAAGGATTAAAGTAGCAGGGACAAGGGTCTGGAGACCATGTTTTCAGGGGACACAGAGGTAAATTGGCATAACTAGTCTTTTGCTAAAAGAGTCTTCTGCACCCCATATTGGTGAGTGGTGTCTGGAGTCTTAAAAGCTAGCAAACTTCCATCTGACAAACACCAAATATCCCAGCCCACCTGAAATGGAGCTCAACTGAGAACATCAGACACAAGGAAAAATGAGCCCAGGAGACAGACAGACCCATATGAATGGGAGACTGCATCAGCATGAGACCAGAAGAACCAGGTGGTGCCCAGCTACCACTAAAGCCAGCTGTTGATGGGGCACACAATGTAGAGTCACTGAAGTAACACTAGAGAATGAGGTGTGCAGTTCAAGAACTCTACTAAAAGACCAGAATTGACGGTCTGGCAGCCCTGAGGGGGTCCCTTGGAACATGTCCCCTAGACTTGTTGCTGGCCCTAACCTGAAACCTGTACTGAGGTCACCTTTTCAGACAAGAATGGACTGGACTCAGAGATACAGTCTGAGCACGTAGTATGTGTACATTTGTAGGAGGCTCTCCAACTGGTTTCTTTCTAGCTGCGAGAGGAGAAGGTAGAGAAGAGGGGATAGTTGTTTATTAAGAGGGTACTAGAACTAGAATGAAAAGAAGTAGTGTGCTGCCACAGTGTAAGGTGAGCAGTTAGGTGGGCATGCAAAATTGATTTGGATTGTACACTTGCACTTAATCATAAAAAATAAAAATAAAATAAAATAAAAAACGTGTTCTGTCTACCACTTTGATCGGTGGCATCTGGGATCTTAAAAGTTAGCCAGAGGCCATTTAAGATGCATCTATTGGGCCCAACCCACAGGGAGCTAAGGATAATGAAGAACACCAAAGGCATGAGGAAAATATGAACCCAAGAGACAGAAGGGCAGTATAAACCAGGGACTTCATCAACCAGAGTGGAAGAACTAGATGCTGCCTGGCTACCACCAGTGACCACCCTGACAAGGAACACAACAGAAAGCCCCTGATGGAGTGAGAGAGAAATACGGTGCAGAAGTCAAACACAAGTAAAAAGATGAGACCTTGATGATCTATCTGGTTGAGACTGGAGGGACCAGAAAGACATGGCTTTGGATGCTCTGTTCACTCAGACCTAAAACCATTCCCAAAGGTAACACTTCATACAAGGATTAACGTACCACTCGTTGCTACTGAAGTGATTCCAGCTCATAGAGATGCTATAAGACTGGCAAATATTATATAAACATGAAATGTTAATGGACTACAAAACATTAAATGATAACAGCAAAGAGTGTGTTTCTTCGCTCAGATAGATACAGGAGACTAAATGGACATCTCCTGTTCAGAGTCAAGATAAGAGGGTAAAAATAAACAGGAAAGAGCTGATAGAATGGACACTGAAAATACTGAGTGGAAAGGGGTGCAGCTACAAGATCTGACCATTAAGTTTGCAAACTCATCACAGATAAAGTGCTACATACCTCACTGTTGAATATCATCACTATGGTTACCTTTGACGTACTCCTTTTGGGGAGCTAGGCACTGATGCCAGCATTTAGTCCACCCTTCAAAGCAGTTTTGAGATTCTTTATCTGAAATCGCCATCAGAACTGTTGTCATATTATAATTGATGTCCTGAATGTCATCAAAATGTCTTCCTTTCAATATTTCCTTCATCTTAGGTAAAGAAAAAGTCATTGGGGGCCAGATCAGGTGACTGGGGAGGATATTCCAATACAGTTACTTGTTTACTGGCTAAAAAGTCCATCTACAGCATCATGTGAGCTGGTGCATTGTCATGATGCAAGAGCCATGAGTTGTTGGTGAAGAGTTCCGGTCATTTTCATTCAACTTTTCCAAGCAGGCTTTTCAGCACTTCTAAATGGTCAACTTGGTTAACTGTCCAGTTGCTATAAATTCATAATGAACAATTCCTGTGATATAAAAAAAAAGTTAGCAATATCGTTTTGACTCTTGATTTAAACTAACAGAACTTTTCTGGTCTTAGAGAACTAGCTGATTTCTACTGTGTATTTTGTTGGTTTGTTTCAGAGTTGTGTTGGTATACCCATGTTTCATCACCAGTAATAACACGACCCAAAACATCATCTTGCCTCTCTAAAAGGTCTTGGAAAACTGACTCTCCTTTGATTTTGTTCGTTGGTGAGGTCCTTCTGGACCATTTTTGTACACACCCTTCTCATACCAAGATTTTCAGTTAGGATTTTCCTGTTTCGCTATCAATGTTTACTTGATCTGCTATGCTTTCCACAGACAGTCAACAATTTTGAGGCAAATTGTGATGAATTTTTGCAATTTTTTTTGGCAATTCTGCTTGTTACCGGCCACCCTGACCTGTCTTTATCAGTGACACTTTTTCTCCCCTCAGTAAAACATTTAGTCCATTTGTATACTGTCATTTTCTTCATGGCATTATACCCCTAAACCTGGACTAATATTTATCATTTCACTTCCATTGTTTCCAAGTTTAACAGAAAATTTAATGTTGGTTCATTGCTCTAATTCAAGCTTTGACATTCTGGCCATGGTACACAAAAACACCTGACAACAAAAATGAATGCCACTCAGCAAGACACTACATGTCAACACAAACACAGCTGTGATATACTGATATACCAAGGTTATAAAACCTTGCCGAGTTGTTTGTACAGTGCTGCCAGTCTAAGTGCATGGTGGCAAGTTCATGAATATAATTGTCAGAACTCCTAGGGTTACTTAACAATGGGCATGTAGATTTTTGCATGAGAAAGTGACTTTACTTACTTTAAGCATAGTGAAATTTTTGGGGGGAAAAATACGTAAGCCAGTTGCTGTAGAGTCATTTTTCACTAATGCTGTTCCCATGTTCATGAGAATAAAACTGTATTTCTTAGGGTTTTCAATGGCTCATTTTTCAGAAACAGATGTCTAGATCTGCCTTTTGAAGGGTCACTAGATGAACTTGAACCTCCAATCTTTTTGTTACACATGGTGGATGCATTTATATTATACAGTATCTTTCTTCAATGCCTCATTCAAAGTCCATGTTTTCCTATTTGTTCAAAGCCAAATTTTTTGAAGAGATTGACCACACTCACTATCTTCTTTTTATTATTTTTTATGCTAGAGCAATCACATATCCATTTCTCAGGAACTGCACTTTGTAAAGCTCATTATCTTTAGTATTCGCACTGACATCAACCAGGAGAGGCTTAGCCAAAATCCACCTTGCACCTTCAACATTTTCCATCATGCCTAATAGCATGAGAAATGTATTTGCAGTGGGCAGACCTCACACTTGACTACAAGAATAAATTTGAAAGGGCAGAGTGAGTCTGGAGCTCTCAGAAGAAAATCCCAAGATACATGGCACCTATCATTACTTAACTGGGGAGAGGAAGGGGGCAACAGACGAGTTCTGTACCAACCCAACTACTCACACCTATGCTTTTCATGTTGGTGCATGTAATACCGCTTCCTGGTTCCTGCTCGGGCTGGTCCGTTGCCCTTCACTTGGAGAGGAAGACTTCATCAAGCTTCTGTCTTCCGGGAAAAATGCTGAGTGGTTACTTTAAGCTTTTGGAAGCAGAAGACAATCATCCACCCAGATCTTTCAGCAGGCTGCTTATGCAGCCTCCCATGTCTCGGACCTGACTCTTCAGCCATCCAAAAACTTCTAGTCACTGCTTCCCCCAGTCCAAATGTACCTCATACAAAAGTCTGGTTTTCAGGCTTGCAAGATCCAGGAAAATCTACCTGTAGTCTGGGAAGTCTAGAATGTACATCTTCCTAACTTTTTTAAAGGCCTGTGTGTTCAAAGTGCCCCAGAGTAAGAAGAATCTAAGGCTCTTTCAACCTTCCTGCTTCCTGAGGATTGAAAATTCTTTCTCCCACAGGACTTGCTTTCAAATCCTCCCTGCCAAGCATGCAACAACTGAATAAGAAATTTTAAAGAGCCACCACAATAAAAGCAATGTGTGAAACACTGAATAAATATTTTTAAAATATATCATTTTGATTTGTGTTAGTATACCCTTTATTCTCAAAAATCATTACGTTAAAATGATAAATTATAGAGTAAAATCCTCACCTTTGCTACCATTTGAACACATTTTTGTGGTACTGAAATTACTCTTGATGAGTAATCAAAGGCACCTTTGTTGATATAACCCAGGTAATTTCTTTTCATTGTCTTCTCTAACCTTTATTCAGACTTCAGTACTGCTGGGAATCATTTCATTTTTGACACATATACCTTCCTTTAGTTTCTGTTATACCACACCTTTTGGTTACATTATTTTTAAACTTTTGGTTGACTTTATAATGTTTTATGTTAAACATTGCTATAGGAGTTTTATATAGTTGCTACTCTATCTGCTTGACATTAATTACAAGAGTCTTTGGAACTAACTATGATACGTAAGTTTAATTATGTGTGTGTTTCTGTGTTATGTGCAGTCATGTGTTCATATTTGTAATCCAAGTTTCTTCCACATTGCTATCATATAGTAGGAACTCTAGAAATATTTTATATTGCTGAAATAGTAAGCATCTATAGTAAATAGAAAAATTTTACAATTGCTTTTTAGTTAGTATTAAGAAATATGTTTTCAGTTGTGAGAAATAGTGTTTTATTCAAAACTGGTTGAACAACTTAGTGTGTTCAGTGAATTGACTGTAAAGATTTTCAGGGATGTCAGCTAATGGTAGTTACCAAGTTTCATCAGATTATTGTATTTTCTTGGACCTTAAACTGGACTGTCAATGATGTCTTCTTTTGTTTTTCCTTCTTTTAGTGGTAAAAATGTATAACATATGCCACTTCAAAGTTGTTCACATGTATAATCAAGACTGTTCATTTCTAATAATTATTAATCCATTTTGAGTTAATTTTCATATGTGACCTGAAACATAGGTCCAACCTTATTATTTTTCATGTGGAAATCCAAGTTGTCTCAGTGACATTTATTAAGTAGCCTATTCTCGATTGGATGGACTCAGTACCTTTGTTGATAATCAATTCACCATCAGCGTATAGGTTTATTTCTGTACTCTTCACTGTATTCAATTGATCTATACATCACCTGGTAGGTTTGAACTGCCCACCTTCTGGCTAACAGCCATAGTGCTGAACTACTACACCATCAGGGTTTCCATACATACATAAAGATATATACATATATATATATATATATATATACACACACAGAGACAGAGGTGTCTTTCGATAAATGTGTGTTAACAGTGTGGAAAATAAATAAAACACAATAATCAGTGAAAAACAAAATGGTTCTAAATTTCGAGATTATTGTAGCTGTATAATAGGCTTTCAGATCAGGAAGTGAGAGTCCTCCTACTCTGTTCTTTTTCAAGATTGAGTTGGCTATCCAGGACCTGTTGTTGTTTCATATAAATTAGAGGACTAGAGCTTTTATTTCTTCAAAGAAGGCTATTTACATTTTTATGAGGATTGTGCTAAATCAATAAATTGTTTTAGGTAGTTTGGCATTTTAACAATATTAAGTGTTTAAATCCATGAACACAGGATGTTCTTCCATTTAAGTCTTCTTTCATTCTTTTTTAAAATATATTGAGCATTAACTAAAAATTTGCAATTCGAGTCAACTCATCATGTAACGACTTACACATGCATTGTTATAAACTCTAGCTGCTCCCTGCACACTGTGGCAGCACACTCCTTTCCATGCTGCATTTCCTGTGTCCATTCATTCAGCCAGCTGCTATCTCCCTCTGCGTTCTCATCTCACCTCTGGACAGGAGCTGCCCAGTTAGTCTCATATATCTGCTTGAACTAAGAAGCACACTCCTTGCCGGTATCATTTCATGTCTTATAGTCTAGTCCAGTCTCTGAAGAGTGTGCTTTGGGAATAATTTCAGTTCTGGGCTAACACAGAGTCTAGGGCCATGTCCTCTGGGGACCCTCCAGGTTTTCAGACCATCAAGTATGGTCTTTTTGTTGTTGTTGGCTTAAAAAAAAACACAAGGCTCTAATATACTTTAAATGAACATTTACAATCCAAATTAATTTGCCATATGGAACACCACACCCACACCAGTATGAAACTCCAAGTGTTCTCCTCCCCCATGCTCCTGTGAAGGCACACTTCTCCTTTCCACCCTGTGCTTCCTGCATCCATTCAACCAACTCCTGACCCCCTCCACCCTCTCATGCTGCCTCTAGGCAAGGGCTGATCAGACAGTCTCATGTATATATTTAAGCCAAGAAGCACATTCTTTGCCAGCATCACTTTTATAGTCCAGTCCAATCTTTGCTTCAAGTGTCAGCTTCTGTATTAGTTTTGACTTTGGCCTAACAGAGATTCTGCAGTCCATGTCCCAAGGGGACCCTCAAGTCTGACGGATCATCAAATGTGGTCTTTAAATAGTGTTGTAATACCATACACCTACTTTTCCCAAGTATTCCATGTGTGACTAGACCATAGTCTGTTTATCCATTCATCTGTCGATGGGTACCTAGGTTGCTTTCATGTTTCTGCTATGGTGGACATTGTTGCAGTAAACATTGGTGTGCATGTATCGACAGCTTTTACTAGTATAGGATAAATTTCAAGCAGTAGGATAGTTAGAGCATATGATATTTCTTGTATTTCTACCTTCTTAGGAGAATGTGCCAAATCAATTTTCAAAGTGCTTGTACCATTTTACACTCCCACCTTCAATGAAGAAGAGTTCCAGTCTCTCCACAGCCTCTCCAAAATTTGTTGTTTTGTGTTTTTTGTATTAATACCAGCCTTGTTTGAATGAGATGTTATCTCATTACAGTTTGGGTTTAGACTTCTCTGATGACTAATGATCTTAAGCATTTCCTCACGTACCTGTTAGCATTCTGGATGTCTTTTTCAGTGAAGCACTTGTTCACACCCTTTGCCATTTTGTGATTGGGTTATTTGTCTTTTTCTTGTTGAGATTTTGCAGTATCTTCTAGATTATGCAGATTAGATGCTGATTGGATTCATGGCAACCATAAATATTTTCCCAGCCTGTAGGTAGTTTTTCTCACCTTTTTGGTGAAGTCTTGGTATGTACACAGTGTTTGATATTTAATTCTCAGTTATCTACTTTTTCTTCTGATGTTTGTACATTGTTAGTAACATTATGTAATCTGTTTCTGCTGTGTTATTAGGGCTTCCATCATTGTCCCTGTTTTCTCTTCCACTATTTTATTGTTTTAGATTTTATATTTAGGTTGTTGATCTATTCTGAGTTAGTTTTTGTGCGTGGTCTGAGATATGAGTCTTGTTTCATTTTTTTTTGCATATGGGTATCTAGTTATGTCAACAGTATTTGTCAAAGAGACTTTTTCCCACCTGATGAACTTTGGACTTTTGTCAAATATCAGCGGCCTATAGGTGGATGATGTTATATTTGGATTTTCAGTTCTGCTTCCTTGATTGATATATCTTTTTTTGTGTGCCAGTACAAGGCTGTTTTCTCTTCTTATTTTGCTGAGAGTTTTTAACATGAGTGGGTGTTAGACTTTGTCAACTATCTTTTCTGTATTGATAGATAAAATTAACAGAAGGTTGTTTTTCTAATGCTGAAAC
This sequence comes from Heterohyrax brucei, assembly GCA_028571685.1. Taxonomy (NCBI): domain Eukaryota; kingdom Metazoa; phylum Chordata; class Mammalia; order Hyracoidea; family Procaviidae; genus Heterohyrax; species Heterohyrax brucei. The sequence goes on along the minus strand of CM053146.1, from coordinate 5,484,367 downwards.
ATTTCTGAATTCATGGTATGAACTCCTGTTGGTCATGGTGAATCATTTTTCTGATATATTTTTGAATTCTATTGGCTAGAATTTTGGTGAGGATTTTTGCATCTAAGTCCATGAGAGATAGTGGCCAGTAAATTTCCTTTTTTGTGCTCTCTTTACCTGATTGTGGAATCAGGGTTATACTGGATTCATAGAAGGAATTTGGGACTATTACATCCTTTTCTATGCTCTGAAATAATTTTAGCAATAGTGGCATTAACTCTTTTCTAAAAGTTGGTAGAATTCCCCAATGAAGTCACCAGAGCCAGAGGTTTTTTTTTTTTTAAGCTGGGTCTTTTCTAAGTACCTTTTCAATCTCTCATTTTTGATAAGTTTATTTTGTTGTTCTACTTTTGTTTGTGTTAGTTTTGTATGTAATGTGCTTCTAAAAATCTGCTCATTTCCTCTAGGTTTTTTAATTTATTAGAGTACAATTTTTCATACCATTATGTCATTATTCTTTTAATTTTAGTTTCGTATGTTGTGATCTTGCCCATGCCATCTCTTATTCAAGCTCTTCCTCTCCTGTTTTCTTTTGTCACTTTGGTCAATGATTTATCAATTTTTTCAGTCTTTTCAAAAATACAGGTTTCAGTCTTGTTAACTCAATCATTTTTCTATTCTCTATTTCATTTAGTTCTGCTCTAATTTGCTTCCTTCTGGTGCTTCTTTGTTCTTTAGCTGCTCTCTTTCCGCTTGTTAGAATTGTAGAGTTAATTCTATGATACAGGCATTTCTTTTTGGACATGTGCAATTGTTGAGATAAACTAACCTCTGAGCACTGCTTTTGCTGTCTGATAGCATGTCTCTTTATTGTCATTTGAATCTATCAATTTCTTCATTCCAGCTGTGATTTCTTGTATAATTCAGTCATTTTTAAGCAAGATGTTGTTTACTTTCCATATGTTTGAATTGTTTTTTCCTCCTTTTTATTCTACTGAAATCTACTTTTATTGCTTTATGTTCTGAAAACATGTTTTATAATATTTCAATACTTTGAATTTTGTTAATGCTTTGTAACCTAGTATGTGGTAAATTCTGGAGAACATTTCATGTGCACTCAAAAATAAAGCATACTTGGTTGCTGTTGAGTGGAGTGTTCTGTATATATCTATGAGGTCAAGTTGTTTAACTGTGGCATTTAGATCCTTTTTTGAGCTTTTCTTTAGATGATCTCTGTTTTAGATGGTCTCCTATTATTACTGTGGAGTTGTCTATTTCTCTTTTCAATGCAGTTACTGTTTGTTTTATATATTTTGGAGCCCTGTCATTGAGTGTGTAGATGTTTAATATGGATACAGTACTGATCATTATATAAAGTCCTTCCTTATCCAATGTGCAGATTTTCCTTTAAATCTATTTTACCAGAGATTAATATTGCCATTACTGCTCTTTTTTGAAGGCTGTTAGCTTGACATAATTTTTTCCATCTGTTGAGTTGTAGTTTGTCCAAGTCTTTCCATCTAGGGTATGTCTCCTGTTAGCAGCATATAGATCAGTTCTGTTTTTTATCGAGTCTGCCACTCTCTGTCTCTTTATTAGTGCATCTAATCTATTTACATTCTCTGTGATTACTGATAGGTATGAGGTTAGTGCTGTCATTTTGATGTCTTTTTTTGTGCATTACAGACAATTCCTTTGTTCCATTTTTCTCTGCTTTTTTTTCTTTCTGTGTTTTCTTTTCATCTTTTACAATGTTGTTGGTTTTGTATATGCTGAGACTTCATCCATTTCTTGTTGCTTATTTTGATGCATAAAACTGATAGTTTATTTTATGGTTACCTTAGTATTTATCCATAATTTTCTAAATTTATACTAGTTTTTGATATCCAGTTGCTCTGTTCAATATACTGGTCTTGGATTGTTACCTGTCATTATTCGTTTTCTATCCAATGATCTCCCTTTAATATTTCTTGTAATTTTGGTTTGGTTTTTGCAAATTCCCTAAATTTCTGTTGTTTGGGGGCAATGACTTAATTTCCCCATCACATTGGAGTGACAAGTTTGCTGGATATGTAGTTTTTGGCTGGCAATTATTTTTCCTTGAGACTTTGTATACTAGGAATGACAATTAAATCCATTAATTTATTCTAGAAAAAGTGCTACATACATCATTGCTGAGTAACACTACAGTCACCCTTGAAATACTCCCCGTAAGAAGCTATGCACCAATGCCAGTGCCTACTGCACTCTTCAAAGCAATTTTAGAGCTCTTTTTCTGGAAAGTCCAGCAGAGCCATCATCAGATTAACTTTGATGGCCTGAAATGTCTTCCTTTCAATATTTCCTTTATCTTAGTAAAGAAAAGAGTCTTTGGGGGCCAGATCAGGTGAGTAGAGAGGGTGTTCTTATACAGTTATTTATTTAATGACTAAAAACTCCCTTGCAGACAACTATACAATTAAGTTCATGAACTTGCCATCATGCCAACATTGGCCATGCCCATTTCAGAAAGAGTTCCAAAATTGCTTTGAAAGGTGTAATAAGAACTAGCATTATTGCCTAGCTTTTCAAGGAGAGTCCTTCAAAGGTGACCATAGTGATATTCAGCAATGATGTGTGTAGCAATTAGAACAGTTAAGTTCTTGGATTTGTCAGATCTTGTATGTTATCCCGTTGCTTTCTTGCCTTCATGGTTTCTACTGAGTAGTCCGAGTTTAGTCATATAGATTTTTTTTTGAAGTTTATTTTTTGTTTATATCTAGCCAATTGTAAAAGTGTTTCCTTAAGTTTTACATTATTTGATTACAGTATGCCTTGGTGTCTTTCTTTTGAAACCTACCTTCTTGACAGTTCAATGAATATCTTGGATAGGTATCCTCTCATCTTTCACAACCTTGGGAAAATTTTTTCATCATATCTTTGACAATTGTCTCTGTATTCTCAGTTATCCTCCCCTTTTCTGGTACTCTAATCATTTGTATGTTATTCTTCTTTATACAGTTTCACATAATTCTTAGTATTCCTGGATTTTGAAAAAATTCTTTTATCCTATTTTGAAATGTTGCTATCACATGCTTCATCTTCAGTCTCACTAATTCAGGATTCCTTTGCCACAATTCTGCTCCTTTGAGTTTCTACTGAGTTGTCTAACTGTGTAATTATATTAATAATTTTCTGAATTTCTAATTCTTACTGCTCATTGATACCTGTAGCTAGTTCAATTTGTCATTATGCTCTGCTGCATTTTGGCTCATCTAATTCCTCATTTTTTGACAAGTTCTTTTTTAAAAAAGTATATTTTTTATTAATTACAGTAAAATAATAAAATTTCTAATATCTATCAGTTATCTCATCTGTGATAAATCCTCAGCTCCCACCCACCCATGTACCCAACATAGTCATTTTCTTCTGTGAATAATTCTCTTGTTAAGTCCTTATAACAGGGATCTCATACAAAATTTTCCTTATTACATGGATTGATTTCACTCTCTTCCAAATAAGACCATGTTATGAGATGTTTTCTAAAATTGTCGTTGTTTTCTTATCATAGCACAGTGTTCCGTTGAGTGTATATACCATAGATTGCTTGCCCATTCATCTGTTGATGGACATGGGGTTGATTCCAACTTTTTGCTTTTGTGGACTGTGCTGCATCAATATGTCTGTTCATGTGTCTGTTTGTGTGACAATCTCTGTGTTTGAAGGATAAATTGCAAGCAGTGGCATTACAGGATCAAACCATATATCTATTTGCAGCTTCTTAAGGAAGTGCTAGATTGTTTTCCAAAGAGATTGTACCATTTTGCCATCCCACCAGCAGTGTAGAAAAGTTCCAATTTCTCCACAGCCTCTACAGCATTTGTTGTTTTCTGATGTTTGCAACATGGTCAACCTTGTTGGAGTGAGATAGTATCTCATTATAGTTTTGATTTTAATTTCTTTAATAGCTAATGATTGTGAGCAATTCTGTATGTGTCTTTCAGCTACCTGGATATCCTCTTTAGAGAAATGTCTGTCTATCTCCTTCACCCATCGCTTAATTGGATTATTTATCCTTTTCTTGTTGATACTTTGTAATATTTTATATATTATGGAAATCAGAGATTGGTCTGAAATATGATTGCCAAATATTTTTCCCCATTCTGTAGATAGTCTTTTAATTCTTTTGATGAAGTCTTTGGATCAACAAAAGTGTTTGATTCTTAGTAGTTCCCATTTATCTATTTTCTCTTCTGTTGATCGTACTTTGTCAGATTTTGAAGTCTGTCTACATTGTGAATTAAAACTTCCATTGTTGATCATATTTTATCTTGGATGAGCTTTATTGTTTTAGGTTTTATATTTAGGTCTTTTATCCAATTCAGATACGGCACTTGGCTTGGCTGGCTATCCAATTTGAGTTGATTTTTGTATGAAGTGTGAGATACTGGTCTTGCTTCAGTTTTTTGAAGATAGATATCCAGTTTTCCTAGCAGCATTTGTTAAAGAGACCATTCTTACACCAGTTTAAAATCTTGGGGTCTTAGTCAAGTAGCAACTGTTCGTAGGAGGATGGTGGCATCTCTGGGTCTCAACTCTATTCCACTGGTCTACATGTCTCTTTTTGTACCAATAGCAGGCTGTTTTGACTACTGTGGCACTGTAATATGTTCTAAAGTTAGGTAGTGAGAGGATCCCCAGTATGTTCTTCTTCTTCAGTACTGCTTTACTTGTCTGAAGTTTCTTCCCTTTCCAAACAAAATTGATGATTTGTTTCTCCATCTCATTAAAGAATGTCACTGGAATTTGTGTTGGGATTGCATTATATAAGTAGATTGCTTTGGACAAAATAGACATTTTCACAATGTTTAGTTCTCCTGTCCATGAGCAGGGTAGATTACTCCATTTACGTAAGTCTCAGTTTCTTGCAGTAAGGTCTCTTAGCTCTCTTTATAAAGACCTCTTATTTCTCTAGTTAGATTTATTCTTAGGTATTTTATCTTCTTGGGTGCTATAGTAAACAGAACTGATTTGGTGATTTCTTCTTTAAACTCACTGTTGGTATAAAGGAATCCTACTGATTTACTTATGTTTATCTTCTATTCTTTTACTTTGCTAAACTCCTCTATTAATTCCAATAGTTTCCTTATGGATTTCTTTGGATTCTCTGTATAGACAATCCTATCATCTGCAAAGAGGGAAGTCTTTACTTCTTCCGTGCCAATAAGGATGCCTTTTATTTATTTGTCTTATCTAATTGCCCTGGCTAGAACTTCTAGCACAATGTTGAATAGCAGTGGTGAGAGTGGGCATCTTCGTCTAGTTCACCTTCTCAAAGGGAATTCTTTCAGTTTTTCACCATTCAGGACAACAAAAGCAGTTGGCTTTGCGTAGATGCTACTGATTGTATTGAGGAATTTCCTCTCTGTTCCTGTTTTTCTGAAAGTTTTAAGCATGAATGGGTGTTGAACTTTGTCAAAAGCCTTCTCTGCATCAATTGACAAAATCCAGTGATTCTTATCTTTTGTGTTAGTAATGTAGTTGATTACATTAATTGTTTTTCTGATGTTTAACCAGCCTTTCATCTCTAGAATAAAACCAATTTGATCACGATGAATTATTATTTTTGTATGCTGTTCAATTCTATTGGCTAGAATTTTGTTGAAGCTTTTTGATCTAGGTTCATGAGTGACATTGGTCTGTAATTTTCTTTTTTTCTGTGGGATCTTTCCCTGGTTTTGGTATCAGGGTTATGCTGGCTTCATAGGATGAATCTGGAAATATTCCATCCCTTTCGGAAGTGTGAAATAGCCTCAGTAGTATCAGAGTTAACTCTTCTCTAAAAGTTTGGTAGAATTCTCCGGTGAAGCTGTCTGGGCCAGGGCTTTTTTGGTCAGTAGATTTTTGATGACTTTTTCGATCTCTTCCTTTGTGATAGATTTATTAAATTGATCTACTTCTCCTTGTGATAATCTTGGTGAGTCATATGAATCTAGAAATTTGTCCATTTCCTCTAGGTTTTTAAATCTGTTAGAGTACAGCCTTTCATAAAGCCAAGTGAGCCAAGTGCCGCCTTCTGTTATTTCAGCTGGGTCTGTTGTAACAACTCCCATCTCGTTTCTTAATTGAGTTATTTGTATCCTCTGCTGTTTTTCTTTTGTAAGTTTAGCCAGTGGTTTTTCAATTTGGTTGATCTTTTCAAAGAACCAGCTTTTGATTTTGTTAATTTTATAAATTGGTTTTCTATTCTCTAATTCATTTAGTTCTGCTCTAACACTTATAATCTGTTTTCTTCGGGTGCTTGAGGGATTCTTCTGTTGCTCTCTTTCTACTTGTTCGAGCTTCAAGGTTAATTCTTTAATTTGGGCCCTTTCTTCTTTCTGGGCATGTGTAGTTATAAACTGGCCTCTGAGCACTGGTTTTGCTGTATTCCATAGATTCTGGTAGGATGTGCTTTCATTCTCATTTGATTCCATAAATTTCTTTATTTTGTACTTGATTTCTTCCATAACCCAAGGCTTTTTGAGTAACATGTTTGGTTTCCGTAAGTTTGGATTTCTGCCTATGAATTTTCTGTTATTGATTTCAAGTTTTGTAGCTCTATGATCTGAGAAGACACTTTGCAGTAAATCAATGGTTTGGATTTTATAGAGAATTGCTTTATGACCTAACACATGGCCAGAATGTTCCATGTGCATTGGGGAAGGTGTACTTATCTGTTGATGTTTGAAGAGATCTGTATATGTCGATAAAGTGAAGTTGGTTGATTGTTGTAATCAGATCTTCTGCATCTTTATTGAGGTTTTTTCTGAAGGATCTGCCCATAACTGGAAGGGGACTGTTGAAGTCTCCAACTATTACTGTGGAATGATCTATCTCATTTTTCAGTGTTGTCTGTATTTGCTCAATGTTTTAGGTGCTGTGGTATTGGTTACATAAATATTTAATGTTGTTAAGTCCTGCTTGAGTATTGAACCTTTCAGCAATAAATAGTGACCATCCTTGTCCACAATAGTGGATTTTACATTAAAATCTATTTTATCTGAGATTATTGTCACATGTGCTCTTCTTTGTATATTGTTAGCTTTGTATATATTATTCCAACCTTTAATTCTCAATTTGTTCATATCTTTAAGTCTAAGGTGTGTCTGTTGTGAACAACACATAGATGGCTAGTATCTTTTGATCCAGGATGTCGCCTGCTGTCTCTCTACTGGAGGGTTCAGTTGATTTACATTCAGTGTAATTATTGATAGGTATGTGCTTACTGCCACCATTTTGACATAATTACTTTTATGTTAACATGTTCTGTATTGCTCTTAATGTTCTGTTCTGGGCCATTCTTCTTTATGGGTGGTTGTTTTAGTGTTGGTTTTGTGTTTGTTGAGACTCCTGTATTGCATTTCTTATTTTGATACAATGCATTGTTAATTTGCTTTACTACTACACTTACTATCCTACTTAACATACTAAACTTAAACCCAGTTTTAACTACTGCAAAACTCTTAAACTTCCTCTGCATCTGAAACAATTGTAAGTACTGTAGTGTATACCTCTTTTAATGTGACGGTATTATAGTTGTCATGATATGATCACAGATTCCCACATTTTAATACTGTAGCTTCAATGAAGTTTTGTGACTTCCCAAACTGATTAGAATTTTTGGTGATGTGTCCTGAATTGTCACCTTAAATATATATTTGATGGTTTTGTTTTTCTAAGAGGAGAGCTTCTTTCAATATTTCATGTAATTATGGTTAATTTTTATGAAGTCTCTAAACTTTATCTTCAAAAGTGTTAAATTCACCATTATATTTGACAGACAGTTTTGCAGGACAGATAATTCTTGAATGGAAGTTTTTCTCCTTCAGGGTTTTGAATGTGTCTGTCCACCGTTTTCTAGCTAGCATTGTTTCTGCAGACAAGTTCTAAATATCAGGCTTTTGTATTCAACCTATGGTAATTCCAGGAAGCTCCCTTCCTGTGGAAAGTTTGGCTCTTTATTTTGGAAGCTTTCTGAAGAGATTATGGTTGTCCCTTTAAGTGCTTTGATGTGGAATGCTACTTCCAAGTCATCAGTAAATTGTAGTTATTTTACACTTGCCTATTCTGTTCTAGCTCTTGGACAGTTTACTTTTCATTTATAGATTCAGCTCAAGCATCTAGCAGTCAGTCACCAAGTGTGTGTGTTACCTATTTTCCTGGATGGACAGGAGTGCTTGGTATAGGCACATGTGTCTAGCTGCAACCTCTTGGAAAGGAAGGAGTCTAACTACTGTCCCTGAGAGTCTGTGAGGTTGGCAGATCTCTTATGTTTAAATCTAGGTGAAGAACAGTTTCTGCCCTGATTTTTGGCCTCAGGTACTCTGCAGAAAATTTTTTTCTCCCCCCCCCCAGTCCCCAGGTGTGCTAACCTACCCCACCACAACAGTGAGTCTCAGAGAACTCCTCAGGGTGGGCTTAAGTCCTACTTCCAGCTCAATTCATGGTGTTAGGCTCCAGAGCCAAGCACAGTGCAGAGAAGAGAGGAGGGAGAACGGTTCAGGGCAGGCTTGAAGTGTTCTACTTCTAGCTCAGATAATAGTGTCACACTCTAGCACCAGTTACCATTCAGAGAGGAGAAGAGGACCAGTGAGAGACGGGAAACAGGTCAATGAATGAAAAATACAGATCCGAGCACTGTATATTACATGCAGATACTTGATTTTCAGTGATCTGGTGCTGTCCCTCACTGGCTCTGAAGGTGTGAGTGGTTTCTTCAAACTACCATCTTGACTGAGGGGAAAGCCCACCAACCTCTGTGTTTGGCCCACCACATCGTAACTGTGGAGGCTTCCTGGAAGGTCAAGTGTGTGGAATCCTGTATGCTTCTGGAGCTATTCTCTTTTCCCCTTTGCTCACTCTGATTTCTCAGTTTTCCCTCTGATGTTCTGTGATCTGGGATTTTATATGTACTGAACTCATTTGCCCTTTTGGTTCACTGTCATTATAGGGATCGTGAGAAATGTGCATCTACTCTGCCATTTTGGCCCTACCTTAAGTCTGGTCTCTTTAACCGAGTTTGAGTTCTGCGTTTCATTTTTCTCCTGCTATGTCAGGGAATCTTTATTTTATTCCCTATTAGGGCAGTCGTTGGTGGTGGCTGGGCACCAAATAGTTCTTCAAGGGTCTCGTACTGATGTATTCTATGGATTGTGTAGCCCTTTCTGTCTCTTGAGTTAAAGTTTTCCATGTGTCTTTTATGGTCTTCATTATTCTTTGCACCAGGCGGGTTGGGACTAGCTGATACTTTTTAGATTGCCACATGCTAGCTTTTAAGGCCACAGATGCCACTCACCAAAATGGAGTGGAGAACACTTTATTAAAAAAATTTATTATGTCAGTTGACCTAGTAATCTCCTGAAACCGGTGGTACCCAAACCACTGCCCTACTGCTCTGTCTCTAGAAGTATTTGGCTATATTTAGGGAACTTCTTAACCTTCAGTTTAGTCCAATGGTGCTGACTTCTCTACTGAGTGCTATATAGATAATTCTTTTCTACTGTCTAATAAATAAATACACCTCTCTGTCACTCCTCTCCTTAGTAACCATCAAGGACTATTTTCTTCTGTGCTTGAACCTTATCTTGGTTCTTTATATCAACAGTCTCATGCAATATTTGTCCTCTGCAAGAGACTAATTTCACTCAGTATGGTGCATTCCAGAGTCCTGCTTCCCAGTTTCTTCACCTTTTTTTATCACTGCATAGTTTTTTATGTGTAAGTATACCACAGTTTGTTTAACAGTTCACTGATTGATGGGCACAGGTGTGTACAGAATCCTGCTGTAGCTCCTTGGCTCTGAGCTATAGCTCCACCTTCCAGACCCCTTTGGACAGCAACTCTGCTATCTCAGCTTTAGGTTCACTATTTCCCTAATGTGACTGAGTGGCAACTCCACCCTTAGAAACACCAGAGGCCATGGCTCCATCCTTTGAAACCCCTGAGGTCACCACCATACTGAAGCAGCTCAGCTAATCATGCTCCCTGTCTCTTCAGCTTCTGCTTCCTATGGCCTCTTGACCAGGGCCTCATGCCTATATTTGCCCTACTGGGTAAGGTGTTGTAAAACTCTGTGGCTTTACCAATAAGAGTTGATTCCATGTTTTTGCTATTGTGTACAGTACTGCATTGAACACTGATTTGTGTCTTAATCATCTAGGGCTACTATAACAGAAATACCACTAGTGGATGGCTTCAACAAAGAGAAATTTATTTCTTCCTCGCAAAGTAGGCTAGAAGTCCAAATTCAGGAAGCCAGCTCCAGGTAAAGACTTTCTCTGCTGGCTTTGGAAGAAGGTCTTTGTCATCCATCTTCTACTGGACTGGGAGTTTGTGAGGCATAAGGGACCCAGATCAAAGGACATACTCTGCTTCCAGCATTGCTTTTATGGTAGCATGAGGTTTGCAGCTCTCTGCTTACTTGCCTTTCCTTTATAGCCCGAGAAATTGTGTCAAGGTACAATACAGTCTTACACACTGAGTCCCGCCCCACCAACATAACTGCTGCCCATCCTCCCTCACTAACATCGTAGAGGCAGGATTTAAAACATATAAGAACATCACACAATATTGGGAATCATGGCCTATCCAAATTACTACAGGTATTTTTTGGGGAGACAACTCAAACCATGGCATTCAATCCTTTGGCCCCTCTGAAAGTCACATCTTTGTAACATGCAAAACACATTTACCCTGTAGTAGCAAAAGTCTTAAGTCTATGTCCAAAATCCAGAATTTCTTCAATTGTGAAATCTAAAATACAAGTTGCCTGTTAAATATAATGACAAAACAGGTACAAGCTAGACGTTAGTGTTACAAACTGGAGAAATCATAGGGAAAAAAGACGTAACAGACTCCAAGGAAGTTAGCAGAAACATCATATTAGCCCTCAAGGTTTTGAAATTAATCTTTCATTCTCTGAGACATTTTACACTGACTGTGCCCTCCAGGCACTAGGTACTGGCCACACTCTCAGGATTCTGAGTACAGAATTCAGGTGTAGTCCATTGGCTCTGGGCTACAGCTCCATTTTCTGGGACCACCGGGACAGCAACTTTACTACCTCAGCTTTAGGTTCACCATTTTCCTAATTCAACTGAGTGGCAGTGTCACCCTTAGAAATACCAGAGGCCATGGATCCATCTTTTAAAGTCTCTGAGGTCATGGCCGTACTGATGTAGCTCAGCTCCTTGAGCCCCTTGTCTCTTCAGCTTCTGCTTCCTGTGGCCTCTTGACCAGGACTTTATGCCTGCATCTGCCTTTCTGTGGCTTTCCCAATAAGTGTCCAGAGGCACCTCACTCTAACAGGAAGCCTCCTGCACAGAAGCATTCAGATCTCTCACTGTGTGGGTCACCTCCAGCACTATAGGGTACTGGTCTACAGGTTCTGCGTTGCCTGTTTGCTGCTGCTGTTTCTCACCATCTATTCCATCCTCAGTGTTAACAGTTCTTAGTTTCTTCTGACTCCTATCTATTCACAGTTTCAAAATGCTTGCACATTTTGATATCTGTTAGAGTAGTACCCTGCTCTACTGGTACCAAATTCTGTATCAGCCATTTTGTGCTGCCATAACAGAAATACCACTAGTGGATTTCTTTAACAAAGAGAAATTTATTTCCTCCCACTAAAGCAGGCTAAGAGTCCAAATTCAGGGCATAAGATCCAGGAGAAGACTTTCTCTTCTGGCCCTGGAGAAAGGGCGTTGTGTCAGCCTTCCCCTGGACTCAGAGGCACAGAGACCCTAGGTCCAAAGGATATGGTCTGCTCCCAGCATTGCTTTCTTGGTGGTGTGAGGTTCCCAACTCTCTGCTTGCTTTCCTTTCCTTTATATCCCAAGGGATTGCCTAAAGGCACAATACAGTCTTACTTACTCAATCTTACCTCACCAACACAAGTGCTGCCCATCCTTCCTCATTAACATGATAGAGGCAGGATTTGTAATTACAGGAACATCATGCAAATACTGGGATTCACAGTTTAGCCAAGAGTATTGCCCCTCCAACAGAGCTACTGTTGTTCCTCCCTCATTAACATGATAGAGGCAAGATTTATAACATACAGGAACATCATGCAATACCAGGATTCATGGCCTGGCCATATTACTACACATAGTTTGAGGGGGCACACAATTCAATCCATGACAGATGACAGTGTGCATCTATCTATTTTTGTCACAACTCTTATTTCTCTAGCATATGTTCCAAGAAGAGAGATACTGGCTGTGTCACATGGCATTTCTCTTTACAGCTTTTAAAGAAAGTGTCAGATTGATTTCCAAAGTGGTTGTACCATTTTACATTATCCCCAGCAATGTATAAGTGTTGCCGTCTCCTTGTAGCCTCTCCAACATTTACTGTTTTCTGGTTTTTGGATTAATGACAGTCTTGTTGGAGGAGATGATATTTCATTGTAGTTTTGATTTGCATTCTGTAATTGCAAATGATTGTGAGCATTTCCTTATGTATCTGTTAGCCACCTGAATGTTTTTTGGTGAAGTGTCTGTTCATATCCTTTGCCCATTTATTAATTGGGTTATTTGTCTTTCAGTTGTTGAGATTTTGCAGTATCTTACAGAATTTAGAGATTAGATACTGATCAGATTTGTTGTAAACAAAAACTTTTTACCAGTCTGTAGATTGTCTTTTTACTCTTTTGGTAAAGCCTTTGGATAAGCACAAGTGTACGATTTTTAGGAGTTTATGGTTTTCTCTTTTGGTGTTTGTGCACTCTTAGAAATGTTTTGTATTCTGTTTATGCTATGTATTAAGACTCCAGCTTTTTTCTTATTTTAATGCAATGATTTTTATCATTTTAGATTTTATGTTTAGGTCTTTGATTCATTTTGAGTTGGTTTTGGTGCATGGTGTGAGATACAGGTCTTATTTCATTTTTTATACATGAATATCCAGTTATGCCCACATCATTTGTTAAAGAAACTATCTTTTTCCCAATTTATGAACTTTGGGCTTCTATCACATATCACCTTCTCATATATTGGTGGCTCATTTTAGGTCTGGATTCTCAATTCTCTTTGATTGCTTTGTGTGTTGTTGTACCACTACCAGACTCTCTGGACTACTGTGAGAGTGTAATAGCTCCTAAAGTCAGGTAGAATGAGGTCTCCCACTTTTCTCTTCTTCAGTAATGCTTCACTTATCCAAGGTATGTTCCCTTTCTATGCAAAGTTGGTGTTTTGTTTCTCTATATCATTAAAAAAAATACCATTGGAATTTGGATCGAGATTGCATTGTAGTGTAAATCGCTTTGGGAAGAATAGATTCAATATGGAATCTTCCTATGAGCAAAGTACATTTCTCCACTTACATAGGGTCTTTTGGTTTCTGATAGTATTATCTAACATCCTGATCCTATGCTAAACTCTTCTGTAATTTCCAATAGTATTTTTCTGTGTGTGTGTGTGTGTGTGTGTGTGTATTCTTTAGGATTTTCTGTGTAGAAGATCAGATTATCTGCATACAGAGATACTTTTATTGCTTCTTTACCAATTCTAATGTCCTTTATTTCTTTATCTTTCTGATTGCTTGGCTAGAAACTCCAGCACAGTTTTGAATAAAAGTGGTAATAAAAGGCACCTGTGTCTGTTTCCCCGTTCTCAAGAAAAATCCTTTCAGACTCTCTCCAGTTAGGATAATGCTGTTGGCTTTGTATAAATGCCCCTATTATGAGGAATTTCTCTTCTATTTCTGTTTTGCTGAGAGTCTTTAACGTGAATGAGTGTTAGACATTGTCAAATGCTTTTTCTGTTTCACTTGATAAAATCAAGTGGTTCTTTTATTTATGTGGTTGATTACATGAATTGTTTTTCTACTGTTGAACCATCCCTGAATTCATGATATGAATCCCCCCTCGTCATTGTGAATTATTTTTTGGTATGTTAATTGAATTCCATTGAGGATTTTTGTATCTAAGTTCATGAGAGATATTGGCTTGTTATTTTCCCTTTCTATGCTGTCTTTACCTGGTTATAGCATCAGGGTTATACTGTTTTTATAGAATGAGTTTGGAAGCATTCTATCATTTTATATGCTCTGATATGCCATTAGTATTAGTGATGTTAATTCTGCTGTTAAAGCTAGGTAGAATTCTCCAATGAAGCCACCAGGGTCAGGGCTTGTTTTTTTGGTAGTTTTCAAATTATTTTTTTAAATCTTTTGTTATACAACGATTTAATAGCTCTACCATAGTTTCTGTTAGATTATGTAAGTATTGTGTCTCTAGAAATTTATTCATTTATTCTATATTTTCAAACTTTAAGAATATAATTTTAATAGTACTCTGCTATGATTTTTGAAATTTTGGTTGTGTGTGTTATGATATCATCCATATCCTTTTTCATTTTATTTTTTCCTCTCCTGTTTTTCTTTTGTCAGTTTGGCCAAATGCTTGTCAATTTTGGTAATCTTTTCAAAGAACTAGTTATTGGTCTTTTTAACCCTTTCAATCATTTTCCTTTTCTTAATTCATTTAGTTTTCTAATTTCTATTATTTTCTTTGTTCTGGTGACTGAGGGCTTCTTTTGAAATTCTCTTTCTACTTGTTCCAATTGTAAGGTTAATGCTTTGACACATTATTTATAATTGTGTGTGTGTATTGAAATAAATTTACCTCTGAGCACTGTTTTGCTATGTCCAAATGTATTTGGTAGACTGTGTTCATTTCCATTTGTTTTCCTGAATTTCTTTATTCTATTCTTGATTACTTCCATGATGCAGTAGTTTTGAAGCAAAGTGTCGTTCAATTTCCATTTGTTTGATTTTTTTCCTTGCTTTTTCTGTTCCTTGATTTCTACTTTTCTGATTTTATAGTGAGAAAAAAATGCTTTGGAATATTTTGATGTTTTTGATTTTTTTAAGTTTTACTTTTTGGCCTTTATGGTCTATTCTGGATAATGGTCCATGTGTGTTGTAAAGTATACTTGGCTGCTGTTCAGTGGAGTGTTCTGTATACGTCTATGAGGTCAAGTTGGCTGACTGTGAGATTTAGATCTAGTATGTCTTTGCTGAGCTTTTTTCTAAATGTTCTGTGCTTCACAGAATGTGTTATGTTGCGGTCTCCTGCTATTATTGTGGAGCAGTCTATTTCTCTTTTCAATCTGTTAGACAGTTTTGTGTATTTAGGAGGTAGTCACTGAGTGTGTAAAGATTGAAATTGATTATGTCCTCTTGGAGTATTGTTCCTTTAATTATTACATTATTACACAGATCCTTTAATTATTACATAATGTATTACATACATTAATTATTACATATTACATAATTATTACTTACCCAGTGTGGTAAATATCACTTAAAGTCTATTTTATCAGAAATTGACGTTGCCACTCCTGATTTATTATTTTTTTAAATGTTTGCTGGACATATTTTTCAGTCCTTTGAGTTTTTCTTGCTTCTCTAAGTCTAAGGTATGCCTCTCGTAGGCAGCAATATAGATGTGGTTTTTTATTCCTCCTACATCTCTGTCTCATAATTAGTGCATTTATTTCATTTACATTCATTGTAAATATTGGTAAGTATGTGTCTATTGCTGACGTTTTGATGACGTTTTGTGCATTTTTCACATTTTTGTTCTGTTTGATTTTCTGTGCTAAATCACTTTTATTTATATATTTTCTTTTCATCATTTTCATTGTCTTTGGTTTTATATTTGCTGAGACTTCATGATTCTCTTTTTTGTTTTTAAATTTTGATATTTGGATTTACTTTGTGGTTACCTTATTATTTACTTCTATTTTTCTACATTTAAACCAGGTCTTTATTTCTCTGTATTGCCTTGACTGCCTCCCCATATGAAAGATCTATGACTGTTTTTTAAGTCCTTTTTGTTGTAATGTTGTATCTTTCACAGGATGACATCTTTGTTTCTCTATTTTCAATGTTTTAGTTTGATTTATTTTTGCAATTTCTCTATCTGTTTTGATACCTGGCTGCTCTGTCCTACATCCTAGTCTTGAGTTGCTATCTGATATTACCAGTTTTCTAAGTAAAACATTCAATTTAGTATTTCTTATAATTTTGATTTTTCTGTATATTCCGTAAATTTCTCTTTGTCTGGAAATGTTCTATTTTCACCATCATATTTAAGAGATAATTTTGCTGAATTCATAATTCTTGGTTTGCAAATTTTTATCCCCAGAGCTTTACGTGCATCATCCCATTGTCTTCATGTTTGCATAATTTCTTCTGAAGAGTTCAAGCTTCGTCATGTTAACTCTCATTTGTAGATTATTTTTCATTTATTCCTAGATGCTTTTAGAATTCTCTCATTATCTTAAGTTTTGGTAAGTTTGATTATAATAAGTCTTGGTGTCTTTCTTCTGGGATCTACTGTATTTGGAGTTCTCTGATGTGATGAATAGATATCTTCTGATCTTTCGTTATATCAGGGAAGTTTTCTGTTAATACATCTGCAACAATTCTCTGTTTTCTGTTATCTCTCTTGTTCTGGTACTGGTACTCTAATCATTCATACATCCTTTCTCTTGACACAGTCCCACATAATTCTTAGTGTTTCTTCATTTTTTTTTAAAATTCCCTTCTCTGATTTTTCCTAAAATGTATCAGTGTAATATGTTTTATCTTTAGTCTCACTAATTCAACCTTCTGTTGCCTCAATTATACTCCTTTGACTTTTTAGTGAGTTGTCTAATTCTATAATTTTGTTATTAATCTTTTGAATTTTAGCTTTCTGTCTCTGTGCTTTCTTGCAGCCTCTTCAGTTTGTCATTATGGTATGCTGAATTTTGCCTAATCTTCTTGACCTCTTCAAGGGTTCTATATATTAATCTTCTGTGTTCTACCTCCAATATTCCCGTGAAGTTCGCTTCCTCTGGAGAATTTCTTGGTTATTTATTTTGAAGCTTTCTGAAGGCTTTGTAATCTGCCTCTTCAAGCGATTTGATATTGACTGTTGTCTTTGGGACATCAGTAAGTTTTTATATTCATTTATTTTATGTTTACTCATTGACTTTTAGCTTCTGTCTTGTTTTCCTTTGTTTTGAAATGCCCAAATAGTCTGATCATGTGAGTTAGTTTGATTATCGGCAACTTTGAAGATCTAATGTCCTGTCATCATGTGGTTACAACTTTTACCAGGCATGGGAGCACAGTAATCTGCTTACGTTTTTGGTATGTATTCAGTTTGGGTGTCCAGGTAGTCAGTCACCAAGTGTGTGGTGCAGGCTTTCTAATACATTCTTAGAAATGCAGGGATGTTTGGTGTAGGGACTGGTAACTTGCTTCATGTTCTGAGAAAAGTAGGGGCTGACAGTCATTCATGAGTGTCTGTGGGGAAAGTGTGTCCCTGTTTCTTACTGTGAGCAGGTGGATAGGTTTTGTAGCTGGAATATGGGTCCTGAATGTTTAATGCAGAGGTGAGAGGCATTCAAGTTCCATGGACCCCATATGACTGCATCTAGGCAAAGGTCCTGATTTCTCAGTTCAGGGGAGTTGGCAGATTTTTATCTCCCCTGTTTGCTAAATTGTTCCCTCTCCACATCTGAGAGAATGGCTCAGGGTACACATTTGGGATTCTGCTTCCTGACCAATGTATGCAGAAGTCAATTGAGCCAGCACTATACAGAGAAGGGAAGGGGAAGTGCTTGTAAAAAAGAGAGAAGTTTATCTCGAAGAAACATTTTAGACCCATGCATTGAAGGCTAAATGCAAAGTACTTGGCTTTAGATGATCAAATACAGTTTTTCACTGATTCTGGAAATGTGAGCGGGCTCTCTGGTGCTTGGTCTCTCCTGCTGAGGCAGATGCTTTCTGAACCCCATTGGTCTACTCACCATGCACACTGCCACCAATGTTACTATGAGGTGGCAATTACTGTCAGTTCTGGTCTGGCCAGCCCCATATTTTTGTATACTTACTCTCCCTTCTATGTCATTCATTCTGATTTTTCAACTTTACCTTTGATATTCAAGGTTCTTAGAATGTTGTAAATAATGAATTTGTTTCTTTTCTTTCTTTCTTTCTTTTTTTTTTTGGTCTTTGTTTTCAGAAGGATCACAAGAAGCATGTGACTGTTCCATCACCTTAGCTCTCTTCATTTTCTTTTTGTAAAGTTTTATAATTTACAACAGACAGGTTTTTCATATTCTTGGTTAAATATATGTGGGTATTTTATAGTTTTACATGCTATTGTAAATGAAATTGTTTTCTTAATTTTCTTTTCACTCATTGCCTTTTGATACATATACTAATCCTTTTCACAGAACTGCACAATAGATACAGTTTTTACCTTAACTGAACCAGGCTTATTGCCATGGAGTCAATTCTGACTCATAGTGACCCTGTACAACACAGTAAAACTGCCCCATAGAGTTTGTAAGGAGCACTTAGTGGATCTGAACTTCTGACCTTTTGCTTAGCAGCCATGGTACTTAACCGCTATGCCACCAGGGTTTTCAGAGATGCTTCTTAAAGACCAAAAAACTATGTAATGAGCCTTATTTAGAGCACCTAGTTAAGTGATACTGAAATAATATAAAGAAAAGAAAGAGAAAGAAGGAAAGGAATGTTCTCTTCTGGTTATTTATCTAGATAACTTAAGACATTACAACTACTCTCCTCTGCAACATCACTTACCACCAGCGAATTTCTCTCATCAGATCAATTAATATTAAGCTTAACAAAGTTGGAGCACCTTGAACATTGTTGCTTTCCTCATTGCCATCAAACACTTGGTTCAAATGATATAATTCTCAGTATCATTATCCTCACCGTCATTGGCATTATCTCCATCGATCATCAGTGAATCACGTACATTTGACAAATCCTCACACCACAGTATAAATAAATGAGTATAACTAAGTTCTTGCTCTTACAGATAAGTCAATGTAATTAAAAGACAGTGAACAACTTGATTAATGCCACGTCATTAGCAAACTGCAGACAAATATGTTCATCTAAGCCAAGAAATGGAAGAAATTATTATATCATTTTTTAAGTCATGATTCAGTGAAAATGTACATTCCCATATAAATTTGCATGCCCACCTATGTGCAGCTCCCTCTGCTCTCCTTGCCCAGTGACAGCACACTCTTCCTCTCCATTCTATATATGTCATATCCTTCTAACAATCTCCTGTACAGTCCACTCCACCATCTCCCCTACCTCCAGTAAGAAGTCAGCAGGATGACATCCTATAGATGCATAGAATGATAAAGTGCACACACAATATGGTCACTCTGAGTGGCCAAGTCCAATTCATTCCTGTCTGAAGAGTTGGCCTCTGACATGATTTATGGGCAGGGGCAACATCAGGGTTAGGGGCCTTGCTCCCAGGGGAATCCTGAGGCCCTTTGGACCATCAATTGTGGTCTTTTAGTGGAGATCTCATGATGCACCCCTTTTAATTCTTGTGTTGCCAGTGAGACTCAACTTTGTGAGCCCTATCATGGCTATCACTGGTGGTGGCCGGGCACCATCCAGTTCTTCCAGTCACATGTGGATGTATTACCCCACTCTCAAGGATCTCTCTATCTTCTGGGTTCTCTTTCCTACATGTCTTTTTGGTCCTTGGTAATCATCCATTCCTGTTGAAAGTAGTCAGTGACAAAAGGACAAATATTGTAAGAGATCCCTGCAATAAGACTTTAAAAACAGACTCACACATAGATGGTAGGACTCTTTGACAGCTGCAAAGGTAGGGAGGGAAAGAGGCAGAAGGTGGCGTATAGATTAGATTGATAGAAATTTGTTTGGGTGAAATCAGTGACAGCACGCATTAGAAAGAAGATTAATTTTAACTGGACTTCAACATAACATGATTAGTCATCCCATCTTAACCTAATACTGCAAGGACAGAGTAGCTGGGGCAGGGTGGCAGGGACCATGATCTCAGGGGAAATTGAGGCAAGTTGGCACAACTAGCTTTTTGCTAAGAGAGTCTTCTGCACCCCACATTGGTGAGTGGCTTCTGGGGTCTTAAAAGCTGCCAAGCTGCCATCTGATATTATATCTTAAATACTCTGTTTTATCAAGTGGGACAAAGCAGTCTTCCTTCCACTTCCTAAAGCATGTTGGCCTGTAGGCAAAGAACTCACATCAGAGGGCTCTGTTTCCACTGTTTATAGATGGATAGAAGAGATATTTCTTCTAGAACTCAGCCTGGTAATGTCAAAGCAGTGGTCAACTCTTCAAAATCTTTAATACCCTCACTCAGCAGAATCTCTCCCTATCAGAATGGATCTCTCCTGGTGGTTCTTTGGTTGCCCTGAAGACCTCCCTCCCTTACCTTCCCAAATTTTATTGCAGAATCTCTGTTTCTTCTTAACCTTGATCAAGTCTCATCTTCTCTAGCTAGATCCTTTTCAACTGGGTATGGCATATTTCTAACCTTCTCCTAGGCATGGAGACTCTGAATCCTTTATACTTTTAGGTTAAATCTTTAAAAGTCTTTGTGTGAAGTATTTGAACCTGAGTGGATGAGGTTGGGAATCTGAATGACATTAGAAATATTTCATCAAAACTGTATGCAAGGCTTCAATTGGGGCTGAGACTGCCCTTCATGGGGACCTGAAGTGATCTTCTCTCTCCTCATTATTTTCCTGCTCCTGACCTACCCAACTACCTGGAGTTTCTGCTTGAGCTATAAAGTCTTGTGTCACATAAGAACCTCTTGAAGTAATGGGAGCAAATACTGTTTCCTTCAATCTTCACCATCTTTACAGGTAAACTCCTTTAGGAAAAGCAGTCTCACTCTTTTAAGTATTACATTTAATAGAAAACTTGGATGTATTATTTTGCTAAAATAACAACAGCAAAGACAAAACCTTTCTACACTAAGAATGAGTTATAGGAGAAACATAATAAGTGAGACAGCACAGAAAATCATCATTACATGTACAAATGGTACATAGTATGATGGATGCTATCTTTGCGTCTTAATGTTGCTGTAACAAAAATACGTAGCTTTAAAGAACAGAAAGTTGCTGAGTGAAATCAGGTGTAAAAGGAAAAATACTGTATGAGACCACTATTATAAACATGTAAGAAAAGGCTTATTCACAGAAGAAAATAATCTTTGATGGCTACAAGGGTAGAGAGTGACAGAAGGGGTATTCATAGATTAGATAATGGATAAGAATTCAGTTGGTAGAAGGAAGTGACAGCATACCATAAAAAACAGATCAGCACAACTGGACTACCTCATAAACTAAAAGGTTTTCAAATAAAACTCAACAGTTTCAAGGACAGAGTAACAGGAACAGGGGTCTGGGAACCGTGGTCTTAGGGGACATGGAGGTCAACTGGAATATCTAGTTTTATTCTAAGAAACAACTGTTCATCCCATATTGGTGAGTAGTGCCTCAGGTCTTAAAAGACAAGCTACCATCTAAGGAATATCCATTTGTCTTGACCTACCTAGAACAGATGAAGACCAAAAACATCAAAGACTTGAGGAAAATTCGAGCCCAAGAGATAGAAGGGTCTAGTAATTGGGAGATTATGTCAGCATAAGACCAGAAGAACTGGTTGGTGCTCAGTCACCAACAAAGATAGACCGGTCAGGGAATACAATGTATAGTTCTTGACATAGCATGGGAAAAAAGAGTGTGGAGATCAAGAGCTCTATTAAAATACCAAATCTGATGGTCCAACAGCTTGAAAGATCCCCTGAGAAAAAGGTCCCTAGTCTTGCTGCTAGCTCAGAGCTGAGACCAGTACTGAAGTCAACACTTCAGAAAAAAAGCAGACTGGACTAAGGGACACAGAATGATAGAGGTGGTATGTGTATTTTATGATTTATATATACGTATGTGTATATACATATGTATATGTATATACACACATACACACACACATATATGTGTGTGTATATGGCTGTTCAACTGGTCTCCTTTCACAGAGGTTGCAGAGAAGACAGATGTAAGCTGAGCGGATACTGGGAGTAAGGAGTGTAAGCGACAAGGCTGAAGGTGTCACAGGTTAAGGAGAGCAGATGGAGCTGCATAGAGATGAATGCTCAGGGTTTTGTATGGCAACTTGACTTGTACTCTAAACTTTCACTAAATCACAATAAAAAATTTAATAAAACAGAAATGTATTTTCTTGCAGTATACCCCAAATCATTGCTGTTGATTTTGTTCTATCTCAGGAAATTTGAATTCAAAACACTAGTTACTCTCTCTCTACCACCTCACTGTTTCTGTTAGCCCTGGGGGAATTTTTTCTTAATTATTTTTTATTACAATAAATGAATGAAATATCTAGCAGCTACGAGCTATCTCATCTATGATAAACCCTCATCCCTCCCCCTCATAGCCACCAAAGTTTTCTTCTGTAGGTAATTCTATTTTTAAGTTCGTTTAACAGGGGTCTCATACATTATTTGTCCTTTTGACACTGACTGATTTCACTCAGCATATTTTCCGTTTGAAACCATGTTAAGAGATGTTTTCTAAAATCTACACTTTTTTTTTTATCATAGCATAGTGGTCCACTGAGTATATGTACCATAGTTTGTTTATCCATTCATTCATTGATGGGCATCTGGGTTGATTCCATCTTTTAGCCATTGTGGACTGTGCTGCAATAAACATTCATGTACATGTGTCTGTTCCTATGACAGCCTTTATTTCTGAAGGATTAACTCCAAACAGTAGAATTACTGGATCAAATGGTATATCTATTTCCAGCTTCTTAAGCAAGTGCCAGAACGCTTTCAAAAGAGGTTGTACCAATTTACAATCCCACCAGCAGTGTGGGAGAGTCCTAATCTCTCCACAGCCTCTCCAGAATTTGTTTTGTGTTTTTTGGATCATGCCCAACCTTATTGGGGTAAGTTTTGTAGTTTTGATTTGGATTTCTCTAATAGCTAAGGATTGCGAACATTTTCTCATATGTCTTTTGGCTGCCTAGATGTCCTCTCTAGTGAAGTGTCTGCCCATCTCCATTGCCCATCGCTTAATTGGATTATTCCTCTTTTTCTTGTTGATATTTTGCAGAATGTTGTAGATTATGGAGATCAGATGACAGTCCAACATGTAGATGCCAAATATTTTTAGCCCCAGTGTTTATCAGTTCTTTCGTGACTTCTTTCCATGAGGCATCTCTACTACTTTGTTTGTGCTTGTATGAAGCTTATGTCTATGCTACTTTTTATATCACTAAAAGTGATTAGGTTTAGAATACAGCCATACTGATTTGGCTTCATTACCATAACCAAAAAAAGACTTATTTCCAAATGGGAATGTAAACATAGGTACAGTGGTAGGATTCCAACACATATTTTGAGAGCACACAATTCAATCCACCACAGATGCTTAGGGCAAGCCAGGTGTATAAAGCAATTAGAGCCCTCACAAGATGAACACTGAAATCATTTTTCTGAAGGGTTGGCTACTGTGCCTGGATATCAGACTGAGTAAAAACATATGTAAACACATGTACTCATGTGCATACACATACACAAACACACACATTGAACTAATGGATGGCACTGAAGGAAAAAAGGAAAAAAAAAAGCAAACAAAAACTTCCTGTTTTAGAATCGTGTAAATGAAGGAAAAGCATTGAGAACTTCATGGATTGAATTATGTCCCTCACAAAATATGCAGAGAAATTTTACTGGGCTGTGCTTACCAGTATTGTGGGGTGGCCTTCCATTTTGCAATTTTCCTAAACTGTAAATCCTAATCTCAGCCTGTGGGTAATAGGATTATGTTAAAAGAGGATTAGGGTGCAATTGCAACACCCTTACTGGCAGAATTTCCCTGGAGTGTGGTTTGCACTACCTTTTATCCTATAAGAGATAAAAGAAAAAGGAAGAGAGCAGAGACTTGGGAACCTCATACCATCAAGAAAGTAGCACCAGGAGAAGAGTGTGTCCTTCATACATGAGCTTCCTGTGCCAAGATGCTCCATGACCAGAGACTGATGCAACACAAGGACCTTCCTCCAGAGCCAGTAAAGGGGGAAAACCTTCTCTTGGAATGGACACCCTGAATGCAGACTTGCAACTTACTGAATCTCACTTGTAGCCTACTGGTCTGTGTAAGAATCAGCTTTTCTTTGTTAACCATCTGCTCATGATGTTTCTGTTAGAGCAGTGCTAGATGACTAAAACAAAAAACCAAGAGGCACCTCCATTTGTGGCAATGACTTCTTAAATAAAATGGATGTTTACCACTTGTGGAAAGAGACTACATAGCAAAAGAAATGAAATTCTTGCCTTGTGCTTTTAGTGTCAGTGTCACTTTCATGACGGCTTAATAGAACTGGGTGCTGGAGAGGGGGGCCTTGGGACAACAGGTTGGTGTGAGAGAAGGATATTTCTGAGCTCTAGGTGGTTAAAACAGAATATACTTTTGTACTCTTGACTGCTGAGGAAAGCTGACTGTTACTGGCTTTAAATACTGTTTTGCTTATGTATTTTACCTGAAATTCTAAGTAGAATTTTGTTTGTTTGTTTTGATTCCTGTAAAATTTGTTTCAACACCAGTTACACATGCCTGCCTGCCTGCTTTTTGTTTTTGACTCTCCAGTGATTCCAGCTATTCAAAGCTTAGCACTTAAAGCCCGATGTTGAATTTTTTTAAGCACTTAGTAGAGGGTCAGAGAAAAAGAAAAAAATCCTCCATGGCATGAACCTGATATGGTGGTTCCAGTGGTAGGCTGAAGCATAGCAATAATTTTAAGTACAGTGCAGGACCAGCAGTGCATTTTTCTGTTGTACATAGGGTCACTGTGAATTGAACTGACTCCATAGCACCTAACAACAGTAGTATAATTTTTTCCCCTGGGATGCTTGAGGGAGTTACTGTTTGTATTCTCTGTTCTCTTCCCTTCATAAGAGCTTATTTTCAAACTAAACAAAGAAAAAAAAAAAAACCTGTTGCCAATGTGAAGTTGATTCTGACAGGTAGTAATCCTGTAGAACAGAGTACAGGAGCCCCTCTTTTTCTAGTGTTGCCACTGGAACTCTACATTGTGTGCCCGATCACACCTGTCTTTGGTGGTGGTTGGGCACCATCTGGTTCTTCTAGTCACATACTGACAATAGCCGCCCATTCACAAAGGTCCTTCTGTCTCCTGGGCCCTTTCTTTCTCATGTCTTTGTTGATCTTAGTGATCATATGTTCTTCACGCGCTGGGACCATTTGTTGTACCTCAGATGCCAGCTTGGTAGCTTTTAGGACCCCAGACATCACTCAGCAAAATGTGGTGCAGAAGACTCTTAGCAATAGGCTAGTTACTCCAGTTGGCCTTAATGTTTCCTGAAAGTGTGGTCCCACACCCCCAACCCTGCTACTCTACGCTTGCAATATTGTGTTAAGATTAAAAGTTTTCAGCTTATGTTGAAGTCTAGTTAAGTTGATCTACTTTCTACTGTGTGCTGTCACTGCTTTCACTTCACCAAATTTCTTTCAACTATCCAATCTTTGACCAACTCTCTGCCTCCCTTCCCACCCTTGTAGCCATTGAAGAGTCTTTTGTTCTGTATAAAAGTCTATTTTTAAGTCCTTATAGTAGGGTGTCCTTACAATATTTGTCCTTTTGCCACCAACTGATTTCACTCAGTATAATGTCTTCAAGTTGAAACCAGGTTATGAGATGCCTACTAAAATCATGACTGTTCTTTATCATTATATAGTGTTCTATTCAGTATATGTGCTAGTTTGTTTATCCATTCATCCGTTGATGAGCATCTGAGTTGATTCCATCTTTTTGCTATTGTGGACTGTACTGCAATAAACATTCATGTGCATGTATCTGTTTGCATGATGGTCTTTGCTTCTTTAGGACATATTCTTAGCAGTGGGATTACTGGATCAAATGGTGTATCTATTTCCAGCTTTTTAATGAAATACCAAATTGCTTTTGAAAGAGGTTGTATCATTTTGCAATCCCACCAGCAGTGTAGGAGAGTTCTCATCTCTCCACAGCTTCTCCAGCATTTGTTGTTTTGTGTTTTTTGGGTCATGGCCAAACTTGTTGGCATGAGATGGTATGTCATTGTAGTTACCATTGGGATTTTTCTATAACAGTTAATGATTGTAAGCATTTCCTCATGTGTTGTTTGGCTACCTGGCTGTCCTTGTTTTTGGCGAAGCTTCTGTACATCTCCTTTGTCCATTGCTAAACTGGATTATTTACTTTTTCTTGCTGATATTTTACAGTACCTTGTAGATTATGGAAATCAGACATCAGTCCAGCAAGTAGTTGCCCAGTATTTTTTACCATTCTGTGGGTGATCTTCTACATCTTTTAATAAGGACTTTGGATGAGCAAAAGTGTTTTATTTGTAGTAGTTTCCATTTATCTATTTTCTGTTCTGATGATCATGCTTTATCAGATTTTGAAGTCTGTCTAAGGTGTGTATTAAAGCTTCCATTGTTGATCCTACTTTTTTTTTTTTTTTAATTTAGGTCTTTGATCCAATTTGAGTTAGTTTTTGTGTAAGGTGTGAGATATGGGTCTTGTTTCAATTTTTTTGCAAATGGGTATCCAGTTTTACCAGCACTATTTGTTAAAGAGACTATTTTTTTCCAGTTTACAATTTTAGGGCCTTTGTCGAATGTCAACTGTTCATAAGAGGATGGTGGTGTCTCTGGGGTCTCAACTCTATTCTGTTGGTCTGTATATTTCTTTGTCTACCAATGCCAGGCTGTTTTGACAACTCTGGCAGTGTAATAGCTTCTTAGGTAGGGCATTGTTAGGTCTCCCACCGTATTCTTCTTCCTCAGTAGTACTTTATGTATCCAGGGTTTCTTATCTTTCCAAACAAACTTGTTGATTTGTTTCTCTAGCTCATTAAAAAGTGACACAGAAATTTGCATTGGAATTGCACTGTATATGTAGATCGCTTTGGGTAATATAGACAATTTCACAATGTTAAGTCTTCCTATCCATGAACAAGGGCTGTTTCTCCACTTATGTAAGTCCTTTTTTGTTTCTTGCAGTATGATCTTGTAGTTCTTTCTGTATAGGTCTCTTATTTCTCTAGTTAAACTTATTTCTAGGTGTTGTATTTTCTTGGGGGCTGTTTTAGTCAGCTAGGGCTGCTCTAACAGAAATACCACAGAGTGGATGGCTTTAACAAAGAAAGATTTATTCTTACACAGTCCGGTAGGTTGCAAGTCCATATTCAGGGTGTCCGCTCCAGGGAAAGACTTTCCCCTTGTCGGCTCTGGAGGAAAGTCCGGTATTGCATCAGTCATTGTCCAGGGAGTGTCCTAACGCAAGAACCTCTGGTCTGAACGACGTGCTCTGCTCCCGGTGCTGCTTGCTTGATGGTAGCGAGGTTCTCAAATTGTCCTTGGTTCTTTTTCCTTTTATTCCTTGCAAGCTAAAAGCATTAAGGGTGGGGCAAGCCATACTCCAGGGAAACTTCCCCCATAGCAGGAATTCACAGCCCCACCCTAATCCTTTAACATACAGGTTAGCAAAACCACACAATGGAGGACATTTCCAAGATACTGGGAACCATATCCCAGCCACATGGCTGCACACATTTTTGGGGGGACACAATTCAAACCATGACAGGGGCTATAGTAAATGCTATTGATTTGGTAGTTTCTTCTTTCACCATCTCGTTTTGGGTATAAAGGAATTCTATTGCTTTATTTATGTTCATTTATTTTACATCCTGAAATTTGCTGAATTCTTCTATTAGTTCCAGTAGTTTACTTATGGATTCTTTAGGATTCTCTGCATACACAATCATATCATCTGCAAATAGGGAGATTTTTAGTTCTCCTTTGCTAATGTGGATACCCTTTATTTCTTTGTCTTGTCTAATTGCTCTGGCTAGAACCTCTAGTACAATGTTGAGTAGCAGTGGTGAGAGTGGGCATCTTTGTCTAGTTCCTGTACTCATGGGGAACTCTTTCAGTCTCTCTCCATTCAGGATGATATAGGCGGAAGGCTTTGCACAGATGCCGCTTATTACACTGAATAGTTTCCCCTCTATTCCTATTGTACTGAGAGTTTTTAGCATGAATAGGTACTGTACTTCGTCAAATGCCTTTTCTGCATCAACTGACAAAATCAGGTGATTTTTGTCTTTTGTGCTATTTATGTAGTTGACCCCCTAATCATTTTTTTGATGTTGAATCAGACTTGCATCCCTGATATGAATCTAATTTGATCATGATGAATTATTTTTTTGAGATGTTGTTGAATTCTATTGGCAAGGATTTTGTTGAACATTTTTGCATCTAGGTTCATGAAAGATACTGGTCTGTAATTCTCTTTTTTGTGGGAACTTTCCCTGGCTTTGTTATCAGGGTTATAGTGGCTTCATGGAGTGAATTTGGGATCATTCCATCCTGTCGTGGACTGAACTGTGTACCCCAGCCATGTGGCTGGGCCATGATTCCCAATATTTTATGATTGTCCTCCATTTTGATTTTCCTATGCTGTAAGTTAGAGAATTAGTGTGGGACTGTAAATCCCTTTATAAGTTCATCTCTGTGCTCCACTGAAAAGGGAATTTCCCTGGAGTATAGCTTGAATTACCCTTTATCCTTTCATCCTACAAGAGGTTAAAAGAAAGGGAAGCAAGCAAAGAGTTGAGAGCATCCCTTCATCAAGAAAGCAGCCCTAGAAGAAGAATATGTTCTTTGGACCTGAAGTTCCTGTGCCAAGATGTTCACTGACCCAAAGCTCATGCAACACAAGGACTTACCTCCAGAGCTGACAGAGAGAAAGTTTTCACCTGGAATGGACACCCTGGATTTGGACATGTGGCCTGTTGGACTGTGTAAGAATAAATGGTTCTCATTTAAAGCCATCCCTTTGTGGTATTTCCATTACAGCATCACCAGATGACTAAAACACATCCGTTTCTATGCTGTGAAATAGTCTCAGTAGCATTGGACTTAATTCTTCTCTAAAAGTCAGTAGAATTCACAGATGAAGCCATCCAAGCCAGGACTTTTTTTTGGTTGGTAGTTTTTTGATGACTTTTTCAATCTCTTCCTTTGGGATGGATTTATTCAGTTGTTCTACTTACCCTTGTGATAATTTTGGTGGGTGATATGAATCTAGAAATTTGTCCATTTCTTCTAGGTTTTCAAATCTGTTAGAGTACAGTCTTTTGTAGTATTGTGTTGCAATTCTTTTCATTTCAGTTGGGTCTGTTTTGACATCTCCCATCTCATTTCTTATTAGGGTTATTTGTTTCCTGTCCTTTTTTTCTTTTGTAAGTTTAGCTAATGATTTGTTAATTTTTTTGATCTTTTCAAAAAAAACAGCTTTTGGTTTTGTTAATTTTTATCAATTATTCTTCTATTCTCTAAATCATTTAGTTCTGCTTTAATCTTTATTATCTGTTTTCTTCTGGTGTCTGAGGGATTCCTCTGTGGCACTTTTTCTACTTGTTCAAGCTGTAGGGTTAATTCTTTGGTCTGGGTGCTTTCTTCCTTCTGAATGCATGCATTTATAGAGATAAATTGACCTCTGAGCACTCTTCTTGCTGTGTCCCACAGATTTTGGAAGGAAGTGTTTTCATTCTCATTTGATTCCATAAATTTCTTGATTTCATCCTTGATTTTCTGTAACCTATCACTTTTTGAGGAAGGTGTTGGTTAGTTTCAATGAGCTTAAATTTCTACCTGTTTTTTTTTCTGCTATTGATTTAAACTTTTATGGCTTTATGACCCAAGAAGATGCTTCGCAATAATTCAATGACTTGGATTTTGTTGAGATTTGCTTTATGTCCTAACACATGGTCTATTCTTCATGTGCATTGGAGAAAATTGTGTAGTTATCTGTTGATAGATAAAAAGTTCTGTATATGTCAATGGCGTGTGGTTGTTAGATCCATGTCTTTACTGAGTTTTGCTCTGGATAATCTGTCCATTACTAGGAGTGCAGTGTTGAAGTTTCCAACCATTACTGTGGAGTGATTTATTTCAGTTTTCAATGCAGTCAGTGTTTGTTCCATGTATTTAGGTGCTCTAGTATTGGGTGCATAAATATTTAATATTGTTAAGTCCTGATTATGCATTGAACCTTTCAGTAGTAACTAATGACCATCCTTGTCCATGATGGTGGATTTTACATTCATATCTGTTTTATCTGAGATTAGTGTTGCTGCTCCTACTCTTCTTTGTATGTTGTTAGCTTCGTATATATTATTCCATCCTTTAATTTTCAGTTTATTCATGATTTTGATTTTGAGGTGTGTTTTTTGTAAGCAACGTATTGATAGATATTGTCTTTTGATCCAGGATGTCACTCATGGTCTCTTAATTGGAGCATTCAGTCCATTTACTCAGTGTAATTATTGATAGATATGTTTTTAGTGCTGTCATTATGATGCCTTTATTTTTGTGTTGATGCTTTCTGTGTTCTTAATATTCTGTTCTCTGTCATTCATCTTTATGGGTTGAATTTTTATCTCTTTCAGTGTTGATTTTGTTAGGACTCCTGTATTGCATTTCTTGTTTTGATATGCTGCATTTTTATTATTTGTTGTGGCTACCCCTCTGATCCCCTTGATATTCTAAGTTTAAACCTAATTTTAACTTATGCATATCTTTTTAATTTCCTCTCCATCTGGGAAGGACTGTAACTACTATAATATGACCCTCTTTTTAGTGTGATGATATCATATTTTATGTGATTCTATCACTGGTTCCCTTCTTTTAGTATTGTAGCTTTGACTGAACTTTGTAACTTCCCTAACTGTGTAAGATTCTGGATGTAGTGTCCTGCATTGCCTCCTTAAATATATGCTTAATGGTTTTGTTCTTCTAAGCAAAGAGCTTCTTTCAGTATTTCTTGTAGTTTGGGTTTGGTTTTTACAAAATCACTATCTGTGATTTTTCTGTTTGTTTGTTTCATCTTCATATTTGAAAGATAGCTTTGCAGATTATGTAATTCCTGGTTGGAAGTTTTTCTCCAAGGCTTTGAACGTGTTTTTCCACTGCCTCCTTGGCAACATGGTTTCTACCGAGAAGTGAGAGGAACGCTTACAGGGCCTCCCTCTGAATGTTAGCTTTGCTTTGAGCCTTACTGCCTCTAAGCGTCTCCATGTTTTATTTTATTAATGTTGATTATAATATGCCTTTGTGTCTGTCTTTTGGGTTCTAGTTTTTGTGGTGTTTGGTAGGCATCTTGGAACTCTAGGTTCTCTTCTTGCATAACTTCAGGTAAGTTTTCTGTCAGCAATTCTAGTCTTTCTCCACTGGCTGTGAATGAAGGTCCTTGCTGTCCATCTTCCCTTAGACTAGGAGTTTCTGAGGCCCTGGGTCCTTTCCAAAACACACACTCTGCTCCTGGCATCACTTCTTGGAGGTATGAGATCCCCAAATCTCTCTGCTAGTTCCTTTCTTTTATATCCCAGGAAATTGCCTCAAAGAAAGTATAGATATGAGTCTTGTCACACCAACATAAGTGTTACCCCATCCTCTCTCATTACATTGTAAAGGCAGGGTTTACAGCATATATGAACATTACACAATGCCTGAAATCTTGGCCTAGTAAAACTGCTACATACATTCTGGAGGCACACAATTTAATCCATGACAATTCCCCTTTTTTCCTCCCCTCCACCTTTCTTGATAATCACTAACCAACTTTGGTTTCTGTACTTTTGGTTATGTCAGTCCCATTACAATTTAGATATTCTCTGTCTTTTTGTTTTAAACTACATCTTTTCCTCTGTTTTATATTGTTGTTCATTTTATGTTCTCAATATACAGAGGCCACAAACCTCCCTAAATTAGTCACACTTGCTTTCAGGAACACTTCATACCTAATCCTCTTACTGTCTAAACAATCCATACTTTACTGCTCTTCATTGGTTGCGTTCTTGAAACATATTAAAACTCCCGGGACAATCTGCTTCATTGATATTGAAGGGTTCTCAGGTAGGAGAGGAAACACACTTGGCATTTCAAAGACTGTCTTCTCATCCTTATTCCTTGGGACGTGCTTGTGCAACCCGTAGACTTGCTCTGGGTTTTACATAGAGGAAATAACTGTCCTGAGTCCACTGGAGGTATAGTCTGACTGCAAATCTCGACCCTTCATCTCTTCCACATAATGGGTGACAGCTGAGAATGTTTTGCCTGCTAAGGGAAGTGGTGCTCCTGAGTGTTTCATGGATCATATATTAGGCAGGTGGGGAGAGTGAAGGGGTGTTCCTTGACACCCTAGAAATATTCAGAGAGTCAACTGAGTGCCAAGGAATTATCAAATTTTGATACAGTCTAAGTCAGGCAATATTTCTCTTATTTAGTCTGTTAAGTAAAAATCAAACATTTGGAGTCAAACGAAACTAGGTTAAAACTGGAGAGCTAATTAACCTGTCCAATTTTATTCTCTGTACCCATAAAATGTAAAAGAATAATATACATCTAAAATTTTCAACACTACCTATGTAAGCAAAAAATTAGTGTGTGTTTGTGCATGTGTGTGTAAATATATACTATTTTATTGTGCTCTAAGTGAAAGTATACAGTCCAAGTCAAGTTTTCATACCATAACTAACACACACTACTATATAACTCTAGCCACTCTCCCCACCCTGTGACAGCACACTCCTCCTCCGCATTTGCAGTGTCCCTTCATCTAGTTCCTCATTTTACCTCTGCACAGGAGCTGCCCAGCCAGCCCCATGTATACACTCAAGCCAGAAGAACATTCATCATTAGCATAACTTCACATCTCATACTCCACCCCAGTCTGTGTCTGAAGAGCTGGCCTTATGGATGGTTTCAGCATAAGCTAACAGAATCTAGGAATCATGTTTTCTGGGGACACTAAAGTCTGGTCTTTTTAATACAGTTCTAGTTCTACACACTCATTTTTTTTCTCACTATGTTAGAGATTCTGTGTTGTATTCCTTGTCAGGGCAGTCATTCGTGGTGTCTAGGCACCGTCTGATTCTTCTGGTGTCATGGTAATATAGTCTCTGGATTATATGGCTCTTTCTGTCTCTTGTGTTCATATTTTACAAGGGAATATTTTTACAAATTCTGTAGCAAACTAAAGCTGCATAATGATAAGCATGTGGGGATAAAGATAAAGATCAAGTTCCCAGAGCAACTTTTTTTTTTTTCCCAAAGCTCCATGGATGAAGATTTTGTGTTGTTTTATTTTCAAGTTTTTAAAATTTGTAGTTTAGTGTCTTATGTCTCTGTTCTTCTGGCTACAATTCCATCTCACATTAACATCTCTAGGTTAATCCAACTATGGAAAAACCAGAAAGCTTACCTTTGGTGTGACTTCATCTTCCCTTTCTGTTTCTCTCTCTTCAAATGGGTGATAAACTGAGTCCCAAAACCTGCTCTATTCATGATGTTCGTTATTCTCTCTACTGTAGTGCTTCAGGAAGAACAGCCTTCCCTGAAGTGCCACAGATCCTGAATTCTGTCCTCCCAACATAATCGTTTTTTGTATCTCTGAAACCAAAAACAAATTCTAGTAACGGAGTCACTCAGTACTTCTTTGTTGAATTAACTTTAAACTGATTTTACCAGGATTTCAGATTTTATAATTCTATACAGCACTTGATCTTTAGTTCAGTCTTCAAGTTTTGCTCCTTGCCTTTATGAAATTATTACTCTTTATTATGACAATGAACATTAAATTGAAGCAACTGCTAACATGGAATAGCCATTGTAAGTTGTATATTCATGTATTTATCTGTAACTTATTTATTTATTTATTGTGAAATGTTTGTATCTAGACATCTTTAACTTCATTAATTACATGAAAAGTAATGACTAGAGACAGGATTTTTAATTTGGGTTGCTATGGCTCCAATGTCCATCCTCATTACATCATTCTTCAATAGATTACTTATCTCACATAAAGTTGATGCATTCTATCTTATTTGTTCTTCATGCAAAACATTTAAAAACAGTATACTTTTTTGTGCCTTGTGCCCAAGAGGGGAAAGATATGGTAACAGAGGGGTGTGAAAATACACCTTGGACGTATCTTGCTTATTATGAATTCCTTACCCCTCACCGTTTCAATTCACTTACAGCACATTTACTACTCTTTTGAGGAAAACAAAAAGCTGTAAAGGGAGCTGGATAAATGGAGAGTGACTTCACAGCACTAATAAAACTGTTTTTGCTTCCTTTTGGACATTTCATTTATTAGGATGGGTATTGTATCTATTAGGATGGAAATAAGACCAGGTATGAGTTCCAGACTGAAAATATGCATTGAATTTCAGGGACTAGTTGGTATTTAAAAGCTGTGTTTTGGAGATATCTACCAAGATCGAAATCAATACTCCTGCTCTTTCCAAGCAAAGTCTTGAAATGCAGCTTGATAATTAATGTTTAAAATCAAAGCCAGTTGAATGGAAACAGAGACTTTAACTAGCCAACTATAAAATATCATTGTTAATTGACTTTAAGTATAAAGTTTCTTAGAATACATATAAGTTTTTGGTAGGGCTTAAAAAGTCTAATATATAGGAATTTACAATGATAGAGATAAATTGTAGTGTATACTAAAGTACCACAGGTAAAATGTATATAGGTACCATACTCTAGTTGGTAAAGTTGTTTCCCATGGTAGCGTGGGCTAACAATTCTGAAAGTGCTGTGCACATATCCTAGGATTGGACAAATAGGTAAACAGATTGTGTTTTCAGGTGCTGCTGAGTTTATTCCAACTCATGGCAATACTACAGGTCAGAATGAAACTGTCCCACTGGATTTGAACTAGTGATCATTTGGTTAGCAGCTGAGCTCTTAACCACTACACTGCTGTAAGTTTCTCATTATCAGGGTTGGAGCTTACAGATAAGTAATGGATGATGAGCTGTGTGGTACTGCATTAGGTGTGGAAACATCAATATCAATTGAAGTATAGTTCAATATAGACATGATGAAAACACATATATATGTATGTATATGTGTAATTATGCAAAGATAGGTCTTTATACATAACCTACAATACTCACATATTTCTATATTTTATACTTCTTTTTTTTCATGAAGAGAGATCCCTCAATGAAACAGAGTTTTCACTTGACTACTAACCTAAAGTTTGGTGGTTCAAACCCACCTATTGATACCATAAAGTAAAGGCCTGATGACTTATTTTCGTAAATACTATAGCCAGGAAAACTCTGTGGAGAAATTCCCCCAAACACATGGTGTCATGGTTGGAATTGTGTCCCCCCAAAAATGTGTGCAGCCACGTGGCTGGGATATGGTTCTCAGTATCTTGGGACTGTCCTCCATTGTGTGGTTTTGCTAACCTGTATGTTAAAGGATTAGAGTGGGGCTGTAAATTCCTGCTGTAGGGGGAGTTTCCCTGGAGTATGGTTTGCCCCACCCTTAATGCTTTTAGCTTGCAAGGAATAAAAGGAAAAAGAAACAAAGGACAATTTTGAGAACCTCGCTACTATCAAGCAAGCAGCACCGGGAGCAGAGTGCATCGTTTAGACCAGACGTTCTTGTGTGAGGACGCTCCCTGGACAAAGACTGATGCAATACCGGACTTTCCTCCAGAGCTGACAAGGGGAAAGTCTTTCCCTGGAGCAGACACCCTGAATATGGACTTGCAACCTACCGGACTGTGTAAGAATAAATCTTTCTTTGTTAAAGCCATCCACTCTGTGGTATTTCTGTTAGAGCAGCCTAGCTGACTAAAACACATGGGATCATCATGAGTTGGAATCAAGTAAATACATATTCATAAGAGAGCCTAAAAGCAATGCCAACCCAGTAACAACAAGCCCTGCCAGTGCCCAGTTCTTAGTTTCTGATAAAATCCTGTAAAAACAGGGATCAGGCTTCCTTTCCAAGGCTTGAGTGAAGAATTTGCAAAAGGAGTCTGGAGGGCTTTTTGTGTGTGTGTGTGTGTGTGTGTGTGTGTGTTAGGAAATAAGGAAATGCTAAAGCAAAAAAAGGAAAAAAGAAAAAAAATGATGACAGTTAAAGGTATACAGAAATTAACTGACAGAGATTCTAATGAAAAATCTGAGGAAAAGAATAAATAGCCTAATATTAGACTATAGCCTTGGTATAAAATTTTGATGAAAATAATTTAAAAAAAGGCTGCATGTGAACATCAGCAGAGAATTGCCAAGTTCAAGCCAGATTTAGAAGAGGATATGGAATGATGGATATTATCTATGTCAGATGCTCTTGGCCAAAAAGAAGCTTGCCTGTTTTTTATTGACTACAAGAAGGCATTCCACTGTGTGGATCATAACAAATTTTAGATAATGTTACAAAAAAGGAGAATGTCAGAACACTTCATTGTGCTTATGTGGCACCTGTATGTGAATGAAGAGGCAGTTGTTCAAACAGAACAAGGAGATAGCATGTGGTTTTAAAACAAGAAAAAGTGTGAACTACAGTTGTATTCTTTCACCTTGCTTATTAAATCTATGTGCTGAGGCAATCCCAATATAAGTTCCAGCATCATGTTCTAATGAGATGGAGAAACAAATCTCCAATTTTACTTGGAAAGGGAAGAAGCCCCGGATAAGTAAGGTACTACTAAAGAAGAAGAACACACTGGGAGGCCTCTCATTACCTGACCTTAGAACATGCTACACTGCCACAGTGGTCAAAACAGCCTGGTACTGGTACAAGAACAGACAGATTGATCAATGGAACAGAACTGAGACCCCAGAGATGACACCATCTGCCTATGAACAGTTGATATTTGACAAAGGTCCTAAGATATTAAGCTGGAGTAACAACAGTATCTTCAACAAATAGTGCTGGCAAAATTGGATATCCATCTGCAATAAATTGAAACAAGATTCATATCTTACACCTTATACAAAAACCAACTCCAACTGGATAAAAGACCTAAATATCAAACCTAAAATGATAAAGCTCATCCAAGATAAGGTAGGAACAACAATGGAAGTTTTAATACACAACATAGACACACTTCAAAATCTGTCAAACAAACCACAATCAACAGAAGAGAAAATAGATAAATGGGAACTATTAAGAATCAAACACTTTTGCTCATCCAAAGACTTTATTAATAAAATTAAAAGGCCACCTACGAATGGGAAAAATTATTTGACAACTCTATGTCAGACCGACGTCTGATCTCCATAATCTATGAGATACTACAAAATGTCAGTAAGAAGAAAATAAATCATCCAATTAAGCGATTGGCAAAGGAGATGGACAAACATTTCTCTGAAGAGGAGATCCAGGCAGCAAAAAACACATGGGGATATGTTCATGATCTTTCGTTATTAAAGAAATTCAAATCAAGGCTACAATGAGATACCATCTCACCCCAACGAGGTTGGCCATGATCCAGAAAACACAAAACAACAAATTCTGGAGCGGATGTGGAGAAAGTGGAACTCTCCTACACTGTTGGTGGGATTGCAAAATGGCCCGGCCTCTTTGGAAAGCAATCTGGCGCTTCCTTAAAGAAATGGATAGAGATATACCATTTGACCCAGTAATTCCACTACTTGGAATACATCCTACAGAATCAAGGCCTTTCACACCAATGAACACATGCACAAGAATGTTTATCACAGCACAGTCCATGATAGCCAAAAGATGGAATCAACCCAGATGCCCAACAACAGAAGAATGGATAGGTAAACTATGGTATATATACTCAATGGAGCACTATGCAATGATAAAGAATAATGACGGTTCCAGGAAACATCTCATAACCTGGTTTCAACTGGAAGACATTATGTTGAGTGATAGTAGTCAGCGACAAACGGACAAACATTGTATGAGACCCCTATGATAAGATCTCAAAAACAGACTTATGTATAGAATAACAGACTTTTTGACTGCTGAAGGGAAGGGGAGAGAGGAGGGCGAGGGGGAGGGTTTAGATTAGATAGTTGGTGGAAATTTGGCTGGGTGAAATTGGTGATAACACACATTAGAAACAAGAACAATATTAAGTGGACTTCAACAAAACTTGAATACTCCGTCCATCTTAATCCAATGTTGCAAGGACAGAGGAGCTGGGGCAGGAGGCAGGAAACCATGCTCTCAGGTGAAATCAAGGCCAATTGGCACAACTAGCATATTGCTAAGAGGGTTCTCTGCACCCCACATTGCTGAGGGGCATCTGTGGTTTTAAAAGCTGCCAAGCTGCCATCTGAGAGCACAGCGAATGGTCCCAACTCAGGAGGAACCGATGATCAATGAGGACCAAAATGACATGGGGTAAAGACGGCCACCAACAGTGATAGCCGTGATGGAGCTCACTAAGTTGAGTCTCACTGGCAACACAAGAATAAAAAGGGGTGCACCCTGAGATCTCCACTAAAAGACCAGAATTGATGGTCCAGCGGCTTCGGGGTTCCCCTGGGAGCATGGCTTCTGGACCTGAGGCTTCCCTTGCCCATAAATCATAGCGAAGGTCCACTCTTCAGACATGAATGGATTGGACTTGGCGATGCAGAATGACCACATATTGGATGCACTTTATGTTTCTATGCATCTATAGGATATCATCCTGCTGACCTCTGGCTGGAGGAAGGGGAGTGGGTGGAGAGGAGGGGAAAGGAGACTGTTGGGAGGATGAGACATGTATGGAGCAGAGAGGAGTAGTGTGCAGTCACCGGACAGGGAGAACAGTGGAAGCTGCATATAGGTGGTCACATAAATTTATATGTGAATGTACATTTTCACTCAGTCATAATTAAAAAAGAAAAATCTATGTGCTGAGAAAATATCCTGAGAAGTTGGCTATAAGGAAAAAAAGCAGTACTGACAACCTGAGATATGCCGATGACACAATTTTGCTTGCAAAAAGTGAAGACAATTTGAAGTACTTACAGAAGAAGATAAAAGACTACAATCTTAAGTATGAATTTCATCTGAATAAAATCCTTTCAACTGTAGTGATAAACAGCATCAAGATAAATAGCTAAGAAATTGAAATTTTCAAGGATTTTGTACTTCTTGGATCAACAGTTAATGTCCATGGAAGCAGCAGTGAAGAAATCAAATGACATATTACACTGGGAAATCTGCTGAATTATCTTCTCTCTTCTTTGTTCATGGTCCAGCTTTCACATGCATATGATGTAAGTGAAAATAACATGGCTTGGGTCAGACTCATTTTGGTCTTCAAGGTGACATCCTTACTTTTGAATACTTTGAAGGGGTACTTTGCAAAGGATTTTAGAGAGTTCTAAACACTTTAGAGTGCTTAGAAACAAAGATGTGCCTTGAGAACTAAGATGCACCTGACCCAAGCCAGAATCTTTTCCATAGACTCACATGTACATAAAAGCTAGAAAATAAAAGTGGAAGACCAAAAACAGAATTCATACATTAGAATTATGGTTTTGGTGGAGAATGTTGAATACATCATGGTCTTACAGAAAACTTAACAAATCTATTTTAAAGTGCATACAGAGAGAATGCTCCTTAGAAGTGAGAACGATAAGACTTCTCAATTACTTTGAGCATATCATCAAGAGAGACCACTGAGTAAGAATTGAATAAGAATATCATGCTTGGTAAAAGAGAGAACCACAGAAAAAGCAGGAGACCTTTATTGAGATGGATTGACATAATGGCTGCAAAAGTGTTCTCAAACTAACAGTGATTATGAGGATGGTGCAGGACTGGGCAGAATTTTGTCCTGTTTTACACAGGGTCTCTGTGAGTCACAATCCATGAGATGATGGCTATCAACAACATTAAATGGATACCCATGAGCCCAAAATGACAGAAATACATAACTAAATAATTCAAGAGAATAGTTAAATCTTCCATAAAAAATTACCTGTACTTCACATAAATTCTCACACCTAAAGAAATGACACATTGCATTGGGAAAATCTGCTGCAAAGGACCTCTTCAAAGTATCCAGAAGTAAGGATATCACCTTCAAGACTAAAACGCATCTGACCCGAGCCACGGTATTTTCAATTGCATCACATGCACGCAAAAGCTGGGCCATGAGTAAAGAAGCCAGAAGAAGAATTGAATTGTGGTGCTGGAGAGGAATGTTGAATGTACCATGGACCACCAAAAGAACAAACAGATGTGTTCTGAAAGAAGTACAACCAGAGTGCTCCTTGGAAGCAAAGATGGCAAGACTGCATCTTACATACTTTGGACATGTCAGGAAAGATCTTTCCCTGGAGAAAGACATCATGCTTGGTAGAGTGGAGGGTCAGTGAAAAAGAAGAAGACCCTGGATAAGATGGATTGACACAGTGGCCGCAACAATAGGCTTAAGCATAAAAACGATTGTGGACATGACACAAGACCGGGAAGTGTTTCTCTCTGTTGTTCATAGGGTCACTAGGAGTTGGTACCAACTAGATGGCACATAACAACAACAGAGGAATGAAGTGTAACTTCCCTCTCTAACTGTACATAGTGCCTATCTTTCAAAGGGAATAGAGTAACTTCACGGTAGAGAAATTTCAAACAGTGTTAGTCATGTTTTGAACATGTGCCTTTGATATAACATGATTAAAATGGAATTTTACCTTTCTGGTCTTCATCCTCACAAACACAAAATCTGAGGAGCATTCTGCAACAAAGGTCCTCAAAACTGTCAAAAATCATTCAAAAGAAGGAAAATTTAGGAAATGGTCATTGTTTAGAGGGGTCTAAGGAGGCCCAATGATTAACTACAATGTTAAAAGGATTTGGAAAAAGACATAAAGAAAAACCAAGAAAATATAAAGTATGAACTTTAGGTAATAGCTATATATCAATATATGTTAATTAGCTGCGAGACTTATACATGATTAAAATAATAATAAGGGACACTCAGTGTGGTATACACAGGAACTGTCTTTACTATCTATGAGACTTTTGTAAAAATCTAAAACTTTTAAAAAAGTATTAAGAAAAATCAAATACATAGTGATACACGTAAGGGAAAACTGGTACATGGCACATCCCTACATTCGTCTTACCATGACTATCTCTTCTTGGACACAAGACCAGGAAAGTACATTCCTAGAAATTTATTAAATGTAAATGTCTATTCATGGAGTTTTCTCTTTCTGACTTTGCTTTTGGGCAGGTGCCGCCTGTTGAGTCTCATATACTTGACTGAACTAAGAAGCACATTCCTCAGGTATGTTATTGTAATAAAAAACCCACTGCTGTTAAGTTGATTCTGACTCGTAGCAGCCCTATAGGACAGAGTAGAACTGTTTCCGGGGAGCACCTGGCAGATTCAAACTGCTGACCTTTTGATTAGCAGATGTGGCACTTAACCACTATGCCACCAGGGTTTCCTGTTGTTTAATAGATCTGTCTGAACTTTGGCCAAAAGCTAGACTTTGGGAGTGGCTGTGCAAAGTTTTTCTTGGGTTTTTGTAGTAATGAAGTTGTTCAGTATTTGTCCTTTTGTTGTTGACTTATTACATTCAGCATAATTCTCTCCAGATTTGCCCATGTTGTTAATATGTTACAAGAATTTGTGTTCTTTGACATTGTGTAGTGTTCCATTGTACGTTTGTACCATAATTTGTTTATCCATTTATCTGTTGATAGATACCCAGAATGTCTCTCATTTTGCTATTGCGTATAATGCTGCAGTGAACAAATGTGTGCATGACTATTTGTGTGAGGGTTCTTATATTTGTAGGGTATATTCCTAAGAGGAAGACTTGCTGGGTCAGATGATATTCTCAGTTTTTAAAGGAGAACTGTATCATTTTCTATAGCAGTTATGCCACTTTGCATTCACATCAGTAGTGCGTAAGAGTTCCAATCTCACTTCAAGCTCCCCAGCATTTGTTATATTTTGTTTGGGGTGTTGTTTTCATTTATTTATTTTTTTATTAATGCCAGTAAGGTCAAGGTAAGATGGTATCTCATTGCAGCTTTGATTTGCATTATTATAATGACTCATAGGAACCCTATAGAATGCAGTAGACTGCTCCATAGAATTTCCAAGGAGCACCCAGCAGATACAAACTGCCGACCTTTTGGTTAGTAGATATAGTACTTAGCCACTACACCGTCAAAGTCTCGAACAACTAATAATATCAAGCATTTCTTCAAGCACATTAATATCATATTTGATAAAGTGTGTGTTTATATCCTTTTCCCACTTGATTGAGTTATACGTCTCAGTGTTGAAGTGCATTCTATAGATTTTAAAGGTTAGAAACTTTTTGTGTATGGTGTGAGGTCTGAGTCCTGTTGCCTTTCTTTTATAGCAAACGTCTAGTTTTCGCAGTACCATTTGTTAAAAGTCCAACTTGACCTCCTTTTAATGGGATTTGGTCCCTTGTCAGTTGATTCGAGGTAGATGAATTTACATCTGGGTTCTCAATTTCGATTGATTTGTCTAGGCATTTGTCATTGATCCAGTACAAGGCTGTTTTGACTGCCGTGACTGTATGGTAGGTTCTGAAGTCTCCTATTTTGTTCTTCTGCATCAGTAATGCTTTGCATGGGCAACATGGTCACATGTAGGACCAACGTTATGGCCTGGGTGCTGGGCTTGTGAGCCTGAGAAAACATGAATGTAAACAGCCCCAAATGGCTGGAATGCCTGGTGCCAGATCCCTGAAAACAGC
Organism: Heterohyrax brucei; assembly: GCA_028571685.1. Lineage (NCBI taxonomy): Eukaryota > Metazoa > Chordata > Mammalia > Hyracoidea > Procaviidae > Heterohyrax > Heterohyrax brucei. Next base: position 5,441,898 of record CM053146.1, on the reverse strand, counting down.
AGGTCCGACCTTGTGATTCTGATCCTTGTGCCCCACCTCGGCCTATCTGCTTTCCTCCTGCTGAGGAAAGTTTGTATGAGGAAGTAGTCTTTATTATGCTGTATAGATAGGAAGACACAAGATTGTTTTATGACTAACCTCCTAAAGTCTATTCAAAATCAAATCTTGTTTACTGCATGTATGCATGCTTTAGTCATTAAATAAATATGAGCTGCTCCATGCCAGAGCCAGAGTTGGGGCATCATAGTTACCACTCTCCTCCTCACCATCAGTGTTTCTGTGTGGCATACTTCATCGGCACCAATCACCCGCAGACAATACAGAACCATGGACATGACACTTTGCCTATTCAGGACTTCTTTCCTTTCCATGATAACCCTGGTGGCATAGTATTTAAGAAACATAGCTGCCAACCAAAAGGTCAGCAGTCTGAATTCACCAGGTGGTCCTTGGAAATTCTATATAGCAGTTCTTCTCTGTCCTATATAGTTATTATGAGTCTTAATTGACCAGATGGCTATGGCTTTTCTTTGTTTTGTTTTGTTTTCGTTTCCATATAAAATTGGTGATTAATTGTCCCATCTGTAGATAGCTTTAGGTATGTATGAAATTTTCAGAATGTTGACTCTTCCTCTCCATGATCATGATATGTTTCGCCATTTATGTAGGTCTCTTGGTTACTTTTAATAGTGTTTTGTTGTTTGCTTTTAATGAGTCTTTTATGTCCCTGGTTAGGACCATTCCTGGGAACTTTGTCTTTTGGTGGACTATTAGCACTTGGCTTGGCTGTTTTTCTGATTTTCTTTTCAAAGTTTTCTTTGGTAGTTGATCTTGTGTCCTGTTACTCTGCTGAATCTTTCTATTAGTTTCAGTAGTTTTTTCATTAAATAGTTGGGGATCTCTATATACAACATCATATCATCTGTGAATAGGAATAGCTTTACTTCTTTTCCAAGTTCGCTGTCGTTGTTGCTAAGTGCTGTCAAGTCAGCTCAAACTCATAGAGACACTGTGCAGCAGAAGAAAATGCTGTCTGGTCCTGTATCGTCTTCGTAATTGTTATGCTTGAGCCCATTGTTGCAGGCACTGTTGGTTAATCTCATCAAGAGTCTTTTGTTAACCCTCTACTTTACTAACCATGATGTTCTTCTCTAGGAGTTGATCCCTCCTCATAATATGTGCAAAGTTCCTGAGACAAAATCTCATCATCCTTACTTCCAAGTTGCACTCTGGCCTTACCTATAAGGTCTGACAATTAAGTTCATGAACTCGATTGTTCTAAGTGCTACATACCTCATTGCTGAATATCTCTACAGTCATGTTTGAAGTACTCCCCTTGGGAAGCTACGCACTGATGCCAGAAATTAGTCTATGCTTAAAAGAAATTTTGGAACTCTTCCTGGAATGGCCGTTGCACATGTTGGCAAGGTGTATAGTTGTGTATAATTGTCTGTAAGGGAGTTTTTATCCAGTAAACAAATAACTGTGTTGGAATAGCCTCCCTCCTCACCTGATCTGGCCTCCCATGACTTTTTCTTTATCTAAAGGTAAAGACAATATTGAAAGGAAGACATTTTGATGACATTTGGGAAATCAAAGGTAATACAATGACAGCTCTGCTGGCCTTTCCAGAAAAAGAGTTTCAAAATTGCTTTGCAGGGTAGACTACACACTGCAATCAATGTATAGCTTCCCAAGGCAAGTGCTTCAAAGCTGACCATAGTGATATTTAGCAGTAAGATGTGTAGCACTTCTTCTAGGATGATTTAGAGAATTTAAATGGCAGACTTCATATTCTAAAATAGATCTGCCTGTTCTTTTGGCAGTCCATAAAATATTCTATATTCTTCGCCAACACCAAAATTCCAATGCATCAATCCTTCTTTGGTCTTTCTCATTCACTGTCAAGCTTTCACAAGCATGTGATGCAATTGACAACACCATGACTTGGGTGAGACACATCTTAATTTTCAAGGTGACATCTTTACTTTTTAACACTTGAAAAAGTTTTTGCTGCCAATTTTTCCAGTGTATTGTATCTTTTGATTACTTACCAGGTGCTTCCACAAATGTTAATTATGGATCCAATTAAACTGAAATCCTTGACAACTTCAGTCTTTTCCCTGTTTATCTTGATGTTGCTTAGTAAGTCCAGTTGTGAGTATTTTTGTTTTCTTTATGTTGAGGTGTAATCCATACTAAGGCTGTAGTCTTTGATTGTCATCAGTAAGTGTTTCATATCCTCTTCTCTTTCAGCAGGAGATTTTATGTCATCTGCGTAACACTGGTTGTTAATGAGTCTTCCTCTAACCTTGCCTTACTGTTTTAGTTAGGATTTTCATCGCAATATTAAATAGGAGTGGTAATAAAGGGCATCGTGGTATTTTTCCCATTCTCATGGAAAATGCTTTCAGTATCTCTCCCTTGAGAATGATATTGGCTGTTCATTATATTGAGGAATATCACTTCCATTTCTATTTTACTGTTTTCTTAATCAAAAAAGCAGTGCTGGACTTTATCAAACACCTTTTCTGTGTAGATCAAAATGATCAAGTGTTCTTTTCTTTTGTTCTTATTATTTGGATGATTCAGTTTATTGATTTTCTAGTGTTGAATTAACCTTGCATAGCTGCTGTGATTCTCACTTGATTATGGTGAATTGGTTTTTTTATACACGATGCTGAATTCTATTCTCTAGAATTTTGTTAAGAATATACGTATCTGTATTCATGAGACGTTGGTGTATAATTTCCTTCCTTCCTTCCTTTCTTCTTCCCTTCCCTCCCTCCCTCCCTTTCTTCCTTTTTTCTTTCCCTCCTTCCTTCCTTCCTATGAGGTCTTCACCTGGCTCTAGTATCAGGATTATGCTGGATTCACAGAATCAACTTGGAAATACCAGTGTATGTTCTTCTCTAAATATTTGATAGAATTCTTCAGTGAATCTGTCCAAGCTAACATTTTGTTTTTGTTAGAATTTATTTTTTAATAGCCTCTTCAAATCTCTCTTCTTATGGATCTCTTCAGATTATCTATCTCGGCTTGTGTTAGTTTAGGTAGACAGTATTTATCCATTTCCTCTAGATTCTCAAATGTTTTGGGGTATAATTTTTCATAGGATTCTGTTGTCATACTTTTTTAAAATTGAAACTGTTGCAGTGTTCCCCATCTCATTTCTTATATGGATTATTTGCTTCCTCTCTTGCTTTTATTTTGTCAGTCTGGCCAGTGGTTTCTCAACTTTGTTGATGTTTTCAAAGAAACAGCTATTGGTTTTTTTGATTCCTTTTGTATTTCTATTCTGTTTCATTTATTTCTGCTCTAATCTTTATATTATTATTTCCTTTTTTCCAATGCCTGGGGACTTCTTTTGCTATTCTCCTACTCTTGTTTGAATTGTAGGGCTAACAATTTGCTTTTAGCCCAGTCTTTTTTCTATTCTTATTTTTATTATGATTAAGTGACAGTATGCAATCCAAAGCAATTCCTCATGTTATATATCTGCATCTCCATCTGCTCTGCTCAACCTGTGGCAACACAATCCCCCCTTTCACTCTGTACTTCTAGTACCCCTTAATGAGTACCTGTCTCCTCTGTTCCTCCCTCTTCTCTCCCATCTAGAAAGAAACTAGTAGGACAGCATCCTATAAATGTATAAAACGATAAAGTACACATTCCATATGGTCACACCGTGTCCCTGACTCCAGTCCATTCTTGTCTGAAGAATTGACCTCAGTACCAGTTTCAGCTCAGGATCAGCAGGAAGTCTAGGGCAGTATTTTACAGATCCAGTGTTGTCAGCACAATTTGTTAGACTGCTTTTGACCCAGTTTACAATTTGTGGCCTTTGTCAAATATCAACTGTTCATAAGACAATGGTTATATTTCCAGGGTGTCTATTCTGTTCCATGGGTCTATGTGATTCTTTTTGTACCACTACTAGGCTGTGTTGACTACTGTGGCAGTGTAGTACATTCTAAGGTTGATTAGTGTGAGGCTTCCCACTGCGTTGCTCTTCTTTAGTAGTGCTTTACTTATCGGGGGTTTCTTCCCTTTCTGAACAAATTTGGATTTGTTTCACCACCTCGTTGAAAATGACACTGAAATTTGTATTGGAACTGCGTTGTATATATAGATTGCTTTGGGTAAAACAGACATTTTTACATTGTTAAGTTCTCCTATCCATGAGCAAGGTAGATTTCTCCATTTTCATAAGCCTCCTTTGGTTTCTGACAGTAGGGTCTTATAATTTTCCCTGTATACATGTCCTACTTCTCTTGTTGGATTTATTCCTAGGTATTTTATCTTCTTGGGGGCTATTAGTAAATGGTATTGATTTGGTAATTTCCTCTTTCATCATCTCTTTGTTGGTGTAAAGGAATCTTACTAATTTACAAATGTTTATCTTGTATTCTTATACTTTGCTGAACTCTTTTGTTGGTTCCAGTAGTTTATTTATGGATTCTATAGGGTTCTTTGTGTACATGATCATATCCTCTGCAAATACAGATATTTTTACTTCTTCTTTGTTGAAGAAGATGCCCTTTATTTCCTTTTTTTTTTTTTGTCTGACTTCTCTGCCCAGAACCACTACTACAGTGTTGAATAGAAGTGGTTAAGAGTGGTCATCTTGTCTAGTTCCCATTCTCAGGGGCATTTCTTCCAGTCTCTCTCCATTCAAGATGATACAGGTAGTTGGCTTTGCGTAGATGTCCCTATTGCACTGAGGAAAGTCTTTTCTATTTTTATTTTGCTGAGAGTATTTAACATAAATGTGTGTGGGACTTTATCAAATGCCTCTTCTGCATCAGTTGATAGAATTAAGTGATTCTTATCTTTTGTGTTACTCATGTGGTTTCAACAAATGACCTTTTGGTTTTGTTAGTGCTTTCAATTGCTCTCTGTCCTCTAATTCATTTAGTTCTGCTCTAATTTGACTTATCTGTTTTCTTCTGATGCCCAAGAGATTCTTTTGTTGTTCTCTTTCTATTTGTTCAAGTTGTAGGGTTAATTCTTTGGTTCTGGTCCACTCTTCATTCTGGATATGTGCATTTATAGAGATAAAATTGACCTCTGAGCACTGGCTTGCTGTATACCATAGGTTCTGATAGGATGTGTTTTCATTCTCATTTAATTCCATGAATTTCCTTATTGCATCCTGGATTTCTTCTATTATCCATGAATTTTTGAGCAAGGTATTGTTCTGCTTCCACGAGTTCAAAGTTCTATGCATGTTTTGTCTGCTATTGATTTCAACTTTCATGGCTTTATGGTCTAAGAATTTGCTTTGCAATAATTCAGTGTTTTGAATTTTGGTGAGACTTTCTCTATGACCTAATACTTGGTCTATTTTGGAGAGTGTTCACTGTGCATTGGAAAAGAAGATGTACTTATCTGTTGAGGGCTAAAAAGTTCTGTATATGTCGATGAGGTTAGTTGGTTGATTGTCACAATAAGATCTACTGTGTCTTTATTGAGCTTTTTTCTGGGTGATCTGTCCATTACTGAAAGTGGAATGTTGAAGTCTCCTCCTATTATTGTAGAATGATCTCTCTCATTTTTCTATGTTGTCAGCATTTGTTCAATATGTGCAGATGCTCCTGTATTGGGTGCATAAATACTTAATATTGTTATATCTTGCTGTATTGAAACTTTAAATAATAGTGACCATCCTTGTCCATAATGGTGAATTTTACATTAAAGTCTATTTTATCCAAGATTAGTAATGCCCCTCCTGCTCTTCTTTGTGTGTTGTTAGTATGGTATATATTTAACCATCCTTTGATTTCCAGTTTGTTCATATCTTTGAATCTAAAGTGTGTTTCTTGTAACTAGCATATGCACAGATCATGTTTTTGGATCCAAGCTGTTATTCTCTGTCTCTTGATTGGAGCATTTGATCAATTTACATTCAGAGTAATTATTGATAGATATGTGTTTAATGCAGTCATTTTGGTGCCTTTATTTTTCAGTTGTTGATATTTCCTTTGTTCCACTTAATGGGTTTTTTTCCTTTATGGCTTTTCTTTTAATTCTTTCAATGCTGGTTTTGTGTCTGTTGAGACGCCTGTATTATGTTTCTTGTTTTGATACCTAGCTTTGTTAATTTGCTTTGCTGATACCCCTTTGATCTCCCCCAGTGTTCTAAGTTTAAACCAGTCTTTAGCTTCTTTATATCTCTTTAACTTCCTGTCATGGGTTGAATTGTGTCCCCCCTCAAAACGTGTGTAGCCATGTGGCTGGGACATGATTCCCAGTATCTTGTGACTGTCCTCCATTTTGCGGTTTCCCTGAACTGTATGTTAAAGGATTAGGGTGGGACTGTAGATTCTTTCATAGGATTACTTCCCTGCTCTGCTGTAAAGGGAGTTTCCCTGGAGTATGGCTTGCCCCATCCTTAATCCTTTAAGCCTGCAAGAGCTAAAAGGAAAGAAAAGCAAGCAGAGAATTGGGAACCTTGCACCATCAAGGAATCAGCACTGGGAGAAGACCACATCCTTCAGACCTGAGGTTCCTGTGCCAAGATGCTCCCTGGACAAAGACTGATGCAATACTGGACTTTCCTCCAGAACCAACAAGGGGAAAGCCTTCCCCTGAAGCAGACATCCTGAATTTGGACTTGTAGCCTACCGGACTGTGTAAGAATAAACCTTCCTTTGTTAAAGCCATCCACTCTGTGGTATTTCTGTTAGAGCAGCCCTAGCTGACTAAAACACTTCCTCTCTATCTAAAAGGGCTATAACTGCTGTAATATATTCCTCTTTCTAGTATGATGATATTACAGTTTACATGTTAAGATATGTGGTTGATCTACTTCTAATATTTTAGCTTTGATTGAGTTTTGTGACTTCCCTAACTGATTAGGACTCTGGATGCTGTGTCCTGCATTGCATTGTTGTGTATACCTCTGATATTATTGGCTTTCTAAACAAAGAGCTTCTGTCAATATTTCTTGTAGTTTGAGTTTGCTTTTTGCAAAATCTTTAAGCTTCTGTTTACCTGAGAATGTCTTAATTTTGCCGTCATATTTGAGAGACAATTTTGCAGGATATGTAATTCTTGGTTGAAAGTTTTTCTCCTTTAGAGCTTTGAATGTGTCATCCCACTACCTTCTTGACAACATGATTTCTGCCGAGAAGTCAGAGCAAAGCCTATAAGGCTTCCCTTTGTATGTTAGTTTTGCTTTAAGCCTAGCCTGCTTTAAGGTCTTCTCTGTTTCATTTTATTAGCCATAAGCCATAAGCTTGATTATAATATGTCTTGGTGTCCTTCTTTTGGGGTCTAACCTTTGAAGTTTTCAATAAGCATTTTAAATATCTACGTTCTCTTCTTTCATGATGTCAGGGAAGTTTTCTGCCAGTAGCTTTTCAACAATTCTTTTTATTGTCTGCTATCTCTTTCCATTCAGGAATTCCAACTATTCATAGGTTATTACTCTGGATAGAGTCCCACATGCTCCTTAATTCTTCTTCATTTTTCTTGTTTCTTTTATCTGATTTATCCTCATAAATCTTAGTGTCAGTTGCTCTATCTTCAAGTTCACTAACTCTGGTTTTCATTTCCTCAATTCTGCTTCTTCACCTTTGCACTGAAGTGTTTAACTCTGTAATGTTATTACTGATCTGCTGACTTCAGATAATGGATGTTCTAGCAATTCAAATGGCTTACTTAAATTTTCATTTTCTGCTGTAGTTTGTTTAATCTCTAGAAGGGCTCTATGCATAATTCTTTTGTTTTTGACTTCCAATAATTTTAGAAAGGCTTCTTCATCTGGGAAGTTCTTTGATTCCTGATTTGGAGAGTTATCTGGAGCCATGGTGGTCTGCTTCTTTAAATGGTTAGATACTGATTGTTGTCTTTGCACCATCAAAAAACTATTCTGTTTCTTTGGTGTTACACCAATGGGAGCTGTGGCATAGATGTAAGAAGTGATTAAGGGCACTGCTAGACTTGGCTGTTGCTGTGTTCTCTATGTGCAGCAGACTTTACACATAGTTTCTTTGGTAATATAGACACTGTTAAGCCCTGTGATGCTGCTCCGCTTGGTGGCTAGCCCCAGATGAGTCCTCAGGAGTAGGAGACCTCACATCCTAGATGATAACGATGTTGACCTATTCATGTCACCTTCCCAGCATCATGTCATTCAAAATTGATGTAGCTCAGGGAAGGAAGGAGGGAAAAATGCCTCCACATTCAGCTGCCACAGACTTGCATTCTTTATATGCACTTATCTTAGAAACTGCTTTTCTGCTAAGAGAGGTGCTGTCCAGTGGAAGCTGGAAGCAGCTGGGACCTTAGGGGTGGCAGGCTCCATCTCCTGTCTGGCAAAGATAGCACCCTACTTATGGAGTCTCCTGGTGTCATCAGCAGAGGCTATGATGTATTTCAGTAAAGGGAGATTGAAATGGCACCTCCACATTCAGCCACCAATCAGTGCTGTGTTCTCTAGTTGTGCTTATCTCAGCTTTTCTGCTGAGAGAGGCATTGACCACCAGCAGCAAATAGCTGCCAGTCACTCGGGGGTCGCAGACCCCACCTTCTAGCTGACAAAGATGGTACCCTACTTATGGAGTCTCTAAGGGGCCATCAACGGATGCTATGACATGGTTCAAAGAAGGGAGGGGTTAGAGCACTGTCACACTCAACCACTAGCCATGACTACATTCTCTAGGTACAATTGCCTTAAAAAGAGCTTTTCTGCTAGGAGAAGTACTGTCCAGATAGGCATTGCTGCTCAACACAGGAACTAACCCCAGCTGAGCCCTCAGGCATGGCTGGCTCTGCCTCTCAGTTGACCAAGATCGTCTCCCACCTGAACTGATTCTTCTGCTTTATGTCAGTAGTATCCACAGAAAAGCTCAAAGAAGAGAGGGGGAGGGGTGCTGACACCCTCATTAGCCAACTATTGTTGGGTTCTCTAAATTTGACTGACCAGAGCACAGCCTGTCTGCTGCAGGATAAGCTGTTTACTTAGACACTGCAGCTCAGCATAGTAGCCAGCCCCTGTTGGGCTCTCAGATTTAATAGTCCCATTCCCAGTCTTCCAGTTAACAATAAAGGCATCTCGTACCTACAAGGAAGGCGTCCTGTACCTGAAATCCTCTCAGCCCCTGTGCCAGGTGAACTGGGACGCACTATGTTGCTGTTTTGCCTCTGACAAAGGTAGTTTCCTCCATCCCATTGCCTAGTCCGATTTCACAAGCCTATGCCTGATCTTAGGGCTCCTAGAATGTCTACACTGCTCCATTCAATTATTTTTCAAGGCCTTAGTTTTCAGAGGAAATTGAGTAGATGTGACTAGTCTGCCATCTTGACCCTGTCTCTAGCCCACTCTTGTTTAATGTGTTTATCTATTGCTATAAATTGATCTTTGAACATTCATTGCAGTGTTCTAAAATTTTGGTATGTGTTTTCGTTCCATTAGATTCTAGGAATTTTTAGATTCCTTGTTTGATTTATTCTGTTGCACAGTTGTTTTTTTTAGAAAGGGGGTGTTCAGTTTCAAAGAATTTTATTTTTAATACCTGCTCTTCTTATCAGTTGCTACTTTTATGGTGTGACCAAAGATAATTCTCTGTATTATGATGATATTTCCATTCTCTGAAGAGTTGCTTTGTCATCTGTTCTGGAGTATGTTCCACATGAGTTGGAAATGAATAAATTTGCTGCTGTCAGGTTACATGTTCTATACATGTCTATGAGGTCAGGATGGTTGATTGTGACCTTTAGATCTTCTGTGTATTTGCTGAGTTTCTTTCTAAATTGTCTGTTCTTTGGTGACAGTGACATGTTGAAGTTTCTTGCTACTACTGTGGAACAGTCTGTTGCTCTTTTCAGTGCAGAGTTTATGTATTTTGGAGCCCTGTTTTTGGGTGTATGGACATTTATTCAGGTTATGCCTTGTTTGTGGATTTTCCCTTTATTATTTCATAATGTCCTTAATTGTCTTTTATAGTTGACTTTGCCTTAATGTTGGCTTGCCTTAATGTCTGTTTTATCTGAGATTGGTTTCATCACTCTTGCCCTTTTCTGCTTGTTGTTTGCTTGATACCTTTTCCCCCATCCTTTGCTTTTTAATATATTTACATCTTTGCATCTAAAGTGTGTGTCTTGTAAAGAGAATATTGATGGGTTATGGTTTTTATCCATTGTGTCACTCTTTCTCTACAGGTGTATTTAAAGCATTTACATCTAATGTGATTATCAATAGTTGTACATGTATTACTGTCTTAGTGTTGTGCTTTTTCTGTCTTTCTCTTTTTTTGGAAGTTGTGATGATATTTTTCTGTGCCTGTTAATTTTCTGTGCTGAGTTGTTCCCTGAGTGTGGATTTCTTCTTCTTGTTATTGTATACATACATATAATTTTTTCAGACTTTTTTTTGATAAGTAGGTTTGTTAACTTTCTGTGTTGTTACCTTCAAATTTACCTTTATCTCATTACATTTGAGCTAACCTTTTGTTAATTGTATCTCTTTTAATTTCTCTCCATCTTGAAGCTTCATACATGGACTGATCATTTCCCCTTTTATTGTTTTGATGTTTCTGTCATTTACAAATTGATGTCTCTGTTACCCTGTTTGAAATGTGTTTTAGCTATCTAGTGGTACTTTAGCAGAAACATCACAAGTGGATAGCTTTAAAAAGAGAAATTTGATGTTGTCACAGCTCAGTACACTATAAATCAAAATTCACTATGAGAAATTTTCACAGTCCAATGGGATGAGGGTCTAAATTCAGTATGAGAATATCCTAAACCAGGAACCTCAGGCCCAAAGGATGTGCTCTGCTCTTAGTGCTGCTTTCTTGGTAAGAGGTTCTCAAAAGTTTCTGCTAGCTTTTCTCCTATATTTCTTAAGATACCCACTCAAGGAACAAAACAATCTTACATGTTGAATCCTGTCACATCAACACAACTGCCACCTATCCACTCTCATTATCTTCACAGAGGCAGGACTTCCTACATAGGTGAACTTCACATGATACTAGGAATCCTGGCCCAGCCAAGTAGCTACAGATTTTGGGGAAAACACAATTCAATCCATAGCAAAGTGTTTTTGCTTTCTTTTATAAATGAGGATTCTTTACCTAGATTTGTATCTGGCTGATGGTATCTTCTGTCCTAGGCTAGACTCCAGTGGTTGTTTAATGTTGTTGATTCCTTAACCAAAGGGCTTCTTGGTAAATTTAGTTTGTTTTTAGGAATCCTTAATTTCTGTTCATTAGGAAATGCCCTTATTGTGTCATCATATTTAACAGAGTTTTTCAGAATATATTATTCTTGATATGTAGTATTTTTTTTCTTTCTAAGTTTTATTCATGTCTACACGTTGTTTTCTTGCCTGCATGGTTTCTGCCATGTAGTTAGAGTTCAGTCTTACTGTTTCCCCTTTTGTGTATCTTTTCGTTTCCCAAACTGTTGTCAGGATTCTTTGGTTTTGGTAAGTGTGGTTATGATATGTCTTGATGACTCTTCTTGTGGTACATCCTATATCAGGTTCATTAAACTTTTTGGATGATCAGCTTTTTGTCTTTCATGATATTTCAAGAGTTTCCTGACGGCAATTCTTCAACAACCCCTATGTTTTCCATTTCCTGTCCTGTTCTAGAACTCTAATCACTTGCAAATTCATGCTGTTAATTGTGTCCCATATAATTCTTAGATTTTCTTTACTCTTTTCTCTAACTTTTCCTCAAATGAAGTTGTATCTGTGTATTTGTTTTCAATCTTGCTGATTCTGATATCCATAGTTTCAAGTCTTTCCTAAAACCTTCTACTAAGTTGTCCATTTCTGAGATTTGGTTGCTTATCTTTTGAATTTCTAGTTGTTGTTTTTGTATGATTAGATTGTTTATCTAGATTTTTTTTTAAATTTTCATTGTATTATTTTCCTGAATTGTTATATTGCTTTGTCAATATTTTCCTTATTTCTGCTATATTTCCATTGATATTTTTCTGTTTTCCATGATTTTGTCTATATTTTTTCCTTAGTTTTCTCTCTGTGTTTCTTTATCTTCTTTCCAGTTTCTCTGACAGCACTAAACATTAGTCTTCCAAATTCTGTATCAGGTAGTTCTACTGTCTTTTTTTAATACTACATATTTGATTCTTTATTTCAGTCACTTGCTAAAGTCATTTTTTCCTGCTATTTTTTTAAATGTATGTTTTGATGTTGTCTGCTGTCTCTGAGGCATTAAGCCATTATTTTCTGTATTTATTGATTGACTGTTAGTTTGTGTTATCTGTCCTCTTTTGTTTTGATGTTAAGAGTGGGCTAGGCATACTTTACTGTTTGCCCACCTGGGGAACAACAGCTCTCATCACCTTGCACTAATGGGCAGGGCAGCATCAGGCTGAGCACTTACCATCCTGTCTTTCTGTACACTGGTTTTGACAGGAGGCTGATTATAAAGTGAGTTGGCACTGTCTGCCACCCTATGTTCATGCTGCAGTGTGGAAACATTCACAGCCTCTTGTCAGATTGGTAGGGGTGTGTAATGGATTGAATCATATTCCCCCCAAAATATGTGTTAACATGGTTAGGCCATGATTCCCAGTATTGTATTGGTGTCTTCCTTTTTGTGATTGTAATTTTGTATGACTGAGGATTAGGGTAGGATTGTAAAACCCTTACCCAGGTCATGCCCCTGACCCAATCTTAAAGGAGTTTCCCTGGGATGTGCTGGCACCATCTTTTATCTCTCAAGAGATAAAAAGGAAAGGGAAGACAGCAGAGAAAGGCTACTTCATACCACCAGGAAAGCAGTGAATTCTATGGATTTAGGGTCCATGCATGGAGAAACTCCAAGTCCAGCAGAAGACTGACGGGAAGATCACAGAGAGAAAACATTGTCCTAGAACTCAAACCCTGAATTTGGACCTTTAGCCTACTTTACCATGAGGAAATAAACTTCTCTTCATTAAAGTCATCCACTAGTGATATTTCTGTTATAACAACACTAGATAGCCAAGACAGAATTTGATACTGAGAGATGCACTGCTGCTTTTTAACAGATACCTAAAATGTAGAAACTGTTTTGAAACAGGGTGGATAGAGTAGCAGCAAAGGCAGAGGACCAGTAACAGCAGACAAGGAACAGAAACAGGGAAGTGGCAGCAGCAGCAACCTGGCAGCAGGAGAACCATGATACCAGAGCAGGCAGAGCTGGAGTCAACCTGTGGAGTGAGAGAGATGAGTGCCTGCATGTAGTAGGCTAGCTGATGGAGCAGGGTGCCTTCAAGCATTTGTCAACAAAGTGACTTAGCCTTGGAACATTCGCTTCTACAGAGCAGAAACCTGCATGAAGCCCAAAGGCTGAAAGGCCAACAAACACAGTAGGCTGAGCTGCCTCAGTCTTTGAAGGGTGGAGCCAGTGGCACTTGGTGTTGTAAGAGTAGAGTTGACACTCAAGTGTATTAGCAGAATGGTATACTTAAAGCTGAGGGAGCAGAGTTGCCCTCCTAGTAGGCCTGGAAGTTGAAGCTGAAGCCCCAGGCTGAAAGACAACAGAATCGAGATATTGTTACTAACACCTGAAACCCTGGAGGCCTAGTGGTTAAATGCTATGTCTGTTAATCAAAAGGTCAGTAGTTCAGATCTACAAGGTGTTCCTTGGAAACTACACAGAGGAAGTTCTACTCTGACCTGTAGAGTCATTATGAGTTGGAATCAACTCAAAGGTGTTGGGTTTGGTTTTTTGGTTTGGAGGACTAGGTCATTGTGTAAATTGTCTCAAAAAACAGAGGACTATTTGTGAAGCCTTGAGGGCTAATGTGTTGCCGTCCGCTGTTTTACTTGGCTGTTATCCCTTATTTCCCTCCAATTTTTCCCATTTGTAATGGAAATTTCTACCTTGCACCTGTTTTGACATTCTGCCTTTGGAAGCAAAACACTTGTGTTCTATATTTCACAGACAAAAAGGAATTTCTGGACTTTGGATTTGAAGTTAGGTCTTTTTGCTATTATGTAATGAAGTAAATATGTTTTATGTGCTGCAAGGATGTGATTTTTTTTTTTTTTTTTTTTGGAGCCGAATAATAGAAAGTCGTGAGTGAGTTGTGTACCCCCAAAATGTGTGTCAGTGTTTTAGGCCATGATTCTCAGTATTTTGTGGCTGTCTTCCACTTTGTGATTGTATTTTTATGTTAAAGAGGATTAGGATAGGATTATAACACCCTTACCCAGTTGACGTCCCTGATCCAATGTAAATGCAGTTTCATGAGGATGTGGCCTGTATCACCTTTTATCTCTCAAGAGATAAAGAGGTAAGGGAAGTGAACAGAGAGGGAGGATTTCATACATCCAAGAAAGCTGTGGCAGGAGCAAAGCTTCCTTTGGATCTAGGGTATCTGCATGGAGAAGCCCCAAGTCTTGAAGTTAGATTTGTAGCTTACCTTACTATGAGAAAATAATGTCCTTTGGGTTGCAGTTATATATTTGTGGTATTTCTGTTATGGCAGCACCAGATGACCAAGACTTGGTATCTGACAGGAAGTGATACAGACTCGCTTCCCACCAGTCAGCAGCTGGTTGAGTTGGAAGGTACAAGACTGGTATGGCAGTGGGCTTGAGCCAGATATATTCTAGATGTGCCAGCACTGTGACGGCTGGTAGAAAGAGAAGTCTAAGTGGAAAGAAGAAAGAAAAGACAAAGGAAGGAAAAAAAAGGATAGATAACAAGTGGGGGAAGGAGGGAACAAGGGGCTGGAGAAAAGGTAGCTAATGGCATTTGCAGCTAGGTGTGAAGGAATAAATAAAGAAGAAAGGGGAAAAAAAGTAATAAAACAGTATGGTAGGAGCTGGCAGTTGAGGTTGGCTGGACCGCAGGTGATGACTTTCTAATCAAAACAGTGCGACTTTCCCAGAGGAAGAGGTAGAAATGGCTTAAGGGGTGAGATGTAGGGGAGAAAGTGATGGGAGCTGCCAGGTAAGAGCCAGTAGTCTCTATCCATGTTGGTACACCGAGGCCCAACAAGAAGAGGCGGAAATGGCATACAGGGCAAGGCAGGAGGGAGAAAAAAAGGAGAAAAGTGAAAAGATAGTGCCATAGGAGTTGGCAGGTATAGGCACGGGATACCTGGGTTCACAGTGGGCTGATGGCTTTCTATTGTACATGGCCTGGTGGGGATGGTGTATGGAGCCACATAAGCAGAAGAAGGAAAAGGAAGAAAAAAAATGGCATGACAAGAGCTGGTGGATGGTGACCGGGTAGAGTGGGGATTATGGCAGGCAGTACCTCTCCAGCCAAGCACAGCAGCATGCAAGAGATTTGATTAAGAAAGGGTGATGGTGTATGGTGCAGAAGGATGAGGAGTGGGAATGAGTGTTTCTCTGATTACTGAATATTCTTTCTCTTGTTTAGAGCTCTGTGGAGTTGCCTTCCTGTACTCCCTGTCTGAAGTCATTGCAGGCTGTGCACTAAGACAGTGATGCTCCACAGCGTCAGTTGTCAGGGAATCTCTACTACATATCTATTCTCATGCTCTCTTTTCCTTAATTTTCTTCTTCCATTTGGTGTTTCAGCTTGTTCTTAATCTTCATGTAATGTTTAGGGTTCCAGGATTGTCATTTGTATCTATTTTGCTTAGTTTTTCATTCATGATGTGTCTAGGATACAATGCTGGCTTTATCTGTAATACTTTAAAAAAGAAGTATGAATTGCCTCAATTATTTTTTTAAGTTGAAACTTTTGTGTAGTCTTAGTGTAAAATTCCTTTTGAGAAAATACAATTTTGAAACACTGCACATTTTTAATTTTTTGGATTTTTCTTTACATTTGATAAACTTAGCATCCTGAAATTTTGTAAATCTACCCACCACCCCCAAAAAACTAAATCTGGAGAAAGCTTGGCAATGCAAATATTTATAGTATGTGAATAATGTAGGTTTTCTTTTCTTTCTTTCTTTTTTTTTTTTAAGTTCTAGGACCCAAATGAATTCTGGCCAAAATAGTTTTTGAAAAGATGTGGGGATTATGATTTATGTGATTTGTGCAATGCACTAATATTTACTCCACAGATTTTTAAAAGAAAACTTATCATGATATAAAGTAAAATTTATTTTCCTTTTCACTACATTTGTAGGTAAACCACAGAGGTGAAACATCTCATTACTTGTGAGGCAGAGAATTTGCATACCTCACTTCTGGCTTATGTCCCTTCATATATACTGGGAAAATCAGAGGCTTGAAGTCAGAAATTTAAATTCCAATTTGAATTCCTGGATTTAAATTCCAGTTCTAATACCTGAACAAAATTGGCAAAAAGTTCAACCTTATTTTGTTCTCCTCCTGGTGGCATAGTGGGTTAAGTGCCATGTCTGCAAACAGAAAAGTTGGCAGTTCAAATCTTCCAAGTGCTCCTTGGAAACTCTCTGGGGCATTTATACTTTGGCCTATAAGGTCACTATGAGTTAGTCCTGATTCAATGGCAGTGGTGTTTTTGGAACACAGATATGAGGCAAGGGTGGTTCAGTAGTAGAATTCTTACCTCGCAATTGTACTTGTGTTCTGTTTCTGGCTAACTCACTTGGTAATGCAGCACCCATTCATCTGTCAGCAGAGGCTCATGTGTTTTTCTGATATTCTGATATTGAACAGGTTATGAAGTAGCTTCCAGCTAAGATGGACTGGGAAGAAAGGCCTGGTGATCTACTTCTGAAAACCAGCCAGTGAAAATACTATCAATCGTAACTGCAATCTGTAACCAATCATGGGTGTAGCTCAGGCCAGGCAATGTGTTGTTCCATTGTGCATGTAGTCACAGTGAGTTAAGGGCTAATTTGACAGCAACTAATAATAATAATTGCATGAATATAAATATTTAGCAGGTCAGACCTCTGATAATTGAGCATTTTGTAAAAATTATGATGAGTACATGAGTGTTACGGATTGAATTGTGTCCCTCCAAAATATGGGTTGACTCAGGCCATGATTCCCAGTATCAGGCTGTTGTCCTCTGTTTTGTGATTGTAATTTTCCTGTATGTTATAAATTCTATTTTCCGCTAGTGGTTATTTGGGCAAGATTGAATTGTGTTAATGAGGATTAGGGTGAGTCTTTTTCACTAAGGATGTCATATTCTTAATCCAGTATAAATTTCTTGTCTTTTATCTTACAAGAGACAAAAGGGAAGTGAGCAGAGAATGGGTACCTTATGCTACCAAGAAAGCAGTGAAAGGAGAAGAGTTTCCTGAGTCTTCAGACTTGAGTTTTCTCCTCTGAGATGCTCCTGGACCAAGAGAAGACTGATAACAAAGATATTTCTGCAGAGCTGACAAAGAGAGAAAGCCTTTCCTTAGAAAGAGAGTCTGGCATACTTGGCTTATAATCTGTTTTGTCTAATCCAATTTTGTGACTTCAAGGAAATGATAATTAATCTACAAAAAAGTGTTCAATATGACCCAGATTAAAAAGTATTCTTTTATAATATGATCTGCTAATTCCCACAATAATTAATATATTTGGAAAAAAAATACCTCTTTTTATTTCATCATGAGCAATCCAAAATAGGAAACCCTGTTGGAGCAGTGGTTAAACGCTATGGCTGCTAACCAAAAAGCTGACAGTTCAAATCCACCAGGTACTCTTTGAAACTTCTATGTGGCAATTCTACTCTGTCACATACAGTAGTTAACAGTTAGAATTTACTCGATGCAGTAGGTTTTGAGTTTTATTTAATCCAGAAGATATTTTTTCTTTATAATTCCTCTTTCAAATCTGCTCCTATAGAACCTTCCACCACCATCACCACCCTTTTCGTTTGCATGTACAGTTACCTACACCAGGCAATGTGTTTACTAAAGCTCTTCTATAAACCTTGAACATATTTCTCTCTTGGACTCACTATTTTAAGATGGTGGAGTAAAGTCATTATTTCTCCCTTATCCTCTATGTAATCACCCAACTCAAGTTGGAGAATGAAAAATAGAAACATCATTTCATGATTGGTGCATCTAGAAAAGTATCTGTAAATCTAAAGAGAAACCATCTGTGAAATGTAATTTCCTCAGAAATCAGAAGCACAGTCTGGTTGGGAGCTTACCAGGATCCTCGTGAGAAATTCCAGAATGAACTAAGAAAAACTCACCTTGTCTTTGAACAGAAACAAGTCTGTCCATGGAGCAGAGTTGAAGAAGAAAATTCTAAAACGTAAATCTTTTTGCACAAGCTGATTCATTTTAACTTATTTATACACATATTCCATTGTTACAGTGAGTTTCATTGTAAACTGTGAGGGGTTCATACTTGCCATGAATAGTTTTCTGGCTCTTTCCCACGGTAATATTCTTCTTCTGGTCTCAGAAAAACCTGCTTATTCATTAACAAAAAACAACAAAATAAAGGATAATACAAAAAATAAGTATAGTGCTACATAGTGATACTAAAATAGTAAAACATGTAAATAAGTAAAAAGCAGAAAAGCATTTAATGCTCTCTATAAAACTGTGCTAGTAGATCAATAAAAACTGAGATTAAATAAATGGTCATGAAATAAGTCATTTTAATGAAACAACTATTGCAAAGAAGATCTTAAACTTCAGGAGTTCAGAAAAAATGTGAAGCAAGTAAACGTAAAATCAAGCACACATGCTGAATTAGAAACAACAAATAATGTAAAACAAATCAAATGCACTTTAAAAGACTGTTCTCAGGAGAAAGAGACAAGAGACACAAATCTGCTTCTGCAGAGAATTACAGGCTTGGAAACCCTTTGGTTAGGATTCAGTGTGACAGCAGTAGGTTTCTGTTTCTATTTTAGTCTACTCTAATCAAACAAATTAAATTTTAAAATGGAATTAAATGGGATAATTTTATAGAAAAATGAACAAAAAACCAATATAAACAAAATACAAATTAGGACAATAATCATGGATCCAACAGAGAAAGTTTTCAAAATCTAACATTCAAGAAAATACTATTTTCAGAATATTCTCAGTAGTATTTTTTAAAACTTTTTATTATGATTAAGTGAAAAGTATACAATCCAAGTCAGTTTTGCATACCCACCTCTCTACAACTGTATCTGCTCTTCCCATCCTGTGACATCACACTCCTCCTATTCACTCTTTACTGTTGGTATCCTCCCAACAAGCTCGTGTTGCCGCTTCACTCTCTCATCTCGCTTCTAGAAAGATACCAGTATAACAGCCTTCTGTAAATACATAAAACCATAAAGTACACACACCACATGCTCAGTCTGTGTGTCCAAGTCCGAGTCCAGTCCATTTGTAGTCTGAAGTGTTGACTTCAGTACAGGTTTTAGGTCTGGGGTAGCACCAAGTCTAGAGGCCATTCTCCCAGAGTTACCCTCCAGGTTGTCAGACCATCAGTTCTGGTCTTTTAGCAGAGTTCCTGATATGCACACCCTTTTTTCTCATGTTATGTCAGGAACTCTACATTGTGTCTCCTATCAAGGCTGACTTTGGTGGCAGCCAGGTACCATCTGGTACGTACGGTCTCAAAATGAATTAGTTTCCCAGTTATATGGGTCCTTCTGTCTCTTGGGCTCATTTTCCCTCACGTCTTTGATATGCTAGGCTCTCATAGTTCCTGGTGGATAGAGACCACTGCTGTTCCTCAGACGGCAGCTTGCTGTCTTTTAAGACCCCAGATGCCACTCACCAGTATGGGGTTCAGAAGACTTTCACAGCAAAATATCATTAGGCCAAATGACCTCAGTGTCCACTAAAAATGCAGTCCCTAGACACTTGTCCCTATTACTTTATCCATTGGAATTTTGGGTTGAATTTAGAAAATGTTTTTAGTTTATAGTGTAGTTCATTTATGCTAACCTACCTTTATGCTGTCACACCCTTCACCTAACCAAATTCCTATCAACCATCTAGTCTATAACCAACTCTCTTGCTCCCTCCCCATGCTTGTATCCCTCAAAGAATCTTTTCTTCTATGCTTAAGTCCTTTTGTAAGTCCTTATAATAGGACTCTAATACAATATTTGCCCTTTTGCAGCTGACTTATTTCACTCAGCATAGTGTCCTCTAGTTGACACCAGGTTATGAGATGCTTCCTAAAATCATCTTTCTTTATCATTGTATAGTGTTGCATTGTGTATATATATTATATAAATGGATAATTTGTTTATCCATTCATCTGTTGATGGACATCTAGGTCAGTTCCCTCTTTTTGCTGTTGTGGACTGTACTGCAATAAACATCTGTGTGCATATATCTGTTCTTGTGACAGCCCTTATTTCTGTATTACAAGTAAAGAGATTGCTGAATCATACAGTATTTCTATTTCTAGCTATTTAAGAAAGCGCCTAATTGCTTTCCAAAAAGGCTGTCCCATCTTGCATTCCCCCTAGCAGTGCAGGAGCTTCCAGTCTCTCCACAGCCTCTTCATCATTTGTTGTTTTATGTTTTCTGGATTATGGGCAATCTTACTGGTGTGAGATCGTATCTCATTGTAGTTTGATTTGGATTTCTCTAACAGCTAATGATTGTGAGCATTTCCTCATGTGTTTTTCGGCTGCCAGGATGTCCTGTCTGGTGAAGTGTCTGTCTGTCTCATTTGCCCATTGTTTAATTGAGATGTTTGTCTTTTTCTTGCTGATATTTTGCAGTACCTTATAGATTATGGAAATTGGACATCAATCTGATGCATGGTTTCCAAATACTGTTTCCCTTTCTGTAGGCAGTCTTTTAACTCTCTTGATAAAGTCTTTGGACTAGTGTATCTGATTTTTTCTAGTACCAGTTTATCTATTTTGTCTTCTGTTGTTGGTGAATTGTTGATCAGATTTTGTAATCTAAGCATTGTGTTAGAAATTATATTCTTGGCCCTATTTTTTCTTCCCTAATCTTTATCATTTTAGGTTGATATTAAGATCTTTGATCCATTTTGAGTTAGTTTCTGTGTAAGCTGTGAGATAAGGGTGTTGTTTCAGTTTTTTTGCAGAGGGATATCCATTATTGCCAACACCATTTGTTAAAGAGAATATTTTTACCCAAATTTACAACAATTAGGGCTTTGTTGAATATCAACTGTTCATAGGAGGATGGTGATACTTCTGGATTCCTTGTTCTGTTTCATTGGCCTGTATATCTGTTTTTGTCCCAGTACCAGGCTGTTTTGACTACTATGGCAGTGTAGGTAGTGTGAGGCATTCCACTGTGTTCCTTTTCTTCAGTAGTGTCTTACTTACTTAGATTTTCTTCCCTTTCCAAACAAAGTTGGTGATTTGTTTTTCCATTTCATTAAAAAATGACATTGGAATATGTATTCAGATTGCATTGTGTATGTAGATCACTTTGGGTAGAATAGAGATTTTCACAGTGTTAAGTCTTCCTATCCACGAGCATGGTAAGTTTCTCCAACTATGTAAGTCTTTTGGTTTCTCATGGTAAGGTTTTGTAATTTTCTTTGTGTAAGTAGCTTACATATCTGGTTAGATTTAATCCTAGGTATTTTATCTTCCTGAGGGCTAAGGTAAATGGCACTGATTAGGTGGTTTCCTCTTTGATGATCTCTTTGTTGGTGTAAAGGAATCCTTTTGTTTCTCATTCTTCTATTAGTTTATTTACGGACTCTTTAGTGTTTTCTGTGTATATAATCATATCATCTGCAAATTGTGATATTTTTACTTCTTTACTGATGCAGATGCTGTTTATGTCTTTGTCTTGTCTGATTGCTCTGGCCATAACCTCTAGTGTAATGTTGAGTAGAATGAATGTTGACTAGAGTGATGACAGTGGGCATCCTTGTCTAGTTCCTGCTCCCAGAGGGGATTCTTTCAGTCCCTCTACATTCAGGGTGATGTGGGCAGTTGGCTTTGTGTTGATGCCCCTTACTGTGTTGAGGAATTTTCTTTATATTTCCATTTTGCTGAGAGTTTTTCACGTGAATGGGTGTTGGACTTTGTCAAATACCATTTCTGCATCAATTGATAGAATTAAGTGTTTCTTATCTTTTGTGTTATTTATATGGTTGATTGTATTAATTGATTTTCTGATATTGAACCAACTCTGTGTCCCTGGTATCCCAACTTGGTCATGATGAATTATTTTATTGATACGTTGTTGAATTCTATAGTTTAAGATTTTGCTGAGGATTTTTTGCAACTGGGTTCACGAGTGATATTGGTCTGTAATTTTCTTTTTTGTGTGGGGTTTGCTGGCTTCAGAGAATAGATTTGGGAATGTTCTGTCCTTTTCTATGTTGTGGATTAGCTTCAATAGCATCAGAATTAACTCATCTCCAACAGTTTAGTAGAATTCTCTGGTGAATTGTTTGGGCTAGTACTTTTTCTGGTTGGTAGTTTTTTGATTACTTTTTAAAATCTCTTCTTTTGTGATGGGCTGAATAAGTTATTCTGCTTCTCTTTGTGATAGTTCTGGTAGGTGATGTGAACATAGAAATTTGTCTGTTTCCTCTAGGTTTTCAAATCTGTTAGAGTACAATTTTTTGAAGTATTCTGTTATGATACTTCTAATTTCAGTTGGGTCTGTTGTGACATCTCCCATCTCATTTCTTATTCAGGTTATTTGTTTCCTCACCTATTTTCCTTTTGTGAGATTATACAACAGTTTATCAATTTTGTTGATCTTTTTAAAAAAACAGTTTTTGGTTTTGTTGATACTTTCAATAGTTTTTCTATTCTCTAATTTGTTTAGTTCTGCTCTAATCTTTATTATCTGTTTTCTTTGAGTGCCCAGGGGTTCTTTTCTTGTTGTCTTTCTACTTGTTCAAGTTGTTGAGTTAATTCTTTGGTTTGGGCCCTATCTTCATTCTGAATGAGTATGTTTATAGAGATAAATTGACTTCTCAGCACTGCTTTGTTGTACCCCATAGTTTATGGTAGGATGTATTTTCACTGTCATTTGATTCCATGAATTTCTTTATTGCATCCTGATTTCTTCCATAACTCATTAGTTTTTGAGCAAAGTGTTGTTCAGTTTCTATGAGTATGAATTTCCACCCATTTTTCTTCTGCTATTGATTTTAACTGTTACAGTTTTATGGTCTGAGAAGATGTCTGCAATAATTCAATGGTTTGAATTTTGTTGAGATTTGCTTTATGTGCTAACACATAGTTTATTCTGGAGGATGTTCTGTGTGTGCTGGAAAAGAAGATGTACTTGTATGTTGTGTAAAAAGTTCTATATACGTTTGTGAGGTTGAGTGGATTGATTGTCACAATAAGATCTGTATTTTTGTTGAACTTTTTAATGGATGATGTATCTGTTACTGAAAGTGGAGTGTTGAAGTCTCCCACTATTATTGTGGAGTGACCTATCTCATTTTTCAATGTGATGAGCATTTGTTAGATGTTATATAGGCACTCTGATATTGAATGCATAAACATTTAATATTGTAGCCTTCTTATGTGTTGAAACTTTAAGCAATAAATAGTGACCATCCTTTTCCATAATGGTGGGTTTTACTTTAAAATGTATTTGTTTTGAGATTAGTATTGCTACTGCTGCATGTTGTTAGCTTTGTATATGTTATGCTCTTGTTTGATTTCAGTTTGTTCAAATCTTTAAGTCTAAGGTGTGTTTATTGTAAGCAGCATATTGACAAGTGTTTTTAATACAGCCTATTACTCTCTGTCTCTGTATTGATGCAATCAGTCCATTTACATTCATTGTAATTATTGATAGCTTTATTATTGTGTTGTTGACATTTTCTTTGTTCCACTTAATATTCTGTTCGGAGTCATTTTTCTTTATGGGTTTTCTTTTCATCCTTTTCAGTGTTGACTTTCTGTTGAGATTTCTATATTGTATTTCTTGTTTTGATATGTAGCATTGTTAATTTGCTTTGCAGCTGCACCTTTGTTCCCCTCAATGTTGTAGGTTTAAACTAGCCTTTAACTTCTTTATATGTCCTTAACTTAGTTTCCATTTAAAAGGGCTATGAATACTGTAATATATCCTTCTGTATAAAGTAATATTGTCACAGTTCAAGCTCTCTGTTTCCCTAATCTCAATATTTTCAACTTTGATTGAGCTCTGTGACTTCCCTGACTAATTACGACTCTTGATGCTGTGTTCTGTATTGCATCCTTGAGTATACATCTGGAGTTACTGATTTTCTAAAGGAAGAACTTCCTTCAGTATGTTTTGTAACTTTAGTTTGTTTTTTGCCAAGTTTCTAATCTTCTGTTTATCTGACAATGTCCTAATTTCACCATCATATTTAAAAGACAATTTACCATGATATATAATTCGTGGTTGAAATTTTATTCCTTCAAGGCATTGTATATGCCATCTATTGCCTTCTTGCCAACAGGGTTTTGGCTGAAATGTCAGAGGGCAATCTACAAGGCTTCCTTTTTTTATGTTAGTTTTTATTTAAGCCTAGCTGCCTTTAAGGGCCTCTCCTTATATTTCATTTTGTAAAGCTTGGTTATAATGTGTTTTATTGTCTTTCCTTTGGGGTCTACCGTTTGTGGGGTTTGATGAGCATCTTGAATAGCCATCTTCTCTTCTTTCATAATGTCGAGGAAATTTTCTCTCAGCAACTTTTCAACAATTCTCTTTGTATTTTCTGCTATCCTTCCCTATTCTGGTACTCAAATTATTCATAAATTGTTCTTCTTAATTGAGTCCCACATGACTCAATGATTCTTCATTTTTCTTGTTTCTTTTATCTGATTTTTCCTCATAAATGCTATTGTCAGCTGATTTATCTTCAGTCTTGCTAATTCTGTATTCCTTTCCCTCAATCTTGCTCTTTTTACTTTCCATTGAATTGTCTAACACTATAATTTTATTGTTGGTCTGCTAAATTTTCTAGTAGTTCATGAAGCATGTTTAATTTTTCATTTTGTTATGCTCCGTTTTATTTGATCTGCATCTTAAGATCTACATAATTCTTCTGTGTTCTACTTTTGAGAATTTCAGGATGGCTTCTTCATCTGGGAAGTTTTCTGATTCTTTAAAGTTTAGATGCTAATTGTTATCTTTCTGCCATTAGAAAGCTGGTCTGCTTCTTCACCGTCACACTAGCAGAAACTATGGTGTAGCTCTAAGAAAGGAGTGATTTATGACACTGTTAGATTTGGCCACCAGCCACCACTGTGTTTTCTAGGTGCAGCTGTCTTAAGTATAACTTTTCTGATGAAAGAAATGCTGTCCAGCCCAGTGGAGCTGCTTAGCTCAGCAGCTGGCCCCACCTAGGCTATAAGGGGTGGTAGATGCTCCCTCTTGACTAACAAAGATGGCAACCTACTTGTTGCAACTCTGTGGAGTCATACCAGCAGACACTGTGGCATAGCTCAGAGAAGGGAGGAGAGAAGGATGCTGCCACACTTGGCCACCAGCTACCACTGCATTCTCTAGGAACAGCTGTTTTAAGAACAGCCTCTCTCCTGAGAGAGACACTGTCTAGAGGCAGCCAGTCTGAGCCAGTCCCAAAGGGGTGGTAGGCCCCACCTTCTGGCTCACAAATATGGGTGACCTAATTATGGAGTCTCTTGAGGGCCGTGTCAGGAGATGCTGTGATGTGACTCAGTGAAGACGGGTGAAGGGAACTGCCACACTCAGCCACCAGTCATTGCTGTGTTCTCTAGATGTGATAGTCTTAAAATCTGCTTTTCTGCTGAGAGAGGCACTGTACAGAGGCTACACTACCAGCTGTGCCCTCAGGGGTGGCAGCCCCCACCCCTTGGCTCACAAAGATGGTGACCTACTTGTGGAGTCTCTCAGATGCTGTGTCAGCAGATTCTTTGTCTTGGCTCAGAGAAGGTAGGGGGAAGGGTACTGTCACACTTGGCTGCCAGCCACCACTGTGTTCTCTAAGTGTGACTGTCTTAAAAAACAGCTTTTCTTCTGGGAGAGGCACTGTCCAGATGGGTGTTGTTGCTCAGAATGGTCCCAGCCAGCGCTGGCTACCACTTCTCAGCCGGGCTGGCTACCACTTCTCAGCTGGGGCTGGCTACCACTTCCCAGCCGGGGCTGGCTACCACTTCTCAGCCGGGGCTGACTCCTCTTCTCAGCTAAGTTGGAGTCCTACCTGTGCTGCCTCTTCTACAGTGTGCTGGCAGAATCTATGGTGCAGCTCAGAGGAGATGTGGGGCAGGGCACTGGTACCATCAGCCACTGGCTGCCTCTGGGTTCTCTTGATGTTACTGTCTTAAGTACAGCCTTTCTGCTCCAAGAGACACCATCTACTTAGGCACTGTACTTCAGCATGGCAGCCTGCCCCTGCCAGGCTCTCAGGCTCAGCAGTTCCATTCCCAGTTTCCTGGTTAGCCAAGTAGCATTCATGTCTGTATGCCTCTCAGCTGCTTCTCCAGCAGAAGCAGGACCCTTTGTGCTGCTGTGTTGCCTCCAACAAAGGTGGTTTTTCTATTCCCTTTGCCCAGTCCAATCTCGCAACCCTCCACCTGATCTTGGGACTTCAAGAATGTCCACATTGCTCCATACAGTTGTTTTTCTGGGTCTTAGTTCTCAGACGGAATCAAGGAGATGTGTGACTACTCTGCCATCTTGGTTCCCCTTCCCTTTTAATTTGTTGACTGCTGCTTGCATAGGCATTGACTGTGGAACCAGGTAAAATGATATCCTTGACTGCTTCAATACTTCCTCCACTTATTTTGATGTTGCTTACTGGTCCAGTTATGAGGATTTGTGTTTTTTTAATGCTGAAGTGCAATCCATATTGGAGGCTGTGGTCTCTGACTTTTATCAGTAAGTGTTTCAAACCCTCTTTACTTCTAGGAAGCAGCTTTGTGTCACCTGCATAACACAGGTTGTTAACGAGGCTTCCTCCAATCCTGGTGCCTTATTCTTCTTCATGTAGTCCATTTAATTGTGTTTCTGCAAAACCTGTATGTGCATCAAGAGGCAGTAATGGAAACAGACAAGGCAACACTGCATGGTTTAAAGTCAGGAAAGGGTATGTCGGGATTGTATCCTTTCACCATAGTATCTTCATAATTTTCTTTAAATCATTTAATCTAATGTGCCTTTTTATACTGATAGTAAAAAAAAAAACACAATAAAGTATCAATATTACATAGTAGAAGTAGACATTTCATTAATGTGATTTAATACAGATCTACCAAACATACTTTAAAATATAATGTAACACCTGGTTGCTGTTACTGTTAGGTGCTATCAAGTTGATTCCAACTCATAATGACTCTATATGCAACAGAATGAAACACTGCCTGGTCTTCCTTCATCTTCGCAATCACTGTAGCCACTCTGTCAATCCAGATTCTTAAGGTTCTTCGTCTTTTTCATTGAGCAAGAATATAGTCCTTCTCCAAAGACTGGTGCCTTTGATAATGTGTCCAAAGTATATGAGACAAAGTCTCACCATCCTTGATTTTAAGGAGCATTCTAGTTGTACTTCTTCTGAGATAGACTTTTTTTAGTTCTTCTGGAAGTCCGTAGTATATTCAATATTCTTTGCTAACACGATAATGTTATGGCATCAATTTTTGTTCAAGTTCCTTATTCATTGCCCAACTTTTACAAACATATGAACTAATTGAAAATGCCAAGGCTTAGGTAAGATACATCACAGTCCTCAAAAGGAAATCTTGGCTTTTGAACCTTTTAATGAGCTCCTTAGCAGCAGATTAGCCCAATAAAATATGTTTGATTTCTTGACTGCTGATTCCATGGGCTTTGGTTTTAGACCCAAGTGAAACAAAAATTTTGACTACATTAATATTTTTCTGTTTAGTATGATGTTGCTTATTGGTCTGTTTGTGCAGATTTTTGTTTTCTTCATGTTGAAGTGTAATCTGTACTGAAGGTTGTAGTCTTTTGTCTTTGTCAAGAAGTACTTCCAGTCCTCTTTGCTTCCAGCAAACAAGGCTGTGTCATCTGCATATTGCATGTTGTTAATGAGTCTCCTCCAAACCTGATGTTGTGTTCTTCATATAGTTCTGCACACAGACTGAATAGGGGTGTGAAAGTATGCAACTGTGATGCATACAGTATTGGATTTTAAACTATGCAATATTCTTCTGTTTGATTTGAACAATAGCATCTTGTTCTGTGTATAGGTTCTGCCAAAGTACAAGCATTGTAGAATTTCCATTCTTTGCAATGTTATCCATAATTTGCTATGATCCACACAGGCAAATGTCTTTGCGTAATCAATAAAACACAGGTAAACATCTTTCACAATCCTGATTGGAAATGGTATATCTCCTTTTATATCCCCTTTTGAATCTGGCTTGAACTTCTAGCAGTACCCTGTTGAGGTACTGCCACAACAATTTTTGAATTATCTTCTTACTTGTATGTGCTGGTAAAACCTTGTGATATGATGGTAATTAAAAGATCAGTAGTTCCAATCTGACAGGCACTCCTTTGAAACTCTGTGGGGCAGTTATACTCTGTCCTATAGTGTCAATGTGAGTTGTAATCAAGTTGATGGCAGTGAGTTTGATTTTTTGGTTTTGCATTTGATATTAGTGATACTGTTAAACAATTTCTGCATTCTGTTGTATCATCCTTCTTTGGAATAGGCACAGATATGGACTTATTGTTTGTTGTACAAGTAGATATCTTTCAAATTTCTTGTCATAGACAAGTGAGCCCTTTCTGCTTGTTTCCATTTGTTGACACATCTCAGTTGGTATTCTGTCAATTTCTGAATCCATGTTTTTTGCCAGTGTCTTCAGTGAAGCTTTGACTTCCTCAATACCTTTGGTTATTGATAGTATGCTACGTCTTGTGTGATCTTCAGTCACTAGAGTTCAATTTGTCAAAGTCATTCTTAAGATGTTCTCTCAATTAATGTGGGATATACTTAAGGATGTACTTTGGTTCTCATCAACTTGTTCAAATTTTCTTCTTCTCCCAGCAGTGCATAAATAACCAGAACGAAGCCTTGAAAAAGCTATATAAACAGGTTGACTTAAAAACTCTATAGCGATATTAGAATGGAACTGTAATATGTTTAAGTAACTCACAGGAAGTTGGAAAAAGAAAACAACTGAACAGAAAAAAGAAAATACAATAAATACAATGGGAGACATACACTCTCATATTTTGATAACTGCATTAAAAGTAAAGGATCTAAATACACCAACTAAAAAATAAAGATTAAAAGAATGTACTACAACAATTGAACCAAAATATATGCTGTATAAAATTAAACAATTTAAAATAAAACAATATGCCAGTATGTCCAAATACAAAGGATGGTAAAATTTATAGTGTGCATCTATATATTAATCAAAAGGAATTAAGTGTTACTATATTTATGTTGGAAACCTTGATGGTGTAGTGGGTTAAGTGCTACATCTGCTAACCGAAAAGTCAGCAGTTCAAATCTGCCTGGCACTCCTTGGAAACTCTGTGGGGCAATTCTACTCTGACCTCTATGAGTCAGACTAGACTCAATTGCAGTTTTTTTTTTTTTCTTTTTATATTTATGTGAGGTAAAGTAAATGTAAGAGTGAACAAAATTAACAAAGAGACAGATGGGCATTATGTAATAATTAAAGGATCATTCCATAAAGGAGATGTAGTTATCTGAAATCCATATATACCAAACAACTGAGCTGCAAGTTATGAAAAGACAAAATCAATAGAGATAAAATAGGAAATAGACAGATATATAATTGTAGTTTGAGACTTTGACCCCCCCACTCAATAGTTAACAATACAACTAGATATAAAATAGAAAAAAAAAATCAAGTGCCTCTACAAACAGGATCTAATTGACATTTATATCATTTATTTATATCAACCAATTAAAATATTTATTAATATGCTTTGACTACAGTATCCACATAGTTTTAGTGTAAGCTTGATTGCATTCCATTTATAAAGTACCTTTTAATCATTATTATTTAAGAAACATGAATATATTCTGAGGACAATGTTGAATATTCCCACATTGAAACAATATTTTGACCTTCTTAATGAATGTAAAAGTTGTAAACATAGCTGTATATAAAATATGAAGAGGTCATATTAATGTCAAGCTTACTTTATTGCCATATAGATCTATCAATGACACTTTCATTAACAACATGAGTAAATGTCAGATATGAAAATTTTGAAAATACTTCACATGACCAGGGATGTATCATGTGATAAAACTGTTTTGTAAAACGTTTAGCTATGAACTGTCAGCTAACATACTAATTAAAATTTGTAATGTTTCCTGGTTGTCTGAGAGGTGCTTATTCAGTCCTTGAAAGCATCTTGGGAGATATTTCATAATTTTCTTTTTCTTTTTTTGGTGGTCACTAACCTAACATAGTTAATGCTAATGCTTTTAGTATATGTAGTCAAAATGATCAATCTGATGAAATAATGTAGTTAAAGAGACTTGATATTTAAAGTGGATTATATATATTTCAGTGTCATTCTTTGGTGAAAATGATTAACGCGCTCAGCTACTAAACAAAAGGAAAGAGATTCAAGTCCTCTCGGAGGCACCTTGAAAGAAAACACTTCTAAAGCATCAGCTACAGAAATTCCTATGGAGGGCAATTCTACTCTGACACACAATGCAAGTCCTCTAGAGCCCAGTTCTACTCATCATCATTCAAGTTGATGGCAAGTAGATGATTACACGTATTTAAGTTAAGATCTACTAACTTGGTGATCTCTCATACTTTTAGCACTTTGAGCCTACTTAACATAACCCAAAAGTGTACTGAAACAAAATTTTTCTGGACCATCAAGGATTAAGTTTTAAAACACCATAAAATAAAATATCTCTTGGTTAACTAATCTTAGAAGATACTAGACATAAATTAAAATGAATAGATTCTCAATTAATTTAATAGACATGATTTACATTAAAATTATGTAAAGAAGAAATTATAAAATCACAGAACTTTTTATCTATCAAACAGTTGTCAAAGCACCATAAAATTATGGAAAAATATTCAGGAAATTTACAAACCAAAATCCAAACCCATTACTGTCAAATCAATTCCGTCACATAGTTAAAAAAAAAAAAAAAAACTCCAGGTTAGACAATTATTTATAAAAGCAATATTATATATAAAGCAATGTTACATTTAAGTCCTCATTATATACACCCTTTAGTGAGAAATTATTACATCTACATATTTGCAAGTAGGTCATTAGTAATGAAATTGTTTTGAAGTGGCCCTTGGTGGCATAGTGGTTTACTGCTAGAGCTGCTAACCAAAATATCAGCAGTTCAAATCCACCAGGTGCTCCTCAGAAACTCTATGGGGCAGTTCCGCTCTGACTTCCAGGTTCACTATGAGTCATAATTGACTTGACAGCAGTGATTTATTTGGCTTTGAAGGGACTTACATTTTCCAGGAAAAAAAAGTTTAAGTAGAAAATATTTTTGGATATTAATGATGTCAAGAACATATTATAATCTTGAGAGTATCATCAAAACTAGAACAATAATATAGCATTTCTAAATAACTACAAAATAAAATGGAGTAATAAAAAATCCTGAACCTATAAAGAGAAAATCAGAAAAGGAAAGAAAAATTCACATAGAACAGAAGAACAATGTGAAAGCATTTAGTAAGATGATATATTTTAATCTAACTATATCAGGTATGATATAAAATGTAAATGAATTAAATATTGAAGTTAAAAGGCAAAGATTGACAAGGCAAATTAAAACAACTATATTCAGTTTAGAAGTGACGCAATGAAAATGCAAAGACAAAGTTTGAAAGTCAAAGGATGTGAAAAGTTCTCACATAGAGACAAAATAATACAATAAGGTAAAATAAAAGTGGTGTAGCTGCATTAATTAAAGATGAACTTGTTCTTTACAGCAAAAAGCTTTTCCAGTCAGAAACCAGGACACTCTACAATGATATAAAGTGGAAATTACCAGGAAGATAGAGTAATTCTAAACTCATAAACATTCGATTATATAATCATTGGAAATAAAAAAACAAAAATAGACAGTCACGAAGGACAAATAACAGACTTACAATAAACGTGGGAAATTTTGTCACTCTTTCATCAGTAACTGATAGAGTGACTAGCCAAAAAACTAGGGAAGATAAAGACACCTTGAACAACTTGATTAGCAAACTTGAACTAATGGAAATACATAGATCAATACACCCATTGTTGCAAAATACATAGTAGAACCATTATGAAACACACTTGTGCAAGGTGCCATGAGTCTGAATCAACTGAAAGTAAATGAGCATATATCAGAAAGAATAATGTTTACATGTATTTCAAAAGACCCATAGTAATGTATGTATTGTTGTATTTTCACATTAACTTAGAAACAAAGTAATTCAAAATCCAAACAAGATAGAATGGACATTTCATGGTATATTCATAGAAGGACACAGCATACAGGTATTCATAAGAACACATTAAGTTGTACACAGTTACTCAGTTCTTTGAAATATTAAGATGAACAAAGGAACCAGACTCAAAGACAAGACAAGTGTTTCTTTTCATACAATAATGAACACAACAGCATTGTGGATAACAAAAACAAAGATTTTATGGATATACGCTTAGGGAACAAAATGGTAAAGGAAAGTCTGAAGCCAATTCGATAAAATTCACAATATGCTAACATTTTAGCAGAAGGAAAAAACAGTGAACAAAAGTTTGAAAGTAAAGTCTGGGATGATACTTACACGTAACTGAATTTCTGATTGCATGACTCTTCATTTAGTAAC
This sequence comes from Heterohyrax brucei, assembly GCA_028571685.1. Lineage (NCBI taxonomy): Eukaryota > Metazoa > Chordata > Mammalia > Hyracoidea > Procaviidae > Heterohyrax > Heterohyrax brucei. The sequence continues at coordinate 5,409,303 of CM053146.1, read as the reverse complement.
AAAAAGGTAATCAGAAAGGGATAAAATGGCAGAGTAGTTGGACATTTCCTGTGATCCTCTAACAGCAAAGACCTCTGTAAAATGAATGAATGAACTATATATGACATTCCAGGAGCCCTGAACATCAAAGAGAAAGTTGAGAAATAAGATTGGGGTTCAAGGAAGAAAGAGTAGGTCCAGAAGTACCTAGGACTGGCCAAACTTGACAAAATGGGAGCTGACATCCACAGGCAGATTGGTGGCAGTGGTCTTGGTAAGCAGAGTGCATCTGAGTTCATCTTCCTAAATAGGAGAGACCAGGCAGTGGAGGGCCAACTTAGACCATTTGATCTGCAAAAATATAATCCTCTGAGAAAGGATATAAATCTTTCCTTCTAATTATACACAGTTTAAGCCATTCCCCTAAGAGGAAATAATTTAACAAACAAGGAAAAATAAATAAAATAATCTGTCAGGTCCCCTAAACCAGGAAGTCAGGGCAGTAACAGTTTATTTGCTTAGGCTCAAGGAAAAGAAGAAATGCCTTCCTCACAGGTACTCACTGATAGCTGTCATTCCCCTGTATTTCTCAGTGTTGTAAAGTCAAATACCTTTGCCTGCACCAATCACCCCTGCCCATCTAGAATTGTATGGGAGAGGCTACACCACACAATTGGTGTATTGTAGTCAATTGGTGATTGACTACTTGGACACCTCAGCCGAATGCTACAAGAAAAGTAAATGGGCAGCTGGACTCACCTGCCTAGTAATAGCTCTAACATTCTGATGACAGGATATTAGAGCCACAAAGGCATTAATAAGAAAACTAGTTCATACTATCAGCCTATTTTGGCATTTCAGAAGAGAACAAAACAAGCATAGGACACAGTGAGCAAACATAAAATAAATACAGCTTAATGATGATTAAGAGATAACACTCAATAACAAATCACTAAAACAGATAAACCATGATAGCTTCAGAAAGCTCTTAACAAAGAATCAAAAAATTTTTGGATGAAGACAACTACATGGATTTATTGGAGGAAGAATCAAAACATTAATATTTTTAGAACTCTTGAAAAGATCAAGATCAGGCAAAATATAGTAAAGTAAAATGAGAAATTGAACAATCTGAAAGAAAGCATAGAGAAACAGCATAAGAAAATTGAGATAATTAATAATAAAATTATAGAATTAGATAACTCAACAGAAAGTCAGAGGAGCAGAAAAGAGGCAATGGAAGGCCAAATTAGTGAGGTTAAAGGTAAAATAGTTGACATAAGCATATCTGAGGAAAAATCAGATAAAAAGAATCTTAAATAAAAGAAGAAACACTAAGAATTATGTAGGACTTTCTCAAGAGGAATAATTTATGAGTGACTGGACTACCAGATCAGGAGGGAGATGACAAAACCACAGAGATAATTGTTGAAAATTGGTTGACAGAACACTTCCCTGGTATCATGAAAGATAAAATGATGTCTATCCAAAATGTTTATCAAACTCCATGCAAGATAAATCTGAAAAGAAAGACAACAAGATATATTATAATCAAACTTGCTAATACTAAAGGTAAGGATAAATAAATGAAAAATAATCCACAAAGGACAGTCAATAAGACTAAGCTTGGACTACTTGACAAAATCACGAAAGAAGGCAGTAGGGTGACATATACAAAGTCTTGAAGAAAAAAAAAAATTACAGCCAAGACATATATAATCAGCAAAATAGTCTCTCAAATATGATGACAAAATTAGAACATTTCCAAATAAACAAAAGTTTAGAGAACTAAAAAAAAAAGGCAAAATTGCAAAAAATAATAAAGGCAGTCTTTTGTTTAGAAAGTCAATGACATCAGATAACAATCCAAGGCTAGAAAATAGGACAGAGGAACCAGATATCAACCCAGATAGAGAAACCTCAAAAATAAGTCAAAAGCAAAGCATTAAAAATAGACAATCTGAGATGTCATTACCTGAAAGATTACAACATTGTAACAAAAAGAGACTAAAACTTGTAGCCTTAGATTTCTCACATGGGAAGGAAGTAAAGATGACACAAAGAAATTAAAGACAGGTGTAAATTTAGAAAACTAGGAATAAATATTAAAGTAACAACAAACGAAACTAATACTCCTATACACCAAAATAAAAAACAAGAAAAACATGAAGTTTCAGCAAACACAGAATAAACAACAATGAAAAAGATGGAAAGAAAACACACAAAGAAAATTGACTCAGCACAGAAAATTAAGTGTAACATAGAAATTGTTAACAACAAACAAAAAAAGACATCAAAATGACAGCAATAACTCATACTTGTCAATAATTATACTGAGAATATAAACGGATTAAATGTACCAATAAAAAGAATGACAGAGTGCATAAGAATGATCTGTCTATATGATATATACAAGAGACACACCTTACACTTAAAGACTCAGACAAACTAAAACTCAAAGGATTGGAAAAAATAAATCAAATAAACTACATTCAAAAAAGACAGGGAGTGGCAATATTAGCCTCAGATAAAATAGACTTTGAAGTAGAATCCACCCTAACAGATAATGAACGACACTCTAAAATGAATAAAGAGTCAATGCACCAGGAAGACATAGCCATATTAAACATTTGCACACACTATGATAAGGCTACTAAATCAATAAAACAAACTGTAGCAGCACTGAAAGGTGACTTCTCCACAATAATAGCAGGAGATTTCAACACACTTTTGGCAAAGGAGACAATATCCACAAATAACTCGATAAAGACACAGAAGATCTAAATGCCACAATAAAAATTTACCTCATAGACATATACAGAATGCTCCTCCCAACAGCAGCCAAGTGTGCTTACTTCTCCACATGGAACACTTTCCAGAATAGGCTGTTTTTAGGCCATAAAGCAAGCCTTAACAAAATCCAAAATCCAAAGCATACACATATTGCCAAGCATCTTTTCAGAAGAGAAAGCTATAAAAGTAGAAATAAATAACAGGAAAAAACAAGGACCAAAAAAAAAAAAAAAAAAAAAAAAATCCAACACATGGAAACTGAAAGACACCTTGCTCCAAACTTCTTTGTTGTAGAAGAAATCAAAGATGTCATAAAAAAATTAATAGAAACAAATAAGAAACAAAAACACATCCTATCAGCATCTGTTGGTTGCAACAACAGAGGTCAATATATTTTAATAAATAAAGCCAAGCCAAGTGCCTAAATACACGCATCCAAAAGCAGAAAGGGCCTAAACCAAGAATTAACAGTAAACCTCAAATAGAAACTAGTGAGCAGAAGAAGAAGCCCTCAGGTACCAAGAAGAACAGAAAAGAAAGAAAGAGATAATAAATTTAGGGCAGATCTAAATGAATTAGATGATTGGAAAAAAATCAAGAGTTAACAAGACAAAAACTCATTCTTTTTAAACATACACATACACATATAGAAATCAATAAAACACTGGCCAAACTGGCAAAAGAAAAAGGAATACAAGAAGAACATTTTACAAATAAGTATGAGATGGGCATCAATTCCAATAGACCCAATTGGTATTTAAAAATCATAACAGAATATTAGGAAAAATTGTACTTTAAGAAATGTGAAAACCTAGAGGAAATGGAGAAATTCCTAGAAACACAACACCTACCTAAACTAAGAAAAACAGAGGTAGAGCAACTAAACAAATTCATAAGAAAAAGAAGAGATTGAAAACATAATTAAAAACTTCGAACAAAAAAATGCCCTAGCTCTCATGGCTTCACTGGAGAATTTTACCAAACTTTCAAAGAGAGTTAAGATCACTGTTACTAACAATATCTCAGAGCATAGAAAAGGATGGAACATTCCAAAACTCGTTCTGTGAAGCCAGCATAACACAGATATGAAAACCAGATAAAGACAGCACAAAAAAAGGAGAATTACAGACAATATCTCTCACGAACATAGATGCAACAGTCCTCAACAAGATTCTAGCCAATAGAATTCAACAATATGTCAATAATACAACTTGCCGAGTTCAAGGACGTTTCATCAGGGATGCTGGGATGACTCAGCATTAGAAAAACAATCAGTATAGTCAACCACGTACTAAAACAAAAAATGAGTATCATTTGATCCTATCAATTGATACAGAAAAAGCATTTGACAAAGTCCAACACCGTTCATGCTAAAAACTGTCAGCAAGATAGGAAATTCTTTAACATAATAAGGGGCATCTGCACAAAACCAACAGCCAATATCATCCAAAATGGTATTTCCACTGAGAAAGGAACCAGACAGGATCCTCATTGTTATCTCTTGTACTCAACGTTTTCCTGGAGACCCTAGGCAGTTCAGTCAGACAAGATAAAGAAACAAAGTGAATCCAAATTGGTAAAGAAGGAGTCAAAGTATCTCTATGTGAAGATGATGTGATCTTATACACAAAAACCCCTAAAGAATCCACAAGAAAACTACTGGAACTAATATGAGTTCAACAAAGTATCAGGATATAAGAATACATAAATCAGTTGCATTCCTTTACACTAGCAAAGAGATCCTCAAAGGGAAAATTACCAAATCAATAGCATTTACTGTAGCCACCAAGAAGATAAAATACTTAAGAATAAATTTAACCAAAGATGTAAAAGACCTATACACAGAAAATTACAAGACTGTGCTGCATGAGACCCAAAGGGAACTACATAAATGAAAAAATCTACCTTGCTCATGGATAGGAAGACTTAACATTGTGAAAATATCTGTTCTACTCAAAGCAATCTATAGATACAATCTCAATACAAATTCCAATGTTGTTTTTTAATGAGATAGAGAAATAAATCACAAACTTCACATGAAAAGCAACAAAGCCTTGAATAAGTAAATCATTAATGAAGAAAAACCAAGTGAGATGCCACACTGTACCTAACTTTGGAACCTGTTACACTGCCATAGAAGTCAAAACTGCCTGGTACTGGTACAGAAGCATGTACAGATACCAACAGAACAGAATTGAGAATCCAGATATAGCATCATCTACCTACGAGTAGCTGATATTTGACAAAGATTCAAAGTCTTTAAACTTAGGAAATACAGTCTCTTCAACAAATGGTATTGGCAAAAAACAAATACCCATTTGCAAAAAAGTGAAACAAGATCCATATCTCACACAATGCACAAGAAGTAATTTAAAGTAGATCAAAGACCTAAGTACAAAACAATAAACACAATGTAAGAAAAAACAGGGACAACACAGGCAGTCCTAAAACACAGCATAAATAAAACTGTGCAGTATTACTAAGAATACACACACACCAGAAGAGAATGTAGACAATGGGGAATTCCCAAAAGTCAAACACTTATGCTCATCCAAAGACTTCACAGAAAGACTGAAAAGACTACCTAAAGACTGGGAAGAAAAATTTTGGCAACCACATATCCATAAGCATCTACTCTCCATAATCTGCAAGGTGCTGCAAAGCCTCAATGAGAAAAAGACAAATAACCTAATTAAAAAATGGGAAAAGAAGATTAATTGGCACTTCAACAAGGAAGACACCTAGGCAGCTGACAGATACATGAGAAAATGCTCACGATCATTAGCCATTAGATAAATCAAAATCAAAACTATAATGAGACACCATCTCACCACAACAAGGATGGTGCTAATTCAAAAAACACAAAATAACAAACATTGGAGAAGTTATGGAGACACTGGAACCCTTCTACACTGCTGGTGAGAATGCAAAATGATACAACCACCTAGGAAATTGATTTTGTGCTTTCTTAAAAAACTAGAAATAGAAATACCATATGATCCAGAAATCCCACTTCTTGGAATATACCCTAGAGAAATAAGAACTGTCACATAATAGATATATACTTACAAATGTTTATTGCAGCACTGTCTGCAATAGCAAAAAAGATGGAATCAACCAAGGTGCTCATCAACAGGCAAATGGACAAACAAGCTATTATATATTCACACAGTGGAATATTATGCAATGATAAAGAACAATGATGATCTTGGGAAACATCTAATAACTTGAGGCTATCTGCAAAACATGCTGAGTGAAATTAACCAGTTGTAAAAGGACAAATATCACATAAGACCACAATTATAAGGACTCAAGAAAATGTTTCAGCACAGAAGAAAATATTCTTTGATGGTTACAAGGTGGGGAGAGAGTGAGGGAGGGAAAGTGGTATTCATAGATTAGATAGTAGATAGGAGTTCCAATGGATGAAGTTACTGACAGCATGCAGTAGAGGGGCAATTAATACTCCTGGACTATACCAAAAGCTAAGAGATTTCCTAAATATAACCCCACTTTTTTGAAGGACAGAATAGCAGAACGGAGTCTGGGGACCATGGCTTCAGGGAGTATCTAGGTCAAATGACATAGCTCAGTTGTTTTTTCTTTCTAAGGAGGAGCTCTGCATGCTACTTGGGGTAGTGTTGTCTAGTGTCTTAAAAGTTACCAAGCTGTCAACTAAGTAGCATCAATTGGTCCCAATATACTTGGAGCAGACAAGAATGACGGGTATCAAATACATGAGGAAAGTATGAATCCAGGATTAGAGAAGGCAGTTTTATCCAGAGACTAGCATCAGCATAGGATCAGAAGAACCAGTCAGTGCCCAGCCACTATCAATGACTGCCCTGATGGGGATCATAACATAGAGTCCTTAAAACAGCAGGACAAAAATGGGAGTGCAGAACTAGAATTCTATTAGAAGATCAGACACAATGGTCTATACAGACTGGACATGACCTCTGGATTCTGTTAGACCAGAACTGAAACCTGTACCAAAGCCAACTCTTCAAAGATTGAACTGGACTATATGACATAGAGTGATGCTGGCAAAGAGTGTTCTTCTTAGCTTAAATATATACACAACACTGAGCAGAACAGCTAGAGCTGCATTGTGGTGAGTATGCGGGGTTTTGCATGCCCAGTTGAATGGGATTGTAAACTTTTACCTAAGGCACAATAAAATACTTAAAATAATAATAACAATAAATGTAGGAGAAGTTGTGGAGAGATTGGAGTACTTTTATACTATGGGGGGTGGGGTGCTGTAAAACGGTACAAACAATTTGGAAATTGATTAAGCACTTTCTTAAAAAGCTAGAAATAGAAATGCCATATGATCCAGAAATCTTTTTGGAATATGTCATAGAGTAATAAGACCTGCCACACAAATAGATAAATGTATACCAATGTTCATCTCAGCAAATGTCCATAATAACAAAAAAACTAGAATCTATATAGGTGCCCTACGGTGGATGAATTGATATACTGTGGTATTTTCACACAATCAATTAATGAAAGATCTCACTATGCGGAGGAATCTGAAACGCATTATGCTGAGTGAAATAAGCCCATCTCAAAAGAAAAATATTTTATGAGACCATTATTTATAATATTTTCATATTATATTATGAAAATTTTAAACACAGAAGAAAACAGGTTTGAATAGTTACAAGGGTGGGGAGGGAAGAAGGAGGTATTTACTAGTTTGATACAAGAATTACTTCAGGTAAAGCAAGAGACAACACACAATAGAGAAGTCAGCACAACTTGATTAAACCAAAAGCTAAAAAGTTTTCTAAACATAACCAAACACTTCAAGAGACAGAGCAGCAGGGACAGGGATCTGGATGCCATAGTTTCAGGAGACATCTAGATCAATAGGCATAACATTTTTCATTAAGAAATTGTTCTGTATCCCACTTTGGTGAGTGGGTTTGGAACCTTAAAAACTAACAAGCAGCCATCTAAGAATGAGGAAGGGGTCTCAACCCACCTGGAACAGAGGAAAATGGATAACATCAAGGAGAGGAGGAAAATATGAGCCCAGCAGACAGAAGGTGACTTATGATCCAGAGATTACTTCACCATGAGATAAGAAGAACAAGATGATGTCCACCATCACTAATGACTGCCCTTGCTGGGAGCCAGCCACGGCAGGGTCTGGGTTCAAGAGGGAGGGGCGGCATCGGCGAAAGAAGGAAATGATGAGACTGAGACAACCAGGAATCTGGAGACTGGCAGCCTGTCAAGTCCTGTCTTTCTTTATTTTTATAATCAATGAGGTAACTGCTCTTTGACCACATAAGCTATTGGTTAGTAAGAAGTTGATACCTCGTGGTCTCTCTTCATGTTAATTATTAGGGTCCTCTCTGTTAGCTAGTAAAGAACTGATACATTACGGTCTTTTTTCATGTTAATCATTAGGGCCTTTTAGGTAATGACCCAAGACAAATATATTGTGATTATAATCAACAGTGAAAATAAAGCTATACCTTGAGCTCAATCAGTTCTATCCATGCCTCAAGGTCAAAGGTACAGGAAGAAGGGATAGACTCATCTTAAAAGTTAATCTGACTGTCCTTATTTGTTCCTTCTTTGCTCTTTCTTGTCTCTTCCTGTGGGAACAGTGAGCACCCACAGTCCCCCACTCTAAGCCTCTCTTAAACTGTTCTAAGAAGTGTATTTCTTTAGTATTTGTCTATTTGCCATACCAAATATAATAAACTTGGAAGCCTATCTGTCTTCCTGATGTAGGGAGTGGAAAGGCCGTGTGTGGTGTCATCCCTGGGGAGCCTCCCAGGGCTTTTCTGCAATCTTGTATTTCACATGTGGAGGGGGAAGTGTAGATGGGGGAGGCCATTGGAGCTGGGCCAGCCTCAGTATTCCCAGGCTGGGCGTGCTATATAGTAATTCGTTAAGCCAAGGGAGTTGTAAAACCCTTCTTTTTTTATCATTGTCCCGGGAGATAAGAGGGTATTTTTGAGGAAGGTTTGATTAGGTTGCAAAATATTATCAAGGAGAGTATGGCTAGAAATATGTAACGGGTGAGATGCCTCCACCCGCCATAACATAAGCTTGTAACTTTGTTCACAGAGACCTTTGTGGGTGATGGGCTTCGGCATGCCCTGATAGGATACACAGTATAGAGCCCATGTAGTAGGAGAAAAATAAGCATGAAGAACTAGAACTCTACCAAATGACCACACTTGATAGTCCATTAGTCTAGAAGGTTCACTGAGGACATGACCCAGACTCCATATTAACACAAAACTGCATTCAGTAATGAAACCAGCTTTCCGCACAAAGACTGACCCAGACTATATCTATAAAACATGGAGTAATGCTGGCATAGAACAACCTTCTAGGCTTAAATATATACATGAGCTGTCTGAGCAGCTCATTGCTGGAGGTGAGATAACAGGACAAGAGGGCACAGGACTTAGTCAAATGGGCACAGGAAGTTCTAGTGGAAAGGGAGAGTGTGCTGTCACAACAGGAAAGGGAGGGCAGAGCAGTTACAGTGGAATAGCAGTGTGAGTTCCAGGTGTTATATGACAAATTGTTTTGGATTGTAAACTTTTACTTAAAATCCAATAAAATACATTTAAAAAAAAGAAAAGATATTAAAATGCTTTAATTCTATAAATTAAAAAAATTGCTATTGAGTCAATTCCAACTCATAATGTCCCCACAGGGCAGAGAAAACAGAGTAAGGTGAATTTTAAGTTTTGTCCTTCAGGTTAGCAGTCAAATTCTAAACCATTACACCACTAGGGTTTTTTCATTTAGTAATAAACATATTAAAAACTTTTTTTGTTTTGTGCAATGTTTTACATATGTAATATATATAATTGCAGGAAAATATAAACAAACAAACTCACTAGTTTTACACATGATATACACTATTTTCTTTTATTTCTTTTTTTACTGTGATTAAGTTTATAATCCAACTTAATTTTCCAAATAAAACTCAAAGCACCCACCCACGCTGGAACAGCAGACTCTTCTTTTCCATTCTTTACTTCCAGTACTCACTCAACACTTGTTCCCTCCTCTCCATCCTCTCCTCTACCCTCTAAAAATAAATCAGTAAGATAGCTTCATATATACTAAACCATAATGTCATGGATCGAATTGTGTCCCCTCAAAAATACGTGTAGCCATGTGGCTGGGACATGATTCCCAGTATCTTGCGACTGTCCTGCATTTTGTGGTTTTCCTATGCTGCATGTTAAAGGCTTAGGGTGGGACTGTAAATCCCTTTGTAAGATCACCTCCCTGCTCCACTGTAAAGGGAGTTTCCCTGGATTGTGGTTTGCCCCACCCTTAATCCTTTCAGCCTGCAAGAGATAAAAGGACAGAGAAGCAGGCAGAGAATTGGAAACCTAGTACCATCAAGAAAGCAGCACTGGTAGAAAAGCGCGTCCTTCAGACCTGAGGTTCCTGTGCCAAGACGCCCCCTGAACAAAGACTGTTGTAATACCGGACTTTCCTCCAGAGTCAACAAGGGGAAAGCCTTCCACTGAAACAGACATCCTGAATATGGATTTGCAGCCTACTGGACTGTGTAAGAATAAACTTTCCTTTATTAAAGCCATCCACTCTGTGGTATTTCTGTTAGAGCAGCCCTAGCTGACTAAAACACATAAAGTACACACATCATCTGCATCACTGTGTCCCCAAGTCTAGTCCATTCTTTGTCTGAAGTGTTGGCTTCAGTACTGGTTTAAACTCTGGGCTAGCAGCAAATCTAGGAGCCATAGTCCCAGGGAACTCTACAAGTTGTCAGACTATCAAATCTGGTCTGTTAATAGACTTCCTGATGTGCACACTCCCCATTTTCCTGCTGTGTTATGTTCCCTGTCAGTGCTTTTTTTGGTGGTGGCTGCACACCCTCTAGTTCTTCTGTTCTCCTGTTTATGTAGTCTCCCAATCATATGTGTCTTTCTGTCTCCTGGGCTCATTTTTTCTCATGTCTTTGATGTTCTCAGCTGTTATGTGTTCTAGGTGTGTTGGGACCAATTAATGTTCCTCAGATAGCAGCTTGCTGGCTTTTAAGACCATAGGTGCCACTCACCAATATGGGGTGCAGAATATTCACTTAGAGAAATGCTAATTACACCAAGTGACTTCGATTTTTCCCTAAAAACATGGTCCCGAGGCCCCAGTCCCTGCTACTTTGTCCTTTGAAATGTTGAGTTGAATTTAGAAAATGTTTTAGTTTATGGTGTAATCAGTTACAATGACCTGCCTTCTACTGCAAGCAGTTACTCTCTTCATCTAACTAAATTCCTACCCCATATCTAGTGTATTAATAACACTCCCCCTAGAATATTTTCTTCTGTGCATATTTTCTTAAGTTCCTATAATAATTGTCTCATGCAATATTTGTCCCTTTGCAGTTGACTGCTCTCACTCAATATTATGTCTTCCAGGTTATGAGATTTTTTCATAAAATCATCATTGCTCTTAATCATTGCATAGTGTTCCATTTTGTATACATACCATAGTTTGTTTATCCTTTCGTCTGTTGATGGGCACCTAGGTTGATTCCATCTTTTTGCTACTGTGGATTGTGCAGCTATAAACATTTGTGTGCATGCATCTGTTCGTGTGATAGCCCTTATTGCTGTAGGATACATTCCAAGAAGTGAGATTGTTGGATCATGTGGTATTTCTGCTTCTAGCTATTTAAGAAAGTGCCAAATTGCTTTCCAAAGAGGTTGTACCATTTTACACTGCCAGCAGCAGTGCAGAAGAATTCCAGACTCACCACAGCCTCTCCAACATTTGTTTTTTTTGTGTTTTTTTAGGTTAGTGCCAGCCTTGTTTAGGTGAGATGGTGCCTCACTGCAGTTTTGATTCGGACTTCCCTAATGAATAATGATTTTGAGCATTTCGTCATGTGTCTTTTGGCTGCCTGGATGTCTTCTTTGGAGAACTGTCTGTCCATATCCTTTGCCCATTTTTAATTGGATTATTTGTCCTTTTCTTGTTGAAATTTTGTAGTACCTTGTAGATTATGGAAATCAGATATCAGTTAGATAAGTAGTGGCCAAATATTTTTTCCCAGACTGTAAGAATTTTTTTGCTCTCTTGATAAAGTCTTGGATGAGCATAAGTGTTTAATTTTAAGTAATTCCCATTCATCTATTTTCTCTTTTGATGTTTGTCCAATGCTAGTAAGATTTTGTAGTCTGTTAAAGCTGTGTATTAGAAATTCCAGTATTGTTCCTATTTTTTCTTCCTTAATCCTTATCATTTTAGATTTTATATTAAGGTATTTTACCCTTTTCAAGTGAGTGTTTGCATAAGGTATGAGGTATGAGTCTTACTTCAGGTTTTTGCAGATTGATGTGCAATTTTGCCAACACCATTTGTTAAAGAGTTATTTTGTTCTCAGTTCATCTCCTTTGCATCTTTGTCAAGTATCAGCTGTTCATAGTTGTATTCTCTATTTTGTTCCATTGGTCTATACATCTGCTGTTGTACCAGTACTAGTCTGTTTTGGCTACTGTCGTCATGCAATTCTTTCTAAGGTTGGGTTGTGTGAGGCTTCCTACTGTGTTCCTCTTCTTCAGCAGTGCTTTACTTATCCCGGGTTTCTTCCTTTTCCAAATGAAATTGGTGATTTGTTTTTCCGTCTCATTAAAAAATGACATGGGAATTTATTTTGGGATTGATCGCTTTAGATATGTTTTAGTCAGCTAGTGCTGCTCTAGCAGAAATACCACAGAGTGGATGGCTTTAACAAAGGAAAGTTTATTCTTACAGTCTGGTCCAAATTCAAGACATCCACTCTAGGGGAAGGCTTTCCCACTTGTCAGCTCTGCAGGAAAGTCCAGTATTGCATCAGTCTTTGTCCAGGAGGGATATTGGTGAAGGAACCTCAGGTCTGAAAGACACGTTCTTCTCTTGGTGCTGCTTTCTTGATGGTGTGAGGTTCCCAATTCTCTGCCTGCTTCCCTTTCCTTTTATCTCTTATAGGATGAAAGGATTAAGGGTGGTGCAAGCCACACTCCAACGAAACTCCCTTTACATTGGAGCAGGAAGGTAATTGTAGGGAGGGATTTACAGTCCCACCCTAATCCTTTAACATACAGCATAGAAAAATCACAAAATGGCTCAGGCACATAGCTACTTTGGAGGGGACATAATTCAATCCATGATAGGGTAGAATAGACATTTTCACAATGTGAAGTTTTCCTATCCATGAGCATGGTAGTTTTCTCCGCTTAGGTAAATCTCTTTGGGTTTCTTCCGGTAGGGTCTTGTAATTTTGTGTAGGTCTCTTACATCTCTGGATAGATTTATTTCTAGGTATTTTATCTTCTTGGGAGCTGTTGTAAATGGTATTGATTTAGTGATTTCGTTTTTAATGATCTCTTTGTTGGTGTAAAGGAATTCAACTGATTTGTTTATGTTTATCTTATATCCTGATAACTTTGCTGAACTTTTCTATTAGTTGCGGTAGTTTATTTATGGATTCTTCAGAGTTTTCTATGTATAAGATTACATCATCTGCAAATCAGGATACCTTTACTGTTTCTTTACTGATGCTGTTTCCTTACTTTCTTTTCTTTATTTCTGTATTTTATCTGATTGCTCTGGATAGTACCACCAGCACAATGTTGAATAGAAGTAGCAATGAGCATCTTTGTCGTCCCATTCTCAGGGAGAATTCTTTCAGTCTCTCTCCATTAGTGGTGATGTTGGCTGTTGGCTTCTCATAGCTATGCCTTACTACATGGAGGAAATTTCTTTCTATTCCTATTTTGCTAAGAATTTTTAACATGAATAGGTGGTGAACTTCCTCCAGTGCTTTTTTTGTGTCAATTGATATAATCAAGGGGTTCTAATTTTTTGTTTTATTTTTGTGGCTGATTGCACCAGTTGTTTTTCTGATGTTGAACCAACCCTGCTTCCCTGGTGTGAATCTTATTTGGTCATGGTGATTTATTTTTTGTTTGATATGTTGTTGAATTCTATTGGCTAGGATTTTGTTGAGGATTTTTGCATCTAGGTTTACGGAGTGATACAGATCTGTAATTTTATTTTTTGCATGCTATTCTTACTGAGCTTTGGTATCAGGGTTATGTAGGCTTCATAGAGTGAAATTGGGAACACTGTATCTTTTTCTATGCCATGAAGTAGCTACAGTAGTATTGGAATTTTCTTTTCTCTGAAAGTTTGGTAAAATTCTCTAGTGAGGCCATCTGGGCCATGACTCTTTAGTTGGTAGGTTTTTGATTACTTTTTCAATCTTTTCTTTTGTGATGGGTTCTTCCACTTCTGTTTGTGGTAATTTTTTTAGGTAATGTGATTCTAAAAATTTTTCCATTTCCTCTAGGCTTTCAAATCTATTAGAGTGTAATTTTTCATATTACACAATCATGGTTCTTTTAATTTTAATTGGGTCTGTGTGACATTTCCATTCTCATTTCTTATTTGGGAAATTTGTTTCCTCTACTGTTTTTATTGTGTGAATTTAGCCAATGATTTATCAAGTTTGTTGATTTTTTTCAAGGAACCAGCTTTTGGTTTTGTTAATTCTCTCAACTGTTTCCCTAGTCTCTAGTTCATTTAGTTCTATTCTAATTTTTATTGCTTATTTCCTTCTGGTGCCTGAGGGGTTCATTTATTGTTCTATTTATGCTTGGTCCAGTTGTAGGGTTAATTCTTGGTTTGGGATCTTTCTTCATTTTAGATGTGTGCATTTATAGAGAAAAAATTGACCTCTGAGCACTGGTTTTGCTGTATGCCATAGGTTCTGGTAGGATGTGTTTTCATTCTTATTAGATTCTGTGAATTTCTTTATTTCATTCTAGATTTCTTCTATAATACATGAATTTTTGAGCAAGGTGTTGTTTAGTGTCCATAAGTTTGAATTTCTGCCTACGATTTTTTTCTGGTATTGATTTCAACTTCTATGGCTTTATGGTCTGAAATGATGCTTTGCAATATTTCAATGGTTTGGATTTTGTTGAGACTTGCTTTATGGCCTAATACATGGTCTATTCTGGAGAATGTTCCTTCTGCATTTGAAAATAAGGTGTATTTGTTTGTTGTTGGGTGGGGAGTTCTGTATAAGCCTATGAGGTTGAGTTGGTTGACTGTCACAGCAAAGTCTTCTATATCTTTACTGAGCTTTTTTCTGGATTATCTGTCTGTTACTGAAAGTGGTGTGTTGAACTCTCCTTCTATTACTGTGAAGTAATCTCTCATATCTTTCAGTGTTGTCAATGTTCATTTGATGTAGTTAGATTCTCTGATATTGTGTACATAAATATTTAATATCATTATATCCTCCTTAGATATTGAACATTCAAGTGATAGGTAGTGACCATTCTTGTCCATGATGGTGGATTTTGCTTTAAAATCTGTCTTATCTGAAAATCTATTTTATCTTCTGTTCTTCTTTCCGTGTTGTTAGTTTGAATATGTTTTTCCATCCTTTGATTTTCAGTTTGTTCATATTTTTGAGTCTAATGTGTGTTTCTGGTAAGCAACATACAAATGACTTGTGTTTTTTGATTCAATTTGTTACTCCCTGTCACTTCGTTGGTGCATTCAATTCATTTACATTCAGTGTGATTATTGGTAGATATGAATTTAGTGCTGCTATTTTGGTACTTTTATTTGTGTGTTGTTGACATTTTTTTGGTTCTATCCTAAGTTGTTTTTCTTTATGAATTTTCTGTTCATCTTTTTCAGTGTTAGTTTTGTATGTGTTGAGATGTCTATATAGTGTTTCTTGCTTTGATATGTAGTATTCTTAGTTTGCTTTATGGCTATTCTTTGCTAATGTTCTAAGCTGAAGACAGTCTTCAAATTCTTTGTATTTCCTTGAGTTCCTTTCCATCTGAAAGGTCTATGAATACATTAATATGTCCCTCTTTATAGTATTATGTTGTCATAATTTACATGCTGGGATTTCTGTTTCCCTAATTTTAATATTTTAGCTTTGATTGAGGTTTGGGACTTCCCTAACCAAGTAGGACTCTGGATGCTATGTACTGCATTGCATCCTTGAGTATACGTCTAGTGTTATTGATTCTCTAATCAAAGAACTTCCTTTATTATTTCTTATAATTTTGATTTGTTTATTGCAGAATCTCTAAGCTTCTGTTTATCTGGGAATGTCTTAGTCATATTTAAGAGACAATTTTGCAAGTATATTGTCATGGATTGAATTCTGTCCCCCCAAAAATATGTGTAGCCATGTGGCTGGGACATGATTCCCAGTATCTTGTGACTGTCTTCTACATGTTTCAATGATGTGATTTTTGGGGTGTGAAAGGGTGGGATGTCATGGACTGAATTGTGTCCCCCAAAAATATGTGTAGCCATGTGGCTGGGATATGATTCCCAGTATCTTGTGACTGTTCTCCATTTGGTGGTTTTCCTAAACTGTATGTTAAAGGATTAGGGTGGGGCTGTAAATCCCTTCATAGGATCACCTCCCTGC
The DNA here is from genome assembly GCA_028571685.1 of Heterohyrax brucei. Lineage (NCBI taxonomy): Eukaryota > Metazoa > Chordata > Mammalia > Hyracoidea > Procaviidae > Heterohyrax > Heterohyrax brucei. The sequence goes on along the minus strand of CM053146.1, from coordinate 5,393,063 downwards.
TCCACTGTAAAGGAGTTTCCCTGGAGTATGGCTTTCCCCACCCTTAATCCTTTTATCTTATGAGAGATAAAAGGACAGAGAAGCATGCAAAGAATTGGGAACCTCATACCATCAAGCAAGCAGCACCGGGAGAAGAGCACGTCCTTCAGACCTGAGGTTCCTGCACCAAGATGCTCCCTGGACAAAGACTGATGCAATACCAGACTTTCCTCCTAAGCCGACTAGGGAAAAGCCTTCCCTTGGAGCAGACACCCTGAATATGGACTTGCAGCCTACCGGACTATGTAAGAGCAAACCTTCCTTTGTTAAAGCCATTCACTCTGTGGTATTCCTGTTACAGCAGCACTTAGCTGACTAAAACATATATCATTCTCAGTTAGAAGTGTTTTTTTTCCCCCTTCAGTTCTTTGTATGTTGCCTTTGTACTGTTCCCTTCCTGCCAACATGATTTTGACTGAATAATCAAAGTTCAGTCAATAGGCTCTCCTTTGTAAGCTAGTTTTGGTTTAAGCCTAGCTGCCTTTAAGGGCCTCTCCTTATATTTCATTTTGCTAAGTTTGATTATAATACCTCCTAGTGTCTTTCTTTTGGGATCTACCTTTTGTGGAGTTCAATGAGCATCTTGGGTAGATATCTTTTCATCTTTCACGATGTCAGGGATGTTGTCTGTCAGCATCTCTTTAAAAGGTCTCCTTATTTTCTTCCATCCATCCCTGTTCTGGTACTCCAGTCTTTCATAAATCGTTCCTCTTGATAGAGTCCCACACAACTCTTAATTATTCTTCCTTTTTATTGATTCTTTTATCTGATTGATCTCATATATGCTAGTGTCAGTAGTTTTATCTTCAGTTTCACTAATTCTGCATTCCATTTCCTCAATCCTCCCTCTTTGGCTTTCTTTTGAATTGTCTAACTCTGTGATTTTATTATTGATCTGCTGGATTTCAGATGGTTGTTTTAGCAATTCATGTAGCTTTTTTAATTTTTAATTTTGTTCTGCTGCACTTTGTCTAATCTCCACCCTAAGATCTAAAAGTGTTCTATACATAATTTCTAACTCTGATAATTTAAGAAAGCCTTCTTCTTTATTTTGGGAGTTTTCTGGAGCTATGGTAGTCTGTCCTTTAAATGGAGATTGTTGTCTCTAAGCCATCAAAACAGCTGTTGTGATGTAATTGTTTGGTTTTCAAAATCTATTTTTGTGTGTGTGTGTGTAAATTTGACTTTGACTATCCGCATACTGTAGTGCTTTGAGCTATAGAGGTTATTGAAATCTTAATAATTCTGATGTGCTGACACCTGAACAAGGTTGGGGTGATGACTGCATTGAGAGATATAGCAGGAGTTTCTGGCTCAGGACAGCCAGCAAATGTCTTCTTTCAGCCCTTTCGTTGTCACCCTCCCCAGGACCATGAGCAAAACTCAGGACACACACATAAAATACTCCACTTCTGTCACAGGTCGTGTTCTAGAATTTCAGTATGGTACAGGGCAGAGGAGAGAGGGGTAAAAGGCTGGGTACAGGGCATGAGTCATGAAAGTTGACATTCAATTATCTTGCAATGCTCCAGTAAATATAGTAATCCATAGCTCTGAGAAGCCAGTGGAACTTGTTTTTTACCTTCTTCCCAGAGTCCTGAAGAAAAGCTCAGGACAGACCAGTAAAATGCCCCACTTCTACCCAGGTAGTGTACCAGAGTGTAGTCTGAGGTGTAAAATGGAGAAGTTATGTGGGAAAGACTGAAGACAGGGAAGGAAGTCAGCATATAGGAAATTACTGTGCTCCAAAATACCCAGAGCATTTACTTTGAAACCTGAGGAATTCTCCTGGTACTTTGTAGGTGCAGTGATCCCCTGGCTCAGCAGAGGTTTACTTCAAACTTTCCCTTTGTCTTCCTCTGAGTACTGGGGAAAAGTTCAGGGCACAGATGTACAATCCCAGTTCCAGTCCAGGTAGTGCACTAGCATAGCTTAGAGAAGGTATTGGGGAAGGGTGCTACTGTACTTGTTTGCCAGCCCTGCTGTGTTCTCTAGATGTGGCTCTCTGAAGCACAGCTTCTGTGTACAGCCTCTCCATTGCCATACCAGCAAAAATGGGACACTTTGCACTGCCATCTTGTTTCTGACAATGATAGCTATTCACCTTCCTGTTGCCAACTCTGATCTCACAACTTCCTACCTAATCTTGAGGTTCCAAAAATGTCCATTTTGTTCCATTGAGTTGTTTTTCTAAGTCTTAGTTCTTAGAAGGAAATGAGATGTGTGACTGCTTCATCATCTTGGCTCCATTCCCACTATTTCTTCAAATAGAAAATATATGTAGAAGACATACAGGATGTGGTTACTTGCAAAGTCAAAGTGAGGAATGGATGAAATGCAGAGCACTTGTAGTCATTCATAGGTGGACATTATTCTTCAGTGGAGACAGTCTTCATTTGCTCCAGAGGGAAAGCATGAAATGTAAATTTTGAATTCATAAAAGCACTCCAAAGAGACAGACCAGCACAAGGTTGGAGAGAAATGTAGGCAGACTGTTGTGTAAAGATGCATTGGTTAGCTTGAGTTAATGAGGATGCATGGGTAATCAACCGCTGCCTCCATTCAATTTGTCTTATTAATTTTGCCCAGTTAGTCAAAATTACCTTTGGGGATTTAAAGTTTCTCCAGATTCTTTTGGAAAATGGTCTATCAGGTCTATGTAATTTTACTCTCTAGATTCACCCCACATAATATAATAGTTTCAACAAAGCCACAACATACACAATTCTTACTTAATTTATTATTGGGGGATTGTTTTTAAAAGTTATTATTTGTTAAAGTAATATATTTAAATATGTTTACATATATACACACTTATGTCTACTAAGTGTATTTTCTTATATTTGAGGTCATACTATTTGAATAGTCTTGTACTACTTCTTTAATCACAAAGTTTTCTAATGTTATTATAAGCCATGTTCAAATATCATCCAAGTGTAGTCAAAGTGTCACTACATGATATTCTGTCTATGATTTAAGCATTTTTCTCCTTACCTTTTTGACAGTGTTGGTTTCTTTTTCTATATTTTCTCTATTATAATAGTCATTAGAGTCAAGTATCTCTGTAAATTACAGTATTTTCTGTATTCATTATTATTTCTTTAATTTCAGCTGTAGAACTCCTGTATCAGAGGTATAAATCTTTTCTATGATTCATGAAGTTTACTGCTTACCTGATTTCTAGGAAATTTTACATTCTTATCAACAGTGTGTGAGAGAGTACATTGTTCTTAATCACTTTATCAACCCCAGATATTTTACTATTTTAAAGATAAAAAAAGCATCTCACATTTATTTTGATTTCCACTTGTTTGGATTACTACAGAGATAAACATCATTTTATATGTTATTATTTATACCTCTTAATTTAAAATTCATCTTTGATCTCTGCTCATTTTGCTAATCAGATTCTGAATGTTTTCTAATGTGTATTCGTGTATTTTTTTATACTTTAAATATATTTTTGAACACTTTCCATTTCTTTATTGTTGTATTTATCATTTTCAAAAGTTTTAAGTCTTTATTTTCCTTATTGATTTAACCCCTTTTTTGAAGAACTTCATAAATTTTGTATTTATCCAAATATAGATGTTTGTGGCTATATCATCTCATTTTGAGTCATACCACATCAGCAAATGAAGGCCTGGAAATCTTGACTCCATCTACACCATTAAGGTTGACTCCTCTTTGAGGATGAAGCTCTTCCTCAGTTGTGTTTTGAGTGCCTTTCAAACTGAAAGCACCCAAAATATGACAGCACTATATCAGAAAAGGTTCTGCTGTCATTTACAAAATTTTCACTAGGCCCCCAATTTTTTTTTTAGAAGTAGACTGTCAGATCTTTTTCCCTCGCATATCTTACTCTGGAAGCTGTCTGTCGAAAGTGGTGGTGCTAGTGTATGAAACACCTGTGGTAGAGCATCCAATATCACAGCAACACATAAGCCACCACAATATGACAAACTGCCAGATTACTACAGCTGTGGAAAGAGATGATGAAAGCTCAATATCATCAGTCAAAACAATTCCAGGGGCAAAACGTGGAATATTCCATCAAATGCTCGTATGCAAGTTTAAGGTGAAACTGTAAAAAATTAGAAAAAGTTGAAGCAAGCCAAAGTATAACCTTGAATATAGCCCATCTGCATTTGAAGATAATCTCAAGAATTGATTTGACACACTGAACACTAATGACGGAAGACCAAGCAAGTTGTGGGAAGACATCAAGGACATCAAACCTGAAGAAAGCAAAAGGTAATTAAAAAGACAGAAAAGACAAAAACTGATGTCAGAAGAGACTCTGAAACTTGTTCTAGGATGTAGAATAGCTAAAGTGAACAGAAACAATGATAAAATAGAGCTGAGTGGAAAATTTCAGAGAGTGATTTGAGAAAATAAAATAAAATATTGTGATGAAATAAGAAAACATGTGGATTTAGAAAACTGACAGTGAAGAACACACTCAACTTTTCACAAGCTGAAAGAACTGATGAAAAATGTCAAGACTTGAGTAGCAATTTTGAAGGCTTCTATGGCACAAAATATTGGATGACACAGACAGCATCAAAAAAAAAAAAAAAAAAAGGAATACACAGAGTCACTGTACCAAAAAGAATTGGTTGACACTTAGCAATTTTAGAAGGTCATATATGATTTAAAAGAACCAGTAGTACTGAAGGAAGAAGTCCAAACAGTACTGAAGGCATTTGAGGAAAATAAGACTCCAGGAATTGATGAAAAGCCACCTGAGATGCTTCAACAAAGCATGCAACACTGAAAGAGCTTACTCATCTATAACAAGAAATTCGAAAGACAGCTACCTGGCCATATTTTTTGCCCATTCCAAAGAACACAATGGAAATTATTAAAAAATACCATTAACACCACATGTAAGTAAAATTTTGCTGAAGATTATTCAAAAATGGTTGCAGTAGTACCTCAACAGGGAATTACCAGAAATTCAAGCCAGATTCAGAAGAGGACATAGAATTAGTGTGGTGGTCAGGATTATGTCAACTTAGCTACTACCTATTTGGCTGCTGTATTAAGTGGCAGGGCAGGGTTTGTGGTAGCTCCCTGCCCCTCGGCTGTCATCTCGGGACACTGGACTACGGCTGCTGATCGCTCACGTGGCCAGGAGCTCCTGCTCTCTTGTTCCAGCATCTGGTTCCGGGACTTGAGCTAGCAGCTGTTGGGCTTATCAGTCCTTACAGTCGGCACTTGAGAGTCCTGCTCCCCAACCTGCCAATCCTGCGCTCGCCAGCCTCTGCCCAGTCCTGCTCCCTCACCTGCCGATCCTGGGTTCACCAGCCTCTGTCACTTCCTCTCGCCACCAGCTTGGGATCCACCGACCTCCAGCCTCTGTCGCTTCGTCTCGCCACCAGCTTGGGATCCACTGACCTACACAACCAGTGATCTGCAACTCTGGTCTCTGACTTGCTGACCTTGGGTTCCTCAGCTTCTGTGGACATGTGAGGCTTGTGCCAGAGCTTGGGACATTCAGCTTCTGTGATTACGTGAGCTTTTTCCTATATTTGTATCTATCTATCTGTCTATATATATATATTATAAATCTTTCCTTGTACCTACACATGTTACTGGTTTTGCTTCCCTAGAAAACCCAGCCTAAGACAATTAGGTATATCACTGCTGATGTCAGACACATATTGGCTGAAAGTAGAGAATTCCAGAAAGATGTTTACCTTAATTTTATTGACTATGCGAAGTATTCAATTATGTGAATCATATCAAATTGTGGATAATATTGGGAAGAATGAGAATTCCAGAACACTGTATTGTGCTGATGCAAAACCTGTACATAGACTAAGATGCCATTATTTGACTAGAGCAAGGTGCTGTTACGTGATTTGAAACTGTGTAAGGTGTATTTCATGGTTGTATCCTTTCGCTGTATCTATCCAATCTATATGTTGCGTAAATAATCAGAGAATCTGGATTATAAAAAGAAGAATGTGCCATTAAAATTAGATGAAAACTCAACCACAACCTATGTTATGCAGATGACACAACTTTACTTGCTAGAAGTGGAAAAGACTTGAAACACTAACTGATTAAGATCAAAGACCACAACCTTCAGTATGGATTACAACTCAACATTAAACATTTTCATAATTGTAACAATAAGCAGCATCATGATGAACTGAGAAAACATTTGCATTATCAAGGATTTCATTTTGCACTGATACAAAATCAGTGCCCATTGAAGTCAGGAAATCAATGTATTGCATTGGACAAATGAATTACAAAAGGACCTCTTTTTAAAGTAATGGAAAGCAAAGATGTCATTTTGTGAACTAACTTGTGCCTGACCTAAGCCTTGATACTTTCAGTCACCTCTTATGCATGGACAATGAATAAGGAAGACCAAACTAAAACTGATGTCTTTGAATTGTGGTGTTGGCAAAGAATGTTGATTATTTCATGAACTACAAAAAGAATGAACAAATCTGTCTTGGAAGACATACAGCCTGAATGTTCCTTGGAAGTGAGGATAGGAAGATTTTAATCACAGGTACTTTTGACATGTTTTCAGGAAGGTCCAGTGCCTGAACAAAGTCATCATTCTTGGCAAAGTAGAGGGTCAGTGAAAAAAGAGGAAGATGTATGACCACAAGAATTGTCACAGTGGCTGCAACAATGAGTACAAACATAACAAAGGTTATGAGGATGGTGCTGTACCAGGGAATATTTCACTCTGTTTTACATAGTGTCGCTATGAGTTGGAACTTTGTGGCAGTACCTAACATCCACAACAACATTTACATTTTATTCTCTAAGCTATTATTTTGATGCCATGAGATATCCTGATTTTTTATTCATAGTTTATTATGAAGCAGATCATTGGGGTTCAAATGTTTCCATTATTTTTTCTTGTGAAACACATTTAGAGAAGTAGTATTGTACTCTAATTAGAACATCTCTCTCTCTCTTTTAAAGCCCAAATCTATTTTTAGTGAAAGACAATGTATAAAATTGCTCTTCTCACTGTATAATAAATAATTCAGTGATTCATTCAACAAGTGTTTACTGAGTGCTTACTAAGTGGAGAATTTTACCATGTAATGAAAATACATAGAATACAAGTGTGAAACCAAACCTTCGTGAACATTACCTTCTAATGGAAATATGAGGTCTGGCAATTAAGTTCACGAACTTGCCACTGTCTTCTTACATTTGGCGGCACTGTACAAACAACTCGGTAAAGTTTCATAACCTTGGGATAGAAGTGTCTCACAGCTGTGTTCATGTTGATGTATGGTGGTGTCTTGGCCTTCGTCATTGTTGCATGTCTTTGTGTGCCATCACAAGAATGTTGGGGCTTGTATTAGAGCAACAAATAGACATTAAATTTCTTGTTAAACTTGGCAACAGTGGAAGTAAAACCAGGCATATGTTAGTCCAAATTTATAGGTCTAATGCCATGAAGAAAACAGCAGTGTATAAATGGATTAAATGTTTTGCTGAGGGGAGAGATAGTATCACTGACGAAGAGAGATCAGGGCGGCCAATAACAAGCACAACTTACGAGAACACTGCAAAAATTAATCAAATCACGCATCAAAGTCAACATCTGACTGTGAGACGCATAACAGACCAAGTAAATATCAATAAACAAACCGGAAAATCAGAACTGAAAGTCTTGGTGTTATAGAAAAATGAAGCAAACGACACCCAGGAGGAGGCAAGGGGCAGTTTATTACGTCAACAGGCCAAATGGGACCTCTGCAGGTTCCAACAAAATGGCCCTGAGTCAAGTTTTGAGTCCCTACTTACAGTGTAGTCGTGGTTGAGACAAATGGGGTGAGCGGGTGGAGTTCTGAGGAGGGGGGCATCCTGCTAGGTGGGTGGGAGGCTTTGATAAGGGGAGCATCTTATCAGGCAGGTGTGAGATTCGTCAAAGGGAAATATCCCGTCTGGCAAGGGAAGGGGGCCGGGCTGGGAAAGGAAAAGGGGAATAGGGTTATCTCATCTCGCCAGTTGGGGTGCCGGTCTGGGAAAGGAAAGTGGAGTCTCCAGCCAGCCAGGGAGTTGAGCTGAGAAAAGGAAAAAAAAAAAGGGAGTATCCGGCCAGCCTGGGAGCCGGGCTTATCAAGGGAGAGTGTCCTTGTCTGGTGAGAGCTGCTGTGAAATGAAGGGGGAGTTAGGTGGGTGTAGGAACGGCAAGGAGGTGGGGGGAAGGAAAATTTTTCAGTCTCTATATTATTGGCACCGGAAAGATATGTGCAAGACTGTTTCTGAAGGAGCTCACCAATGAACAAAAGCAAAGAAGAGCTGAAGTTTGACAAGAGCTTTTGGAGAGGTAAGATGATAAGATAAGATGATCTGTGTTATCACTGCAGATGAAATATGGGTGTACCAATACAAGCGTGAAACAAAACATCAAAATGTACAAATGAAATCTGCCAATTCTCCACCACCAAAAATTTCTGTCAGTTCAAATCTGCAGTCAAATTGATGTTGCTAACATTTTTTGGAGAGTTGTTCATTATGAATTTGTACCACTGGACGAAGTGTTAACCAAGTCTTCTATTGAAAGTGCTGCAAAAGCTGCCTGAAAAATTTGGATGAAAATGACCTGAACTTTTCACCAACAACTCATGGCTCTTGCATCATGACAATGTACTGGCTCACACAGCATTGTCTGTGAGGAGTTTGTTGCAAGTAAACAAGTAACTGTAAGGGAACATCCTCCCTGTTTACCTGATCTGGCCCCCAGTGACTTTTTTGTTTACCTAAAAATAAAGGAAATATTGAAAAGGAAGACGTTCTGATGACATTCAGAATATCAAAGGTAATGAAGGAGAAGCCAGACTGAACACCACCCCCGCTCCATTTGCCTCCGCCTCATTCTGGGAAATTCATCCCTTGCTGCCTCCAGCACCGAATCTACCCTGCCCCTTGCTACACTTGCCACCAAGCTACTTCCCCTTGCTGCACTCAGCACTCAGCCCCCTTGCTCCACTCAGCACCAAGTATACCCTACTGCACCCGACCCAAAAGACCCCAACCCATAGAAACCTGCTTAACTTCCCTTTTGGGAACAGTTGTTGGAGGTCTGTGAGCCCCCGCTGGCCCGCTGGTGTTACTATAACAAATGGCTTCTTCTTCTCTCCTTGGGTGTCCGTTGATGTCCTATAACAGTAATACGATGACAGGTCTGATGTCCATTTCAGAAAAAGAGTTCCAAATTTCCTTTGAAGGGTGGACTAGATGCTGGCATTGGTGCACAGTTTTCCAAGGGGAGTACTTCAAAGGTAACTGTAGTGATATTCAATTAAGTTCACTGAATTAATTGTCAGACCTTTCAGACAATATGTGAGTAAATATATGTTTTGTCATGGATAGATTTATAAAGAAGAATCAGCATATAGCTGATTCCTTTGAGGTGGAGGTCAAATATATCCCCTCTTTCCAGTATTCCATTATTTCTGATATTAGCCACCTATCTCCCCATCCTTTTCTCTGCCGGGTTTGATAATTCACAGCAATGTCTCACAGAGCTCACAAACTGGGGGGAAAAAAGATGAAGTGTTGTTCTCAAGTCCATCTGCTTCATAGTGACCCCATAGAACAGAGCAGAACTGCTCCATAGGGTTTCTAAGGCTGTACCATATTTTTATACACATAATGTGCACCTTTTACATTTGTTTGCCAAAGGCTTTCCCTCCTCCACAAGGAATTTTTGTAAATGTCACTATTTCAGTGTTGTTGTTTTTTAACATGTTATTATAAAAGAAGATTAGCATAGCATGTTAACAAAAATTTCTTATAGGGGAGGGCACAGTTGGCATATTTGCATAAAAAATATGGTAATATTTACAGAAACAAACTCACAATTTTCTCTCACTGAGTAGCTTATGGGTCTGAACTACTGACCTTCCTGTTGACAGCCTAGCACTTAACCACGCACAACCAGGGCTCCTTGGTTAAGTAGTTTATTAGAATAAAACGATCAGTGTCAGGAAGAGGTACAAGAGCAAGTCCTGAAGGGCCCCTGAAGTGAAGCTTTCTGTTTCCCAAAGAGTAATTCCTCCTTTCGTCAACCAGAGCAACTCTTATCCGGGGAAAGTTTTGACCAGAACAGCTTTCACACAGCTCTCAGTCCCTGAGTTCCAGGGTTTTCATTAGCCAATCCACATGCTCCTTATTGGTTATGGGGTAGAGTCCCTTGCCAAACTGCTGCCTAAGAAATCCCCAGGGTTAGTCAAATATTCAGGATATTTCCCAAGATTAATTTTCAAAAACCAAGAGCAAAAGGCCACATGAGGGAATTAACTGCATCACACTATGTTTATCAGTGAACAAAGTAAAGAATGGAATGTCACTAGGGAAGGCTGTTCTGTTATTCCTTTACTTAAGATGATAAGGGACTGTCCTATTAATTAAATAGTTACAGAGTAGAGGCAGCAGAAAGCCAATGTAGGTTTAATGGTGGAATTCTCGCCCGTGCACCACACATGTCTTCGTTGGAGGCTTGTGTTGCTGTAATGCCGAACAGGTTTCATTACAACTTCTGGACTAAAACAGACTAGGAAGAAAGCCCTAGTCATCTGCTTCTGAAAATCTGCCCTTGGGAAGCCTATGATTAACAATAGTACAAGTGAGTCACTTGCTAGTAGCTGAGGGGACTACTTGAAGACAGCTAACAACCACAGCAGACATATGGTGATGAGTCCTGTTGTGACCTAGAGAAAGAGCATTTCAGGTACAGGAAGCAGGAAATGCAAAAAGCCTGAGGCTGATGAGAGGAAGAACAAGAAAGCCACCAGAGCTGCCTTGGGGGAAGACACAGAATTCAAGAATGCTAAGAAACGGGGTTAAAAATTTCAAGGCAGGCGGAGGGATGGTTTTGGTAAAAGAGGATGACATTGTAATAAGTGAGTGTTGCACACATAGCTTGCATTAAAGGCTGTCTCCGGATCCCAAGTACCTTCTAGAGTACTGGAATGAGAATTCCATCCACTGATACCAACCGCTCCCTGATCATTATGTCCATTTGTCCTGATTAATTCATACACATGAGACATATATCACAGTGGTGGCAATAGTGAAAGCCATTTTAATTTGTCACTGACAACCAAACCAAAAACCAAACCCACTGCCACTGAGTTGGGTCAGACTGCCCCATAGGGTTTTCAAGGAGTGCCTGACAGATTTAAACTGCTGACCTTTTGGTTAGCAGACAAAGCACTTAACTCAGAAAAATCCACAAGGAGCAGTACTCACTGTTATAGGAAAATGAAGCGAGCGACACCCAGGAGGAGGCAAGGGGCAAGTTTACTACGTCGACGGGCCAAATAGGACCTCTTCAGGTTCCAACAAAATGGCCCCGAGTCAAGTTTTGAGTCCCTACTTATAGTGTAGTCGTGGTTGAGACAAATGGGGTAAGCAGGCGGAGTTCTGAGGAGGGGGGCATCCTGCTAGGTGGGTGGGAGGCTTTGATAAGGGAGCATAGGCGTGAGATTAGTCAAAGGGAACTATCCCATCTGGCAAGGGAAGGGGGCCGGGCTGGGAAAGGAAAAGGGGAATGGGGTTATCACATCTTGCCAGCTGGGGTGCTGGTCTGGGAAAGGAAAGGGGAGTCTCTGGCCAGCTGGGGAGTCGAGCTGGGAAAAGGAAACAGGGGGTATCCAGCCAGCCTGGGAGGCGGGCTTATCAAGGGAGAGTGTCCTAGTGTGGCGAAAGCTGCTGTGAAATGAAAGGGGAGCTAGGCGGGTGTAGGAACAGCAAGGATAGGGGGAAGGAAAATTTTTCAGTCTCTATATTACTCACTAGCTCAAAAGCTGTCCAACAGACTGGGAAAGTTCCATGAGTAGCCCCTCTCTTTACAGCATGGATAGAGGACCCTGAAGATCTTCCCCTACCTGGTCTTATATTCAGGGGTTGTTTATTTCACTTCACAGGGTGCGATGCAAGTGTTTCCACCTGGGCGTCTGCAGACTGTGGTAGTCAGGCACAGGGCACCGGCTCTGAATTGTTAGCCTGGGATTCTATCACTTTAATCCTACTGTCCGACTCGACGGCACTCGGCTTTTGGAGTCCTACTGTGGGTACAAGTCTAGTATCACAGTGGTTAAGTGCTGGCCTACTATGCTACCTTTTTCCTTCTTTCATAGATGCATACTTTATCACCTTCTTAACTGTAATGGAAAATTCTAACAAGCCCGAACTAGTCTTTGTTTCAGAGAACAACCCTTCCCCCCAACTTCTGTTCTTTGTTCCCGAGAACAACCTTTTCCCGCCACAGAGAACAACCCTTCCCCCCAACGTCCTGAGTTCTCAAAGATGTTACAGGCTACTGAGTGAAAGTCCCACCAATGTTACAGGCTACTGAACAAAGGTCCCACCTACAAATTTAGCCCTTAAATACCCAACCCCGCCCGCTGCTCGGGGTGCCAGCTCTCAGAAGCTGGGCCCCAGCGCGCTGGTTCTTTCAATAAAGCCTCTTGCTGTTTGCATCAAGCTGCGGACTTCGTGACTGATTGGGGTTTACATCATCGCCTGTGACTTGAGGAGGGGTCCCCCCCTCTCGGGAACCTTTCATAACAACCACAAACACCTCTTATCTCCCAAGAAAACGAGTCCACTGATTTGTTTGGTTTGACCTTTAATTCCCAAAGTCCTGTATTCATGAAATGTTGTAATCTTCTATATATTGATGGAAATCACTATATATTGATGAAAAATTTCACCAGGTGAGTTTTTAAACTAAAGAGCTATGTAAACGTTTTCTATGAACATCCAGCCTGGCACTGCTTTATGAACCACACGCCGCTATCCTTCACCACAGCTCTCATATGTTGGCACTCACTTTCCCAGTTTATAGATGAGATGAACTGAGTCAGCAGCAGCAACAATGGACTCGAACACTGCAGTGCTACCAAAGATGCCACAAGACTGTGCATGTTTTCTTTTGTTGTCCATAAGAACACAATGGGTCGGAGCTGGCTCCACCACACCTAACAACAACAACAACTGTGTGGTTCATAGAAACTTAATAATTAGCTCAAATTACTGTGTGGATGAGTGAGGACTCAAACCCGGTTTTCTTCAATGCAAAACCTGCTATCCAAGATACACTCAAATATAAAGGCAATGAATAAATTATTTCAAATTATACTTAAAAGAATCCAATATACCTAAAGAATATGTGGCTGTCAGACTGTCCCAGGCAATTCTGATACGGTGAAATGATCTGATAAACTGACTATGAGCCACTGATACCTTCAATTTCGACTGTGGTAGCAGAAATCAATAAGTGGCAAAAAAAAAAAAAAATCCCTCACTTGTTAAAAAGCATTCATGACAGGATTTCTTTATTCATTCAACAAATATTTATCTAGTCCCTGCTGTGTTCTAGGTACAGCTCTAGAAGTTGTGGGTACACTTTAGACAAAGGTTCCCTCCCTCTTAGAGCTTGTGTTCTAGCAGAAAATGAGTGCACAGAAGAGAAAATGCAGACATGTTCTCAGGGGACCGACGGGCCCTTCTCTTGGTCCTTACACTACTGTGGGGAAAGCATAGAATCCTGAACAGAGGACCAGTCTTGGGTGCAGGGGTCTTTTGGTTTGCTGGCATTTTTATGCATTTCATTGCATCTTATTATACACAGGGAATAGTTCTCACTTGTAACCCCTGCCTTCCTGTCTCATAAAAGAGTTTATGCCACTGCTGTATCCACACCTCAGTTATTCCAGAAAAGCTTCTCATTTTTAATTTATCAACTTCTAATTCAGTTACTGTATTTCTGCTATTAATAACAGTGTTCACCATACACTGATTTCTTTCTGTGCTAAATGCCTTTCTACTGTTAATTCAATACAATCCTCTCGATTACCCTAGTGAGTGAGAATTATAATTTCCATTTAGCAGGTGGGGAAATAGAAACAGAGGAAGGTGGCATGGATAGGAAAGAGCAACTGCAACACTCTTATTAGGATCTATTAAAAAAGAAAAAAAAAATGCCGTTGAGTCTGATCCAACTCGTGGCGACCCTAGAGATGAGAGTAGAACTGCTCCCTAGAACCCTAGAGTTTCCAAGGAGTGTCTGGCAGATTTGAACTGCTGACCTTTTGGTTAGCAGAGGTAGCACTTAAACCGCTGCGCCACCAGGGTTTCCATTTGGATCATTTTTTTGTGGTACTGGACTATATGATTATGACAAAATATCACTGCTTCTAGATAAAATGCCATAATCTGGTGTAAATGTGCAACTTTATTCAAGAAGGCTTCCCTTAAAATGTCTTTTTATTGGTGTATACCATACACAATACATACAGAATAAGAAACACATCGTAAGCTCAAATTGTGATGAATCTCTTAAAAATGAATAATCCCCTCTCCTCTGTAAAAAGAATCTAAATCAACCAAAAATAATAGAAACAGCACTCTGGAAGTCCCCAACATGCTGCTCTCTAGTTCTTCTCTCCAGGAATATTCACTGTCCTGGGGGGGAGGAGTTGTAAGGTGAAATAAATCTGGAAGAATAAGGCAAGAAAGTATTGAGAAGGGCTTTGCTCAGAAAGGCTTTCCATAGATAGATAGGTAGCCCTGGCTCTAATCTTTCCATGGGCCTTGCTTGGCTAAGTAGGTCTCATGGGCTCCATTGCACATTCAACAGAGCAAAGCAACACAAATCAGTTCCAAGAATAAAATTTGGATATTTTCTAAGTTACAAAGTAGCCAAGTAAAATAGTCTGACTGAGTCTGCAGGCATCACTGGGTGGTGAAAACATTTAATGCCCACAACTGCTAATTAAAAGATTGGAGATTCAAATCTACCCAGAGGTACCTCAGAAAAAAAGACCTGATTATTGTTGATCTGTTTCAGAAAAATCAGCCATTCTGCTGGAAAACTATGGAACACAATTTTACCCTGACATTCATGGAGTTTCCCTGAGTCACTCAGTAGCTATTGGTTATTGGGGGGCGGGGGTGAGGAGGTACAAGTTGAATTGTTGCATGTTGTAGTATATTCCCTAATTTCCATCAGAGCTGTCGTAAATCCCAAACTGTCACAAAAGGTCAGCCTCTTAACATACTACTTACTCTGTAGTGTAAAAGTGTCTATGATTTCTGTGAGAGAAATTGTAGACATTTTTACACTACAGAGTAAGTAGTATGTTAAATTTCTACCCTGAGAAGCAATTAATTTATGCAGAATCAAAATCAATGTTGGAGGACAGATACATGTTTCTAGATAAAGAGTAAAATTAAAGTAGTAATGAAGTTGTAAACACATAAGGGACATTTTAAGACAATCAGAAAGTATTCTCATCAGGAAATACCTTAAAACTAAGAACATTGGTTGGATGCGTTTTTTCTTTTTCTTTTTTTTTTTTTTTTTAATGTGCCAGGATAAACTCAGTTTATCACAGCTTGTACTTTGATTCAGTTAGGTTTGACGAGACTGATGTCTTAGGGGTGCAGAAAGGGCTGGCAGCAGCTATATATTGCTATTGCAGCATAAAATACAATGATCACTAATAAGATTTATAAATAAGGCTTAGAGAAAAGTACCATTCCCTGCTATTGCTTTCAAGTTAGATTGAAAGACAGCAATGATCATATTTACATGACTTTTGTGTCTATGTTCAAAATGATAGCATGGGAAATAGAGCAAAAGAGACAGAAAGACACAGGGACACAGGGACAGAGTAGAGCTTAGTTTAATAAATCTTCATATTATGCCTACTATATGCCAAGACATGTATCATATTCTGAGATAAAAAGTTAGCTTTGAATTAAAGAAGAAGAAAAACAGGCACACACACATTTTATACATCATATGGGCTATCAGGAGAGGTAATGGTACAGGGACCAAGCAGGAAGGATGCCTAAAACAGTGAGTGGTATAGGGAGTTTCCTAGAAGAGATGACCTGAGTTAAGTCTGTCACTAAGGAAGAGGCAAAATGTCATTCCAGGCCTATGGATCAACACAAGCAATGGCTCATAGCTAAAACAAATAAGTCCTGAAGAATGCATTTAAAAAAAAAAATCCATATGCAGTAGTGAGCTTGCTAGGAAGCCAGGGAGTTGACAGTGCAAACGCCTTTTGTATCATGTCTGCCAGGTCAAGGGATCTGGGCTTCCTGTGGAGGGATATAAAGCCCTGAATCAGGCCAAGGCAGTTAGGTTACAGAGTTATGCTTTCATAGAGTGTCTCTGTGAAAAATGTGGAGAGAGGAATCGAGGGAGTCAATATATGAAGCAGAGATGAAAGGTTGACTGAATCTTACACACTGAGTGTATAAGTGTACAAGTTAAAAAGTTAACCTGGATAAGCTTCTTAGTAAAGAGACCTATTTATGAAATTGAAACAATCTAAAACATGAATTTAAAACAACATCATTTTTACATGTGTCACCAAGTATTTGCCAAACATATTTGATCACAGGTTTTTTTTTTTTCCCCTACCAAGTAGATACGCATTAACACAATCCTTCAGATAAGGCTAAGAATTCTGATACATTAGAACACGGGTGGTCAACTCTGTAGAATACCAGAGAGTTTGGTTTCTGTGAAAAAGCACCAGTTATAGAAGAGCGATTGTTGAATCGAGTCAAACAACCAGAGGTTTATCAGTTACAGCTTAATTATCTCTAGTTGGTAACTTGGGGTGAAACCGTTAAATTCTTTTCACCTTACTTCCTGATAAGAACAATGATAAAGGTAACAATCTTCGAGTTCTACCAAGGATTAAACTGTACCCTAAGTAAAACTCCAAGAGGAAGACCTGACATGCATGTATAGCTCACCCATTATTATAAATCAAAAACCAAAACACACCACTGTCAAGTTGATTCATACTCATAGTCACCCTATAGGACAAAGTAGAACTGCTCAATACAGTTTCCAAGGAGTGTCTGGGGGATTTGAACTGCTGACCTTTTAGTTAGCAGGTATAGCACTTAACCACTATACAGTCAGGATTTCCTTATGATGAACATATAAAATATATTAAAAACCAATGGAATTGATCTTTTCATTCCACGTATGGCTTGGCTTAAGCATACAATAGAAACAATTATGTATCCTGCACCAACTTTGAGGAAAGACTGCCTGAAAATTGTGAATGAAAATAAGACAGTATATTTAATTAAGACAAGTCCCCTAAATCCAGTACCTATGACTGTTGCCTCTGTAGACAAGCAATGAAGCCCTGGTAGTATAGCAGTTCGAATTCACCAGCTCCGCCTGGGAAAACCTTTGGGGTTGCTCTGAGTCAGAATCAAATGCTGGTAACAGTTTGGTTGTGGTTTATAGGCAAACAATATATTTGTTTACCTAGTGACAAGAGATGTGTGACTACAAAGTGACTTTTACCAACATCAATCATTTCTTAAACAAGAAACTACAATTTCCTTAAATAAGCAGAAATAAGAACAATAGCTACAATTTATAGAGATTTTCTAGGTAGCTGGGTGGTACCTTCCTCGCTCAATTTCAAATTTAAAATGCACTGTGAGTTAGATGTTGTATATATACTTAGAAATAAGTCTGAGAGATCAAATAAATGGCCTATGGCTAACCAAGTAGTAAAAAATGGAGGCAAAATTAGAACACCATCCAGTTTGAGTACAAATGCCGTGCAGTCCCATAGAGTATACAAAAAAAAGAAAAGAAAAATCAGGAAATGCAAGCAGATTGTATAAAACAGAATCCTAGACCTCACCCCTGGAAGACATAGTTTCTTAGCTCTGGTATAAGACCAGAAATCTGCATTTACAAATTTTAAAAAGTGTACTTTTATCTCTGAGAAGCCTGAGACACATCTTTACAGATTTTCTTTTTTTTTTTAACTTCATGCACTCATCCAGATTGAGTCACTAGCTAGGAAATATCTAAGTTGGGGGCATCAAGTTGATTCCAGCTTACAGAGGAATAGGACGAAGTACAAGTGTCCCATAAGGTTTTCAATCTTTGTGGAAGCAAACCATCACATCTTTCTCGTGTGCAGTGGCCGGAGGGTTCAAACCACAAATGTTTTGGTTAATAGCCAAGTTCCTGAATACTGTACCACCTGGGTTTCTTCAAGGGAACAACTAAAGGAAGTTGAACACTAGTCTTTATGTTGGTGACACTGAGAATGAAGAGGAATTTTCCCTAAATTGTAAGATTCAGATTTGAAGTAACCAAGCTTACAAATAAATCTTTTTCTTGCTAAATGCAGCAACAAGCATGCTGCCCTCTGTTTTGGTTACTGCAAAGGCTAGGGCAAAGTTTTTTACTCAGTCCACTCTTGATTTCATTTTGTTTTTATGTCCTTTTGAATTTACTTTAATCCCATTTTACTGTGTGTATGTCTGTGTGCATGTTTCTTATATATGTGTATGGATAGATAGATGACAGATACATCACTGTAAAGACAGAGGTGATCAACAGTAGTTTTGCCAAGTCAGCTGCAACTTAAGAGAAATTATATACATCAGAACAAAATACTCCTCAGTCCTGTTTCATCCTTACCGGCATTGCCGTTTTTGAGTCATCTCACTAAGGGACTTTTTACACTTGCCTGCCCTCTACTTCACCAAGTGTAATGTATTTCTCTAGTGAGCAATCCCCTGAAATAATGTTGCAAAAGAAAGAATGTTGGACAATGCTCTCTTGTGATTCATAAGATGCTTATTGACCCATTTTTGTAAATGGATCACCAATCCTTTCTTTTTAGTATATCTTCTGTCATATTGTGGGTCTTGAACTAAAGCCTGTCCATTATGGGTGACTGGTAGTATAGTTTCCAGCATCAAAGCAATACGTCAGCCACCACAATAAGAGAAACTGAGAGGTAGGTGGGAGATACTGGGGGGAAAAACAAACAAACAAACAGAAAATATTGCAGTAAAGTCAATTCTGACTCATAGCTACCCGATAAGACAGAGTAGAACTGCTGCATAGAGTTTTCAAGCAGTGCCTGGTGGATTCAAAGTGCCAGCCTTTTGGTTAGCAGCTGACCTCTCAATCTCTTTCTCTTTCTCCATGTATATCGGTGTCCTTATTGGAAGATCCTTTATATTGATGTATACACACACACACACACACACACACGCACGTATATAAAGGATCTTCTGGTAAGGATGTTCTACTTTTGACAGCTCATGGCAGCCATATTTGTGAAGTTACAGCAACCTTATTTATCACATTTCTTTTAGTCTTGACAGCCAAGAAAAGTTACATGATTCCACAATATGAAGAAATTATTAAAGTTTATTATTAAAATAGGCATTCCATTCGCCATACATTCTGTGCATTAAGTGAAATTTATCATGTGCACAATCAGCCCACTGAAAGAACAATCTGATGTTTAATCAAAAAATTTCAGACAACCAGGGCTGTTGCCAATCAGAAAATGCCTGTGCATCAATGAATGCCACATTCCAATAAAAACCTTGCCGCTGTTTGTCAGAATGTACGCTGTTTCTCACCCATAACAAGAATTGTGCCTTTACCCTTGCAAAATTGTTTAAATTCAAGAACTGAAGTCCAACAACCGTAGATGGTGCCATACATTTGCTTGCTGGGCTCTGGAGAAATTGCAAGTTGATGCTGCTTTTGGCAGAAAAATCATCTTCAGCAATGAGACCCATTTTCAGATGAATGGTTTTGTTAACAAACAAAACTGCCACATCTGGAGCAATAAGAATCCAATGAAGATTCAAGAACGTCCACTTCATCCCAGAAAGGTTACCATTTGGTGTGGATTTTGGTCTGGCAGAATCATTTTTCTAAGATGAACAAGAAGAGGCTGTAACTATTAATGGTGAAAAGTATGGGACTATGGTAACTGATTATTTTGGGTCCAATTTCGAGGATGTGGCAGAGCCCATTTACCCAAAGTTTCTTTCCGCACGTAATGCCATCAAATGTATTTCAAAATAAGAAAAAAATTAACACAGTATCATTTACACAACTTGTTTTATTCAAGTTGAAAGATAGGACACCCTTTTTGGATGACCCTTTATATAAAATCTCATAAAAAACATAAAAACATGCAAACATATGTCATTTATATACATAAAGATATATACATTTTTATATATACATTTATATACATAAAGGTAAATACATAGTAATAGCAATCCATTCATTTCAAAGAAGAAGATGAAGGAAAATGGAATGGGAAACTTTGACAGGAGAATAAACATGAATTTTTCTGTGCCATTGTTACTTAGAAACAGTCTAACTCACAAGATAGATATTTTCTGTTTAAATGGTATAATTTGTCAGAAGCATTCACTTTAATATGTAACTGGAAGCAAACACACTCTAAAGAATGCTGTATTCTGAAATGATTGGTTAATCCCCACTGTATAAGATATGGGCAACTTATCTCTATGTCATGCTGAGTGATTTTTTGCCAAGAGGGAGAAATGACGGATAAAGTAATCAACATGCGTTTTCCATGAACTTTTAGTTTTCAGAAATCACCACCACTTGAAGACATTTTGACCAAAGAATGCCCTTGGTCAGTTCCTCTGCTTTCCCCTCTGCAGTTAAAATGATCTAATCCTTCTCTCATAACCTTTTTTTTTTTTTTTTTTTAAGTATTTGTTTCCATTGTCTTCGTGGGAATATGAAGATTTCCTTTTAAGTTCAGAGTCATAAAATCCAATTGAATAGCAAGTACTTTTCCACAAATAGCACAGGTCAGGAGTACTTCTGTAAATTAAAAAGAAATTTCACCACACCTGGTTCTACTCCTAAAGACTCCTTCATTCACTGCGCTAGACTGGAAACTACGTTTTTGTAGCTATTGAGAAAAAATATTTTACATGTCTTGAGATACTAATTATAGTGTTTGCTATTAAATATCCACTAGGAAATTCTGATGGCATAGTGGTTAAGTGCTATGGCTGCTAACCAAAAGGCTGACAGTTCAAATCCACCAGGTGCATCTTGGAAACTCTATGAGGTCAGTTCTATTCTGTTCCATAGGGTCACTATGAGCTAAAATTGACTCGACAGCAATGGGTTTGGTTTGTTTCTTTAATTCTGTGTTGGCCCAAACTTCTCACAAGAATTTGTGCAATTTTTTTTGTCTACAAAACATAATATGTGACTATTTTAACATTTTTTACCAATTTTCTTAGCTTTTTTTTTTCCAGAAATGAAGATGCCAGAGTAAATTTACCATTTTTTCCTAGTAAGTAATCCAGATGGTAGTAAAACATGAAGTGGTCTCTTTTACCCCTTTGGGATTTATATCTGGTTCTATCAAATGCAAAGTATGGTTCATCACTTCTTTGGTGCCCAGCACACACAACTGTATGGTTGTGTCCAAAGAGTTATGTCTTTATCCTCATTAATCTCAAGAATGTTTCAGTAAGGACTCTAGATGTGTGCGGTGTCTCTGGGGTAGGGGCAGTCCAGGCCAGAGAGACTAAACTCATGACGATCATCGACCCAGCTTATGACATCGTCTGATAATGATACCTCATGAGGACAGGGTGAAAATCTTCACTAACAGCTTTGGACGCTGAAGGCCCATGAGCTTCCTGTTTGGCAAAGGAATGGTGACACACATTCCTCATGGCACTGAAGCTCCATGCTGGGAAGCTTCCTGGGCCTTATCTTATGCATTGTTTCCTTTGTCTTTATCCTGATTTGTATCCTTTACAGTAAAGCTAAGTATAGGAATCATAAGCATAGTGCTTTCCATGAGTGCTGTCAGTTGTTCCAGAAATTTATCAATTTGAGAAAGTGGTGGGAATCAGTAGGCCATAAATGAAGTGAGTAGGAACTGCTGAACTTGTATTTAGCACATAGAGGACAGTTGAGGGGACCATTTAAATTTGTAGGCAACAAGTCAGAAGGACCCTTGAGCTTGTGGCTGGCAACATAAAAGGGTAGTGGGAAATACCTTAAATTTGTAAGCAGCAGATCAGAAATGAGGGGATCCCCTGGTGACTCCCAGGTTTGTAGCCATTATGTAGGTTTGGGAACACTTTTTCATCCAGAGTACCGTTTTTTGTTTCGTTTTTAACTTGTTGAGTTTCCTCCAGGTGATTAATTTCAGAGAAATAAATGCTGCACATGCAGACGGTGTCAGAGCAGAAATGGCAGAGAAGTGAAAAGTGAGGATTTATTTAGATCTTCCCAGTCTGCCAACAATTTCAGAGACAAAAACAGAAGGCAGCTAGCTTTCTGTAGAACAGCCCAAGGTACAAATGCTGCATAACTCCTCTCTCTAAACGGGTCTTTCAAAAATGCTGAAGAACTTGTCAGTGTAATTCATAGGGTCAGTTACTGTCGTTTTAAAGATAAATGGTACCTCTGCCTGATTTTACTTTTATGTTCTGGGGACACACAATACCATGTAACAAATACAGTCAATGGCATCAACAGATTGGACTACAGATACAGAACTACCAATATCTTTGGACTGTGAACAAATTAGTTCACACTTCTGAGCCTCAGTTTCCTCTACTGTAAAATAAAAGTGTTAAATATATTCTAATGAGTATATATGATACTAGGGTATTTTAATATTATTATGATTTACCATCTCTTTTTCTAAATGCTTCCTACTACCTACAATTTCTTTTCACCCCATAACCCAGCTGGATCATGAAATGAAGTGATTCTCTTCAAATATTTACTTTGTAGAATTCATAAAAGTTAAAACACAACAAAAAGTATTAATGTTCATATAGTTTAAATTTATGTCTACCTATATCAGTTTGATTACATGGATGTAACAACTTCATATCTTCTTTAACTGAAGTGGAAACAGACATATAGCAGTTTTTCTGCAACTGTTCATTTAAGGACATGTGAATTCTAAGTGGTAAGAGGAGTACGGCTCCCTAAATCAGTGAGCTAAATTGAAGATAATATGCTTAAATCTTTTCTCAAATGAAAACACATGAGTTGACACTAACTGAAAAGCTGGCTTCAGGTTTTCCATGTTCACATTTTAGTATTCATCATAAAGCGGCTGCTGACACAGGTTAAGTCCAAGCACTCTCGGGCAAAGGTCATCAGGAAAAATCATTTCAGAAGTTATGGTGGCCAAAAGCCCTTCTGTAGGTCCTGCTGGCTAATCATCAGCCTTAGTGAATCAGATGGCTTAGTGCCGATGAAGAACTTAGCTTGTGTATGAATTTTATATTAACTTCAGTATCCCTTATTTTTATATGATCTTTATCATAAACTTTTAGCAAGATGTTTTTGCCATTTTTGAGGATGCTACAAAAGGCTGGTTGTCTTTCAAAACTGGAAAAGAATAAAATCAGAGGCTAGGCAAGTTCCCAGATACTGTTTTAGTTACATTTGTTTTTCTTACTGATTCAAACTAGCTTCGGCAAAGCATTTGCTTGTCTGAACTAGTATTTTGCTATGGGTACATTGTTATTCCAATACTCAAGAATATTCTTCCTAAGGTACACTGAACGTCTTAGCTCATCAGTTCATCTACCCACCACAAATGCATTTTATTCTAAAACTGAATGAAAATATCCATTTTAAAAAGAACGTTTATAAACCAGCTACTCTGAGTTTTTTCCCCATTAAGAAGATGCATGTCTTAAATAATCTATTTCATACAGTGAAACTTAAGAAAAAAAATGCTGTAATACAGGAACATGATTTTAAAAACAATTACAGTATTGTGCTACAGTAGAAACACTGAGTATTGTAAGGTAGCAATCAATAGAAAATCAAATATACACATATCTTTAAAGTCAAAACATTCTACTGTACACTTGGAATTTACATTGTAATTAGAATGAAATTACTTGGCTGACTTCTTTGTAATGAAGAAGAACAAGGAACACTTTAGTTGTAAATTTCCTTATAAAACAAACATCTGTAAGAATAATCTTGCAGGTAATATTAGAATCAAAAATACATATGTTAAGACAAAAAGAATCTCTTCTTTTTTCTCCATCAATACCCTTAACTGCTGTCACTGTAAAACTTTTTCTAATTAGACGTAAGTCACTGATATAATGAAAAACTCATAAATAATGTTTCACTTTTACTTATAACTGTGAAGAGCTCTACTCTTTCTGATAAGCCAGATGAAACCAAAAACCAAATCCAGTACTGTTGAGTCAGTTCTGACTCATTGCGACCCTAGTGGTCAGAGTAGAACTGCCTCATAGGGCTTCCAAGGAGCATTTGGTGTATTTGAACTGCTGACCTTTTAGTTAGCAGATGTAGCACAGATGCTGATTCAAAATTTAAAGGAAGGGTGCGTAATGGAAAGAGCATGTAGTTTGGATAAAATTGACCCTGGTTTCGATCCTGATGTAACCCTAGACAAATTCCTTTAGCCCTCTTACCGCACAGTCCTCAGCCAAGAAATGATTACAAAACAAACTACATAGGATTGCTGTAAAACTATCAAGGGAGAAAACTTATGTAAAACAAACCAATAAAGAGTCTAGCCCATAAATGAGACTCAGGGTGACCTTTCCTATGGGAAGTACAAAGGTAACTGTGCAGCAATGGTACTAAGGGGACATATACATCATGGCCACACTGCAAAACATGGCAAACTCAGGCAACTCACTCCACTAACAACAAAAGGGAAATTTTCTTTGGTAAGTCATGAAGTTCCTTAGCCTTAAACTCTCATCTCCTCTGGGAAAGGTATCTTCTTCAACCACCAGTCTCTTTGTGAACACAGAATTTCTCATATCTCCCCTTAGGCAGGCAATAGTTCTTTCTTTTCTGTTTCCATTTCATGATGAATATGATGTTATTATCGGTTTTATTTCCTGCTGTCTTACAAGATGAATACATTTTTTATATTTATTTTTTCAGATCAAATATTAGACTCTTGAGATAGCGGTCTTGTCTGCATCTCCATTGTATTGCTGCCACACTGTAACTTTAAACCTCACTCACTTGTGTAACAGTTTTTACCCTGCTGTGAAATAAATGCTGTAAAAATGAAACTAGCTTCCACTTTCTGAACCAGTATATAAAATTTAGACATCATCATTTCCATCTTCAAAACTAAAAACCAAAAACTGTTAGATCAATTAGAGAATTGAGGTCACAAGGCATACTATGACTCCAAAACTGACAGACTGATACAGAGAACCATGGCTTAAAAAGAGAAGAAATTGTGCAGTGCTTAAAGCACTTGGTTGGAACTGAGAGGTGGTGTTTGAATTTCTTCACAGGACAAAGATGTGCCAGTCTGCTTCCTTCAAGATTTATAGCTTAGGAAACCCTATGAGACAATTCTAACCTGTTCTATAGGGTCACTATGATTTGGAATCGATTCAAGGACAGATGTACTTGGTTTATTTGTGTTTGGACCCAGCACTGGGTAGAAACACTTCAAACGTAATCAAGGTACACTATCTTGACGGAGGATACTCCTGAAGGTCCAGCCACAGTAGGAACCACATGTTTTATGCCTGGACCCTTACCAGGTTCTCACTATAAAAACTAAAAAAAGCCTAGTCTCATGCCACCAACGGGTGGAGAAGAACAGTAAACATTTTGAAATATAGTGCTCTGTTGTCTGTACTTTTTTACAATAGAGAAAGAATAGTGAGCAGTCACATGGAAACAAATAAAAGAGTGAATGAATAAAAATAAATAAATCTAGGTACAGGGCTTCCACATTCTACAAAAATTAATTCAAAATGAATCACAGATGAAATATAAGACGTAAGAGTACACAACTCCTAAAATATAACATAGGAGAAAATCTAGGTGAAGTGCGTTTAACAATGATTTTTTTTAGGAGTGACACCAAAATTATGTTCCATTTTAAAAATTGATAAGTTATATTTAAAATTGAAAACTTCTCTGTGAAACAAAGACACTGTTAAGAAAATAAAAAGATAGCACACAGTACTGGGGAAATGATCTGCAAAACATTTACTGGATAGTGGACTTATATCCAAAATAGTCAATTAATTTTTGAAATTAAGAAAACCAACAACCTAATTAAAAAGTGTGCAAAATTCATGATGGGGCTCACAAAGTTGAGTCCCAGTAGCAATATGAAAATAAAAAAGAGGTGCACCTGGAGAACTCAATTAAAAGACTGCAGTTGGTGGTCCAAAGGCCTGAGAGTTCCCCTGGAAGCATGGCCTCTAGACCCAGTGCTGCCCCTGACGATAAATCATTACTGAGATCAACTCCTCAGACAGGAATGGATTGGACTCAATGACACAAAGTGACCATATATTGTGTGCACTTTATGGTTCTACGCATCTATAGGATGTTGTCCCACTGGCCTCCTAAAACAGAGGAGTGGAGAGGGTGGAGAAGACAGTACAGGGGATTGCTGGGAGGATACAACTTGTATGAAACAGAAAGGAGGAATGTGCTGTCACTGGGCAAGGAGAGAAGTAGGAACTGAGTATAGGCGGGCGTGTGACTTTAAACCAGATTGTACACTTTCACTCAATTACAATAAAGAAAGAAAGAAAACAAAAGTGGGCAAAATCATTTTAATAGACACCTCACCAAAGAAGATAAAACAATGACAAAGAAGCATATGTATGAAAAGACACTCAATATTATACATCATTTCAAAAAAACCAAACCCAGTGCCACTGAGCTGGTGCCACCTCATAGTGATGCTGTAGAACCAGATAGAACTGCCTCACAGGGTTTTCAAGGCTGTAATCTTTGCAGAAGCAGACTGCCACATCTTTTTCCCGCAGAGCTGCAGGTAGATTTGAACACCAAGCTTTCTGTTAGCAGCTGAGCACTTAACCATTGTCCTGTGTTCCTAAAGGTCATTAAAAAACTCAAGCCCATTGCCATTGAATGGATTCCAACTGACTGCAACCCTATAAGCTGAGTAGAATTGCTTCATAGGGTTTCCAGGATCTGGCCAGTTGATTCAAACTGCTTATCTTTTTGGTTACTAGCCAAGCTCTTAACACTTTGCAACCAGGGCTCTTCAAATGTGAGCACAGCCTGGTACTGAAACCCACAAACCTAATATTAAGAGTTTTATACTCTGCTGACTGAACTATCCAGGCAGTTTATGTGTCATTAGGAAATTGCAGATTAAAACAGCAATGAGATGCCACTATATACTTATGTTCACTAAGTATAGATAGATAGATAGATATAGACTGATGGAAGAGACACGTAGACAGATAGACAGACAGACAGATAGATACAAGGACTGCCAATTAAGTTTGTAAACTCATCCTTAAAAAATGCTAAATATAACTTATTGCTGAATATCACTATGGTCACCTTCAAAGGACTCCCCTTGAGAAGTTAGGCACCCTTGCCAGCCTGGTCTACCCTTCAAAGCAATTTTGGAACTCTTTCTCTGGAATGGACACCAGGGCTGTCACTATATTACCCTTGATGTCCTGAATGGCATCAAAATGTCTTCCTTTCAGTATTTCCTTTACCTTTGGGTAAAGAAAAAAGTCATTAGGGGCCAGATCAATTGAGTAAGGAGGGTATTCCAATACAGTTGTTCGTTTACTGGTTAATAACTCACTCACAGGCAACCATACAATTAAGTTTGCAAACTTGACACTTTGTCATCACGCTTCTGCTGGCTAAAAACTCCCTCACAGACAACTACACAACTAAGTTTGAGAACTTGTCACCTTGTCACCATGTGCAATGGCCATTCCAGAAAGAGTTCCAAAATTGCTTTGAAGGGTGGACTAGATGCCGGTGTCAGTGCCTAGCCTCCCAAGGGGAGCATTTCAAAGGTGACTGTCGTGATATTCAGTAATGAGGTATGCAGCACTTAGACAATTAGGTTCGTGGACTTGTCAGACCTCGCATACATGCATACTGTATGCAAAATTATTAATGCACTCTTCTCTGCTAATACCAATCTTGAGTTGTTATAAAAATTAAATTATAACGTGGAGATGAGGATGAATTAGATCTTTAAGGCCCTCAAGGTAGGATAGTTTGATGCACCTTTCACAGCTGGAAGGGACTTTGCAACGAGTCTGGAATCTGTTTACTGAGTGTCCCTTTCTCCTGGGGAATGCTCAGTTGGCCCAGCAAATGTAGATTCCCCTATACTATGCTTCTAGGCTTGACCAGGTGTTTTAGTCAGCTAGGGCTGCTCTAACAGAAATACCACAGAGTGGATGGCTTTAACAAAGGAAGGTTTATTCTTACACAGTCCGGTAGGTTGCAAGTCCATAGTCAGGGTGTCTGCTCCAGGGGAAGGCTTTCCCCTTGTCAGCTCTGGAGGAAAGTCCGGTATTGCATCAGTCTTTGTCCAGGGAGAGTCTTGGCACAGGAACCTCAGGTCTGAAGGAGGAGCTCTTCTCCTGGTGCTGCTTTCTTGATGGTAAGGAGGTTCCCAATTCTCTGCTTGCTTCTCTTTCCTTTTATCTCTTGCAGGCTGAAAGGATTAAGGGTGGGTCAAGCCACACTCCAGGGAAACTCCCTTTACAGCAGTGCAAGGAAGTAATCCTATGAAGGAATTCACAGCCCGACCCTAATCCTTTAACATACAGTCTAGGGAAACCACCAAATGGAGGACAGTCACAAGATACTGGGAATCATGTCCCAGCCACATGGCTGCACATATTTTTGGGGGGACACAATTCAACCCATGACACCAGCATACCTAAAATTGAACATTTTTTTCTTCCTATGTGTTTATAAAATTTGCATCAAATACTGATTGACTGAAACCCATTTTAATAGTTGTTTAGATAACTTTACAAGTCTTTGATTCCATTGTGTTAAACATAATTTCAGTTTAGATGGCAGATTTTTTTTTGAAATTGAAAATGATTATTATTATTTTTTGGCACAAGGTTCTGTTTACAATAGTTCCCAAGTACTGTAGCATGTATGGATACAGACAGAAACACACACACACACACACATACACACACACACACACACACACACACACACACTATTGGAAGGTGGCTCAGTATCCCTGTTTGCCTGCGCGCAAGACATTTTGAAGTCTTCTCGGTTTCTATTTGGTTGTAAGTCAGACAAGACTGAGTAGCTGATGTAAACAGGTAAACATATGAGAGGCAGGGTCTGTCCGCAGGTTTTGTATAACGAATACAAAGTGACTCAAAGGAGACTGAGCCATAGAAAACTACAATGTTTTCCTTTATTTTTTTACAGACTATTCCAGAGATAAATTTTAGTCTCGACAGATTTAATATTACAGTAGTCTTTCTAGCTTCCAAAATGTCCTAGTCTTCCTCGACGAAGTCTGGTCCTAGCAAAAAAGTCTGAATTTTCTGGTAAAAATGATGTTACAACCACCCTTAGTAGGCTGGTCTCAGAGAACTGGGTATAAAGCAGGCAAGTTTACTTCAAGCAAAAAGCTGCTGAAACTCTGTTTAGCTGACAGTGAGCTGCGTGAGGAACCTGTTCCACGTCGATTATCACTGAGGTATTCCTAAGAGGCTGGATTTCTGACTTTTGAACTTGCTAAATATGTACTACAAAACTTCGTTCCCTGGCTGAGAAAGGGTGGCCACTGAGAATGAAAAGGAAAGGTAAATCAATTCATTTGGGGTATTACAGGTATCTAGTTCAAATTCACAGTATTTCCTAACACATTAACTTACTGAAATCTTCATATTTTCACCAGGGACAAGTAAACATTTTTAATCTCAGTTTTACAGATGAAAACTTGAAACCTTAGGTTACATGATGTTTATAAAGCAGCACTGGGCACTGATGTCAAAGATCAGACTTCCATCATCAGTGTTTGACTGCCCAGACCACTCCTTCAGAACTGTAAGTACTGCTAAGCATTGCTTAACATCCACAATATGTCCTATGAAATAGGGACATTATTGATTTAGACATTGTGCAAACACCAGAAGTAGCATTAAACGTAGAGTGGTAGTCCAAACAAGTCTCAAACAAGTTTCATGACTTTAGCAGTGATTGTGATGAAAAGAATTTGCTTTTGTGTTTGGTCCTCAATTCACGTCATTAACAATTTCTCTGTATCTAGTTATAGCTCCTACTTCATTTTTATAACCTTGTAGCTTTCAGTGGAGCTGGTCTTTTCACAGTGTGGAAAATGTTTTCTTTATTTTTGAGGATTTTGTGGTTATCAGGATGACATGCCTAAATGGCAAACAGTAGCTTTCATTGATTTTCCACCTTCATGTTGTTTCATAAACTTTTGTTTCACTTTCAAGTGAATCCTTTTGTTTCTCTTCCTGCTACTATCACTAGCACTAGTTTTACTGTGTTTGGGAACCATAATACACCTCATAATAATATTTTTTAAAGAAAGTTAAACACTCTGCTACAACATTCACACATGATCGGGTGTTCCTGTCTACATGTAGATGGGTATACACTGTTGTACAGTAAACTTTCTATTTGTAAGTAGGGAAAGTTTACATTAAAGAAGTGATAGAAGGTACACCACAGTACTTATGTAAACCAGCAACGTAGGCATTCATTATGACTACCAAGACATATGTATTAACGGCTATACATTTCCTGTGCAATTATGTATCTGTCAGGGTAATCCCTTTGTACGTAAGGGACATGGATTACATGTGTTGCTGAGGGAATCCACTGTGTTCATTACATATGGCTAAGTCCCCTACAAACCATTCCCTGATCAGGATTTCTGAGCTTTATTACACTCTGAATTAGTCTTGGAAGAAGTACAGCCAGAGTGCTTTTTAGAAGCAAGGATGTCAAGACTTCATTTCAAATATATAGCACATGTTATCAAGAGGGACCAGTCCCTGGAGAAGGACATTATGCTTTGTAAAGTGGAAAAGTAGACAGCGGTGAAAAAGAAGAGGATTTTTTACTAGATGGATTGAAACAACGACTCCAACAATGGGTTCAAACATTTTAAGAGTGGCACAAGACTGCACAGCGGTGTATTATGTTGTGATAGAAACTTTAGGAGTAGGAACTGACTCAGTGGCACCTAACAACATCAAGAACAATTTCAATCTTACAGGATCACAGAAGTATATGTAGTTGGACGTTACTCAAACAGACCTCTGCGGTGCATGGCTGTAAAACACAAATTATGGGAAATGATTTTAAATTCTCTTGTAAAGACACACATTCTGGATTGTTTTTTGAGTCAGAATAGACTTTCCAAATATCTTCCAGACATGGAAATGGTGAAGACAGAGTGATGACTACTGTGTTTATCTGAGAACATGATTATTGAAAAGAGCTTTGCTAGCTGATTCCTTTGCTCTTGTGTATCTTCATTAATTCAATAAGCATTTATTTAGCAGTCATTAGCACAATTATGAGATGAGTTTCAGATGTAAAACCAAACCCAAACCCATTCCTCCTGAGTTGATTCCACCTCATAGTTGCAGATATTTATACATCTAAACATAATATATGTATAACACATTTATAGCTATTAATTATTCAGTGACAGGCTTGTACGGTACATGACGCACACATATTACCACATGTATTTATGTGTATATCGTATCATTTCAGCAGTAAGCAACCTTGCACAACATATTTCATTATATCATTTTTATAAGTGAAGAAATTCTCAAGTCAGTAGGTGACTTGTTAAGCCCATATTCAAACCTAAATTGGTGTTGAAAAGAGATTTTTTTTTTTTTGAATAACAAACAGACCTGAGTCTCAGTTATAATTCCATTACTTACTAAACAAGTTACATGTAGTGGTAAAAGGTCTTCCAATAAAGAAGCCCTATTTTGGATAGCTCACAGTGGTGATATCTGTGAAGTTATAGCAGCCGTATTTATCACTTCTTTTATTAGCCTTGACAAATAGCCATGAAAAGTCACACTATTTCACAACATGTAGAAATTATTAGTTTGTTCTCAAAATGGGCATTCTGTTCTCCAAATATTCCTTACATTATGTGACATTTACAATGAACATAAGTATCACACTAAGAGAACAATTTGACTTTTAGTAAAAAAATTTTCCAGGTCTGTTGCCAATCAGGCAATGACGTGTGTCAACGAACCACACATTCCAATGAAAACTTTACCACTGTTCGTGAGAGTGTACCTAAGAATCCATCCCAATCAATTTCTTGCCTTGTACAAGAAGTGAGTCTTTCCTCCACCATAATTTTGTGGATTTTGCATCTGGACTTGAAGCTTTACCCTTACAGAATTGTTCTAACTTAAGAACTGAGGCTCAGTGGCCATACACTCTGCTGTATGGTCTCTGGAGCAACCGGAAGTTGACCTGCTTTGGGCTGAAAAATCATCTTCAGTGATAAAGCCCATTTTGTGATGAATGGTTTGGTTAACAAACAAAACTGTCAGATATGGATCGATGAGAATTCAGGGGAGATTCAAGAACATCCATTTCATCCCCCAAAATTTATCTTTTGGTGTGAATTTTGGTCCAGCAGAAACATTGGCAAGCATTGGTCCAACAGAAGCATTCTTTCCAAGATGAACAAGGAGAGACTGTGACTGTCAATGGCAGAAGATATCAGGCTGTTATAACTGATTATTTCTGAGCCCATTTGCAAGGTGGTCCTGTAGCTATTAACTTGAAGTTCTTTTCCATACATAATGCCATCATATGTACTTCGAAAAAAGAAAACAAAACTGTATCATTTACACAACTTGTTTCATTCAAGTTCAATAAGACATCCTTATTATTTCCTTTAAACTCTGAATTTAAGTTGTCTTGCTTCGAAATGTAAACACTAATAACTAATCATCGAACAAAACAAAATTTGAGTGAGAATTAAACAAAAAATGTAATTTTAGTTTCTAACATCTTTTCCAGTAAGTTGAAAGCTCTTTTTCAAAAAAGAACTTAAAAGTGTTCTGAATAAGATCGATTTTACACACCCTGAAATCACAAATGACCCAAGGACCAAGTGAAGGTAGAAATCCAGAATGAATGTTGAAATTGAGTGTTGACTTGCACTTCAAGGCTTACAGCAAAACTGAAAATATTTTCTTTTTTTATTTTTTTATTAAATAAGAAATTAAAGTATACATACTCTGTGCTTACAATATTGGGTTAAGATAGGAAGAGTACATAAGTTGTGTCAAAGCCCATTAATACTGATCTTCTTACTAATGTGTACTGTTACCAATTTCACTCAACCAAATTTCTAACAACTATATAATTTAAACCCTCACCCCTCCCTCTCAGGCCTTCCCACCCTCTCCACCCTTGTAGCTGTCAAAAAGTCTTTTCTATGAGTCGGATCTGACTCGACGGCACTTGGCCTTGGCCATTATGTATGAGTATGCTTTTAAGTTTTTATCATAGAGTTCTCATATAATAATTGTCCTTCTGTCGCTGACTAGTTTCACTCAACATAATGTCCTCCAGTTGAGACCAAATTGAGAGATGTTTCCTGCTATCATCGTTGTTCTTTATCAGCGCATAGTGCTCCATCGAGTACATATACCAAAGTTTACCCATCCATTCTTCTGTTGTTGGGCATCTGAGTTGATTCCATCTTTTTGCTATCGTGGACTGTGCTGCAGTGAACATTCATGTGCATGTATCAGTTGGTGTGAATGGCCTTGATCCTGTAGGATATATTCCAAGCAGAGGAATTACTGGGTCAAATGGTATATCTATGTCCATTATTTTAAGGTAATGCCAGATTGCTTTGCAAGGAGGTTGCACCATTCTGCAATCCCACCAACAATGTAGGAGAGTTCCAATCTCTCCACAGCCTCTCCAGCATTTAGTGTTTTGCGTTTTTTAGATCATGGCCAATCTTGTGATGAGATGGTATCTCATTCTAGTTTTGATTCGAATTTCTTTAATAATTAATGATCGTGAGCATGTCCGCACGTGTTTTTTGGCTACTTGGATCTCCTCTTTATAGAAGTGTCCTTCTATCTCCTTTGCCATCACTTAATTGGATGTTCTGTCTTTTTCTTATTGATATTTTGTAGAACCTTATAGATTATGGAGATCAGGCGTCAGTCTGACATAGAGTTGCCAAATATTTTTTCCCGTTCTGTAGGTGGTCTTTTAATTCTTTTGATGAAGTCTTTGGATGAGCAGAAGTGTTTGATTCTTATTAATTCCCATCTATCTATTTTCTCTTCTGATGAATGTGTTTTGTTTGTCAGATTTTGAAGTCTGTCTATATTGTGTATTAAAACATGCATTGTTGACCCTGTTTTATCTTGGATGAGCTTTATCATTTTAGCTTTTAGATTTAGGTCTTTTATCCAGTTTGAGTTGATTTTTGTATAAGGTGTGAGATATGAGTCTTGTTTCAGTTTTTTGGAGATGGATATCCAATTCTGCCAGCACTATTTGTTAAAAGAGACTGTTCTTACCCCAGTTCAAAATCTTAGGATCTTTGTCAAATATCAGTTGTTCATAGGAGGATGGTAGCATCTCTGCGGTCTCTACTTTGTTCCATTAGTCTACATGTCTCTTTTTGTACCAGTACCAGGCTGTTTTGACTACTGTGACAGTGTAATAGATTTTAAAGTCAGGTAATGAGAGGCCACCCACTATACTCTTCTTTTTCAGTAGTGCTTTACTTATTCAGGGCTTCTTCCTTTTCCAAATAAAGCTGATAATTTGTTTCTCCATCTCATTAAAAAATGTCACTGGAATTTGTATTGGGATTGCATTATATAAGTAGATTGCTTTGGGAAAAATAGACATTTTCACAATATTGAGTCTTCCTATCCATGAGCAGGGCAGATTACTCCACTTGTGTAAGTCTCTCCTAGTTTCTTGTAGTAAGGTCTTGCAGTTTTCTCTGTAAAGATCTCTTATTTCTCTAGTTAGATTTATTCCTAGGTATTTTAACTTTTGGGTGGCTATAGTAAATGGAATTTATTTGGTGATTTCTTCTTTAATAATTTCATTGTTGGTATAAAAGAATCCTATTGATTTAGTTATATTTATCTTGTATTCCAACACTTTGCTGAATTCTTGTATTATTTTTAATAGTTTACTTATGGATTTCTTTGGATTCTCTGTCTAAACAATCATTTCATCTGCAAAGAGGGAAATCTTTACTTCTTCATTGCCAATACAGATGCCTTGTATTTCTTTGGGTTGTCTAATTGCTCTGGCTAGAACTTCTAGCACAATGTTGAATGGAAGTGGTGAGAGTGGGCATCCTTGTCTTGTTCCTGTTCTCAAAGGGAATTCTTCCAGACTTTCATGATTCAGGATGATGAAAGCAGTTGGCTTTGCATAGATATTACTGATTATTTTGAGGAATTTCCCCATTATTTCTATTTTTCTCAGAGTTTTAAGCATGAATGAATGTTGAACTTTGTCAAAAGCCTTTTCTGCATCAATTGACAAAATCAGGTGATTTTTATCTTTTGTGTTATTAATATGATTGATTACATTAATTGGTTTTCTGATGTTGAACCAGCCTTGCATCTCTGGCATGAAATAAACTTCATCATGATGAATTATTTTTTTTATATGCTGTTGAATTCTATTGGCTAGAATTTTGCTGAAGATTTTTGCATCTAGATTCATGAGTGATATTTGTCTGTAATTTTCTTTTTTTGTGGGATCTTTCCCTAGTTTTGGTATCATGGTTATGCTGGCTTCATACAATGAATTCGGAAATATTTCTTCTCTTTCTATGGTGTGAAATAGCCTTATTAGTATTGGAGTTAATTCTCTAAAAGTTTGATAAAATTCTCCAATGAAGCCGTCTGGGCCAGGACATTTTTTGGTTGGTAGATTTTTGATGACTTTTTCAATCTCTTCCTTTGTGATAGATTTATTAAGTTGATCTACTTCTCCTTGTGATAGTCATGGTGAGTGACATGAATCTAGAAATTTGTCCATTTCCCCTAGGTTTTCAAACCTGTTAGAGTATAGCTTTTCGTAGTATTCTGTTATATTTTAATTCAGTTGGGTAGGTTGTAACATCTCCCAACTCATTTCTCAATCAGATTATTTGTATCTTCTGTTGTTTTTCTTTTGTAAGTTTAGCCAATGGTTTATCAATTTTGTTGCTCTTTTTGAAGAACCAGCTTTTGATTTTATTAATTTTTCAATTGTTTTTCTTTTCTCTAAGTCATTTAGTTCTGCTGTAATCTTTATAATCTGTTTTCTTCTGGTGCCTGAGGGGTTTCTCTGTTGCTCTCTTTCTACTTGTTCAAGTTGTAAGGTTAATTCTTTAATTTGTGTTCTTTCTTCTTTCCGGAAGTGTGCATTCATAGAGATAAACTGACCTCTGAACAGTGCTTTTGCTGTATCCCATAAATTCTGGTAAGATGTGTTTTGAATCCATAAATTTTTTTAATGTGTCTTTAATTTCTTTTATAACCCAAGGCTTTATGAGTAAAGTGTTGTTCCATTTCCACGATTTTGAATTTTTACCTACAAATTTTCTGTTAGTTATTCCAACTTTTATAGCTCTATGGTCCGAGAAAGTACTTTGCAATAAATCAATGGTTTGGCTTTTATGAAGACTTGTTTTATGACCTAAGATATGGTCTATTCTGGAGAATGTTCCATGTGCTTTGGAGAGGAAGGTGTATTTATCTGCTGATGGATGAAAAGATCTATATATGTCGATAAGGTCAAGTTAGTTGATTGTTGTAATAAAATCTTCTGTATGTTTACTGAGCTTTTTTCTGGATGATCTATCCTGAACTGAAAGGGGAGTATTAAAGTCCCCAACTATTATTGTGGAATGATCAATCTCATTTTTCAGTGTTATCAGTATTTGTTCAATGTATTTAGGTGCTTTGTTATTGGGTGCATAAATATTAAATGTTGTTAAGTCTTGCTTGAGTATTGAATCTTTCAGCAATAGTTACCATCCTTGTCCACAGTAGTGGATTTCACATTAAAATCTATTTTATCTGAGATTAATATTGCCACACCTGCTCTTTTTCGTGTATTATTAGCTTGATATATATTATTCCAACTTTTAATTCTCAACCTGTTCATATCTTTAAGTCTAAGATGTGTTTCTCTTACAGATTCATGTCTTTTGACCCAGGATATCACTTCCTGTCTCTTTACTGGAGCGTTCAGGCCATTTACATTCAATGAGATTATTGATAGGTATGTGTTTAATGGTGTTGTTGCATTATGTTTATTTTCATGTTGATGATTTCTCTGTTGTTCTTTTTAACCTGTGCTGGGACATTCTTCTTTATGGACAGTATGAGTTTTGATTTTATATTTGTTGAGACTCCTGTATTGTGATTTTTAATTTCAAATGATATATTGTTAATCTGTTTTATGGCTATATACTTAATGCCCCTTAACATATAATTATTGAAATCAATTTTAACCATTTTACAAGTCAGAAACTTTTGCTGCATCACAAAAAAAACTGTAACTATTTTAGTGTATCCCTCTTTTAACATGATGGTATTATAGTTGCCATGATATGATCATGGATTCCCTTATTGTAATATTGTAGTTTTGGGCTTGGTTTGGTGAAGTTTTGTGCCTTCCTTTACTAATTAGAAATTTGGATGAAGTGCCTTAAATTATCACCTAAAACATACATTTAGGGGAGAGCTTCTTTCAATATTTCATGTAATTTTGGTTCAGTTTTTATGAAGTCTTTAAATTTCTCTTTATTTTTGAAAAAGTCTTAATTTCACCATCATATTTGATAGGCAATTTTGCAGGATAAATAATTCTAGGATGGAAGTTTTTCTCATTCAGGGCTTTGAATGTGTCTGCCCGTTGTTTTCTAGCCAGTATTGTTTTGGCAGAAAAGTCAGATGAAAGTCTACAGGGTTTCCCTCAGAATGTTAGTTTTGATTTGAGCCTTGCTGTCTTTGGAAGCATCTCTTTGTGTTTTAGCTTATTAAGCTTAATTATAATATGCCTTGGCATTCTTCTTTTTGGATCTAACTTTTGCAGTGTTTGATAAACATCTTGGATACCTATGTTCTCTTTGTTCATAATCTCAGGAAAGTTTTCTGTCACCATCTCTACAGCAATACTCTCTATGTTGTCAGGAACTCCAATTAAATGTAGATTATTCCTCTTCATGGAGTCCCATATGTTTCTTCATGTTTCTTATTTCTTTTCTCTGATTTTACCTTGTAAATTTTGATGGTAGTTGCTTTGTTTTCCAGGTCACTAATTCTAACTTCCATCTGTTCAATCCTACTCTTTTGGCTTTGGATAGAATTATTCAATTCTGTAATTTTGTTATTAATCTGATGTATTTCAGATTATTGATGTTCTAGCATTTCAAATAGTTTACCAAATTTTTCATTTTGTTCTATTGCATTTTGTTTAATCTCTAGGAGGGTTTTATATATAACTTTTTTGTATTCAACCTCTGTTAGATTCAGAAAGGCTTCTTCATCAGGGAAAGTTTTTGAATTTTTTGTATCTTTAGGGAATTTCTGGAGCATTTGAAGACTGCTTCTTTAAATGATTAATTATGGTCTGTTGCCTGCATGCCATCTAGATGTTATTTGATTTCTCTGATAATGGATCTAAGAGAATTGTTCGTCAGCAGCTGACTCTAATACTGTAGTGTCTATGTTATTTTGATATTAGTTGACAGAGGAACTACAAGGATATTGATGCCCATTATCAGGTGGAATTCAGAAAAAAGATATTTTAATTTCTTCTTTATCCAAGCTCAACAATTTAACTGGGGGAATTATGGGGTTAGTTATATGACTCTACTTAGTAAGAAATTATTTTTACTTTCTACATATAGTAAACATCTTTGAAATGATGTATTACTCCCAAAACTTCTGGTATGAGGTTATGTATCTTTAAGAATATTTATAGGGAAGCTAAGAGTTAGAAATGACTCATTGGCAAGAGGTATGCGTTGGACTCAACAGCACACAATGACACTTAGGTAAGTAAATCAGGTAACTTGATTCCTATGTTATAATTTTAAGAGAAAATTGATTCAAAAATCTTTCTTTTCTTTCCGGTTCATTTCAGATTTCCAAAGGAAATTGTTAAAATGTTCAAGGTAGGACATTTGTTGCTCAGCCTAACTAAATTGGGGATAGTCTGCACGTTCAGTTGTCATTATTCAACTATGAGGACTGCCAACTAAGCTCACCCATGCTGCTGTCTAGTTCATTCTTCAAAGAAATTTTGGAATTCTTTTTATGGACAGCCATCAGAGCTGTCATTGTATTACCTTTGATGTCCTGAATGTCATCAAAATGTCTTTCTTTCAATATTACCTTTATCTTCAGGTAAAGAAAAAAATCACCAGGGGCCAGATCAAGTGAGTAGGAAGGGTTCCAATACAATTGTTTGTGTACTAACTAAAAGCTCCCTTATAGACACTTATACAGCTAAGTTTGTGTACCTGCCACCTTGCCACTGTGGGCAATGATCATTTCAGAAAGAGTTCCAAAACTTTTTTGAATGATGGACACTGGCATCAGTGCATAGTGTCCAAAGATGAGTACTTCAAAGGTTACCATAATGATATTCAAGATCGAGGTGTGTAACACTTAGAACAATTAAGTTTGTGGACTTAATTGTCAGACCTCCTATATTTGAGAAGGAGAGAGAGAGGAGAGAGACAGAGAGATTTATCTCAAGGAAATGGGTTATTACAGAGCTGTAGAGGCTGGGAAGTCCCTAGTCTGACACTAGAGGCTGTTCCTTACTTGTGTAGCTACAGGGACTAACGCATGCAAGATCAGCAAGTCAGATGCAGGCTTCTGGTTCACAGGCTGCAGAGGCTGTATAATCTTAAGATAACCCCTTAAGGTGCTCTCTCAAGTCCCTAGAGCCAGAAATTAGCTGATAACAAGACAGATGTCAGAACCAGAAAAAGAGCATTGCTAGAACATCCATTTATACACTGGAACCAGGCTGTTCCCATAAAGAAATTCGCTTTCAAATGAGTGGCTATTCATAGTAGACCTCATCATGAATGTGATTATATAATTACATAACTGGCAACTACATCACAAAGTCAAACCCCTGAGCTTCATGGCTTGGACAAGTTGACACACAGCCTTAACCATCACAGGTATGTTTATCTCGTGGGAAACCTCAGGCTCTTTCTATCAGCTCCCCTTAAATGAGACTTACTGCATTGAGCTTCAAGGCAGCCTTACAGTGTTCTGTGTCACTAATGATGTACTTAACTTCCTAAATCCTTGGTTTCCACACTTGACTTGAACTGACTTTCAGACATTTTGTTGTAAAACACGATATTTAAACTGCTTTTCTTCTGCCCGCATCATGAAGCATGGTTTGAATCAGGAGATACTGAAGGAGGACAGGTTAATTACAAGGCTGCTGAAGTGTTGTAAATGTGAGATGATGAAGATGGATACTAGGAAATGACACAAAGAACATAAAAGAAGAAATGATTAACAAGTAGTATTTCGAAGAAGATGTTACAATGCTCGATAATGTAAGAATTTATGGAAGGGAAACAAAAAAAGTTTTAAAATGAATTCTAAGACATGTTAGCAGGGAATTAGCTTAAGAATACCAAAAAGTAAAAAAATAAACCTGTTGCTACTGAGTCTATGTCGACTGCTAGTGACACTATAGGATGGAGTAGAACTGCCCCTTAGAGTTTCCAAGGAATACCTGGTGGATTCAAACTGCAAGCCTTTTGGTTTGCAGCCATGATGTCACCAGAGTGTCCAGTTTAAGAGTGGCAGGTCCAAAAGGCTGGGTTAGGATGATTCTGGTTTTATAATTTGAAAGACATTATTCCTAACTTCAAGGACCTTACCAGCTTGTGAGGAAAGCATATAAACAAGCAATTAAGTAGACTATAAAAATGCTATTACTTCAGAAACTTTGATGAACTTTGTTGTGAACCCTGTTCCTCCTCTTCTAAGAATCCACTAGCACTGTCACTATTCAGTTGTCCACAAGATGTGTGACTTCACAGAAGACATTGACACCCCCAACCCCCGAACCTATTGGCCCTGTGCCTCTGCCGAAGTACAGTCATTCATCCAACCAGGCTGGCCAATCAGATTCTCTTTATTTTTATTTTTTATTTTTTGGTATTTTGCACAGGGATAAAGATAAGAAGTCCTGGTGGCACAGTGGTTAAGTACTCAGCTGCTAATGGAAAGATCATTGGTTTTAACCCACTGGTCTCTCCATGGGACAAAAACATCCAGCAATCTGCTTCTATAAAGACTACAGCCTTGGAAATTCTACTGGATAGTTCTACTCAGTTCTCTAAGGACCTGTGATAGTGATTTTTGGGTTGTTTTTGGTTTGGTACGAAGATAAGGAAAACAAAGGCCAGGCAATTAACTATGGTTATGTAACCAAAGGGCTGGGACAGCCTTGTTGGACCAGAGTACAGGAAAAGCTGCTTTTCCGTAAAGGGAAAATGTTAAGAAGGAAGCATAAAAACCAAAAAACAAACCCACTACCACTGAGTCACTACCCGCTCACAGGGACTCTATAGACAGAGTAGAACTGCCGCATAGAGTTTCCAAGGAGCACCTGACAGGTTTGAACTGCTGACCTTCTGGTTAGTAGCTGTAATACTTAACTACTGTGCCAACAGGGTTTCTAAAAGGATAAACAAAACCCACTGCTGTCAAGCTGATTCTGTCATGGAGACCCTATAGTGTGGTCACACAGAAATCCAAATGCAAAAGATCATTTGACCTGGATCAGGATGGGAAGAAAATAAGAAGGGATAGGAGTCAGACTACCTGATTTGTGGAAGCTTTCTTGTTCTTCCTTTTTGTGTGACTCCATTGAACACTCTGTGCTTGATTTCCTTATAATAATCCTGTAGTTGCCTTAGCTGTATTGAATGAGTTTCTGTTACTTACAACTAGAAATCTTTGACAAAGCTGTGGAAAAAAAGAAGTTATCTTAGGGACTGAAAAGAGAAACTGACTTCATTACACCTTTTGTACAAGGTAAATTGCAAAGTAAATTGAAGTGTCAGAAATGGTGATGTGACAATTGGGCAATATCCTTCCCTATGTTGCTAGGATCATGAGACCTAACCTAGATGTGCCTGACCAAACTTTGGTTAGAGACTACTTTGGATGTCGCACAGAAGTGGATTTGAGATTTTAAAACTTGTACCAAATGAGAAATCAAACAAAACTCATTGTTGTCAAGTTGATTCTGACTCATAGCTACCCTATAGGACAGAGTAGAATGCCGCATAGCTTTTCCAAGGAGTGGATGTTTGCAACTGCTGCTGACTTTTGGTTAGTGTCCAAGCTATTACCACTATTCACCAGGGATTCTACCACACAAAAAAGACATGGA
Source organism: Heterohyrax brucei (assembly GCA_028571685.1). Taxonomy (NCBI): domain Eukaryota; kingdom Metazoa; phylum Chordata; class Mammalia; order Hyracoidea; family Procaviidae; genus Heterohyrax; species Heterohyrax brucei. The sequence continues at coordinate 5,350,906 of CM053146.1, read as the reverse complement.
GAATAAAAATGATATAAACAACAGTGAAGGTATATATAAAGTACAGCAAAATTGCACAAAATTGAAAACAAAATCTGGAATACTTCAAAACTGGAAGCAGGTAGTAGCCAGGGGCATCTGGTAGAAGGTACTCTGTTTGACCCCAGCCCTCAATTCATATGAGAATGTGAAAGAATGTGAAACTAATATTGCTGAGAATGGTTTAGTAACAAGTACGTTTCCATATGAAACACTGAACTCTTCTGGAAAAGTGCTATAACTGCTCATATAAAAGATCATTTTCATGTAAAGATCAGCATTCCCTTACCCAAATATTGGCAGAATCACCAGCATCTACATACCCCCACTAGGGACTATAAAGAGCAATGGGAGATCCGAGGGGAGGTACTACAAACGCATTGGTTCTTGGCAGTCACTTTACTTCCTATAAGAAGGAGTGCAGTACTTACGTAATAAAACCATGATATAAAGTTTATTGATGTGTGGTTATGTGGTCTTCCCACTAATTTGTAGCCCAAGAATAGGACCTTTGTACAATCCATAACACTTGCTCCTACCATGATATGCTAAAATTTTATAAGTTAGGCAGAATTGTTTGGTTAACGCCATGGAAATAAAGATAATAGGGAATGCTGATATTGTGGCAGCATGAAGAAAAACAAGAGGCAGCGCAGATAATGTCGAGAAGGTCAGAAAATGTCCACAGACACAGGATAGTTCTTTAGTCCTTACTATTGCCATAGGTTTTAGTCTCCTGGTACTGCTGTAACACAAACACCACAACTAGGTGGCTTTAAAGAACAAAAATTAACTTTCTCACAGTTCTGAAGGCTAGTAACCAAGATCAGGTTCATGTGGCTTCCTTTCTTCTTGGGAGCCCTGGCTTGTAGAGGATTCTTTCATGACACTTGTCTTCCCCTGTGTGTATGCATCTGTCTGTATGTGTCGGTCTGTGTGGGTACGCAGATCCTTAAGCAATTTAGAGGTGCTTAGGTTTCAGACACAGCCTACACTGATGTGACTTCACTAACATAAGAAATAACACCCTTTTGAAATAGGATTACATCCAGAGGTATTGTTCTTAGTTGCTAGCAAGGAGTGGTATTCAGCTCATGGTAACCACATTCACATTTGAGTAGAGTTTTCAAGGCTGCAGTAAACTTACAGGAACAGATCACCAAGCCTGTCTTCCCAAGTACTACTGAGTGGGTTTGAATCACCAACCTTGTGGTTAGTAGTTGAGCATTTTACTGTTTGAGCCAACCAAAGACTTCTCCACAGGAATGGGGGTTAGGATTCTAATACACACTGTGGCATCTGTAACACCACATGTTAAGGGGAGAAGAGGGAGTGAATTTTCTCCAAGGATTTCTTCTGAGTTTAGTAATTCTTGACCGTGGTTTATTTCTTTAGCCAAAACTATAGATGTTAGGCTTTTCTTTCAAGCCTATACGCAAATTCCATTTGACAGTATGTAATTCTTAACGTTATTACCCAGTTCAGATATACTACAGATGTAAAAGTAAAAATGACCAACCTTTCATATTTAACAAAAAACTTTCTGTATATTTCTGTATTTCCTGTAATTGTTACAGATATTACTTTATGGTTATACAGTTTATTTCTACTACTTTTATGCACTAGTAAATCAAAACATGGGCATATGGTATTTAGAGGTTTGTAGCCTATATTTGCTTTACAATTCAAATTTCAAATAAAAAAATATTGTTGTTTGCTGCTACATTAATTCTTACTCTTGCTGACACTATAGGACGGAGTGGAACTACCTCCCTAGGGTTTCTAGCCTATAATCTTTATGAGAGTAAATTGCTAGGTTTTCTCCCATAGAATGATTGAAGGGTTCAGATTATTACTTATTTTTGGCTAAAAGCTGAGTGCTTAACCACTGCATTATCAGGGCTTCTAAACGATGTTGTCTATGTATGTTTTTTCTCTAAGTCACACCAACTCTATCACATGAGTATTTTTTTTAAGTGTCTGTGAAAAAGAGAAAGGAAATGTTTCCAACAACGCATAATCCTAAAAACCTTCAAAGCTATCAGGCAACCTTGTATGACTGACAAGTTTGCTGCCTCTCTCCTCTCAACCCCACAAAAGGGTTACACTGAGCTAAGGAGTAAATAGCGTGCTGATCTCTATTCACTAAACTATCTTTGATTCTGCTCAAATGAAAACTAGTTTATCCCGATAAGATAATTTGGAGCATAATTAAATTACATCTTAAATTTATTCTTCATTTTCTAAAATATCTAACTTTGTATAATGTAGGTCTTTTAAAGTTCTAAAGCCACAAGCAAACTTCGATGAGTTTCTATTTGTTCTCCTGTGAGGATCAAATGCTGAGGGCAGAAAGCAGAGAATCTTTATTTAGGGCTGAAAATGCCTATCTTAAGATGTAGGTATCCAAGAAGCATAGGGACTTTGGTGGTCAACCCTCTTTTTGCTTAAGTATTTTTCTCATGTGCTTAAAGATGAACCAATCCTGCCATAGATGAAAAATGTGATACCAGAATTATTTTGAGTCACCTTGAAAGACTAGGATTTAGTTAGTTATGTTCAGTTTGTCAGTTTACTAAATGATTGCTTAATCTATTCATGCTACGTCTTACAAATCAAAGACTGAAAAAAAAATATTCTACCACAATTCTTCTTTAAAGGTTCTATTATCCAAGCCATCTCGGTGAAAATGGATCAGTTTTCTGAAACAGATCAAACCTTCATAATTGCCATAGTACCTACAGCTGAGAAAAAAAGAGTTAGTAACTATAATGTGGCATTTCCCCCAGGTTCCAAAGCATTTAAAGATTTGAAATGGTCTAATCCGCCTACCGCAATGGTTGGAAGGTAGCTGGAGAAACAATCAAGGAAAATTATTCTACTCGTTAATAAGAGTCCTTGGGTGGTACAAATGGCTTGTGCTCAGCTATTAATAGAAAGATTGGCAGAAGCAGCCAGAACGCATTTCTCCTTGGTAGCATGTGGGATCGCCATGGGTCAGAATCCACTTAACTACATTGGATTTCACTTGCCCTCACCTTTAATCCTTCTAAAAGCACCAAACTGAAGACTGCATAGGAACCTGCGATAAATCTTATGCAATTTCTGAGTACCTGTGCATCATTTTCAAGACTGTTTATTGGGTAACTCACAATTGATGGGGTGCTGGTAATTAATGAGATGTAGCTAGCAGCACCAGAGAATGAACACCTCTTGACCAGCAGCATGTGAATGCTAAAATGTCCCCATAGATGATGGCGTCTCTGGGTAAGGTAATTTCCACACAAATCTTAACATCATTTCTTGTAGCTGCTCTGATCTGAGTGATGGATGCTCTCTCTGCTGTATTGTTGCTACGGGTCGGTGCCTTAGCCTGGTGGGTACTATTAGTTTGACTATGGGCTGAGCTCAACTCCTCCACTGCTGGGTGAGCAGAACAGGCATTACAGACTCATCTTACATAGTTACAGGAGAACAATTACTGAAGACAGACTTAATCGCACTGGATAAAAATGCAAATAGTCATTTTACACTTAATTATACACTATGGAATGCTATCAATCCATTCATCTATATCATATCGAAGCTTTTTAAAATTCAGCTTCTTTACTTCAGGGGTAAATTAGATCCATAAATTAACAGAGTGCTGCCTGAATTAGACTACAGGAAATTTGTTAATGAAACTGCCAATTCCAAACTCAAGGGAAATCACCTCTCAAATCTTAGAGTATATCTTATATAGATGAACGATAATATTAACTACACTTATGTTTGTTGTGGAGACTAAATGAGATGGCATTAGTCAAGTGCCTAGCATAATGCCTTGAATATAGTAGGCCTTTAATAAATGAGTCGGATCCAACTCGAGGGCACTTGGCTGGCTTGGCTTAATAAATGTACTCTTCTGCCCATCTCTATTCTGGCAATCATCTTTCTATCTTTTGATAATTTTCTTTCTGCCCCTCTATACCCCCATGTGTCTGTCACTTTGTCATATTGCAGGTGTTTGTGTGTTGCTGTGATGCTGGACATTGGCACATGGGGGACATGTTCTAGCAGAGCTTCCAGACTGAGACAGACTAGGAAGATCTACTTCTGAAAAGAACTAGCCTGTGAACAACTTACAAATAGCAGCAGAACATTGTCTGTATAGTGTCAGAAGATGAGTCTCTTTAGTTGAAACTATGGGCTTACGCGTAACAATGATTGTGAATATGGCACAGGACCAGGTGTATACATAGGGTTAACAGCACCTAACAACAATCAGCAGTTCTAAATTTCTTCTTTGAGTGTTTAGATACAAATTCAGACACTAAAAAATGAAATAAGATAAAAAAAAGAGAACTGCAAGTAAATAATCTGAAGTTCCAGCAACAATACTTACTAAGTTTGTACATAGCATAATCAGCTCTATAAATGGAACTCAATATAGCTTCCTCATATGTTGCTTCTTGTGTGAAATAACATCATGACCTCCATACTATGCAGGCTTCAGCAAATGTAAACATATAGGACAAAATTACACACTTTTTCACTGATTCCTGAAATATTCTATTCCCGTCATGAAAGCATATATGGAAATAAGATATTATTGTAGCAATGACTTTAATAATCACCCAGTTTGACTTCTTTCATTTTGCAAAACAGGAAAATCATAGAAATTAAACCATTTGTTTGACACATATAACAAGTTTAAGACTCCAAGCGCTGCAAACCAAACATGTTGCAGTGGAATCTATTCTGACTCATAGTGACCCTGTAGGACCAAGCAGAACTACCCTATAAGGTTTCCAAGACTGTAAATCTTTACAGAAGCAAACTGCCACAACTTTCTCTAATGGAGCAGCTGGTGGTCTCATACACCAGTCTGTTATCAGCTGAGTACTTAACTACTGTGTAACCAAGACACCTTTTCTTTCCAAAAACACCAGAGCTCAGGTTTTTTTATTTCGACTGTAGTGTGTTTTTCACTGCATCATGTCATTTCAGAGTGAAGGACAATGTTCCAAACATTTGCAGCATAGAGCTCAAGTTCATAGTGTCGGAAAGTTTAAGACACAAGCATTTTTTTTCACATTTCTTTCTTTAAAAATGTTGTTAGATATTCCATATGTACAAAGGAAATGTATATAATATTAACAATGAATTAAAAAGATAATAAAAGAAACCTATGTAAACACTACCTAACTCAAGGACTAGTATGTTACCAAAAGTTTTGTCTCCTACTCCCACGTGCCACTGTTCTAACAACTACTGCATATATAAGCAGTATTCTTAAAAGTTTGTGTTAAACATTTTATTTTTTTAAAAGAGTACTTTCATTGGTCACCTATTGTTAAATGACACAAGAAGGAAAAGAAAGCCACTGTTGTCAATTCTGACTCATAGTGACCTTATAGGTCAGAGTAGAACTATAGCAGAGAGTTTCCAAGGAATGCCTGATAGAATCGAACTGGAAACCTTTTTTGTTAGCAGTCATAGTGCTCAATCAGTATGACTCCTTGAATGACATATTTTTTAATTCAGTGTTTTTAAAACAGTGTATGAATATGAATACTGCATTTAGTTTTTTATCTTCTACTCACAACTAAATTTTAGAAATTTATTCATGTTGCTATGAATAGCTATCATTCTTTTCAGTACAGTATTTTATTGAATTATAAGAGAATGGCATGATTTATTTAGTGATTGTCCCATGGATGTACATTTGAGCAATTTTACAATTGTGCTGTTAACTACAAATATTCCTTTGTACACCACTTGATATATAAGAGTTTTTCCAGAATATATTAAAAAACAAACAAAACAAAAATGTAAATCTTTTGTAGTTCTAGTAGTAAAATTTTTGGAGACTGGATTATGTTGCATGTTTTACCTATTTGTAACTGGATGAATTGTGCTTTACTGAAATTAGAAATTATACCTTTTGAAAGATGCCATTAATGAAACAGAAAAGGCAAGACACAGATTGGCAAAAAATATTGACAGCACAAATGAAAAAAAATGGTCCATAAGTACGGTAAAAGATTCACAATAACATGATTAATTAGAAAAACGTAAATTGAAATTCAAATACACCCTACAACCTACTCGTTAGGATGACTAAAATTTAAAAATAAATGACTAAGCCACATGTTGGAAAATATGTAAAATAACTGGAACTCTTATGCACTGCCGGGGGGAATATAAACATAAACAATTACTTTGAAAAACAGTTTGGCAGAATTTTTCTTTTTTCATTTCTTAATGTGATTAAGTAAAAGTGTATAGCCCAAATTAACTTTATATGCCTTCAGTGGGAAACTCCTTCTTCTCTCCTCACCCATGACAGCACACTCCTCTTTTTTATTCCATAATTCTCCTTTTTATTCTATACTTGTATCCTCTTAAAAAACTCCAGTCCCCTCTTCTCCACCCCCTTCTCTCCCATCTGGAAAGAGACCAGTAGGACAGCATCCTATAAGTGCATAGAGCCATAAAGTACACACACTATATGGTCACATTTGTGTCCCTGAGTCCAGTCCATTTTTGTCCGAGGAGTTGACCTCAGTAGTGTTTTCTTGTCAGGGTCAGCAACCGGTCTAGGGGCCACACTCCGAGGGTATTGCCCAGATGGTTGGACCATCATTTTCGGTGTTTCAGCAGAGTTCTTGAGCTGCACCCCACTTCTTCTCATGTCACTACAGGGACTTAACATTGTATGCCCTCATCATGGCTGTCTTTGGTGGTGGCCAGGCACCATCTGGTTCTTCTGGTCGCATGCTGATGCAGTCTCCTATTCGTATGGGTTCTTCTGTCTCTTGTACTCTTTTTCCTTGATGTCTTTGTTGTTCTTGGTGATCATCTGTTCTGGATGAATTGGGAGCATTTGGTGTACCTCAGATGGCAGCTTGCTAGCTTTTAAGACCCCAGACTCTGCTCACCAACATGGGTGCTGGAGACTGTCTGAGTAACAGGTTAATTGTGCCAGTTGGCCTTGATGTCCCCTGAGAGCATGGTCTCCAGATTGCTCCCATGCTACTCTATCACTGCAGTACTGGTGAAGTCCAGTTAAGTTGATCTAATTTCTACTGTGTGCTGTCACTGGTTTGACCCAACCAAATTTCTATTAACTGTCTATCAACCAATCTATGACCAGCCCTCTCCCTCTCTCCTCACCACTGTAGTCTTAAGAGAGTCTTTTCTTCTGTACATGAGTCTATTTTTAAGTACTTATAGAAGGCATCTCATACAATATTTGTCCTTGTACCGCTAACTGATTTCACTCAGTGTAACGTCTTCCAATTGAGATGCTTCCTAAAATCATCCTCGTTCTTTATCATTGCATAGTGTTGTATTGAGTATATGTACTGTAGTTTGTTTATCCATTTATCTGTTGTTGGGCATCTAGGTTGATTCCATCTTTTTGTTATTGTGGACCATGCTGCAATAAACATTTCTGTAAATGGATCTGTTCATGTGACTGCACTTGATTCTGTAGGATATATTCCAAGCAGTGGGGTTACTAGATCAAATGGTATATCTATTTCCAGCTTTTTAAGGAAGCTTCAGATTGTGAGGTTGCACCATTTTGCAATCCCACTACCAGTGTAGGAGACTTCCAATCTCACCACAGCCTCTCCAGCATTTGTTGTTTCGTATTTTCAGAACATGGCCCACCTTGTTGGGGTGAGATGGTATCTGCTGTAGTTTTGATTTGGACTTCTTTAATAGCTCATGATCAAAAGCATTTCCTCATGTGTCTTCTGGCTGTCTGGATGTCCTCATTGGTGAAGCGTTCATTCCTTTGCCCATTGCTAAACTGGGCTATTTACCTTTTTCGTGTTGATATTTGGTAATATCTTGTAGGTTGTGGAGATCAGACATTGATCTGATGTGTAGTTGCCAAATATTTTTTTTTCCATTCTGTAGGTAGTCTTTTAACTCTTGGTAAAGTCTGTGTATGAGCGAAGGTGTTTGATTCTTAGTTGTCGCCATTTGTCTATTTTGTCTTCTGTTGCTCATTCTTTGTCAGTTTTTTATGTCTGTCTAAGCTGTATCTTAGAAGTTACATTGTAGATCCAACAAAGACAGAGAACTACAGACCGATATCAATCATGAACCTAGATGCAAAAATCTTCAACAAAATTCTTGCCAACAGAATACAACAACGTATCAAGAAAATAATCCATCATGACCAAGTGGGATTCATACCAGAGATGCAAGGCTGATTCAACATCAGAAAACAATTAATGTGATTAACCACATAAATAACACAAAAGACAAGGATCACCTGATTTTGTCCATCGATGCAGAAAAGGCATTTGATAAAGTCCAACACCCATTCATGCTAAAAACTCTTAGCAAAATGGGCATAGATGACAAATTCCTCAACACAATAAGGGCCATTTATACAAAGCCAATTGCCCACATCATCCTGAATGGAGAGAGACTGAAAGACTTTCCCTTGAGATCAGGAACTAGACAAGGATGCCCACTGTCACCTCTCCTATTCAATATTGTGCTAGAAGTTCTAGCCAGAGCAATTAGACAAGACGAAGAAATAAAGGGCATCTGCATCGGGCAAAGGGGAAGTTAAAATCTCCCTGTTCGCAGATGATATGATTGTATATGCAGAGAACCCCAAGGAATCTATAAGTAAGCTACTCGAACTGATAGAAGAGTTCAGCAAAGTCTCAGGATACAAGATAAATATAAGTAAATCAGTAGGATTCCTTTATACCAACAACTAGACTGTTAAGGAGGAAATTATCAAATCAATACCATTTACAATAGCCCCTAAGAAGATAAAGTACCTAGGAATTAATCTAACCAGAGAAACAACAAACCTTTACAAAGAGAACTACAAGCCCTTACTACAAGAAACTAAGAGAGACTTAGATAAATCAAAAAACCTACCCTGCTCATGGATAGGAAGACTTAACATTGTGAAAATGTCGATTTTACCCAAAGCAATTTATTTATATAATGCAATCCCAATACAAGTTCAGCATCATTTTTTAATGAGATGGAGAAATAAATCACCAATTTTGTTTGGAAAGGGAAGAAGCCCCGGATAAGTAAAGTACCACTAAAGAAGAAGAACACACTGGGAGGCCTCTCATTACTCGACCTTAGAACATACTACACTGCCACAGTGGTCAAAACAGCCTGGTACTGGTTCAAGAACAGACAGATCGATCAATGGAACAGAATTGAGACCCCAGAGATGATACCATCTGCCTATGAACAGCTGATATTCGACAAAGGCCCTAAGACATTAAATTGGGGTAAAAACAGTCTCTTCAACAAATGGTGCTGGCAAAATTGGTTTTCCATCTGCAATAAACTGAATCAAGATCCATGTCTTACACCTTATACAAAAACGAACTCCAACTGGATAAAAGACCTAAATATCAAACCTAGAATGATAAAGCTCATCCAAGAAAAGGTAGGAACAACAGTGGAAGTTTTAATACACAATGAGGACAGACTCTAAAATCTGTCAAAGAAACCTTAATGAACAGAAGAGAAAATAGATAAATGGGAACTATTAAGAATCAAACACTTTTGCTCATCCAAAGACTTTATTAATAGAATTAAAAGAACACCCACAGAATGGGAAAAAATATTTCGCAACTCTATGTCAGACCGACGCCTGATCTCCATAATCTGTAAGATACTACAAAATATCAATAAGAAGAAATAAACCATCCAATTAAGCGATGGGCAAAGGAGATGGACAGACACTTCACTAAAGAGGAGATCCAGACAACCAAAAAACACATGCGGACATGTTCCCGATCTTTAGTTATTAAAGAAATTCAAATCAAGACAACAATGAGATACCATCTCACCCCAACAAGATTGGCCATGATCCAGAAAACACAAAACAACAAATGCTGGAGAGGGTGTGGAGAAAGTGGAACCCTCCTACACTGTTGGTGGGGTTGCAAAATGGTCCAGCCTCTTTGGAAGGCAATCTGGCGCTTCCTTAAAAAAATGGATATCAATATACCATTTGACCCAGTAATTCCACTACTTGGAATATATCCTACAGAATCAAGGCCTTTCACACCAACAGACACATGCACCAGAATGTTTATCACAGCACAGTTCACGATAGCAAAAAGATGGAATGAACCCAGATGTCCAACAATAGAAGAACGGATAGGTAAACTATGGTATATATACTCAATGGAGAACTAAGCAATGATAAAGAATAACGATGATTCCAGGAAACATCTCCTAACCTGGTTTCAACTGGAAGACACTATGTTGAGTGAAAGGAGTCAGCGACAAAAGGACAAATATGTATAAGACCTCTATGATAAGATCTCAAAAACAGACTTGTGTATAGAAGAAAAGACTCTTTGACAGCTGCAAGGGAAAAGAGGGAGGGAGGATGAGGGGGGTGGGTTTAGTTTAGGCAGTTACTAGAAATCTAGTTGGGAGAAAGCGGTGATAGCACACATTAGAAACAAGAACCACATTAAGTGGACTTCAGCGTAACTTGAGTACTCCTTCCATCTTAACTCAATACTGCAAGGATAGAGTAGCTGGGGCAGGGGTCTGGGGACCATACTCTTAGGCGAATTCCAGGCCAATTGGCACAACTAGCATTTTGCTAAGAGAGCTCTCTGCACCCCACATTGGTGAGTGGGGTCTGGGGTCTTAAAAGCTACCAAGCTGCCATCCAGGGCACAGCAAATGGTCCCAACTCAGGAGGAACAGATGCTCACCGAGGACCAAAATGACATGCGCTAAAGACAACTGAGAAGACAGAGACCCACAAGAGTGGGTGCCTACATCGACTTGGGACCAGAAGAACTGGATGGTACCTGGCCACCACCAGTGATAGCCACAATGGAGCTCACAGAGAGGAGTCTCACTGGCAACACAAGAATAAAAAGGGGTGCATCATGAGATCTCCACTAAAAGACCTCAGTTGATGGTCCAGCGGTTTTGGGGTTCCTCTGAGAGCATGGCCCCCGGCCCTGATGCTGCCCTTTGCCATAAATTATAACAGAGGTCCACTCTTTGGACAGGAATGGATTGGACTTGGCAATGCAGAGTGACCATATATTGGAAGCACTTTATGGTTCTATACATCTATAGGATATCATCTTGCTGACCTCTGGCTGGAGGAAGGGGAGTGGATGGAGAGGAGGGGAAAGGAGGCTGTTGGGAGGATGAGACATGTATGGAGCAGAGAGGAATAGTGTGCAGTCACTGGACAGGGTTAGGGTTAGGGAGAGCAGTGGAAGCTGCATATAGGTGGGCATGTAAATTTATACGTGAATGTACATTTTCACTCAGTCATGTTAAATAAAAATTAAAAAAAAAAAGAAGTTCCATTGTTGACCCTATTTTTTCTTGCATGATTTTTATTGTTTTAGGTTTGATACTTAGGTCTTTGATCCGTTTTGAATTATTTTTTGTGTGAGGTGTAAGATATGGGTCTTGTTTCAGTTTTTTCAAGATGGATATCCAATTTTGCAATCATCGTTTGTTATCATGACTGTTTTTACTCCACGTGATGGTCAAGATTGTGTCAACTTGTCAGCTCCATGTTTGGCTGCTGTATCAGGTGGGATTTTTGGTGGTGGGCCCTGTGGTGGCTTCCCTCCCATCAGCTCTCAGTTCTCGGCCTTCCGAGGCCTACTTCCTCTCTGGTCATGTTGCCAGGAGCTCCTACTCTCTTGTGTCCGGTTACTGGACCAGAACTAGCAGTTGGGTTCATCAACCCTTGTAGCCAGCAAGTGAGAGTGCTGTTCCCTTACCTGCCAATTCTGGGTTCACCAATTCCTGTCACTCCATGAGTCAGCAGAGACCTCCCAGTCTCCCTACCGGCTTAGAATCCACCGACCTACACAGCTGGTGATGTAGAACTTCGATCTCTGACCTGCTGACCTTGGGTTTACCAGCTCCCATGATCAAGTAAGGCTTGTACTAGGACTTGAGACATTCAGCTTCCACAATTGCGTGAGCAGTTTCCTTTATATATAAATCTTTCCTTGTACTGTACATGTTACCAGTTTTGCTTCCCTAGAAGGCCTAGCCTAAGACACCCCAGTTTACAATCTTTAGACTTCTTCAAATATCAACTGTTCATAGGAGGATGGTGGCATCTCTGGGGACTCAACTCTATACTATTGGTCTATGTGTCTCTTTTTGTAACAGTGCCAGGCTGCTTTGACTACTGTGGCAGTGTAACAGGTTCTAAGGTCAGGTGGCATGAGGCCTCTCACTGTGTTCCTCTTCTTCATTAGTGCTTTACTTATCCAGGGTCACTTCTCTTTCCAAACAATCTTGGTGATTTGTTTGCCCAGCTCATTAAGAAATGTCACTGGAATTTGTATTGGGATTGCATTGCATATATAAATTGCTTTAGATCAAATAGACACTTTCACAATGTTAGGTCTTCCTATCCATGAACAGGGTAGGTTTCTTCGTTTATGTAAGTCTCTTTTGGTTTCTTGAATAAGGTCTTGTAACTTTCTTTATATAGGTCTCTTATTTCTCTAGTAAGATTTACTCTTAGGTATTTTTTCGTCTTGGGGGCTATCGTAAATGGTATTGACTTGGTGATTTCTTCTTTGGTGATCTCTCTGTTGATTTAAAGGAATCCTACCAATTTACTTGATACTTTGCTGAACTCTTTTATTAATTCCAGTAGTTTACTTATGGATTCTTTAGGAGTCTCTGCATATAAAACCATATCTGCCAATAGGGAGATTTTTACTTCTTTGCCAGTGCAGATGCCCTTTATTTCTTTGTCTTTTCTAATTGCTCTGGCTAGAATCTCTAGTACAATGTTGAATAGAAGTGGTGAGAGTGGGCATCCTTGCCTAGTTCCCACTCTCAAACAGAATTTTTCCACCTCTCCATTCAGAAAGATGTAAGCGTTTAGCTTTGCATAGATGCCCCTTATTGCATTGAGGAATTTCCCCTCTATTCCTGTTTTGCTGAGAATTTTTAGCATGAATGAATGTCAGACTTTGTCAAATGCATTTTCTGCATCAATGGGCACAATTCAGGTTAGTCTTATTCTTTGTGCTATTTATGTGCTTGGTCACATTAATTGTTTTTATGCTTGCTTTTTAGGCTTTTATGCTTTTAGGCTTGCATAGCTTTTATGAATCCAATGTGATCATGCTGAATTACTTAACTGATATGTCAAATTGTATCGACTAGGAGTTTGTTCAAGATTTTTGCATCTAAGTTCATGAGTGATACTGGTCTGTTATCTTCCTTTTTGGGGGGATCATTCCCTGGCTTTGGTATCAGGGTCGTGATGGTTTCATAGAACTAATTTGGGAGTATCCCTCCCCTTCTATGCTGTGAAATAGTAGTATTGGAGTTAAAGCCTCTCTAAAAGTTTGGTAGGATTCTCTGGTGAAGCCATCTGGGCCAGGACATTTTTAGTTGGTAGTTATTTCATTACTATTTCAATCTCTTCCTTTGTGATGGCTTTTTAAAGTTGTTTTACTAGTCCTTCTGATAATTCTGGTAGATGATATGAATCTAGGAATGTGTCCATTTCCTCTAGGTTTTCAAATCTGTTACAATCTTTCATAGTATTCTGTTACGATATTTTTTATTCCAGTTAGGTCTGTTGTGACATCTACCATCTCATTTCTTATTTGGGTTATTTTGTTTCCTCTCCTATTTTTCTTTTGTAGGTTTAGCCAATGGTTTATCAATTTAACTTTGTCAATATTTAAAAAAAAAAAAAACAGCTTTTGGTTTTTGATAGGGTGTGTTTTCATTCTCATTTGATTCCATCAGTTTCTCTCCTTCTTCTTGATTTCTTCTATATCCCGCAGATTTTTAAAAACGATGTTGTTCAAATTTCTCTCTATTTTTTTTGCTGCTATTGATTTCAACTTTTATGACTTTATGGTCTGAAAAGATGCTTTCCAATAATGCAATGGTTTGGATCTTACTGAGATCTCTTTTGTGTCCTAATACATGGTCTATTCTGGAAAATGTTCCACGTGCATTAGAGAAGAAGGTGTACTTACCTGTTGATGGATAAAAAGTTCTGTATATGTCATTGAAGTCTAGTTGGCTAATTGCCAAAACAAGGTCTCCTGTATTTTTTTCCTGAGCTTTTTTCCTGGATGACCTGACCATTACTGAAAGTGGAGTATTGAAGTCTCCAGCTATTGTTATGGAGTGATCTATCACAGTTTTCAATTTTGTCAGTGTTTGTTCAATGTATTTAGATGCTCTGGTATTGACTGCATGAATATTTAATGCTCTTATGTCCCATTTATATAGTGAAACTTTCAGCAATAAATAGTGACCATTCTTGTCCACAGTGGTGGATTTTGCATTAAAATCTATTTTATCTGAGATTAGTATTGGTACTCCTGCTGTTGTTTGTGTGTTATTGGCTTGGTGTATATTTTTCCATCCTTTGATTTTCAGTTTGTTCATATCTTTGAGTCTAAGGTGTGTTTCCCATAAGCAACATGTAGATGGATCATGTCTTTTGATCCAGCATGTCACTCACTGACTCTTTACTGGAGCGTTTAGTCTGTTTACATTCAGTGTAATTATTGGTAGCTATATGTTTAGTGCTATAATTTTTGATGCATTTATTTTTATGTTGTTGATGTTTTCTATGTTGCTCTTAATATTCTGTTCTAGGTCATTCTTCCTTTGTGGGTTGACTTTTCATCTTTTTCAGTGTTGATTTTGTGTTTGTTGAGACTCCTGTGTTATGTTTCTTGTTTTGATATGTCACACTACTATTTTTCTTTAAAGCTACCCCTATGAACCCCCTTAGGATTCTAAGTTTAATGCAGACTTTAACTTCTGCATATCTTTTTAATTTCCTCTCCATCTAAAATGGTTATAACTACCGAGATATACCCCTCTTTTTAGTGTGGTCACATCATGGTGATCTTGTTCTGATCACTGGTTCCCTTCTTTTAATATAGTAGCTTTGATTGAGCTTTGTGAGTTCTCTGAGTTGGTTTCTGAGTGCTGTGTCCTTCATTGTCTCCTGAAGTATACACTTGATGCTTTTTTCTCTTTTTCCTATTTTTATTTTATTAAATAAAAAGTGAAAGTGTACATACTCTGTGCTTACAATATTGGGTTAAGATAGGAAGAGTACACAAGTTGTGTCAAAGCCCATTAATATTGGTCTTCTTACTAATGTGTATTGTCACCAATTTCACCCAACCAAATTTCTAACAACTATCTAAATACTCATCCCTTACCCTCCCGCCTTCCCACCCTCCCCATCCTTGTAGCTGTCAAAGAATCTTTTCTATTATGTATGAGTATGCTTTTAAGTTTTTATCATAGGGGTCTCATATAGTAATTGCCTTTCTGTTGCTGACTACTTTCACTCAACATAATGTCCTCCAGTTGAGACCAAATTGAGAGATGTTTCCTGCTATCATCGTTGTTCTTTATCAATGTTTAGTAGTACTCCATTGAGTATATATACCAAAGTTTACCCATCCATTCTTCTGTTGTTGGGCATCTGAGTTGACTCCAACTTTTTGCTATCGTGGACTGTGCTGCAATGAACATTCGTGTGCATGTATCAGTTGGTGTGAATGGCCTTGATCCTGTAGGATATATTCCAAGCAGAGGAATTACTGGGTCAAATGGTATATCTATGTCCATTATTTTAAGGTAATGCCAGATTGCTTTGCAAGGAGGTTGCACCATTCTGCAATCCCACCAACAGTGTAGGAGAGTTCCAATCTCTCCACAGCCTCTCCAGCATTTAGTGTTTTGCATTTTTTAGATCATAGCCAATCTTGTGATGAGATCATATCTCATTCTAGTTTTGATTTGAATTTCTTTAATAATTAATGATCGTGAGCATGTCCGCACGTGTTTTTTGGCTACCTGGATCTCCTCTTTATAGAAGTGTCCTTCTATCTCCTTTGCCATCACTTAATTGGATGGTCTCTTTTTCTTATTGATATTTTGTAGAACCTTATAGATTACGGAGATCAGGCGTTGGTCTGACATAGAGTTGCCAAATATTTTTTCCCATTCTGTAGGTGGTCTTTTAATTCTTTTGATGAAGTCTTCAGATGAGCAGAAGTGTTTGATGCTTATTAATGCCCATCTATGTATTTTCTCTTCTGATGAATGTGTTTTGTTTGTCAGATTTTGATGTCTGTCTATACTGCGTATTAAAACGACCATTGTTGACCCTGTTTTATCTCGGATGAGCCGTATCATATTAGCTTTTATATTTAGGTCTCTTATCCAATTTGAGTTGATTTTTGTATAAGGTGTGAGATATGGGTCTTGTTTCATTTTTTTGTAATTTTTTTTTTTATTTCGTATGACTGAGTGAAAATGTACATTCCCGTATAAATTTGCATGCCCACCTATATGCAGCTTCCACTGCTCTCCCTGTCTGGTGACAGCACACTATTCCTCTCTGCTCCATACATGTCTCATCCTCCCAACAGTCTCCTTTCCCCTCTTCTCCACCCACTCTCCTTCCTCCAACCAGAGGTCAGCAGGATGATGTCCTATAGATGTATAGAACCATAAAGTACATGCAGATGGATATCCAATTATGCCAGCTCCATTTGTTAAAGAGACTGTTCTTACCCCAGTTCAAAATCTTAGGACCTTTGTCAAATATCAGCTGTTCATAGGAGGACGGTGGCATCTCTGCAGTCTCTACTTTGTTCCCTTGGTCTATATGTCTCCTTTTGTACCAGTACCAGGCTGTTTTGACTACTGTGGCAGTATAATAGGTTTTAAAGTCAGGTAGGGAGAGGCCTCCCAGTATGTTCTTCTTTTTCAGTAGTGCCTTACTTATTCGGGGCTTCTTCCCTTTCCAAATAAAGCTGATAATTTGTTTCTTCATCTCATTAAAAAATGTCGCTGAAATTTGTATTGAGATTGCATTACATAAGCAGATTGCTTTGGGCAAAATAGACATTTTCACAATGTTGGGTCTTCCTATCCATGAGCAGGGTAGATTACTCCACTTATGTTAAGTCTCTCCTAGTTTCTTGTAGTAAGGTCTTGTAGTTTTCTCTGCAAAGATCTCTTATTTCTCTGGTCAGATTTATTCCTAGGTATTTTATCTTTTGGGGGGTTATAGTAAATGGAATTGATTTTGTGATTTCTTCTTTAATAATTTCACCATTGGTATAAAGGTATCCTATTGATTTAGTCATGTTTATCTTGTATCCTCATACTTTGCTAAATTCTTCTATTAGCTCTAATAGTTTACTGGTGGATTTCTTTGGATTCTCTGTATAAACAATCCTATCATCTGCAAAGAGGGAAATCTTTGCTTCTTCATTGCCAATATGGATGCCCTTTATTTCTTTGAGTTGTCTACTAGCTCTGGCTAGAACTTCCAGCACAATGTTGCAAAAAAGTGGTGAGAGCGAGCATCCTTGTCTAGTTCCCGTTCTGAAAGGGAATTATTTCAGTCTTTCACCATTCAGGATGATGAAAGCAGTTGGCTTTGCGTAGATGCTACTGATTATATTGAGGAACTCGCCCTTTACTCCTATTTTTCTCAGAGTTTTAAGAATGAATGGCTGTTGAACCTCGACAAATGCCTTTTCTGCATCAATTGACAAAATCAAGTGATTTTTACCTTTTGTGTTATTAATATGATTGATTACATTAATTGTTTTTCTGATATTGAACCAGCCTTGTATGTCCAGAATGAAAACAACTTGATCATGATGAACTATTTTTTATATGCTGTTGAATTCTGTTGGCTAGAATTTCTTGAAGATTTTTGCATCTAGATTCAAGAGTGATATTGGTCTGTAATTTTCTTTTTTTGTGGAATCTTTCCCTGGTTTTGGTATCAGGGCTATGCTGGCTTCATAGAAGGAATTTGGAAGTATTTCATCTTTTTCTATGGTGTGAAATAGCCTGATTAGTATTGGAGTTAATTCTTCTCTAACAGTTTGGTAGAATTTTCCAGTGAAGCCGTCTGGACCAGGACATTTTTTGGTTGGTAGATTTTTGATGACCTCCTCAATTTCTCCCTTTGTGATAGATTTATTAAGTTGATCTACTTCCATTGTGATAGTTGTGGTGAGTGACATGAATCTAGAAATTTATCCTTTACTGCAGGTTTTCAAATCTGTCAGAGTACTTTTCATAGTACTTTTCATAGTACTCTGTTATGATATAATTCATTTCAGTTGAGTCTGTTGTAACATCTCCCAACTCATTTCTCAGTCTGATTATTTGTATCTTCTGTTGTTTTTCTTTTGTAAGTTTAGCCAATGGTTTATCAATTTTGTTGCTCTTTTCGAAGAACCAGCTTTTAGTTTTGTTAATTTTTTCAATTGTTTTTCTATTCTGTAAGTCATTTAGCTCTGCTCTAATCTTTATAATCTGTTTTCTTCTGGTGCCTGAGGGGTTTCTCTGTTGCTCTCTTTCTACTTGTTCAGGTTGTGAGGTTAATTCTCTAATTTGTGCTCTTTCTTTTTTCTGGAAGTGTGCATTTATAGAGACAAACTGACCTCTGAGCACTGCTTTTGCTGTATCTCATAAATTCTGGTAGAATGTATTTTCATTCTCATTTGAATTCATAAATTTCTTAATGTTTCTTTAATTTCTTTTATAACTCAAGGCTTTATGAGTAAAGTGTTGTTCAGTTTGCACAATTATGAATTTTTACCTATGAATTTTCTGTTAGTGATTCCAACTTTTATATGTCTGTGGTCCGAGAAGTTACTTTGCAATAAATCAGTGGTTTAGATTTTACAGAGACTTGTTTTATGACCTCAGATATGGTCTATTCTAGAGAATGTTCTGTGTGCTTTGGAGAAGAAGATGTATTTATCTGCTGATGGATGAAAAGATCTGTATATGTCGATAAGGTCAAGTTGGTTGGTTGTTGTAATAAGATCTTTTGTATCTTTACTGAGCTTTATTCTGGATGATCTATTCTTAACTGAAAGGGGAGTGTTAAAGTCCCCAACTATTACTGTGGAATGAATGATCTCATTTTTCAGTGTTGTCAATATTTGTTCAATGTATTTAGGTGCTTTGGTATTGAGTGCATAAGTATTTAAGATCGTTAATTCTTGCTTGAGTATTGAACCTTTCAGCAATAGTGACTATCCTTGTCCACAATAGTTGATTTTACATTAAAATCCATTTTATCTGAGATTAACATTGCCACACTTGCTCTTTTTCTTGTATTATTAGCTTGATATATATTATTCCGACCTTTAATTCTCAACCTGTTCATATCTTTAAGTCTAAGATGTGTTTCTTGTAAGCATCATATAGATGGGTCATGTCTTTTGATTCACAATATCACTCGCTGTATCTTTACTGAAGTGTTCAGTCCATTTACATTCAGTGAGATTATTGATAGGTATGTGTTTAATGGTGTTGTTACATTATGTTTATTTTCATGTTGATGATTTCTCTGTTGTTCTTATTAACCTGTTCTGGGACATTCTTCTTTATGGACAGTATGAGTTTTGATTTTATACTTGTTGAGACTCTTGTATTGCGATTTTTATATTGTTAACCTGTTTTATGGCTACATACCTAATCCCCCTTAACATATAATTATTGAAATCAATTTTAACTATTTAACAAGTCAGAAACTTTTGCTGCATCAAAAAAACTGTAACTATTGTAGTGTATCCCTCTTTTAACATGATGGTATTATAGTTGCCATGATATGATCATGGATTCCCTTATTATAATATTGTAGCTTTTGGCTTGGTTTGGTGAAGTTTTGTGCCTTCCTTATAGAAATTTGGATGAAGTGCCTTAAATTATCACCTAAAACATACATTTAAGGGTGAGCTTCTTTCAATATTTCATGTAATTTTGGTTTAGTTTTTATGAAGTCTTTAAATTTCTCTTTATTTTCAAAAGTCTTAATTTCACCATCATATTTGATAGACAATTTTGCAGGATAAATAATTCTAGGATGGAAGTTTTTCTCATTCAGGGCTTTGAATGTGTCTGCCCGTTGTTTTCTAGCCAGTATTGTTTTGGCAGAAAAGTCAGATGAAAGTCTACAGGGTTTCCCTCGGAATGTTAGTTTTGATTTGAGCCTTGCTGTCTTTGGAAGCATCTCTTTGTGTTTTAGCTTATTAAGCTTAATTATAATATACCGTGAGTCGGATCCGACTCGACGGCACTTGGCTTGGCCATAATATACCTTGGCATTCTTCTTTTTGGATCTAACTTTTGCAGTGTTCGAATAACATCTTGGATACCTATGTTCTCTTTCTTCATAATCTCAGGAAAGTTTTCTGTCACCATCTCTACAGCAATACTCTTTATGTTGTCATTAATCCTCCCTTGTTCAGGAACTCCAATTAAACGTAAATTATTCCTCTTCATGGAGTCCCATATGTTTCTTCATTTTTCTTATTTCTTTTCTCTGATTTTACCTTATAAATGTTGACGGTAGTTGCTTTGTCTTCCAGGTAACTGATTCTAACCTCCATCGCTTCAATCCTACTCTTTTGGCTTTGGATAGAATTGTTCAATTCTGTAATTTTGTTATTAATCTGTTGTATTTCAGATCATTGATGTTCTATCATTTCAAATAGTTTACCAAATTTTTCATTTTGTTCTATTGCATTTTGTTCCATCTCTAGGAGGCTTTTCTATATATCTCTTTTGTATTCATCCTCTGTTTAGAAAGGCTTCTTCACCTGGGAATTTTTTTTTGAATTTTTTGTGTCTTTATTTAGGGAATTTTCTGGAGCATTTGAAGATTGTTTCTTTAAATGATTAATTATGTTAATAGAGTGTTGCCTGCTCTGTTTGTCAAGAAACTGGGGGCTGTCAGCCAATCTTAAAATGTGAGTGAGAGAAAAGAGGTTTTTCAATAGAGAAATTTCCAGAGAAAAAATACAAGCCTGTCAGCCTTAAAAAGTAAACCTTAAAAGTAAAAGTAAACTGCACTTTCATGCAGCGAGCTGTGCAGGTGCTGAATTGTGAGCTGGATGCTGTCCAACAGCCTGGCCTGAACAGGCAGTGGGGAACAGCAGACTTCACCTGCCAACTTACAATGAAAGTATGTTACTGTTACTGGCCATTTGCAGAAGCTGAAGTTCTCTATTACAATGAAACAGCAGAAGCAGAGATCAAACGGTGAAGATTGAGAGGTGAAGATTAGACTGATACTGTGGACCAGTCAAATATGTTAGGTCTCAAGGCTTCCCAGGTATTAAATGATCCATAAAAAATATCATCCAGGCGTTAGTTCTCAGAGGGAGATGAGGAGACATCTGTTTACTCCGCCAACTTGTAATGGAATCTGCTTTTGTTTTTCTAAGCAAAGAGCTTCTTTTGGTATTTCTTGTAGTTTTGGTTTAGTTTTTACCGTCTCTTAATTTTCTGTCTGTTTTAGTCAGCTAGGGCTGCTTTAACAGAAATATCACAGAGTGGATGGCTTTAACAAACGAAAGTTTATTCTGACACAGTCCGGTAGGCTACAAGTCCATATTCAGGGTGTCGGCTCCAGGGGAAGCGTTTCCCCCTTGTCGCCTCTGCAGGAAAGTCTGGTATTGCATCAGTCTTTGTCCAGGGAGCGTCTTGGTGCAGGAACCTCAGGTCTAAAGGACATACTCTTCTCCCGGTGCTGCTTGCTTGATGGTACGAGGTTCCCAATTCTCTGCCTGCTTCTCTGTCCTTCTATCTCTCGTAGGATGAAACGATTAAGGGTGGGGCAAGTGATACTCCAAGGAAACTCCCTTTACAGTGGAGCAGGGAGGTGATTCTATGAAGGGATTTACAGCCCCACCCTAATCCTTTAACATTCAGCATAGGAAAACCACAAAAGGGAGAACAGTCACAAGATACTGGGAATCATGTCCCAGCCACAAGGCTACACATAGTTTTGGGGGGACACAATTCTATCCATGACATCCCACCTTTTGGCAACCCAAAAATCACATCATTGAAACATGTAACACATTAATCTCACCATAGCAAAGTCATGTCCATCCCATACGACGGAAGTCTTAGGTCTCTTCCAAGTCCAAAATACAAAAACTCTTCTACATCTGTGAAACCTAGAAAGTAAGCTATCTGCTTCTAAAGGTACATTGGCAAAACAGGCACAAGTTAGACATTCCATTGCAAATGGGAGAAATTGCAGGGAAAGAAGACATTAACAGGCAACAGGCAAGTCAACAGGACACATTACATTATCCCTCAAAGCTTTGGAAATACTCTTACATTTTCTGAGACATTCTACACAATGGCCCTGTTCTCCAGTCTGTAGGTATTGGCCACATTCTCTGGATTTTGAGTGGAGACCTCCAGCCCCATGCTACAACTCTGCCTTCAAGTCCCAGTTGGAGACAAAGTCTGCCCCATTGGCTTTAGGAGTACGCTAAGCCCAACTGAGTGGCGATTCCAAACTTATGAACACGAGACACCATGGTTCCACCCTTCCAAACCCCTGAGGTCGTGGCCATACCTTTTGAGACTGAGGCAGCTCAGCTTCTTGTGTTGTTTGTCTCTCCAGCTTCAGCTTCCTATGGCCACATGGCCCGGGCCTCAGGCCCACATCTGCCCTGCCAGGCAAGTGTTCCAAAGCTCTGTAGCTCCACTGATTTAAGTGCCCGGAGGCACCCCACTCTTGTTGGAAAGGGTCCTGCCAAAGGTACTCAGCTCTCTCGCTCTGTGGATCAGCAAGCCCAGCTCTACCAATTCAAGTGCCTGAAGGCACCCCGTTCCACAAAGAAAACTCTGCACAGGCACTAAGCTCTCTCACACCAAGGTTTGGCTCCAGTGCTGCCTCTGGTTCTGCTGGTGCCACTGCCACTGCTGTTGCCACCACTCCTCTGTTGTTTCTCACCATCTGTGCCTTCGTCATTCCTTCTGAATCTTCTATCCATTCACAGTTTTCAAATGACTCCCACATTTTAGGTATTTGCTAGAGCATCACCCCACTCTCACAGTACCAAATTCTGTTTTAGCTAGGACTACTCTAACAGAAATATATCACAGAGTGGATGGCTTTAACAAAGGAAAGTTTATTCTTACTGAGTCCCGTAGGCTACAAGTCCATATTCAGGGTGTCCATTCCAGGGGAAGGCTTTCCTTCTTGTCACCTCTGCAGGAAAGTCTGGTATTGTGTCAGTCTTTGTCCAGGGAGCATCTTGGCACAGGAACCTCAGGTCTGAAGGATATACTCTTCTCCTGGTGCTGCTTCCTTGATGGTACGAGGTTCCCAATTCTCTGCCTGCTTCTCTGTCCTTCTATCTCTCGTAGGATGAACGGATTAAGGGTGAGGCAAGCCGTACTCCAAGGAAACTCTCTTTACAGTGGAGCAGGGAGGTGATCCTATGAAGGGATTTACCACCCCACCCTAATCCTTTAACATACAGCATAGGCAAACCACAGAAGGGAGGACAGTCACAAGATTTGGGAATCATGTCCCAGTCACATGGCTACACATATTTTTGGGGGGACACAATTCGATCCATGACACTGTGTATCTGAAAACTTCTTTACTTCACTGCCATATTTGAGAGACAATTTTGAAGGATGTACAATTCTCGACTGGATGTTTTTCTCCTTCAATACTTTGAATGTGTCATCCACTACCTCCTTGCCAACATTGTTTCTGCCGAGAACTCAGACAGAGGCCAATAGGGCTTCTCTTTGTATGTTAGCTTTGCTTTAAGCCTTGCTGCCTTTAAGAGCGTCTTTTTGCTTTTCATTTTATTAAGCTTGATTATAATGTCTTGGTGTCCTTCTTTTAGGGTCTAGTTTCTGTAGTGTTTGGTAATCACCTTGGATATCTATGTTGTCTGTCATAATTTCAGGGAAATTTTCTGTCAGCAACTCTACCCCTATGCTTTCTGTATTTTCAGCTATCCCTCTCTATTCAGGAGCTCCAATTATTCCCAGATTATTCCTCTTCCTAGAGCTCCACATATTTCTTAATGCTTCTTCATTTTCTTATTTCTTTTCTCTGATTTTTCCTCATAAATGGTGGTATCAGTTGCTCTATCCTCAAGCTCACTGACTTTTGCTTTCATCTCCTCAATTCTGCTCTTTTGCCTTTGGATTGAATTGTCTAATTCTGTAATTTTATTATTGATCTGATAGATTTCAGATCATGATGTTCCATCAGTTCAAAAAGCTTACTTAATTTTTCATTTTGTTCTGCTGCATTTTGTTTAATCTCTAAGAGAGCTCTACATATAATTCTTGTTTACTCGACCTCTGCTGGCTTCAGAAATGCTTCTTCATCTGGGAACTTTTTGATTCTGTGTTTTAGGAGTTTTCTGGAGCCATGGTGGACTGCTTCTTTAAATGGTTAGCTCTTAATTTTTGCCTTATCGCCATTTAGAAACTGTTCAGTTACACAGGTGTTACCTCAATAGGAGCTGAGGCATATTTCTAAGAGAGGAATTAGTCACTAGCGACCTCTGTGTACTCTAGTGTCTGGCCCCAGGTGGAGTCTCTAGGGTGACAATCTCTGCCTCCTGGATGGCAAAGACAAAATCCTACCTTTAGAGTCACTTCAGAGCCATCAGCTGATGCTGTGATATTGATTAGCGAAGGGTTGAATAGATACTGCCAGGCTGCTGAGTGGTCAGTTCTCAAGGTTATCTTATTTTTAAAAAAGGCACTTCACTGTAAGCGTGGAGCTGTCCCACTGCTACTGAAATCAGTCAGGCCCTCAAGTGTGGCAGACCTCATCACCTGACTGACAATAATAGCACCTCATAGTCCATCCCCAGAATCTATGACATGGTTCTAAGTAGGGATGGCTAACAGCCTTGATGCCATCCTCTGCCAGGCCCCACCAATAACTGTAGGCATCACTGTCCTAAACACAGATTTTCTGCTGGAGAAGCACTTTCCAGACAGGCACTGCTTCTCATTGCGAATACTAGCACCAGCTCCAACCTGCAGGTAAGTTCCTCTGCCTCCCAGCTGACAAACATAGCATTCCACTCAAGTTGCCTTTCCTGCCATGGAACAGCAGAATCTATGGTATAGCTCAGAAATGAGAGGGTGGAGGTATAGTGATGCCCTTAGTCAGCAGCTGAGCTTTCAATATGTGGCTATCCCAAGCATAGCCCATCTACTGTACTATACACTGTTTACTTAAGCAGCTCAATTCAGTGTTTTTGTTGAATCAAATCTGGTTCCTGACTTCTGGTTAAGAAAGATGTCAGTATATGCAGTACTCTCAAACGGTGAGCAAGCAGAAGGAAGATTCAGCATGCAATCACCTTGTGTTAAATACAGGTCGTTTCACTTTTACTGGTGCCCACTTCAATCTGACAACCCTATGCCAGATTAGAAGTGTCCCTAGATGTCCACACTGCTCCATTCAATTATCATTCCAGGCCTTAGTTCTCAGAGGGAATTGAGGATATGTATGTCTAGTCCTCCATCTCAGCCCCACCCCCCACTCCCCCAGTCTGGCATCATTTTAAAAAGTTACTTGTATCTCTCTTAAGACCATATTGCTCTTAGTTGCTAAGGAGTTAGCTCTGCATCACAGTGCCTTTTTATGTGTAACAATGTAAAACATTACCTGGGCTTTACCACGTTCAAAATATTTGATATGTTTAAGCTCATTGTATGACTGTTGTGTCAATTCATCTTATGGAGGGTTTCTCTTGTTTTCATTGACTCTTTACCAAACATAACACCCTTTTATAGCAATTGGTCTTTCCTGATGAATTGTAGAAAAGAAGCAAGATGAATGCTTGCCATCCTTGCTTCTCAGAAACATTCTCATTATATTCCTTGTAAGCCTGACTTGTTTCTTTTATTGATTCAATGATATATTCAAATTTCTTGACCAATACCACAATCCAGATGCATCAATTCTTCTTTTGTCTTTTACTTTCATTGTCCAATTTTCACATCCTTTTGAGATTGAAAAGACCATGTCTTGCGTCTGGTATATCTTAGTCATCAAAGGGACATCTTTGCTTTTTAGCTAAAAGGACTCTTTTGTTGCACATATGCAATGAATAGTGTGATTCCTTGCAGAATTCTATCATTCAACCGTCAGTGTCATTTCTATCAACAAGACCTTATTTTGCAACTTTGTTTCCAACTCTCACATTGTAATCATCTTTGAATACCAATGTATATTGATTACATGAAGCGTTAATTTCACACTGTGGTAGTTCCTAAAAATCTTCAATATCTTCAACTTTTGAATTCATGGTTGGTGTGTAAATTTGAATAATGGTTGAATTAACTATCAATTTCATCTAGGAACATATCAAAGGTAAGCAAAAACATGTATCTATGCAAATATTGTACGTGAATATACATAGCAACTTTATTTGTAATAGCTGTAAGCTGTAAACAAATGTCTATCAACATGTAAATCAATAAACACATTGTGTTAGATTCATATAGTGGAATATCAACCTGCAATGAAAAGGAAAGCAATATTGATGTACAAAAACAGGGAAGAATCTCACAAATCCTTGTAATGAATAAAAAAAGACACACAATGAAACATAATAGATGATTAATGATTTGATTTATAAATATTTCTCTAACTTGCAAATTAGTTTATATTGAGTTCCTGGGTGATAGAAAAAGTTAAGCACTTGACTACTAGCCAAATGTTGGCTTCTTAAAATCACCTAGATGCACTTCACAACATAAGCATGGTTAACTGCTTCCAAAAGGTCAGTGTCTTAAAACCCTGTGTAACAGTTCTATTCTGCACACGTGGGGTTGACATGAGTCAAATCCAATTAACTTAAAAAGAACAACAACAACTTATATTAATAGAAAGTAAACCAGTAGTTTTCTGGGTATAAAAGAGAATGGGATTACAAAAGGACATGAGGAAACTTTTGGAGGTAGTTGAAATATGTTATTGTTACATGCCATCACGTTGGTTCCAACTCATAGCAACGCTATGCACAACAGAAAGAAAGAAGCACTGCCCAGTCATATGCCATGTCCACAACTGTCTTTCACACCCAAGCCCACCATTGTAGTGGCTGTGTCAATCTATCTCATCGAGGGTCTTCCTCTTTCTCATGGATGCTCTACCAACCATGATGCCATTTTCTAGGGACTGATCTCTCACAACAACATGTCCAAACTATGTAAGACACAGTATTACTGTCTTTGTTTCCAAGGAGCACTCTAATTGTACTTTTTCCAAAAGGGATCTGTTTGTTCTTTTGGCAGTTCGTAGTACGTCTAATATTCTTCTCCAACACCGCAATTCAAAGGCACCAATTCTTCTTCTGTCTTCCTTGTTCATTGTCCAGCTCTCACACACATGTGATGTGGCAGAAAATGCTATGACTTAGGTTAAGTGCACCTTACTCTTCAAGGTGACACTTTTACTTTTTAACATTTTATAAGAAGCCTTTTGTATCAAACTTTCCCAGTGCAATGCATCTTTTGATTTCTTGAATGCTACCTCCATGGGTGTTAATTGTGTAGCCAAGTAAAATGAAATCCTTGACAACCTCAATCTTTTTTCCATTTATCACAACATTGCTTACTGGTCCAGTTGTGAGGATTTTTGTTTTCTTGAGGTTGAGGTGAAATCATTATTGAAGGCTGTGATCTTTGATTTTCATCATGAAGTGTTCCAAATCCTCTTCGCTTCCAGCAAGCAGGGTTGTGTCATCTGCATAATGCATCTGTGTAATGAGACTTCCTCTAACCCTGATGTCTTGTTCTTCTTCATATAATTCAGTTTCTTGGATTATTTTCTCAGCATACAGATTGAAAAGATGCAGTGAAAGCACACAGTGCTGACACACACCCTTTCTGACTTTAAACTATGCAGTGTCCCCTTGTTCGTTCTCTCAACTGTCTCTTGATCCATATAGGGATTCCTCATGAATATAGTTAGGTATTCTGGAATTCCTATTCTCCTCAGGGTTACCCATAATTTGTTATGATCTACACAGTTAAATGCCTTTGCAAAGTCAGTGAAACACAGGTAAACATCTTTCTGGTATTTTCTGCTTTCAGCCAAGATCCATCTGACATCAGCGATGATATTGCTGTTTCTACCTCCTCTTCTGAATCCAGTTTGAATATCTGGCCTTCCCTGTCAACATGCTATTGCAGTATATGTTGAAATATATCCCATTTTAACTGTAGTGGTGAAATCATGGTTATTTGCACGTCAAATTTGTACACTTTAAATATGTACAATGTGTTGTACTTCCAAAACCAAAAAACCAAATCCACTGCTGTTGAGTCAATTCTGACTTCAACCATACCTAAATAAGATTGCAAAAATTAAAAAAAAATATATTTAAAAATTGCTGATTAAGTTTACTGGAAAACACTTCCAGGATATTGCTTAGAATTTATTTCTATCTATAAATAAATTTGGTGTATATTAACATCATTAGTGATTGATAGAGATATGTATAAGAGGTTTGTTGTTATTGTTAGTTGCCATTAGGTAAGTTCGGACTCAGAGTGACACTATAGAACAAAGTAGGATTTCTGAGGAGCTGCTTGTGGATTTGAACTGCTGAACTTATTGTTTAGCAGCTGAGAACTTAACTACTATGCAACCAGCATTTCATGGGTAAGAATAGTGATATTACACTCACTATTCTTACCCATTCAGTGTAATATCCTTAACACTCCAATTTCTAACCCACTATATGTATTTTTATTTGTTTTCCCTCTTCAATGTCTTTTAGCATTTTTAAAATAATAATTTTCTAATAGATTGTTGGACATATTTTGTTAATTTTTTCATATATACTTCATATTATTTTGATTTTTTAAAATTTATTTTATTTAAACTGAAGTTTCTGTCTATTTGATACTGGTATATATGGATGCAACTAGACATTTATGTATTATTTATTTGTTAAGTTACATTTATTACTATTTTAACTTTTTGTACTTTCTTCTCATTTTCTACAAAATCTTATCATCATAAAATAATACCATCTTTCTATTTTGTTTCTCTAGTCTCATATTTGGAGAACTCTTTAGTTTTAATTTCTTCTTGCATGACAGAGAATCCAAATGAAGACACATTTCTTAGACCTGAGAAAAGTCTTATGTTTATTCCAGGAAAGGTTGTATAAAATGTTCAGATTTTATTTGCCTGAATAAGTGTTTTCTTTTCACATTCAACCTGAAATACATTTTCATTGACTACAGAACTATATGTTAAAGTATTTGCCTTCATTGAAGTACTCATTCTACTCTCTCTTGGTTCCATAGTTGCTGATGATAAGTCTGTCATATATCTAACCACAAGAACCATGCGAAAACAGTGTTTTGTCTTTCTGGTAGCTCTCAAAATCTTCTTTGTTTTTGATGTGCTTTGCAAAACTTGCAATTCCTTGGGATTCTTAAAGTTGAAGGCCAGAATATTTTATCAAACCTAGAAATTCCTCAGGTATTCTTTTTTTACTTGCAGAAGTTATCTTTTTATTCAAGCCAAACATACTTTGCTGTTTCTATTTCCTTTGTCATACTTTAACTACCATTTATTTAAGCATATTTATTCAGCCTTGTAACGGCAACCTGATTTCTTTATCGATCTGTATTTGTAGTTTTCTATTTTTGTTAACTATAATATATAACGTTAACAGTCTAAGATCTTTGATGGTTTGTTAACAGCTTAAGAGGGGATGTTACTTAGTGACTATTCTGCCACCACATGATAGTAAGAATGTGATTTCTAATCCCAGATGCAATATTATATTCAAATGTCATCAAGAGATTCAGAATTACAATACTGTACAAGAATTTGCCCTCATACATACAACCAGCAATCTTCAAGTTATTTTTCAACAGAAACTACATTAATTAAGAAAATTTGACTTCATAAACTTTAAGCAATTGAGTCAGATTTCACTTTTATTGCCTTTCCCTTGTGTTGTTTCAGTCTTAAATGAAAATACAATCCAACTTTTTTTTTTTTTGCATTTCTCTTCTTGTTCCTTTATCTCAAGTATCTAACCTATACTCAAGTGGCATAGAATATAATCTTCCAGCAATGAAAGAAATGAAACACACACCTCATTGCCCTGCTAAAGCTGACTAAAATCCTAATGCACCTCATATCAGTGAAAACACTTGTTTATTTTTTAACTCTACCAATGCCAACTTTGCCTAAAGTATTCCTTCTCATTAGCCCACTGACTTCTAGGGATCTTAAGAATTAAATTGGTATATAATTGTGTCCTGTCATTAATTTTGGAAACACTGGTGGTGTAGCAGTTAAGTGCTACTGTTGCTAACAAAAAGGTCAGCAGTTCAAACCCACTAGGTGCTCCTCAGAAAATCTGTATAGGACAGTCCTACTCTACTTTACAGGGTCACTATGAGTCTGAATCAACTGAATGGCAGTGGGTTTGGTTTTTGTATTTTTGTCATTGATTTCAGCTGGTATTAATTTTCCAGTCTCAATTGGATTAACAGAACAAATCTTCAACAAAGCTTTCCAGGCAGTACTTCCACGAATTTATTCAACACTTATCTATAATCATGGATAAATTGTTTAATATCTATTTATAATTTTGTTTCTATTCATTCAACTCAGTATTTTACATGTAGTATTATTTGACAAGTTATAGTAACAGTACAGAGCATGTTAAAAAACTTACATGTGTTAGTAACTATAATATACTGCAGCTATTATTTTACTGTGTCCCATTGAATTTTGTTCAGTTCACTATTGCACCTCCAGTGCCCAGAAAAGTGGTTGGCACATGATCTGTTTGTAATATATGTATTTTTTTAAAATAATAAATTACAATTATTTTTAAGCAATTATTGTTCTCATACATTTTGTTTCAAGGCCCAAATCAAGTTTTACTTCCTTCATAAGGAATTTCACGTCAATCAAATTCCACATACTCTTCAGTCGTTACTGTAGACTCTCTTTGTCCTCTGATGGTTTCATGTTTATAAATATTTTCTACTGCCTCTAAACAATTAAATATCATATCGTATATAATATATACTACAGCATATACAGTATTTGGAAAAGAACAGGGCAAGCTATCTCAATCACAATGTAATTATAGTATCTTGTCATTGGACTTATATTTCAGTGTTGTTATCCTACATATTTACTCAATGTAACCACTCTACATGAATGTGGGTATCTCTTTCCCTATATTATAACTGTCTCAATAGAGCAAGAACTTATATTTTTCTTCTTAATCAGGACTGAATTCTGGATTCAAGTGTTCAGTGAAGGACAAAGGAAGGCTCCAGTGACATTGATAGATAAAGAATGTTTGGACAGACCATGCATTAATCTGAATTCTGACAAAACACATTTCCTTACAGATTCAGAGCCAATAAATTGAAAAAGTAAGGTAGCCACAGGTTCATCTGAAAGCTGAGAGACAGAACATAAAGTGTTTAAGAATTACATGAAAACCTTTTGTGAATGAGTATTATTTTTTCTCTTCATCAAGAATAAAACGAGACTAGCAACAGAGAATGATGTACTGTTACTATTTATATGGTTTTACTCATCTGAAATCACAGCAGCTTCGAGGGAGAAAGATGTGGCAGTCCACTTCCTTAGAGATATAGTTTTGGAAATGCTATGGGGGTTACGGTGTGTCATGGTTTGAATTGTGTCCCCCCAAAAATGTGTGCAGCCATGTGGCTGGGATATGGTTCCCAGTATCTTGGAAATGTCCTCCATTGTGTGGTTTTGCTAACCTGTAGGTTAAAGGATTAGGGTGGGGCTGTGAATTCCTGCTATGGGGAAGTTTCCCTGGAGTATGGCTTGCCCCACCCTTAATGCTTTTAGCTTGCAAGGAATAAAAGGAAAAACAACCAAGGACAATTTGAGAACCTCGCTACCATCAAGCAAGCAGCACCGGGAGCAGAGCACGTCCTTCAGACCAGAGGTTCTTGTGTGAGGACGCTCCCTGGACAATGACTGATGCAATACCGGACTTTCCTCCAGAGCCGTCAAGGGGAAAGTCTTTCCCTGGAGCGGACACCCTGAATATGGACTTGCAACCTACCGGACTGTGTAAGAATAAATCTTTCTTTGTTAAAGCCATCCACTCTGGTATTTCTGTTAGAGCAGCCCTAGCTGACTAAAACAGAATTGGTACCGTGGGAGTGGGGTGCTGCTCTAGCAAATACCTAAAATGTGGAAGCCACTTTGAAACTGCGAATGGATAGAAGATTCAGAAGGAACGAAGAAGGCGCAGATGGGGAGAAACAACAGAGGACCGGCAGCAGCGGCAGCGGCAGCAGCAGAACCAGAGGCAGCGCTGGAGCCGACCCGTGGAGCGAGAGAGGTCAGTGCCTGCGCAGAGCTTTCCTCGCGGAACGGGGTGCCTCTGGGCACTTGAATCGGTGAGCTGGCCTTGCTGACCCACGGAGTGAGAGAGTTGAGTGCCTTTGGGCAGGACGCTTTCCAGCAAGAGTGGGGTGCCTCCGGGCACTTAAACCAGTGGAGCTACAGAGCTTTGGAACACTTGCCCGGCAGGGCAGATGTGGGCCTGAGGCCCGGGCCATGAGGCCATAGGAAGCTGAAGCTGAAGAGGCAGATAGCGTGAGAAGCTGAGCTGCCTCAGTCTCAAGAGGTATGGCCATGACTTCAGGGGTTTGAAAGGGTGGAACCATGGTGTCCTGTGTTCGTAAGGGTGGAATTGCCACTCAGTTGGGCTTAGGGTGCTCCTAAAGCTGATGGGACAGAGTTTCTGTCCAAGTGGGCCTTGAAGGCAGAGTTGTAGCACGGGGCTGGAGGTCTCCACTCAGAAACCAGAGAGTGTGGCCGATACCTAGAGTCTGGAGAGCATTGCTGTTGTGTAGAATGTCTTAGAAAATGTAAGAGTATTTCCAAAGCTTTGAGGGTTAATGTAATGTGTTCTGTTGACTTGCCTGTTGCCTGTTAATGCCTTCTAAGTTTCACAGATGTAGAAGAGTTTTTGTATTTTGGACTTGGAACTGATTTAAGACTTCTGTTATATGGATGGACATAATTTTGCCATGGTGAGATGAATGTTTTAAATGTTTTGTGATGTGATTTTTGGGTTGTCAAAGGGTGGGATGTCATGGTTTGAATTGTGTCCCCCCAAAAATGTGTGCAGCCATGTGGCTGGGATATGGTTCCCAGTATCTTGGAAATGTCCTCCATTGTGTGGTTTTGCTAACCTGTAGGTTAAAGGATTAGGGTGGGGCTGTGAATTCCTGCTATGGGGAAGTTTCCCTGGAGTATGGCTTGCCCCACCCTTAATGCTTTTAGCTTGCAAGGAATAAAAGGAAAAACAACCAAGGACAATTTGAGAACCTCGCTACCATCAAGCAAGCAGCACCGGGAGCAGAGCACGTCCTTCAGACCAGAGGTTCTTGTGTGAGGACGCTCCCTGGACAATGACTGATGCAATACCGGACTTTCCTCCAGAGCCGTCAAGGGGAAAGTCTTTCCCTGGAGCGGACACCCTGAATATGGACTTGCAACCTACCGGACTGTGTAAGAATAAATCTTTCTTTGTTAAAGCCATCCACTCTGGTATTTCTGTTAGAGCAGCCCTAGCTGACTAAAACACGGTGAGTCAGAAATGACGTGACATCAGTGGGTTTTCCTTTCAGTGGTTCACCTTTCTACAGCCCCAGCATTACAAATTAAATATTTAGTGCTTGGATCTATGTACTTTTAGTCTGATTGTCTGGTTCTCAAATTATCCTTCTTATGCAAAATCAGCACCAAATAAATATGCACCTTTATGTACTCCACTTGAATGTGATAGATATAGCTTGTTGCCTGTCCCAATATCAAAGTGTACTTCTTCCCTCTTAGTAAAATTCTAATTTGTACAAGTTAGTATTCAGATCAAGAAGCCATTTCTCAGTTGCCCATACTCCTATGATGACTGTATAGTAAAGTTCTGGTCAACATGTTATACCTGGAAATACATTCTGGTGGTACTTTGTCAGATAGTCTTTTTTATATTCCTTGCCCCTTGTCACTGTTTCAGCCAGGAATGAAACAGAACAACTCATCCACCCTAGAAATAAGAAACAATAAGCAGAATGTGAAAGTCTTATAAAGGCTGTTAGAGCAGAAAGATGAAATTTCTGATCTCTGAAGCTATTGTTCAGTCACCATCTTCACCTTGGTTGTGTACTTCTCTGTTTCTCTTTGAGTAAAGCAGAGAGTTCTGTATTTCATGCTGAACATATGATTAGGGAAACATTAATTTTTCACTTTACCTCCTCAACCTCTTTTGGTTTTCCTCAAATCTTTTTTTTAACATTTTCTTCCATGTCTATAAAGATATGATGGTTGACACTGCTTTTCTCTTAGACTGCAACTAACCATTTACCTTTGGATGAATTGTTTTGTTGTTTTAATTGTGGCTACTCTATGTACAACAAAACATCTGCCATTTCACCATTCTTTATGTGTACAACTTAGTGGCATTAATTATGTTCATCATGTTCTTCAACCATCATCATTATTCATTTACAATGGTTTCATCATTCTTAACAGCAGCTCAGTATTCCCTAATCTCAATCACACCCCATTCCTTTCTCACTCCCATTTCCCCCTGGTAACTGCTAACACACTTTTTTCTCTTTGTAGTTGTTTGTTCTCAGTGCTTTATGTAAGCAGCATTATACAATGTTTGTCATTTTGTGGCTGGTTTATTTCACTTTTTTTTAAAATTATATTTTTTATTAAATAAAAAATGAAAATGTATGTAGTCTGTCCTTGCAATATTGGGTTAAGATAGGAGGAGTACATAAGTTGTGTTGAAGTCCCGTTAATATTGATCCTCTTACTAACATGTGCTGTCACCAATTTCACCCAACCAAATTTCTAACAACTATCTAATGTAAACTTTCACCCTTGCCCTCCCGCCCTCCCCACCCTTGCAGCCATCAAAGGGTCTTTTCTTTTATGCATGAGTCCGTTTTTAAGTTCTTATCATAGAGGTCTCGTACAATGTTTGTTCTTTTGTCACTGACTGCTTTCACTCAACATGATGTCCACCAGCTGAAACAAAGTTACGAGATGTTTCCTGCTATCATCATTGTTCTTTATCATTGCATAGTGCTCCACTGAGTACACATACCAAAGTTTACCCATCTATTCCTCTGTTGTTGGACATCTAGGGTGGTTCCATCTTTTTGCTATCGTGGACTGTGCTGTAATGAACATTTATGCACATGTATCAGTTGGTGTGAATGGCCTTGATTCTGTAGGATATGTTCCAAGCACTGGAATTACTGGGTCAAATACCCAGTTTTTTAAGGGAGTGCAAGATTGCTTTCCAAAGAGGTTGGACCATTTTGCAATCCCACCAACAGTGGAGGAGAGTTCTAATTTCTGGGCATCCTATCCAGCATTTATTGTTTTGCATTTTTTGGATCCTGGCCAACATTTTGGGTTTGAGATGGTATCTCATTGTAGTTTCTACTAGAATTACTCTAAATGCTAATGATCGTGAGCATGTCTGCATGTGTTTTTTGGCTGCCTGGATCTCCTCTTTAGAGAAGTGTCTGTCAATCTCTTTGCCCATCACTTAATTGGGTGATTTGTCTTTTTCTTACTGATATTTTGTACTACCTTATAGATTATGGAGATCAGGCGTT
Organism: Heterohyrax brucei; assembly: GCA_028571685.1. Lineage (NCBI taxonomy): Eukaryota > Metazoa > Chordata > Mammalia > Hyracoidea > Procaviidae > Heterohyrax > Heterohyrax brucei. Next base: position 5,315,362 of record CM053146.1, on the reverse strand, counting down.
GGTCTGACATATGGTTGCCAGCTACTTTTTCCTGTTCTGTAAGTGGCCATTTAATTCTATTAATAAAGTCTTTGGATGAGCAAAAGTGTTTGATTGTTAGTAGTTCCCATTTGCCTATTTTCTCTCCTGATGATTGTAGTTTGTTTGACAGATTTTGAAACTTGTCTACATTGTGTACTAAAGCTTCCATTGTTGGGGGCGGAGTCAAGATGGCAGACTAAATGCACATCTTCCTCAATCCCTCTGGAAACCAAGGCCTGAAATGATAATTAAATGGAGCCTTCTGGACACCTAGTGAGCCCTGGGATGCGGCATAGGGCTGTTAATTTGGACTTCATACTACTGAACACAAAACCTCTCTCTTTCACTGACCCAACTCTTAGCGAGTACAGGCTTGTGCAGACCGAAAGTACCTCACCATTTTGATTTTTTTTTCTCTGTCTTGGTCGGCAGGCAGAGCTGTGAGTTGACTAGCTGCTGGTCCCAGATGCACTGCTGGTGGGACTGGCAAATGTAATTGCCAGGTTCTGAGAGCCTGGCTTTGGACTCTATACACCTTAGGTCCTCTGGCCTAACTTTCCGCCTCTGCCATGTGGGAGCCATTCAAATGTGCTTGTGTGGGACACCATCTTGATTCACTGGGAAATGGAGAAGATTAGACAGACGCCCTCATCAGACTTGGTTGCTAGGCTGGGAAATGGCTCTTTCTGGGGGAAGAGTGCTTTTCCAGCAGGGAGGCGGTGTTTTGCACCGTGTCACCTGGGGCTGGGCACCAGGGGTAGAGGCTGTGGACTCTGCACATTTTCACAGTCTCAGCCTCTCTTTCTACTGGGAGCCTGGTCCGGCCCAGCTGATGAACTTTTGTGGGACACCATCTTGTTTTGCTGTGAGGCTGAGTCATCCATACAGAAGCCTCAGCTGGACATAATTCCTGGGCTGGAAGGCAGTGTCTACCCAAGAGACCTCTTTTTCCAGCAGAAAAACAGAATCCTACACAGTATTACCTACAACTAGGGCCTGACAGCAGAGGCCAGCAGACCAGTAGCCTTTCTGTATTTTAAGCTAATTTAAAACATCTTGGGTTGTATATAGAGGTGTTTACTTTGCCAGCTGGGAAGAGGGATATGTATGGTATATATACTTTGGAAGTTGCCAAATGCTTTTTACTTCTCATTTTAAGATGGCCTGGAGGAACATCTGTGGTCCATCTTCACAGCATCTCTCCCAGCCTCTGTTGACCCACATGAAGCCCAAAAAGCAACAAACATTGAAGACAGTAACTGAGAAATCACCCATGATATCAGAAAGCCCCCTAAAGAAACCACCTCAGAACTTCCCAGATGAAGAAGCTTTTCTGAAAATATCAGAAGCTGAATACAAAAGGATTATATAGGGAGCCCTCAATGGCACGTGGCTTGGCTGGCTCCTAGGCCTTATACAAAATGAAAAATTAAGCAAATTGTTCAATCTGATAGAACAGCAGTACACTGAAACCGAACACATCAAGAACAAAATCAAAGACATAGAAACTTCAATTCAAAGCCAAGAAAATAGAATGGAATAAATGGAAAAGAGACTTTCTCACTTGGAAGACAGAGCTACTGACTCCAGCATCTGTGAGAAGAAATCAGAAAAAAGAAACAATAAAATGAAGAAGAATTAAGAAGCACGTGGAACTCTATTAAGAGAAACAATATATGATTCATTGGAATTCCTGAACAGGGTGAGACACCTGAGAATACAGACAGTATTGTTGCTGAGTTGCTGACAGAAAACTTCCCAGAAATTATAAAAGAGAATATAGATATCCAAGATACGTATCGAACACCACTGAATATAAATCACAATAGAAAGACTCCAAGACATAGTATAATCAAGCTTAACAAAATGAAACATAAGCAGAAACTCTTAAAGGCAGCAAGGCTCAAATAAAAGCTAACATTCAGAGGGAAACCTTGTCAGCTTTCATCACATTTCTCAGCAGAAACAATGCTGGCACAGAGACAGTGGTGGCATGACACATTCAAAGCCTTGATGGAGAAGAACTTCCAACCAAGAATTATGTATCCTACAAAACAATCTTTCAAATATGAAAATGAAATTAAGACATTCACAGATAAACAGAAACACATAGACTTTGTAAAAACCAACCCAAATCTACAAGGAATACTAAAACAATTTCTTGGCTTGGAGGAACAAAACCACTAGCTTTATGTTTTAGAAGGACACATTATCCAGAATCCTCAGGATTCTGCTGAGTGAGGGAAGGCTCCAAACACAATCGAAAGTATAATAGTGAAAGAAATGATCCAGTGACCATATTGTGTAAACTATGATATCATCATATTAAGAGGAGGGATATACTACAGTCGTTATAGTCCTTCCAGATGAAGAGGAAGTTGACAAGACTGGTAGCAATCAAAACTGGGTTTATATATAGTTTATTAAATGGGATCATAGGGGAAGCCAAGAAGCACAATAAAGAAGCAACATACCATGTCAAGAAATGTAACACAGGAGTCTCAACAACCACAAAATCAACCCTGAAAAAGGTGAACAACCAACTCACAAAGAAGAAGGTCTCAGAACAGATTAATAACAACAACAGAGAAAACATCAACACAAAAATAAACATCACAATGGAAGCACTGAACATATACCTATCAATAATACATTGAATGTGAATGGATAGAATGCTCTAGTAAAGAGACATCGAGTAACATCTTGGATCAAAAGATATGACCCATCTATATGCTGCTTACAAGAAACTCACCTCAGAATTAAAGATCAGAACAAACTGAAAAAGGATGGAAGAATACGTATCAAGCCAACAATGAACAAAGAAGAGCAGGTGTGGTAATTCTAATCTCACATAAAATCAATTGTAATGTAAAATCTGCCATTGTGGACAAGGATGGACACTAGTTATTGCTGAAAGGTTCAATACACAAGCAGGTCTTAATATTAAATATTTATGCACCTAATATTAGAACACTTAAATATGTCAAAGAAACACTGACTACACTCAAAAAAGAGATAGATCACTTCATAATAATAGTAGGAGACTTCAACACTCCACTCTCAATGTTGGACAGATCTTCTAGAAAAAAGTTCAATAAAGACACAGAAGACCTCATTGCCACAATTAACCAACTAGACCTCATCAATATATGCAGAACTTTCTGTCCATCTGTGGACAACTACACCTTCTTCTCCAGTGCACATGGAACATTCTCCAGAATAGACCGTGTGTTAGAACATAAAGCAATTCTCAACAAAATTGGTACCATTCGATTAATGCAAAGCATCTTCTCAGATCATAAAGCCATAAAAATCTAAATCAATAGCAGAAAAAAACATAGATTGAAAGTGGAACTCATGGAAACTGAACAACACCTTGCTCAAAAAACATGGGTTAAAGAAAAAATCAAGGATGAAATAAAGAAATTTATGGATTCCAACAAGAATGAAAACACTTCCTGCCACACCCTATGGGATACAGCCAAAGCAATGCTCAGAGGCCAGTTTTATCTTCATAAATGCACACATCCGGAAGCAAGAAAGAAACCAAATCAAAGAACTGGCCCTACAGCTTGAACAAGCAGAGAGAAAACAACAGAAGAACCCCTCAGGCACCAGCAGAAACCAGATCATAAAGATTAGTGCAGAACTAAACAAATCTGAGAATAGAAGAAAAATTTAAAAAATTGAAAAGACCAAAAGCTGGCTTTTTGCAAAGATCAACCAAGTTGACAAACCATTGTCTAAACTTACTAAAGAAAAACAGGAAACAAATAACCCAAATAAGAAATGAGACAGGAGTTGTCATAACAGATCCAACTGAAATAAAAAATATCATAACAGAATATTATGAAAGAGTGTACTCTAACACATTTGAAAACCTAGAGGAAATGGACAAATTCCTTAATTCATATAACCTACCAAAATTATCACAAGGTAAAGTAGAACAACTTAATAGACCCATCACAAAGGAAGAGATTGAAAAAATCATCCAAAAACTGTCAACCACAAAAGGGCTGGACCCAGATGGCTTCACCACAGAATTCTACCAAGCTTTTAGAGAAGAATTATCTCTAGTACTGCAGAGACTATTTCACAGTATAGAAAGGGATGGAATACTACCAAACCCATTCCATGAAGCCAGCATAATCCTGATACCTAAGCCAGGGAAAGACCCAACCAAAAAGGAGAACTACAGACCAATACCACTCATGAATCCAGATGCAAAAATCTTCAACAGAATTCTTGCCAATAGAATACAACAACATATCCAAAAAATAATCCATCATGACCAAGTTGGATTTGTACCAGGGATGGAAGGCTGATTCAGCATCAGAAAAACAATTAATATGATCAACCACGTAAATATTACAAAAGACAAGAATCACCTGATCTTGTCCATTGATGCAGAAGAGGCATTTGATAAAGTCCAACACACATTCATGCTAAAAACTCTTAGCAAAACAGGAATAGATGGCCAATTTCTCGATGCAGTAAGGGCCATTTATACAAAGCCCACTGCCTACATCATCCTGAATGGAGAGAGACTGAAGGAGTTTCCCTTGAGAACAGGAACTAGACAAGGACACGCTCACCTTTCCTATTCATCATTGTACTAGAAGTTCTAGCCAGAGCAATTAGACAAGACCAAGAAATAAAGGGCGTCTACATCAACAAAGAAAAACTAAAAATCTCCCTATCTGTAGATGATATGATTGTATATGCAGAAAATCCCAAAGAACCCATAAGTAAACTACTCTAACTGATAGAAGAGTTCAGCAAAGTCTCAGGATAGAAGATAAACATAAGTAAATCAGTAGGATTCCTTTATACCAACGATGAAACTATTAAAGAAGAAATCACCAAACCAATACCATTTACTAAAGCCTATAAGAAGATAAAGTACCTAGGAATAAATACAACCAGAAAAATTACAGACCTTTACAAAGAGACCTACAAGCCCTTACTACAAGAAACTAAGAGAGATTTAGATAAACGGAGAAACCTACCCTGCTCATCGATAGGAAGATTTAGCACTGTAAAAATGTCTATTTTACCCAAAGATGGGTCATGTCTTTTGGTCCTAGACGTCACTAGATGTCTCTTTACTTGAGCATTCAGCTTGCTTAATTTTTCATTTTGCTCTGCTGCATTTTGTATAAGGTCTAGGAGGGCTCTATATATAATCCTTTTGTATTCACCTTTCAATAATTTTAGAAAAGTTTCTTTATCTGGAAAGCTCTTTGGTTGTTTCATTTGGGGGCCTTCTGAAGCCACGGATGATTTTCTGGTTATGGTTTTCTCCAAAGTCTGTTGCTTTTTGCCCTTCATGAGAGTCAATAAAGGCTGGGAGAGATGCTGTGAGGATGGACCACACTTGTTTCTCTAGGCTGTCTTAAAATGAAAGGTAAAAGGTTTCTGACTGCTTCCCAAGTCTGTCAGCTTTTCAGGTGTACCTGGCCCTCATCCCAACAGGGAAAGTAAGCAACTCTGTATCCAACCACAGATATTATGAACTAGTTAAAAATACAGCAAGGCTACTGCCCTGTTGGCCTCTGCTGACAGGCCGTAGCTGTAGGTGACATTGTAAAATCTTGCTTTTCTGCTGGCAATGCGCTTTGCTGTGGGCAGGCACTGCCTCCCATCCTATGAATTAGGAGTCTCTCAGGCCTCCGTATTCACGATGGTGTCCCACATAAGCTCACTACTGTCTCTCTACAAACTATACTATGGCAGAGGCAGAAAGAGAGGACAAAGGTGCCAAGATGAAACGTCCACAGCCTCTCTTGCCAGGCCCCAGCCTTAGGGGATGCTGTGTAAACCACTACTTTTCTGCTGGAAAAGCACTGTCTTGCAGGCAGGGGCTGCCTCCCAGGCTAAGAATTAGGTCCAGTTGAGGCCTCCATATCCAAGATGGTGTCCTGCACAACCTTATTGCTGCCTCCGTTCAAACTACACTATGGCAGAGGTGGAAAGAGAGGCCAAAGGTGCTGAGATGTACAGAGTCCTAAGCCAGACTCAAAATTTGGCAATTTCACCTGTCCATCCCACCAGCAGTGCATCTGAGACTGGCTGATAGTCAAGACCCAACTCTGCTGACTGGCCCAGACAGAGAAGAAAAAGTCAAAATGGTTAGTTACCTTCAGTCGGTGAAAGCCAGGACTGGCCACGAGCGGGAGTCAGGTAAAAGCAGGAAGTTTGCTGTTCAGTGGTATGAAGTCCAAATTAACAGCCCTATGCCGTGTCCTAGAGCTCGCTATGTGATCAGAAGGCTCCATTTAATTACCAGTTTAGGTCTTAGTTTCCAGAGGGGTTTAGGGAAATGTGTGCTTAGTCTGCCATCTTGACTCTGCCCCTCTCATAATTTTCAAAGTTTTATTTTTTTCATAGTGCAAAGCCTTTCTTGGGTTTTTATAATAGCGGTCTCATACAATATTTGGTCTTTTGTAATTAACTTACTTCTATCAACATAATGATCTCCAGATTCATCTATGGTGTGAGAGGTTTCACAGATTTATCATTGTTCTTTATTGTGTTGTATTCTTTTGTGTGTATGTACCATAGTTTATCCACTCAACTATTGATGGACTGTTAGTTGTTTCCATATTTTTGCTATTGTGAATAATTGTTGTTAGTTGTAAGGTACCATTGAGTAGATTAAAACTCATAGCAGCCCTGTGTATTACAGAATAAAACACTTCCTGATCTTGTATGTTTACAATCACTGTTGAACTGGAGCCCATTATTGCAGCCACTGGGTCAATCCACCTTATTAAAGGTTGCTGTGAATTGAATTATGTCTCCCCCAAAAATGTGTTTACTAGTTTGTCTGTACCACAACTCCCAGTATTGTGAATTTGTCTTCCACTTTGTGATTTTTCCTGTTGTAAGTCCTATTCTCTGCCTGTGGTCTATAGGGCAACATTGGACTATGTTAAAGAGGATTAAGGTGGGACTCCAACACCGTTATGAAGGGATTTTCCATGGATTTTGGCTTCCACCACCTTTCATCCAACAGGAGAAAAAATGAGAGGGTGGCAAGCAGAGAGTTAGGGACCTCATACCACTAAAGAAAGAAGCTCCCGAAGTAGATCTCATAATTTGGAGCTAAGGTTCCTGCTCTGACATGCCTCCAGACCAAAGGAAGCCTGATGCAACACAGCTACCTTCCTCTAGAGCTAACAGAGAGAGAAAGCCTTCCCCTGGAGCTGGAGCCCTGAATTCAGACTTTTAGCCTATTAGAATGTGACAGAATAAACTACTCAGTGTTAAAGTAATCTATGGGTGGATTTCTGTTAAAGCAATACTAGACAACTAAGACAAAGGTCTTTTTCTTTTCAACTGACCATTCTATACTTTTTAAAACATGATGTTCTTCTCCACAGACTGATCCCTCTTGACATGTCCAACTGATGTAGGATTTGTCTCACCATCCTTCCTTCTAAGGAGCATTCTTGTTATACTTCTTCCAAGAGACATTTTCCACAATGTATTCAGTATGACTCACAACACCACAATCCAAAGGTGTCAATACTTTGTCATTCTTGTTTATTCATTGTCTAACTTTCACATGCATATGTTGCCACTGAAAATACTATAGCCTAGGTCAGGTGCACCATAGTCGACAAAACAACATCTTTTCTTTTCAAGCAAAGAGGTCTTTAAAAAAGTCTTTTCAAGCAGATTTTCCCAATGCAATGTATCTTTCGATTTTTTGACTGCTGTTTCCATGGGTGATAATTAAGGATCCAAGTAGAATGAAATCCTTGACAAAGTCTACCTTTTTTCCATTTATTGTGATGTTGCTTATTGGTCCAGTTGTGAGAATTTTTTTTTCTTTATGTTGAGGTGTAACCCATACTGAAGACTAAGGTCTTTGATCTTCATCAGTAACTCTTAACTTTCAACAAGCAAGTAGTGTCATCTGCATAAAAGGGATTGTTAATGAGTCTTCCTCCAAACCCGATGCGCCATTCTTTTTCATATAGTTCAGCTTCTCAGAATATTTGCTCAGCATACAGATTGAATAGAATGTGGTAAAAAGACACAACCCTAATGCACACCTTCCCTGACTTTAAACCACATGGTGTTTTCTTGTCTGATCAATGGTCTTTTCCTCTATGTATAGGTTCCTCATGAGCACAATTAAGTGTTCTGGAATTCCGATCCTAGGAAATGTTATCCATAATTTGTTATGATCCACTAAGTTGAATGCCTTTGCACAGTCCATAAAACACAGGTAAACATCTTTCTGGTATTTTCCACTCTCAGTCAAGATCCATCTGACATTAGCAGTGATATACCTTTCCACATTCTTTGATGAATACAGCCTGAATTTCTGGCAGCTCCCTGTTGATATCCTACTGTAGCTGCCTTTGAATGATCCTCACCAAAATTTTACTTATGTATGATATTAATGACATTATTTGATGATAACCTTATTCAGCTGGGTCACCTCTCTTGAGAATAGGCGTATATATGGATCTCTTCCAATTGGTTGACCAGACAGCTGTCTTTCAAATATCTTGGCATAGGTAAGTGAGCATTTTCAGTGCTTCATTTGTTTGTTAAAGCAGCTCAATTAATATTCTGTCAGTTCCTGGAGTCTTATTTTTTGCTACTGCCTTCAGTGCAGCTATGACCTCTTCCTCCAGTTTCTTAGCTTTCTGAAATAATTGAACATTTACCAATTCTTTTATTTATAATTACTCTTTCATCTTACTTTGATACTTCCTGAATCATTTAATATTTTGCCTATAGGATCTTTCACTCTTGCACCTCAAGGATTGATTTTTTTCTTTAGTTCTTTCTGATGAGAATTGCAGAGCATGTTCTTGCCTTTTGATTTTCTATCTCCAGCTCTTTGCACACATCACTGTAGTACTTTACTTTGTCTTCTCCAGCTGTCTTTCAAAATATTTTGTTCCATTCTTTTACTTCATCAATTCTTCCTTTTGTTTTAGGTATTCACTTTTCAAGAGAAAGTTTCAGAGTGTATTTTGTCATCTGTTTTGGTTTTTTCTTTCTTTTCTGTTTTTTTAATGGCTTCTTGCTTTCTTCATGTATGATGCCCTTGATGTCATTCACAGCTCATCTAGTCTTCAATCATTAGTGTTCAATGCATAAAATCTATTCTTAAGATGGTCTCTAAACTTAGGTGAAATGTACTCAAGATCATACTTTGGCTTTCATGAACTCATTCCAATTTTCTTCAGTTTTACTTTGAGCTTACATATAAGCAACTGATGGTCTGTCCTGCAATAGGCTTCTGGCCTTGTGATACTGAACTTTTTCCACCTTCTCTTTCCACAGAGATAGTTTATTTGACTCCTGTGTATTGCATCTGGCAGGGTCCCTGTGTATAGTTGCTATTTGTGTTGTTCAAAAACATATTTACAATGAAAAAAAAAATTGGTCTTGCAAAATTTTATCGTATGATCTCCAGTATTGTTTTTATAACCAAATCCATGTTTCCCAAGTAATTGTGCCTCCATCTTTGTTTCCAACTGTATATTCCAAACAGCAGTAATTATCAGTGTATCCTAATTCCATGTTTGATAGATTTCAGATTCCAGAAGCTGGTGAAAATCTTCAAGTTTTTCATCTTTGACCTTAGTGGTTTGTTGGTAAATTTGAGTAATAGCTGTGTTAACTCATTTTCCTTGTATGCCTATGGATATTATCTTATCACTGACGAAGTGGTACTTCAGGATGGATCTTAATTTTTTTTTTATAATGAGTGCAATGCCATTTTTCCTGTTGTCATTTTTGGCATGGTAGACCATAACACCATCCAATTAAAAATGGCCAATATTAGTCCATTTTAGCTCACTAATGCCTTGGATAGTGAAGTTTATGTGTTCCATTCTGCATTCTAATTACTAATGGGTGTTTGCTGCTGTTTCTTCACATTATGAGATGTGCCACATCAGCAAATGAAGGTTCTGACAGCATGACTTCATCCATGCCATTATGGTCAACTCTGCTTTGAAGATGTAGCTCTTCCTCAGTAGTCTTTTGGAAAACTCATCTTCCTGCACTATATTAGACAACATTCCACTGTTATTCATCATGTTTTCACTGGCTAATTCTTTTCAGAAGTAGATTATATGCCTTTCTTCTTAATCTGAATCTGGAGGCTCAGCTGAAATGTGTCTGCTGTGTGTAACCTTGCATCTGTTGGAATAGCTTCCAGCTTCACAGTGATATGCAAACTGCCATAGTAGTACAAACTGACAGACACATGGAAGATTGTGAAGAATTCTGGAATCAAAATTGGTGTGCACGTATCTATTTGTGTGACCACTACTGTTTCTCTAAGATATGTTCCTAGAAGTTGGATTGCTGGGTGGTATGGCACTTTATTTTAAAAACTTTTTGAAGCAGTATCATATTGTTTTTCACAGCGGTTGCACCATTTCAAGTTCTCATCACTGGTACATAAGAATTCCAGTGAAACCTTTCCAGTGTTTACCATCTTCTGTTTCTTTGATTCTTGCAAGTGAAGTCTGGATCAGATGATACCAAATTGTAATTTCCATGTGCATACACATTTCTCTAATGGCTAATCATCTAGACCATTTCCTCATTTGCTTGGAAGCTACAGTGAATGAACAGGACCATGTAGTATTGTACATAGGGTTGCTTTGACTAGGATCTGATTTGACTTCATCTAATAATAACTGTTACCTGAATGTATCCGACTCAATGGCACTTGACTTTGGAATGTATTCTTTGGTGAAGTGTCTGTTTGTATCCTTCATTAATATCCTTTTTAATTGAATTAATTGTCTTTTTGTTATTTAAGTGCTGAAGTGTTCTACAGATTTTAAGATTAGGCCCTTGTCGCATATGTCATAGCCAAAGATTTTCCCCAGTATGTAGGTTCTTTTTTTGGTGGGCAATTTTGATGAGCAAAGTTGTTTTAATTTCCAGGATGTTCCAGTTATCTAGTATATCTTGTTATCTAATTTGAGTAGCACCAGTATGAGCTCTTCTCTGAATATTTAGCAAAATTCTTCAATGAAGCCATCCAGACGATAGCTTTTTTTTTTTCCCCTAGGAAGTTCTTATACTTTTTTATTATAATTTAGATAAAGGCTTACAGAACAAACTAGCTTCTTAAACAACTAGTACACTTGTTTCTTTTGTGACATAGTCTGATAATCACATGATATGTCAACAGTCTCCTCTTCTGGACCTTGGCTCTCCTGTCTCCTCCTGCCTTCTCATTCTTGCCCCTGGGCTGGTGTGCCCCTTTAGTCTTCCTTGGTATATGAACCTGTTTAATCTTTGGCTGAAAAGTGAACCTCATGAGTGACTTGACGAAAGGTTGTCTATGAGGTTCATACTCTAGGAGTTTCTCTAGTCTTTGTCAAACCAGTAAATCTGGTCTTTATTTTACATTTTTGTGATTTAGAATTTTGTTCTACATTTTTCTGCAGCTCTGTCCAGGGATCTCTACTGTGATCCCAGTCTGAGCAGTCAGAGGTGATAGCCGGGCACTGCTAGAACTGATTGTGCTAGACCCATTCTGATGGAGGCTATAGTATTTGTAGTCCACTAATCTTTCCCATGTGTCTTTGGTTTTCTTCAGTCACTTTTGCTCTAGATTGGGTGACACCATTGAAGTATCTTAAGTGGCTGCTGTCAAACTTTTAAACCCCAGACACTACTCACCACAGTAGAATGTAGAACATTTTCTCCATATACTATCTTAAGCTAATTGAGCTAGATGTTCCCTGTTCCAAGGCCTTTTTTTCTTTGTGTTGCCTCTTCAATCTCTTCTCTTTTTACAAGTCTGTTCAGATTTTCTATCTCAGTTTGTGTTTGTGTGTTTCTTGGAGTTTGCCCATTTCCTTTAGGTTCTGAAATTTGTTGGAATACCACTTTTCCTAATACTGTATCTTAGGCTTGGTTCTCTAGAGAAGCAAAACTAGTAATACCTAGTGTGTGTGTGTGTGTAAATACAAAAGAAAAAAATATCCACTGTCACTGAGTTGATTCTGACTCATAGTGACCCTATAGGTCAGAGTAGAACTTCTCCATAGGGTTTCCAAGGACCACTTGGCTTATCTGAATTGTGGACTGTACTATTCACAGACATTGCAATTAACTGCTACGTCACCAGGGTTTCCATACATATATGTGTTAGTGTGTGTGTATGTGCACATGCGCATGCATACACACACACACACACACACACATCCATGAGAGACAGAGAGAGAGATTTATATCAAGGAAATGGCTCACATAGTTGTGGAGGCTGGAACATCCCAAGTCCGTCCATCAGGATAGAGGCTTCTCTTGATTCATACAGGTACATGGACTGGTGAACCTCAACTTGGCATTGAGAGAGCAGGGCCCTTTCTCACAGGTTATGAAGATTAACAATTTCCAAGATCAGCAGACAAGATTGTAGGTAAGCTGCTAGCTCCAGTCCCAAGAACCAGAGGTCAGATGAATAGGAGTCAGCTGCAGGATCCAGAATAAGAAAAAGTCCCAGAGCCTTGCCAGAATGTATGCTTGTATTCTGGTGCAGGCCACTGCCATATCCCCAAGGAAACTCCCTTTCAACTGTTTGTTCACTCATGGAGGTTTCTATTACAGATGTGATCACGTATCATTCATCAACAGGGAAGGGATCACAGCACTGTACACTGCAGAAACACTGAGACTTATGGCCCAGCCACTTTGACACACAGTCCTAACCATTTCAGCTGAGTCTGTTGCAATGTTCCCCATTTCACTTCTCATCTGAGTTATATGTTTTCTTTTGTCAGTTTGGCCAGTGGTTTGTTGATTTTGTTGATCTTTTCAAAGAACCAAAGTTTGGTCCTGTTCTTTTTATTCTTCTTCTATTCTTTATTTCATTTATTTGTGTTCTACTTTTTATTATTTCCTTTCTTCTGGTAACTGTGTGTGTTTCTTTTGCTATTCTCTTTCTACTTTTTGAGTTGTAGGGCTAACATTTTTATTTTGATTCATTCTTATTTTTTGATGTGAGTGTATGTTGCTCTAAATTGACTTCTCAGCACTGTCTGTGTCCTAAAAAGTGCAGTATGATGTATTTTCATTCTCATGAGTCCACGTTTTTAGTCTCCCTTTGATTTCTTCCTTTACTCAGTTGTTTTTAAGCAAAGTGTTATATTCAGTATCCATGAGATAGATTTTTCCCCTTGATTTTTCTGTTTTTTTTTTTTTTTTTTTTTTTTTACTTTTATGGCATTGTAATCAGAGACTATAGTAGGCGTTATTTTCATGTTTTGGTTTTATTGAGTGTTGTTTTGTGGGCTATTCTGGGAAAATATTCCACTTACATTGAAAAAAATATAATTTGTTCTGTTAGGTGGGCTGCTCTGTATATGTCTATGACATGAAGTTGTTTGATTTTGGCCATTAGACCTTCTGTATCTTTGTTGAGTTTCTGTCTAAATGTTCTGTCCTTTACCAAGAGGGGTGTGTCAATGTCTCCTACTACTACCATGGAGCTGTTTATTTCTATTTTCAGTTTTTTTGGAAGTTGTTTTGTATATTCTGGGGCCCTATTGTTGGGTGTGTAGATATTTATTAAGGTTATGTTTATTTTGTGGATTTTCTTTTCAATCATTATATAATGTTTTTTTAGTGGATTTTGTTGTAAAGTCTATTTTACCTGAGAATAATTTTTCTAGTCTGGTCTTTTTTTGATAAGTTCTTTCCATCCTTTGATTTTTAACATGTTGATGGATCATATAATATGTATACATAATATATATATATATAGGTCACCATGAGTCAGGTTGCCATGAGTTTGATTCGACTCGACAGCACTTGGCTGGCTATATGTAAAACCCATTCTGTCACTCTTTGTCTCTTTATGGGTACATTTAAGTCACATTCAATGTGATTATGGATAGATATGAATTTATTGCTGTTATATTATTGTGATTTTTAAAAAGTTTCTGTGGTGGAGACCTTTTCTTTGTTCCTCTTTTATGAGCTGAGTTACTTTTGTTTGTGAGTTTACTTTCATTAGCATAGATTTTGTGGTGATTGAATCATTATGCTTTTTTAATTCTGATTCATAGGTTTGCTAACTTTCCTTGTGGTTACCTTGAAATTTATCCCTATCTTCTTACATTTGAAACAAAACTTAGTTTTATTGTTTCCCTTTTGTAAGTGCCTTGTTTTGTTTTGTTTTTTCCCTCCTCAAGCTAATTTCAGCACTTTGTCTTTGGTTTTGATAAATACAATTATGATATGTCTTGATGAATTTATTTTGGGACCTAATTTGTATGGGGTTCATCAAGCTTCTTATATGGTCAGATTTTTGTCTTTCATGATATTTGGGAAGTGTCTGCCAGCAAGTCTTCAACACCCTTATGTGTTTTTTTCATGTTTTCCCTTTTTGAACTACAATCATGTGCATATTTTTGCTCTTGATTTTTGTCACACATAATTCTTATGTTTTCTTCAGTCTGTTCTCTGTTCCTCAAAGTGATATTTATGGATTTGTCTTCAATTTCACAGATTCTGACTTCCATTGTTTCACTTTTGCTCCTTAGACCTGCTACTAAATTGTCTACTTCTGGAAATTTTTGTTTATTTTTTTAAATACCTAGTCATTGTCTTGTATGATTTCTAATTGTCTATTTATTTTGATGTCTTTTCTTGCTATTTTCCTAAATTCTTCTATTTTTTTCTCTGTTTTTGTTCTGTGTATTCCTTGATCTCTTTTCTAATCTCTTGAAGAGCCATGAGTGTTTCTTTTTTGAAATTCATGGGAGGTAGTTCTGCTTTCTCTTCTACAGGAAGGTCATCTGATTACTTCAGTCACTTGCGAGAGTCATCTTTTTATGTCTTTCTATTTGTTTCGATATTGTCTGTTGTGTGCAAGGTATTGAATAGTCATTTATTTATTGATTATATGTTTGCTTGTTTCATCCTATTCTATTGTGTTGTTTTGGTACGTTGTGATGGGTGGGTCATGTTTGCTTTGATGCTTGCTTATCTGTGGGGACCACAGCTCTAATGACTTTGTATGAGCAGGGAGGGCATCAGAAGGTAGAAAAACAGAGTTTTCTGTATACTGGTTTGAAGAGGTGACTAAGGGGAAGACTGGGTAGATGATTTCTGCCTTCTGATGTTGATCCAGTGGTGTGGGAGCACTTACAGACCCTTATCAGGTAGGTGGGGGTGTCAGAGAGGAAGTGGTAGAGGCTCAGTGCCCATCCTTCAGCAGCTGGTCAAATCTTGGCCCATCAGGAACGTATGGAAGTAATATACAGAGAAGAAAGGTAATAGTTTCAGAAGGCAAGTTTCTCTGGATACCCAGTGCTCTGTTTCCTGTTTAGAGTTCTGTTAAAGAGCCTTTCTGTATTCCCTGTCCGTTGTCTTTGCTGGTATGTTCCAAGATTGCAACACTGTTCAGTGTTAGATGGCACGGGTCCTCCAGTCCCTACCTCTCCTGGTTCCTGGTTTTCTGTCAGTATCATCTTTTATTTTCTTTTTGATCTAGTTCCTTATACCTTCATTTGATGCTTAGTGTCTTAACCACCTAGTGATATTATAACAGATGGAACCCATGGATGGCTTTAACAAACATAAATTTATTCTTTCACAGACCAGTAGGCTAGAAGTCCAAACTCATGATATCAGCTCCAGAAGAAGCTCTGTTGGCTCTGGAAGAAGGTCTTTGTCATCTATCTTGTCTTAATCTAGGAGTTTCTCTACACAGGAGCCCCAGGTCCAAAGGATGTGCTCTGCTTTCCCTGTTTGCTTCCCTTTCCATTTATCTCTTTTAAGATAAAAGGTGGTGAAGGCTACACTCCAGAGAAATTCTCTTTACATTGGGCACAATGTTACCCTAGTAAAGGTGTTACAATCTACCCTAATCCTCTTCCACATAAAATTAAATTCACTAAATGGAGAAAACTACACAGTGCTGGTAATAATGCCCTCATCAATTTCGCAATTATTTTTTTGGAGAGAAAGTTCAATTCATGAGTCTTAGGGTTCCAAAACTGAAACTAGTGTCTGTTTTACTTAGTTTTCCAGGTTTTTGTTATGGTACATCTGTATATGGTGCTAGATTGGCTCTACCTCAACTAATTCAATTTTTGTCCTCTGGTAGGCAAAAAAAAAAAAAAAAATGATTATAGGACTTGATCAATATTGAGACATTCCACATAAGTGAATTTTCCACATGGCTAACAAGTGAAGAAACAAAACTTTATTTGAACAATTTTGGATGGAAGACTTTCTCAAACATTTCATATCTTCCTGCTTCTTGAATGAGTATATGTAATCTTACTTAACCTTTCTTGGAAAGAAAGATTTCAAAGTGATTTTTACTCTTCTGTGAGATGTCATGAAAAGGAACCCATAGGGTAACCAAGCTGTATAGAATTGCTCAGCCTCATATCAAAAGGCTCAACATAACAGTTTCTTACACATTTCATAACTAGATAGAAATGTGGAACAAAATGTGTATTTTGCTCTCTTTCAAAGTGGGAGCTATCAACTTCACCTATCTCAGCTGTAACCTTTCTTTAAAGTGCCCAAACATCACATTCATAGTCGATTATAAGTACATAATACAATGTAAACACAACTGAATGTATCAGTTTCCAGGGATAAAAGAGAATAGAAAAAAAGGAAAGAAAATAAAGTTTGCAGTTGTAGGACAAACTGAGAAATCCAACATTAGGGTTTTTACAATTCCAGAAGAAAAGGAGAGAAAACGAGGGATAATAATAATTTTTCAAGACATTATAATTTAGCATTTTCTAGACCTAAATAAAGATTAGAAACACTGGTGGTGTAGTGTTTAAGAGCTGTGGCTTCTAACCAAAGATCAGCAGTTTTAAATCTATCGGTAACTCCTTGGAAACCTTATGTGACAGTTATACTCTGTCCTATAGAGTCACTACAAGTCAGAATCAATTCAACAACAGAAGGCAAGTGAAAGGCTGAGCTTGCACATTCAAGAAGTCAGAACTCCAAGCAGATGGAATACAAAGAGACACTTTGTAATATCATCTTGAAAACTAAAGGCAAAGAGAAAATTCTGAAAGCACAAGGAAAAAAAAATCACAGTACAACATATAAGAGATTGTCAGCAAGAATTTTTATGGATTTATCTTCAGAAACCATGAAAGCCATCAGACAATGGAGTGACATATATAAAGTACTGAACAAAAAGCAACTGTCAACCAGAATTCTTTACCAAGCAAAACCATCATTTAAAATGAGGGTGAAATCAAGACATTCCAGAATAGAGAAGAGTGAGAATTCATTACTATCATATCTGTTTTGCATGCATTATGTAATGGAGTTTTTCGGGTGAAAAGTGAAGAACACTAGCCGGATAACTCAAATTTGCACATAAGAAAGATAGAAAGAGAGAGATCTCCAGCTAACGTAATAGCACAGGCAAGTAGAAGGGTCACTATTAAGATATATTTTAGGGAGTCAATTCTGTAGATAAGTTCTACAACTAATGCAAAGTTATTTGTATATGAAATAAATACAAATTTAACCCAATTTATACATGATATGTAATGATGAAATTGCTGCCATGATGGAAATGGGGTGAGAAGAAACAAAACAGAAACATAGTTTAGTGTGTTAGTGTATGCTAGCTGTTGTTTATATGTTAAATGTGAGCATCAAGCTAAAATAAAGTGATATAACTGTAACTTGTTAAACGTCGTATTTGTGTACAGTCATCAGTAAGAAAATATTTAAAAAAATATAAACAGAAGTGAAGAAGAAACTAGAAAGACTCAACACAAAAAAGCCATTAAACGTAAAAAAGACAAAACTGTGAGTATTGTGAAGCAAAGTAGATATAAGGCACACAAAAACTAACACAATGAATGAAGACAGTCTTTTCAGTAATTACCTCACATGTAAACGAGTAAATGATTTAAACTCTTCATTCAAACAACAGATTAGCAAAATGAATTTTTTTTTTTAAGAAAGAAAGATCCATCCTTTTGTTCTCTACAAGACATATACCTTACATCCAAGGATGTAAACAGACTGAAAGTAAAAGGATAAAAAGAATACTTTATGAAATTGTTGTTAAGTATTGTCAAGTGGGTTCTGACTCAGAGATTCTATAGACCACAGAACTAGTAACCAAAACAAATAAACAAAAGTGAGCTGAACATGCTGGTATCAGATGAAGTAAACTTTAAATCAAAATCTGTTGTTAGAAATGAAGGATATTACATAATAATAATCATAAATAAAAAAGTAAATTCATCAATAAGATATTACAATTATGTATGTATCTAACAACAGTACTCTAAAATACATGAAATAAATATTGACAGGTCTGAAAAGAGTAATAGATAACTCTACAGTGACAAAGACTTCAATATACCATGTCCAGCGCTGGTTAGAAGAACTGAAGAGGAACTAAACAAAGATAGAATACTTAAACAATATCGTAACTCAACTAGATCTAATGAGCATTCATAGAATACTTCAACCATCATCAGAAAAATTATGTTTTACTCTGGTGCATGGGGGTTGTTCTCTCAACTAGTCCACACTCTATTATTCGAACAAACTTAAAAATTAAAAATTCAAGAAATTTAAAAAGACTGAAATTATACAAACTAACTTCTCAGATCTTAAAGGCATTATGTTTGAAATTAATTACAGGAGGAAAAGCAGAAAATGCACAAGTACATGAAAATTAAACAATGCACTACTAAAAGACAAATGGATAGAGGACAGGACTAGATTAAGTTACATGAGGGCCCTGAACACTAAAAATCTGTAGTGCTGCCTCCTCTGCTTATTCATGCATTGGAATGAGATATGTGAATTAGATACAGACTGATACATATACAAGCAAGTGTGGATGTTTGTGTGTGGATGTTAACTATTTGTGATGTATCTTTGTTTTAAATGTGACTGTATTATTAATAATCAAATGCAAAAGTGAAACAGTGTATACCAACTTAGCAGAAGAGATGAACCAGATTATAAAATTTTTAGCGGGTGCGGGGTACTAAGATTTTTACTACATACCATGTTTTCCAGTGGAAATTATATTCCAAATATTCTACAACAAAGAAAATGGGTCAACAAATTTAGCTTCAATAATCAATGTAAAATTCTGTTGCTCTCCCACAATAAAAAATTAACTTTCACCAATTTTGCTTTAAATGGCTCATGTTTCAATTTTGATGCTTATTTCATAATAAATGATATCATTATAAACAATTGAAATATCATAAAATTATTGATCTGAAAACAAAAAACAAAACTAATTACCACACTTTGTTTTTAGATACATCTTTCATCTTTAATGTACAATAAATATATTACTTCCTCAGAAGCCCTGGTGGTGCAGTGGGTTATGTGCTATGTCTGCAAACCAAAAAGCCAGCAGTTCAAATCTGCCAAGTGCTCCTTGGAAACTCCATCGAGTAGCTCTACTCTGACCTCTAGGGTCACTATGAATCAGACCCAACTCAATGGCAGTGGTTTTTTCTTTTCTTCCTATTCTTTACTTTTAAAAATTCTTCCGTGATTTCATTAGAATTAAGCTGCTGACTCACATCTACATCAGACTGTAACAAGAATGATATATGAAGTCTTTCTTGAATCATTGCTGTGCACCTGCTTCTCCTTGTGTTCTGTTGGCTATAGGGATTTGCTTTGATAACTTGAGCTTCTGTTTTTTTGATGGCTTAAGTCCAGGATATTGTCATGGATTGAACTATGTTCCTCAGAACTCTATGTAGAAATTTAGCTAAGTCATGATTTCTGGTATTGTGTTCTGTTCCTCAATTTTGTAAATCCTGCCTCTATGATGTTAATAAGGGTAGATGAGCGGCAGTTACTTCAGCAGGGCAGGACTCAGTGTGCAACAGTATTTTGTGCCTTGAGGCAGTCTCTTGAGATACAAAGGAAAGAAGCTACCAGAGAGATCTGGCAACCTCATACCATCAAGAAAGCAGCTCTGGGAGTACAGCGTCTGTCTTTCAGACCTGAAGTTCCTGTGCCAAAATGCTTCCTAATCAAAGATTGACCCAGCTCATAGCCTTTCATCCAGAATGGATAAAGACAAAAAGCCTTCCCCTTGAGTAGACACCCTGACTTGAGACTTGTAGCTTAACAAGACTGTGTAAGAATAAATTTTTCTTTGCTAATACCATCTACTCATGGTATTTCTGGTAGATAGGACTAGGTGACTAACACAGGTATAAACCAGAAAACCAAACCCATCGCTGCTGAGTTGATTCTGACTCATAGTGACACTATAGGGTAGAGTAGAACTGCTCCAAGGAGTTTCAAAGGAGCACCTCATGGATTCAAACCGCCTACCTTTGGGTTAGCAGATGTAGCATGTAACCACTATGCCACTATGATTTCCAAAACAGGTACATATATATATATATATGTGTATATATATATGTATGTATATGTATGTATGTATGTATAACTATTGGATATATATATATATACACACAGCATAGATTAAAATGAAAGCACAGAATACTGAAACTTATGAAACACACCAAAAGCATCTTCAGAGAAAAATTTATTTGTAAATATATACATTAAAAAGAATAATGATTTCAGTTAGTCTAACTGTACAATTTGAGGAACTAGCAAAAGAATAACAAACAGATCCTAAAACCCTTGATAAAAAGAAATAAATATCAAAACAGAAATAAAAGAAATAGAGAATAGAAAAATGATAGATGCTATCAACATACCCAGAAGTTGATTCTTTGAAGGATCCGTAAATTGACAAACCATTAGCTAGGCTGATGAAGAAAACAAAGACGCAAATTAACAAAAATAAGAAAGGAAAACAGAAACTTTTTAACTGACACGATAGAAGCAAAAAGGATCATAACAAAATAGTATGAACAACTATAATTCAACAAACTTGATAACTTTGGTGATATACAAGGTCCAACAGGTAAATCCACTAACTTAATTATTCTAAGTGCTACATACCTCATTGCTGAATATCACTACAGTCATGTTTGAAATACTGTCCTTGGAAAGTGCCTAGTGCACCCTTCAAACCGTTGCACATGATGGTAGAGTAGAAAGTTTGCAAACTTAACTGTATAGTTGCCTGTGAAGAATTTTCTAGCCAGTAAACAAATAAACGTATTGAAAACCCTACCTACCCTGTCTACTCACCTGATCTGGCTCCACATGACTTTTTTCTTTACCAGAGATAAAGGAAATACTGAAGGGAAGACTTTTGAAGACATTCAGGACATCAAGGGTGATACAATAGCTCTGACAACTATTTCAAAAAGAGTTCCAAAACAGCTTTGAAGGGTGGACTAGGCACTGGTATTAGTGCATAACTTCATAAGGGGAGTACTTTGAAGATGGCTGTAGTGATATTCTACAATGTGGTATGCAGCACTTTTTCTAGGATGAGTTTACAAATTTAATTGGCAGTCCTCACAGACAAATTTTAGGAAATACTTATCCAGTTAAACTGACCTGAGAGGTAGTAGAAAACTCCATAGACCCATAACAAGTGAAGAGATTAAATCAGCAATAATAAAAACTCCCAACAAAGAAAAGTCCGGGACCAGGTAACTTCACTGAGGGGTCTACCAATCTTTTAGAGAAAAATGACACCAATCCGATTCAATCTATTCCAAAAGATAGAAGGTATGCTCAGAATTCTTGCACTGAAACCAATATAACCCTAATATCAAAGACACAAGAAGACACCATAAGAATACTGAAGATTAGTATCCCTAATGAATATAGATAACAAAATTCTCAACAAAATATTAGTAAACCAAATCCAACAGCATATTAAAAGATTATACACAATGACAAAGTGAGATTTATTCCAGAAGCATAAAAATATTCAGTTTGTAAATCAGTCAGTGTAATAGACCATTTATAGAACAATAAAAAACAAATAAAACAAACATGATCATCTCAATTGATGCTGAAATGGTATTTTATAAAATCCAACATTCTTTACCTATAATAATTCTCAACAAGACAGGAATAAAAGGGAAGTTTGTTGACATAATTAAGTAAACTTATAAAAAACCAACAACTGAAGTTATGAAACCAGACACTGAAAAACCCCAGGGTGAGAGTGCTTCAGATCAAGGGACTGAGAGGTATTGTTTCAGATCACCACAAACTTCTAGGGGAAGAAATGACCTCCACATTCCATAAGCCCCAGGCATTGATGCTATGGTACAGTCCTTGCTAAGGTGAGGCCCTCAGAGGCAGCACTATAGATTCGGTAAACTATAGGCATTGCATGACTCCTCTTGTCCTGATAATTGGACTCTAACCAATAATAAAAAAATTAAGCAGGAGGCCAGAGAGGACAGGGAAGTAATTTGTGTCTGAGCATTGTTCTTTCAGATTGCTGACCAGATGGTGTCTAGCACCACTTTGTTTTCCTTGATGACTGGTGATATTCTGCCACTTGCAAAGCAGATGACCTTCACCCAGTTGACTTCCACCCAACTGACCACCTCATATCCCCAGCTGCCCACACTGTTCCTTGTACTTGCTTGTGGTCCTTCCCTTTAAATACTCAGACCTTGCCTTACAAATCTGGACAGACTGAAAACAAAAATGCTGTCTGTTCCCTGTGCTGTCTGCAGCACAGAAACAAAATCTCCTGTCTATGAAATTGGCTTTAGTGGCAGGTAGTTGAACTATAGGTCTTTTCTGGTAACAGTTATATGAAACGGAAAAAGACTGTTAGCTTTTCTTGAAGATAAGAAAACACAAGGATACCTGCTCTTAAGACTCCTGTTAAATATTTTATTAGAAGCCCCAGCCAGAGCAATAAATCAAGTAAAAGAAATATAAGATATCCAAAATGGAAAGCCAAAGCCAAGTGCCGTAAGAGACAAAATTGTTTCTGTTTTCAGATGAGATGTTTCTGGATATAGAAAGCTGCTAGAGCTTACAATAATTTAGCAAAGTTGCAAGATACAAGGTCAACACAAAATTCTTTTTTTCTTGAAAGTCTTTCCTTCAAATGCAAAACTTCTCTCCCAGTAGTTCAGGGTGGATTTGCACAGGTTTTTCTAATTCAAATTCTCACCAGGGTTCAGATTTTCTAGCTTAGCCCTATGATATACACAGGGCTACTCGGTCAGTGTTTTTTCAGGTAAATCCTAGTTCATCTTTTAGTATATCCATTCCAATATTTTCTAAGGTGGAGTTGTTACTCTCAGAAATCTATATCAGTATTCATCTTTATCACACGTTTATTGTTAGGTTCTCTTTAGTTAATTCTGACTAATAGATACCCTACATACAACACAATAAAATACTGTCCTGTCCTGTGCCATTCCCATAATCATTGCTGTACTTGAGCTCATTGTTACAGCCACTGTGTCAGTCCATCTCATTAATGGTCTTCCTCTTTTTCATTGATCGTGTTTTTCACCAAGCATGCTGTCCTTCCCCAAGGAATGATCCCATCTGAGACAACATGTCCAAAATATGTAAGAAACAATCTCACCATCCTTGCTTCTAAGGGACATTCTGACATATTTCTTCCAAGACAGATTTTTCTGTTTTTTTTGGCAGTCTATGATATATTCAGTATTCAATTACTACAGCTGTAAGGCATCAATTCTTCAGTCTTCTATATTCACTGTCCAGCTTTGGCATGCATATGAGGTGACTGAAAATACCAGGATTTAGGCTAGGCCATTTTAGTCTTCAAGATAACATCCTTTTTTGTTTTTTTTGTTTTCTTAACACTTTAAAGAGGTCTTTTACAGAAGATTTGTTCAAGGCAGTTCATCATCTGACATAAATTTAGTTTTGTTTCAAGACACTAGGTAGAAAAAAGTTCAATACATGTAGTACATTCAGATAAACACACAAATCTTTTTATAACGATTCCAGTTTCATCTTCTTGATCCACTGCACATGGCCTGAGGGGCTGGGTGGAACCAGTAGACCTAAGCCCCTATCAATCTTTCCATTTAACTTGCCTGGGCATTTAACTGGCCTTGCCCTTTGCCTGAGCTACTCCCAATACAGTTTTCTTCCTCTCTTACATTCCTTTCAGCTATTACAGATAACAGTAACTAAAGTAGCCACCCAGTAATCAAGGGTTTAACATCCCAAACCTCTTTGTTCTTTCCCTTACCTAAATAACGTTCTTCCATGAGTATGGAAACATTGCATTGACCCTCACTTCTGAAACAAACTATATACCATTGTGGAAGCTTCTGACCTCATGTAACTTCACAAGAAGGAAGGAGAATCAAGACCAACAGCCCTGGGTTGATCCCTCTGTGGTGGAGGCCAGATATGCCTCATTATCACCACCTCTACTAATTCAGATACCATCTCTCTCTCCATAGCACTCTCTATTTCTCTGATGAATTTGATAATTTATTGCAATGACCACACAGAACTCAGCAGACAATACTCATGATCATGGGGCTTATAAGACAAGTAACAGGTTACAGTTCAGGTTCAGAAAAGCTCAGGATACAGTTTTTTTGACTAGGACAGTCTCTTCTTAGCCACAAAAATGGGCTTGACTCTTTTTGCTCCCTTGAGCTCTGTCCTGCTTTGTAAATTTTTTGGATGCTGGGCCTCTGCTGTGCTCTGGTTAGTGTTGCAGAGATATTATAGCTCTGCTAAATTAGTGCCCCAAGGCATTCCACTTTTTTAGCAAGCCAAAGCCAGATGATGCTTAGCTCTAGCGCCTCAAGTTGAGAAAATTAGTTCTGTTAAGTGCCTGGAGGCACTCTACTCAGCCAACAGGCATCTTGCCTGAAGGCATTCAGCTTTTTCTGCTCCATAGGTCTAGCAATCTCACAACACCATCTCTTATCTTTACTGCCACCACTTCTCACCATCTTCAATGTTAACACCTCTCTGTTGGTCTGCTGATTCCAGGAGCTTCACAGTACATGGGTTCTGGGATCAAAGGACTCCATTACTCTTTCTTGTTTCTTGGTAGTAGAGATCTACTCCTTCCCACCTCCAGGATGGATCATTTTAAGCTTAAAGAAAGTGACGACAACCAAACCCATCATTAGCATTTCATATAACTTATTTGCAATGTCCCACTTCCATACAAGTATCATAAAATTAATTTGCATCTTTAGCAAACAGTCCAGTCCTTTTCATTGACCACAATTGCTTTATTTGCATAGCTTATGTACAAATTATGAATCTTGGAAAACTGGAAATCATCAAAAATAAAGTGGAATGCATAAACACCGATAGCCTAGTGAGCTGAAATGGACTGGTATTGACCACTTCGAATCAGATAATAAAATGGTCTTCTATACTGGGAATGAAAACTTGGAGAAGAATGGTGTGGCATTCATCTTCAAAAACAACATTTAAAGATCTGTCCTGAAGTACAGGACTATGAGTGATGACATCCATATGCTTACAAGGAAGTCCCATTAACACATCTGTTATTCATATTTACACACCAACCACTAAGGCCGAAGATGAAGCACTTGAAGAGTTTTACCTGCTTCTGCAGTTGGAAATTGATTGAACATGCAATCAGGATGCACTTGTTACTGGACAAAACTCAGAGTTTGTGCCACAGGCAATCTCTGAGACAGGAGTTGCGGTGAGATAATCAAAAGCTCATTTCCGTGCTGCTAGTGACACGGGGATAGGCAGCATTCTAGTCATCAAAGCCTATCCAAAGTCATCAGGCAAGGATGGGGTTTTTAAAGGGGAGGCCACATGCAGATGCAGGGACAGGTGGCAGAGAACAATGTGGGCAGTTGGGGGGTCACGTGGGGGTCTACTGGATGGAGGTTGTCCACTTCTCAATCTTGCAGGCTAAACACAAGTTACTTTCCTATCCTCTCTGGCCTCCTGTTTAATTCTTTTATCATTGGTTACAGCCCAATTATCAAGACAAGAGGAGTCATTCATAGCTTATGGTTTACTAAATCTATGGTGGTTCCTCTGAGAACCCTGCCCTCACATTGCTAACTGGTGTTGGTGGAACATGGATGTCATGTTTTCCCTGTGGATAGGGGAGAGATCTGAAACAACGCCTCTCAGGCCCTCAGTATTATGTCCACTCCCCCACTGCTCTTTTCAGCCTCTGGTTTCACATTGGTGATTGGAATACAAAAGCTGAAAACAAAGAAGAAGGATTGACACTTGTAGCATATGGCCTGTGTGACAGAAATGATGCCAGAGATCACATGGTAGAGTTTAGTAAGACTAATGACTTTTTCATTGTCAATGCCTTTTTTTCAGTAACATCAATGGCAACTATACACGTGGACCTCACCAAATGGACTACATCTCCACAGATCAACTATATCTGTGGAAAGAGATGATAGAAAAGCTCAGTATCAGCAATCAGAACAAGACCAGGTGATGACGGTGGCACAGACCATCAATTGTTCATATGCAGGTTAAGTGGAAACTGGAGAAAATTAGAACACGTTCACAACAGCCAAAGTATAATCTTGAATATATCCTGCCTAAGTTTAGCAATCATCTCAAGAACATATTTCATGCACTGAACACTAATGACTAAAGACCAAACAAGTTGTGGAATGACATCAAATATATCATCCATGAAGAAACCAAGAGGTCGTTAAAGACAAGAAAGAAAGTAAAGACCAAATTGGATGCCGGAAGACTCTAAAACCTGCTCTCAAACACTGAGCAGGTAAAGAGAAAGGAAGGAATGATGAAGTAGAAGAAATGAACAGAAAATCTCAAACACTGCTGAAGAAGACAATGTAAAGAATTATAACAACATGTGCAAAGTGTTGGAAATAGAAAATCAAAAGTAAAGAACACACTTTGCATTTCTCAAAGTGAAAAAATGAAAAAATCCAAGCCTCAAGTTGCAATAGTGAAGGATTCCATGGGGAAAATACTAAATGACTCTGGAAGCATCAAAAGGAGATAGAAGGAATACAGTCATTATGTCAGAAAGAGTTGGTTGACATTTGTAATGGTTTGAATTGTGCACTTCCAAAAATATGTGTAGTAATTTGGTTGGGCCAGGATTCTCTGTGTTCTGTGATTGCCCTCCATTTTGCAATTTTCTAATACTGTAAATTAAATATTAAAAGAGGAGCCCTGCAACACCCTTGCTAAGGGTATGGGTTGCACCACACCCTTTCCTGGAGTGTGGCCTGAACCACACTATCCTTTCATCCTTTGGGAGATAAAATGAGAGAGAAGCAGAGAATTGGGAACCTCACACCGTCCAGAAAACAGCACCAGGTGAAGGGTGCATCCTTCAGATCTGGGGTTGCTATGCCAAGATGATCCTTGAACAAAGATGGATGCAACACAAGGACTTTCTTCCAGAGCTGACAGACAGAAAGCTTTCCTGGTCTGGAGTGGACACTGATTTCAGACTTACAGCTTACCAGACTTCGTAAAAATAATTTTTTTCCATTTTAAAGCCATCCAGTTTATGGTAATTTTGTTAGAGCAACACTAGCTGACTAAAACAACATTCAACCATTTCAAGAGATAGCACGTGATCAGGAATTTATGGTACTGAAGGAAGAAGTGGAAGCTGCACTGAAGGCATTGGCGAGAAACAAGTGTCCAGGAATTGATGGAGTATCAGTTGGAATATGTCAACAAATGGATGCAGCACTGGAACTGCTCACTCCTACTGCAAGAAATTTAGAGAACAGCTAGCTGTCCAGTTGACTGAAAGAGATTCATATTTATGCCCATTCTCAAGAAAGGTGATCCAGCCAAATGTGGGAATTATCAAACAATATCATCAATATCACACATAAGTAAACATTTTGCTAAAGATTATTCAAAAGTGACTGCAACAGTATATTGGCAGGGAACTGCTAGAAATTCAAACCAGATACAGAATAGTGTGTATAACCAGAGACATCACTGCTGATATCAGATGAATCTTGGCAGAAAGTTTTACTGACTATGCTAAGGCATTTGACTGTGTAGGTCACAATAAATTACGGCTAACATTGCAGAGGATGGGAATTCCAGAACACTTCACTGTGCTCGTGGGGAATCTGTATATGGATCAAGAGGCAGTCGTGTAAACAGAACAAGGGGACACTGCATGGTTTAAAGCTGGAAAAGGTGTGGGTCAGTGTTATATCCTTTCACCATACCTTTTCTTTCTGTATGCTAAGTATATAATCCAAGAAGCTGAACTGTGTGAAGAAGAATGCGGTATCAGGATTAGATGAAGACTCATCAACAACCTGCATTATGTGCACGACACAACACTGCTTGCTAGAAGTCAAGAGAATTTGGAACACTTACTGATGAAGATCTAAGATCACAGCCTATGGATTATACCTCAATATCAAGAAAACAAATATCAAAACAACAAATGCTGGAGAGGCTATGGAGAAATTGGAACTCTCCTACATTGCTGGTGGGATTGCAAAATGGTACAACCTCTTTGGAAAACAGTCTGAAGCTTCCTTAAAAAGTCACAGAGCAGTCCACAATAGCAAAAAGTTGGAATCAACCCTGATGCCCATCAACAGATGAATGGATTAGCAAACTGTGGTACATATACTCAATGGAACACTATGCTACGGTAAAAAACAATGACAATTTTAGAAAACATCTCATAACAGGGTCTCACTTGGAAAAGATCATGCTGAGTGAAACCAATCAGTGTCAAAAGGACAAATTTTGTATGAGACCCCTGTTACAAGGACTTAACAAGAAAATTCTCCATAGAAGAAAATAACTGCATTGGCTACATGGATGGGTGGGGGCTAAGGGTTTATCATAGATGAGTTAACTGATAAATGTTAGAAATTTTATTATTTTGTTGTAATTAATAAAAAAGTTATATAAAAAAAGAAAAACCACAAAAGTTAGTGATGATCTAATAAAATTTTAATGACGAACAAACAAACAAACAGAAAAGAAAACAAAAATCATCACAACTAGACCAGTAAGCAATATCATGATAAGTGGAGAAAGAATTGAAGTTGTCAAAGATTTCATTTTACTTGGTTTCATAGTCAAAACCCATGGAAGCAGCAGTCAAGAAATCAAAAGATGCATTGCACTGGGAAAATCTGCTCCAAAGGACCTCTTTCAAGTATGAAAAGAGACTTCACCTTGAAGACTAAGGCGTGCCTGACCCAAGCCGTGGTATTTTCAATCACATAATATGCATGCAAAAGGTGGATGATAAATAAGGAAGACAAAACAGGAATTGATGCCTTTGAATTGTGGTATTGGAGAAGAATGCAGAATGCGCTGTGGACTGCCAAATGAACAAGTAAATCTGTTCTGAAAGAAGTATGACTAGAGTGTTCCCTAGAAGCAAAGGTAGTAAGGTTGTGTCTCACATACTTTGGACATGTTATCAGAAGGGTTCAATCCCTGGAGAAAGACATTATGCTTGGTGGAGCAGACAGCCAGTTAAAAATACAAAGATCCTGAAGAGGGTAGACTGACACAATAACTGCAACAATTGGATTAAGCATAAAAATGATTGTGGGCATGGTGTAGGACTGGGCAGTGTTTCTGTCTGTTGTATGTACGGTTACTATGAGTTGGAACTGACTCAATAGCACATAACAACAACCCAATCACTTGGGTGGGATTTATAAGACCATAGGGAGAAAGGTTGTATAAAAGTGACCCATCATATCATAGACTAGCGATGAGAAAAAGAGATTAAGATTAAAAAAATTCACTTACAGCACCATCTGGGACAATAAATTTTGTTGAAAAAGACCAAGTTAGACCAAAGTGGATGGAAAGATGTTATGTGTTAAGGGATAGGAAGATTTAATATTATAGTAGAGATGGCAATACATCCCAAAGCAATCTATAGATTCAATGATCTCTGATCAAAGTTCAAATCAAATTTTTCACATAAATGAAAAAAACTAAATTTGAACTTTATATAAAAGGTAAGAGACACAGATAGCCAAAGAAATTTTAAAGAACAAAGTAGGCCTGATACTTCTGACTTCTAAATATGTTAAAAACTACTATAATCAAAATGGTAGAGTACCAGTTAAATTTTAAGTGAAACAGAATTAAAAATCCATACATAAATCCATACATCTAAGATAAATTGATTTTCAGAAAGGGTGCTATTTTCACCTGATTTTTGGCAAGGTTGCTATTTCCATTCAATGAGGAAGGAACAGTCTCTTCAACAAACTGATCTGCCATAATTGAATTTTCATTTGCAGAACAATGAAGATCTATGCCTCACATAATTAAAAAAAAAAAAATGAACTAATGCAAATGGATGAAGGACCTACATATCAAAACTAAAACCATAAATTTCTTCAAACAAAATGTAAGAGTGAAGCTAGTGGGCCTAATCTGATTCATTGCTAGATTATCAAACACAGCAATGACTATATAGACAACAGAAGACAAAAAATAAAATAAAATAAAATAACTGGGACCTTACATAAATTAAACACTTATTTTCACCAAAAGACTTCACTAAAAGAGTAAAGAGACAACTTATAAAATGAGAAAATATCTCTGGTAACAATGCATCAGACAAGTGTCTAACATCTAAGATGTATATGAGACTTCAATCACTTAAAAACAAAAATACAAATAAGCCAATTTAAAAAAAAATGAGTGGAGGACACAAACAGATACATCACCATAAAGGATATTGAAATTTCCCATAAATGCGTGAAAAGATATTAAACATTTTTAGCCATCAGAGGTATACAAATCAAATCCAAAATGAGCTACCATTTCACTCCTTCTAGAATGGCTAAGGAAACCCTGGTGGCTCAGTAGTTAAGTACTAGTCTGCTAACCCAAAGGCTGGCATTTTGAATCCACCAGGCACTCTTTGGAAACTCTATGGAGCAGTTCCACTCTATCCTGTAAAGTCTCTGTGAGTTAGAATTGACTTGACAGTACTCTATTTGGTTTAGAATGGCTAAGACAAATAATAATAATAAAATAACAAGTATTTGCTAGAACAAGGAGAAATTGGAATCTTAATCCATTGCTATTGAGAATATAAAATAGTATAACCATTGTGGAAAACAGTATAGCAGCTCCTCAAAAAGTTAAAGATAGTACTATCGTATAATCCAGCAATCCTACTGATAGAAACATATGCAAGGAACCTGAGAACATCAATGCAAACAGATATATGTGCACCAGTGTTCACTGTAGTGCTACTCACAAGCAAAAGGTGAAACCAACTTCAATGCCTATCAATTAATAAATAAACAAAATAAAATGTAGTAAATACATACAATGAAGTAATGCTCAGCCAGAAAAAAAGAAATGATGCACTGATACTTTTTGGTATGCAGTGGATGGGACTTGAAGATATTATGCTAAGTGAAATATGTCAACCACAGAAAGATAAAGATTGTATGATGTCGCTTATTAAAAAAAGTGAAAAGGGGTAAATGTATGGCAATCAAAGTTTATTGTTGCTTACCAGCTATGAGAAAGAGGAGAAAGAAGGGAGTTTTATTTATGGAGCAGTGAACTTCTGTTTATGGTAATGTAAAATTCACCTTGATTACAGCTAATGTTTTCCAAGCCAGCTAAAGTAACTGAAGTCAACAAGTTAAATTGCAAGTGTGAGATGTATAGATTATCTTACAAAAACTAAGCAGTTGCTAAGGTTACTTGTGTACAAACTAAAACCTCAAGGAATTGGGCTTCTTGATTAGGAGGTTCAGTGTCATGGTTTCATGAGACATTCCACTTAATTGTTCTAATAACTTGTTCACCGCTTCTGTTTTGTCACCTAGTTTGTTGTTAAGTGCCTGTGGCCTGTGGTGTTAAAAGTATGTAGTTAGCCATCCAAAAAGGCATCACAACTGATCTCTGCCTGGAGCAACAGAGGAAGAACAAGAGCCAGTGATAACAGCAGGTATGTAATGCAAAATAATTGCCATGAACTACTGCTCACTTTGCTATGAGACCAGAACTAAACGGTGCCCAGCTACCATCACTGAACATTTTCATCAAAGATTCTATAAAGGAATCCTGGTCAAACTGGAAAATGCTGGATAAAATTTCAAATTCTTAGGGGCCTGAGTCAAGATGGCAGACTAAAAGCACATCTCCCTAAATCCATCCAGAAACCAAGACCTGAAATGATAATTAAACGGAGCCTTCTGGATACCTAGTGAGCCCTGGGATGCGGCATAGGGCTGTTAATTTGGACTTCATACCACGGAATGCAAAACCTCCTCTCTTTCACTGACTCCACTCTCAGAAAACACAAGCTTGCACAGACCAAAAGTAACTCACCATTTTGATTTTTTTTTTCCACTGTCTTGGCCGGCAGGCAGAACTGGGACTTGACTAGCTGCTGGTCTCGGACACACTGCTCATGGGACCAGCAAGTGTAATTGCCAGGTTCTGAGAGCCTGGCTTTGGTCTCTTTACACCTTGGGTCCTCTGGCCTAACTTTCTGCCTCTGCCATGTGGTAGCTGTACAGATGTGCTTGTGCAGGACACCACCTTGATCCACTGGGAAATGCAGAAGCCCAGGCAGAGTCCCCAGCTGGATTTGGTTCCTAGGCTGGGACGTGATGCCTGCCAGGGGGAGAGTTCTTTTCCAGCAGGGAGGCAGTACTTTGTACAGTGTCATCTGAGGCTGGGGCTCAGTGGCAGAAGCTGTGGACTCTGGGCATTTCGGCACTCTTGGCCTCTCTTTCCACTGGGAGCCTGGTCCCAGCCAGGTGACAAGCTTGTGCAGGATGCCATACTGTTTTTTTGGGAGGCGGAGTCATTCATATAGAAGCCTCAGCTGGACATAATTCCTGGACTGGGAGGCAGTACCTACCCAGAAGAGACTACTTTTCCTTCAGAAAAACAGATTCTACACAGTATTGCCTACAGCTGGGGCCTGACAGCAGAGGCCACTTGGCCAGCAGCCCTTCTGTATTTTGAGCTAATTTGTAACATCTGTGGTTCAATATAGAGGCATTTACTTTGCCAGCTGGGAAGAGGGACATATACCCCTGAAAACCTGGCTGACTTTGGAAGCTGTCAAATAGTTTTTACTTTTCATTTTAAGAGAGTCTAGAAAAACAACTGTGGTCCATCTTCACAGCATCTCTCCCAACCTCTATTGACCCACATGATGCCCAAAAAAGCAGCAGACATTGGAGAGGATGGTAACCCAGAAGTCACCAATGGAATCAGAAGGCCCCCAAAAGAAATCACCTCAGAACTTCCCAGATGAAGAAGCTTTTCTGAAACTATCAGAAGGTGAATATAAAAGGATTATATAGACAGCCCTCCTAGACCTTATACAAAATGAAAAATTAAGCAAGCTGTTGGATCTGATGGAACATCAGTACTCCGAAATCCAACAGATAAAGAACAAAATCAAAGACATAGAAACGTCCATTCAAAGCCAAGAAAACAGAATGGAACAAATGGAAAAGAGACTTTCTTATTTGGAAGACAGAGCTACTGACTCCAACATCTATGAGGAGAAATCAGAAAAAAGAAACAAGAAAAATGAAGAAGCATTAAGAAGCATGTGGGACTCTATTAAGAACAATCTACGATTAATTGGAGTTCCTGAACAGGGTGAGACTCTTGAGAACACAGCGAGTATTGTGGCTGAGCTGCTGACAGAAAACATTCCAGAAATTATGAAAGGAGAGAATATAGATATCCAAGATACGTATTGAACACCGCTCAATATAGATCACAATAGAAAGACTCCAAGACTTACTATAATCAAGCTTGACAAAATGAAACATAAGCAGAAACTTTTAAAGGCAGCAGGACTCAAAGCAAAGCTAACATTCAGAGAGAAACCCTCCAGGCTTTCGTTGGATTTCTCAGCAGAAACAATGCTGGCATGGAGACAGTGGCGTGACACATTCAAAGCCTTGAAGGAGAAGAACTTCCAACCAAGAATTATATATCCTGAAAAACTATCTTTCAAATGTCAAATTAAAATTAAGACATTCACAGATAAACAGAAACTCAGCGACTTTGTAAAAACCAAATCAAATTTTTAGAAACTATATCCTTTCTTGGGCCACAGGGTCTGGGTGAACTCCTAAAATTATTGCCCAGAGATAATTATTAAATTTTCGACCAAAACTATCCCCTCAAGTTCACTTTAAAACAAAAAATAGATTGACTTAATTAACATTGAACATTTTCCTCGAGCATGACACTCTTTATAAAAACTCTATGTGGGATCAGATTGATAAGACCAAAGCTAAAAGTCAGATAGAAAACTTGAAGGGCACTGAATTTGTGTTAATGGAGGAGAAACAGTCCATAAAAGATAAGTGAGAATGGTTGCACAGCTTGAATAATGTAATCAATGTAACTGAACTGTACATAGAGAAATTATTGAATTGGTGTGTATTTTTCATATGCTTTCTCAACAATTAAAAAAATAAAATGTTTCCTGCCCTTAAGGAGCCGAATAATTTATCTTCTGAGGAAAGAAAGGGAGGTCATATTTGTTGAGTACTTTCCCTATAGAAAGCCTGGTGATGTACTGGTTAAGTGCTACTCTTGCTAACCAAATGATCAGCAGTCCAAATCCACAACGCACTCCTGGGAAACTCTATGGGGCAGTTCTACTTTGTCCTGTGAGATTGTTAGGAGCTGAAATCAATTTAATTGCAATGCGTTTGATTTTTAGTTTTGCAAACATGAACTTGTTAATACTGAAAACTATCCTGTATATTAGTTAATTAGTATTCACTGCTGACATGTGAGTTTAAAGTAACTGTCCAAGAACATGAAAGTGGTATTCAACCAACGCTGTTTCTGATTTCAGAATCTGTGGTACTACAACATTATTTTTGTCATGAAAAATGATGTAGTTAGAAAATATAAAAACATAAATAAAGGAAGTACAGATGCAAAAGCAAGTGAAAACGAAGCCTGAGGACAAATAGCAAAGACTTTATTCTGAGGTAGCAAAAGTCTCCTTAAGAGAAGCCATCCGTTTACAAAGACCTAAGCAATTCATTTCATTTTACGAAGTTTTAAGTCTTTTATTGTGTGTAGGGGGGGAAAGTTAATATTTTAATTTAAAATAACTTTTTTGCTACCACTAGCATAGATAAAAATTTACAGTTTCACAGCTGTAGAATACTTAGATTTAATTAGAGGCATTATTCCCTTTATGCAACAACTTGCTCATGAAGGTAGGCTACGACGATTTGAATTAATGTTGATTTAAATATTTTTTCACTGAGTTTTCTGCTGTGAAGAGCTAAATAGCTAAGATAGAATTTTATGGTGTGTGATTTTAAAGCAAATTTTTTCCCTCCTGTAACTGAGTTTGCAATTTCCTTCCTCTCCCCTTAGCAATAGCAAGTTCTATAGTAGTTAGATGCTACAGCTACTAACCAAGAGGTCAGCAGTTCAAAACTGCCAAGTGCTCCTTGGAAATTCTACAGGGAAGTTCTACTCTATTCTGTAGTGTGACTGTGAGTCAGGATCAACCGGACAGCAATGAGATTTTTTTTCCTTAATAGAGCAGTAATAATTTAAAAACAAACACTTTTGTATGAAATGGTCAGTTATGACCTTGTTTGCAAGTCAGTCTTAGGTGTGCAGAAATGTACACCCAATTAAAGTGAGAACTGCTAGAGAAATGTTTTGATAAGACTCTACCTTTGCCTTTAAAAGCTTCATGCATGAGGGAACAATAGCGGATGATGGAATTTTTATACATTAAATTTTGTGAAAGAATCTGAAATTGTTGAAATTAGAGAAAGGTGAGAGTCATATGAGGTAGAAGACTCAAGAAGTCAAAATCCCATTCGGATAGTCCTCCAGTCTACAAGAAACCACTCCTGATCACAGAGCTCCAGAGGAAACTGCCAGACTCTTCTGGGCTTGAAAACGGGTTTGACTCCTTGTATATTATGAAACCGTTGGTTTCACATTTATATGTCTAAATGTGAAATACAGTTAGACAAATATGATACAAGGTCTTCTTTGGTCAAACATTTTACATGTAAAATTTAGTTTCAATTGAATGGCATGAGCTTCAGGTAATTTGACCAACACACAGAGGAGGGTTAAGCATAAATTTTTTTTTCTTATGTGAATCATTTGACAGGCTAGACACATTAGAATAAAAGATTTTTAAAAATCTTTAAGTAAACATACCAGTGTTTTTATCTTCTAGCAGATACTTGTTAACACAAAGCTTCTAGATGATGATGATTAATTTTTTTGTTGTTGTTGTGATTGAGTGAAAGTAGCACACGAATGAAGTTAAATTTACATGACTGCCTATCTGCAGTTCCCTCAGGTCTCCTTGCCTGGTGACGGTCTTCCTTTACATTCTATACACCTCATATCCTGCTAATAATCTCCTATTCACTTCTGTTCACCCACTCCTCTCCCTCTAGTAAAGTAAGAGGCCAGTAGGATGTCATCCTGCAGACAGATAGAGCCATAAAGTAGACACACCATATGGTCACTTTGTGTCCCTGAGTCCAGCACATTCCTGTCCGAAGAGTTGACCTCTGTAATGTTTAATGACCAGGGCAGCAGCCGGTCTAGGGTCCATGCTCCCAGGGGAAGTCCCAGGCCATCAGACCATCAATTACAGTCTTTTCGTGGAGTTCTCAAGGTGCACTCCTCTTTTTTGTGTGTTGCCACTTGTACCCAACATTGTGTGCCCCATCACACTGTCATTGGTGGTGGCCGGGCACCATATGGTTCTTCTAGTCACATGTTGATACAGTCATCCATACACATGAGTCCTTCTGTCCTGTCCTCTTTTTCTCTTATGTCTTTGTTGACCTTAGTGATCATCTGGTCCAGGGGAGATGGGATCATATGGTGTACCTCAGAAGCACTTGCTAGCTTTTAAGACACCAGAAGCCACTCACCAACATGGGGTGCAGAAGACTCTCTTAGCAATAGAGCAGTTATGCCAACTGGCTGCCCTGAGAGCACTGTCCTTGGACCCCCCTCCTGTTACTCTATCATGATATTAGGCTAGGAATAGGAGAGTTTTTAGTTTATGTTGAAGTCCAGTTAAGATGATCTTCTTTCTAGCATCTGCTTTCAGCCAAGCAAATTTCTATCAGCTGTCTAATCTGTGTTCACCTCTCTCCCTGTCTCCCTGCCCTTCCTTGTCACCATCAAAGTGTCTTTTCTTCGTAGATGAATGTTTTTAGGTACTTATAGTTGGGATCTCATACAATATTTGCCCTTGTGCCATCAACCGATTTCATTCAACATAATGTCTTCCAGTTGAAACCAGGTTATGAAAGGCTTCCCTAGATGATAATTTTTAACTCTATCCTCTATTCTTAATCCATCTACATCTTCTCAATTCTCCAACTTAGTGAAAATGTTGCTTCCCATTTCACTGAGGAAACAGAATCCTGGCAAGACAACTTTCACACGCTTCCACTATCACTTGCATCCACTGCATGCTTGGAACTATATACCGTCTTCCTATCTGCTATTATTGTATTTATTCTTTTGTCTCTTAATTGTTGATTTGTAATTTTTTATCCCAATATGAAAAGTCATATGTTTCCTTTTGTCCCATCATAGATACATCCCCTACTCATCCTCATCTTCCTGAGTGTTGTGCTGCTATTTTGATTACAGTAAGTACACCCTGAAAGGCCCGAAAAGTGGCCTTTTTCAAATGTACAGGATGACCATCTGTCCCTGTCCTCAGTTGTCATCCTGAGATATGACTTCTTAATATTCTACAAATGTCTTTCTCCCACTGCCTTGGTGTACCTTGAACTTCTGGCATCTCGTATCTTTCATTTTCTTGGTTTAAACATTTTTGTTTGCTTGCTTTTTAATTATTTAATAATATCCTATAAATGAGAGCATGGGAGATAAATATTTTTCAAGTTTTGCATTTTAGAAAATCATGTCAATTAGAACCTCAGGCTTGACTGATAATATTTTAAATGTGGATCATTAGAAGAAATCACATTTTCAGAATTTTGGATGCAGTGTTTCCAGATTCCGCTGTTCTGAACAGGAAATGTTTGAAGCAAATCTGACTTCTGATGAGATCCCAGATACAAAGTATTTTAATATTTGACTTTTGTCTTCATCACTAAAAAAAAAAAAAATCATGAATTTTCTCTTTGTTACCTAGTATTGTGAAATTTAAGAGTGGTATTCTTTGGCATAGATCTGTTAACAAATTGTGCTATGTGCTTTGTATAATTTTTAGTCCAGAAACTCATCTCTTTCAGGAAATCTTGAATTATTTTGTTGAAAATTCACTCCATTTTTACTTTTTATCTTTTGTTCTTGAATTTCTTGTATTTGGAATTTCTATTTCTTGTATTGTTTATTTCTTTGTGTGTTTGTTTGTTTGTTTATATAATTTCATCGTTTCTCCTATTTTTCACCCTTTTGGTCTTTATTCTATTTTTCAGGGAAATTAATCTTTATCTTCCAATCTCCAATTCTTTAATCTATATTACCATATATTTAATTTCTAAAAATTTCTGTTATCTAGATATTTATTTTTCTTAGGAGTCAGTTCATTTGTTATATTGGGTGCATCTTTTCTTCTTTCTTTGAAATATTAATGATGGATTTCTTACAAGTCTTCATTCTCTGAGACAGAGGAAACTCTGCCCCACATACATTAGTTTTGCCCTTCACTCATAGAAAGGCTTCTATCAGTTATCTGTCAGATTATTTTTTCATATGAGATAGTGTTGTTACGGATTGAATTGTGTTCCCAAAAGATATGTATCAACTTGATTAAGCCATGATTTCTGATACCATGTGATTGTCCTCCATTTTGTGATTGATGTGACTTTCGTATATATTGTAAATCCTACCTCTATGATATTACAGTGGTGGGGTCAGTGGAAGTTATGTTAATGATACAGAACTCAATCTAAAAGACTAGATTGAGTCTTGAACCAGTTCCTTTTGAGATTAAAAAGAAAGAAGCAAGGAAAAAGACAGGAGAACCTTATATCACCAAGAAAGAAGAACTGGGAGCAGAGTATATTCTTTGGACCCAGGGTTCCTCTGCTAAGAAGCATTTTCTCCAAGGAAGGTTGGTGGCAGGGACCTTCCTTCACAGCTGACAGAGAAAAGAAAGACTTCACCTGAAACTGATTCTCTGAATTTGGACTTGTAGCCTAATTAAACTGTCAGAGAACAAATTTAACTTTGTTAAAGCCATCTGCTTGTGGTATTTCTCATATAGCAGCTCTGGATGACTAAAACACATGTTTTAATATGCTGCTGGGTTATTAGGGATATATATATTTAGGATTGCTGTGTCTCCTGGTTTATTTCTCATTATGCAATATTCATCTTTATTCCTGAAAAGGTCTCTTTCTCTGAAATTTGCTTTGCCTGGAAATAATAGGAAACTCTGGTGGCACAGTGTTTAAGTGCTATGTCTGCTAAGCAAAAGGTCAGCAGTTTGAATCCAACAGGCTCTCCTTGGAAACTATGGAGAAGTTCTACTGTGTCTTATAAGGTCGTTATGAGTTGGAATCAACGGTGATGAGTTTGGTGTTTTAAAATTAACAAGCTACTCCAAGTTTCCTCCCTTCCTTCCTTCCTCTCTTCCTCCCTTCCTTCCCTCCTTCCCTCTTTTCCTCCTTCCTTCCTTCCCTCCTTCCCCCCCTCTCTTCCTTCCTTCCTTCCTTCTGGATGTGTGCATATATAGAGAAAAATTGACCCCTGAGCACTGATTTGGCTGTATCTCATAGGTTCTTGTAGGAAGTGTTTTCATTCTCATTTGAATCCATAAATTTCTTTATTTCATCCTTGATTTCCTCTGTAACCCATGGTTTTTGAGCAAGGTGTTGCTCAGTTTCCATGAATTCCAATTTATACCTATGTTTTTTTCTGCTATTGATTTCAACTTTTATTGCTTTATGGTCTGAGAAGATGCCTTGCAATAATTCAATGGCTTGGACTTTGTTGGGAATTGCTCTACGTCCTGACACATGGTATATTTTGGAAAATGTCCCATGTGCACTGAGAAGAAAGTGTAGTTATCTGTTGATGGATAAAAAGTTCTGTATATGTAGATGAGATCTAATTGGTTAAATATGGCAATAAGGTCTTTTGTGTCTTTACTGAGCTTTTTTCTACAAAATCTGTCCAGCACTGAAAGTGGAGCGTTGAAGTCTCCCACTATTGTTGTGCAATGATCTATCTCATTTTTCAGTGCAGTCAGTGTTTCTTTGACGTATTTAGGTGCTCTAGTATTGGATGCATAGATATTTAATATTGTTAAGTCCTGCTTGTGTATTGAACCTTTCAGCAATAGATAGTGACCGTCCTTGTCCATGACGGTGACTTTTATATCAAAATCTATTATATCTGAGATCAGTATTGCCACACCTGCTCTTCTTTATATATTGTTATCTTGGTATATGTTATTCTATCCTTTGATTTTCAGATTGTTCATATCTTTCAGTCTAAGGTGAGTTTCTTTTAAGCAACATGTAGATGGGTCATGTCTTTTGATCCAAGACATCACTCATTGTCTCTTTCCCGGAGTGTTCAGTCCATTTACATTCTGCATAATTATTGATAGGCATGTATTCAGTCCTGTCATTTTGGTGTATTTATTTTTGTGTTGGTGTTTTCTCTGTCACTCTTAAAATTCTTTTCTGAGTCATTCTTCTTTATGGGCTGATTTTCATCCTTTTCAGTGTTGGTTTTGTATTTGTGGAGACTCCTGTATTACACTTCTTGTTTTGATATGCTGTATCTTTATTGTGCTATGAAGCTACTGCTGTGATCACCTTTAATAACCTGAGGTTAAGCCCAGTTTTAACTTCTACATATTTTATGAACTTCCTCTCCATCTAGAAGGACTATAACTACTATAGTATATCCCTCTTTTTAATGTGATGGTATCTTAATTTTCATGATATGATCACTGGATCCCTTCTTTTAATCTTGTAGCTTTGATTGAGTTTTGTGCCCTCCCTAACTGAGTAGGT
This sequence comes from Heterohyrax brucei, assembly GCA_028571685.1. Classification (NCBI taxonomy): domain Eukaryota; kingdom Metazoa; phylum Chordata; class Mammalia; order Hyracoidea; family Procaviidae; genus Heterohyrax; species Heterohyrax brucei. The sequence continues at coordinate 5,274,443 of CM053146.1, read as the reverse complement.
TTTCGGATGTTGTGTCCTGCATTGCCTCCTTAAAAATATACTAAATGGTTTTGTTTTTCAAAGCAAAGATCTTCTTTTGCTATTTCTTGTAGTTTTGGTTTGGTTTTTACAAAGTCTCTAAGTTTCTGTTTGTCTGTGAATGTCTTAATTTCATCTTCATATTTGAAAGACAGTTTTGCAGGATATATGATTCTTGGTTGGAAGTTCTCTGGGGTAGCAGGCTATGCCTTCCGACTGGCAAAGAATCGGTCCTAATTATGGAGTCACTAGAGGGACGTTACCTGACCCCACAATCTGTGTCAGTAAAGGCTAGAAGGGATGCTGACAGGTTGCATAGCAGTTATTTCTCAAGGCAGTCTTATTTTAGAAAGCTAAAAGCTATCTGATAGCTTCCAAAATCAGTCAAGCCATGAGGTATGGCAGGTCCCTCCTTCCGGCTGACAATGGAGGCACTTCTTCAACAGTGGCAACTACGCTACTGGCATCACCCACCAGTCACTACCTAAACATAGCCTTTCTGCTGGAATTTTGCTCCCCGGACTGGCACTGCCTCCCGGCCTGAGAATTAGATCCTGCTGTGGCCTCCAGTTGGGTAACCCCATCTCCCAGTCAAACAAGATCACATCCCAGTCAAGCTACCTCTCCCACCTCGAGACAGCCAAATCTATGGTACAGCTTGGAAAAGAGAGGGTGAAGGGGCTGTGGTGCCCTCAGTCCACCACTGGGATCTCAAAACATGGCTATTCCACATGCTGTCTCTACACTGCAGCACACACTGTTCACGTCAATACTGTGGTTCAGTGTAGCTACCAGCTCATGTCCATCCCCAGCCTACTGGCCAACAAAAGAAAAAAATGTTAAAAGCACCAGTACCTTCAGTCCACGCAAGCAGCTAGTCAGCAGAAACGGTGCTAAGTGAGAGACAAGTTTTCCATTTAGCGGCATGTAATCCAAGCTGACAGCCCCATGCCATGCGCTAGGGCTCACTGAGAGTTCAGAAAGCTGCTTTCAGTTAACAATCCAGGCCTTAGTTTTCAGGGGAAATTAATGAGATATGTGTCTAGTCTGCCATCCTGGCTCTGCCCCCTCATCTTATTTCTTATTTGGGTTGTTTCCCTCCTGTCTTTCTTTTGTCATTTGGGCCAGTGGGTTATTGATTGTGTTGATGCTTCCAAAGAACCAGTTTTTTTTTTTTTTTTTTAGCTTTTTAAATCATTTTTCTCTCTTCTAATTCATTAAATTTGACTCCAGTTTTTATTATTTTATTTTTTGTGGTGATCAAGCAGCTCTGTTGCTGCTTTTCTATTTGTTCAAGTTGTAGGGTTAATTATTTGATTTGGGCTCTTTCTTGTTTTTAGATAGGTTATATAATGAAGTAAAGTGACCTCTGAGCAGCACTTTTCCTACTTCCCAAAGACTCTGGTAGGATGTGCTTTCATTTCCAATTCATGCTATGAATTTCTTTATTTCTTCTTTGATTTCTTGTATAACTCAGTAATTTTTGAGAAAGGTGTTGGTTAGTTTTCATATATATATTTTCTTTTTTCAGTTATTGGTTTCTGTTTGCGTGACTATACGGTCTGAAGAGATGCATTGCAATATTCGATGTTTTAGATTTTCTTAAGGCTTGCTTCATGACGTAATATGTGGTTTATCTTAGAAAATGTTTCATGTGCGTTGGAATAGAAAGTATACTTGCCTGATGTTGAGTGGGGTGTGCTGCGTATATGTCTTTAACAGCCAGTTGATTGATGGTCACATTTACATCTTCTGTGTCTTTATTGAGCTTCTTTCTGGATGTTCTTTCACTGAAAGTGATGTGTTGAAGTATGCCACTATTATTGATTAGCTACTAGTTCTTTTTTCAGTGATGTTAGAGTTTGTTTTATATATTTAGGACCCCTGTCATTAGACTCCTAAATATTTAATATGATTATGTCATCTTGAAGTATGACCATTTAATCACCATATAGTGTCCTTCCTTGTTCATTGTGTTCTATTTTACTTTAAAGTCTATTATACCAGAAATTAACATTGCCACTCCTACTCTTTTTTAAAATGCTGTTTGCTTGATATACTTTTTTCCATCCTTTGAGTTTCAGTTTGTTTGTGTCTTTAAGTCTAAAATGTGTCTCTTGAAGACAGCATACAGTTGGATCTCTTTATTTTTTTAACCCTTTCTGACATTCTGTGTCTCTTTATTGGTATGTTTAATCCATATTCATTATGGTAATTATTGATAGGTGTGAATTTAGTGTTGTCATTTTGATGTCTTTTTTGTGCATTTTTCAGTTGTTTGTGTTCCACTTCATTTTCTGTGCTGAGTAGGTTTTCTTTATGCATTTTCTTTTCACCTTTTTTTATTGTTGATTTTGCATTTGCAGAGACTTCATCTTTTTTATTTTGTTAGGATTGTTAATCCTCTTTGCAATACTTTAACATTTATCTTATTTTTCTAAATTTAAACCAGTCTTTATTTTTCTGTATTGCCTTGACTTGTTCTTCATATGAAAGATCTGTGATTACATTTTTAGTCCCTCTTTTTTGTTATAATGTTATCATCTTTTATACAATGATATTTTTGTTTCCCTATTTTAAGTGTTACAGCTTTAATTTATTTTTCTGATTTCCTATATCTGTTTTCTCTGTCCTGCATGATATTCTTGGGTTGTTCCCTGATGCTATTGATTTTGTAACTGACAGACTCCTTTTAATATCTCTTGTCATTTTGGTTTGATTTTTGCAAATTTCCTAAATTTCTGTTTATCTGGAAATATCTTGATTTTGTGATCATATTTGAAACACAGTTTTACTGAATATATAATTCTTGGCTGTTAATTGTTTTTCACTCGTGGTGCTGTATGTGTCATCCTTTTGTCTTCTAGCCTGCATGATTTCTGCTGGGTAGTCTGAGCTTGACTTTTCTATGGAAATTATTTTTCATTTACCCCTAGCCACTGTTAAAATTCTCTCCTTACCTTTAGTTTACCAAACTAAAGCAAATCGACTACCATCAAGTCTATTCCAATTCATAGCATCTCTATAGGACAGACTAGAACCGCCTCATAAAACTGCCAAGGAGCACGTGGTACATTTAGAACTGCCAACCTTTTGGTTAGCAGTCGTAGCATTTGACCACTTCACCACTAGGGATTCCACATTTAGTTTAGATAAGTTTAATTATAATATGTCTTGGTTTCTTTCTTTTGGGATCCACTTTATGTAGGATTCTATGAGCATCTTGGATAGATATCTTCTCATATTTATAATATCAAGGAAGTTTGCTGTCAACAAATCTTCAGCAATTCTCTATATTTTCTGTTATTGCCATCTTTTCTGTTCTGGTATTCTAGTGACTTGTAGATAATTCCTCTTCATAGAGTCTGACATAATTCTCAGTTTTTGATTTTTTAAAATTGTTTTAGCTGATTTTTCCTCAAATATCTTGGTGTCAATTGCTTCATTTCCAGTCTTACAAATTCTATCTACCACTGATTGCCTCAATTCTGTTCCTTTGGGTGTTCTAAAAGGTTGTCTAATTCTGTAAATTTATTATTAATCTTCTAAATTCTGATTACTATCTTTGCATGCTTTCTTTCAGGCTGTTTATTTTGTCTTTATGGTCTGCTACAATATTGCTGGGTCTCCTTAAAAGTTCTATATATTGATCTTCTGTATTCTGTTTCTGATAAATCCAGGAAGTTCTATTCATCTGGAAAATTTCTTGATTCTTTGTTTTGGGAGCTTTCAAAAGTTGCTATGATCTGCCTCTTTAAGTGATTTAATAATGACAGTTGTCTCAAAGCCATCAGTAACTTTTTATATTTATTTGCTTTATATTTGCTTGCTATGTTCTAGCTTCTTGTGTTGTTTTGTTTTGAAATGCCAAAATGGGTGATCATGTGAGCTAGTTTGATTATTGTCACCTTTGAGGCTTCCATGTCCTGCCACCAGGTACTTAGAGCTCTTACTAGGCAGGTGAACTCAGGAATCTGTTTACTTTTCTTGTAGTATTCACCTCAGATGCCCAGAAGTTGGTCACCAAGTGTCACCCCTACAGTCCTAGGTTGGCAGGCATGATTGTTGTAGGCAAATATGTCTGGCTATGTGTACTGAGAAAGGCAGGGGCTTATAGCCATCTGTGAATGCCTGTGAGGAAGACATAACATCTTACACCTTATCTTAGACCATGGAAATCTTTCTTTCCTCAGTTCACAGCATAGGGGAGCATGAGGCTTTTTTCTTTCCACTGTGTTTGTTAAATGGTTCCCTTTCCAATTGACTCGATGGCACTTGACTTGGCTTGGCTTTCCAATCTAAGAGAATGGCTAATGACATGCACACTTAAGGGATCCTCCTTCTGGCTCAGATAATGCATAAATGGAGTCAGGCTGTAGTACAGAGAAGATAAGGAAAAAGGGAGAGAAACTTATCCTGAAGGAAAACTTTAGATCCACATAATAGATTAGATACAACCCACATAGGTTTTGGCAACTGAAGGCCATTTTTCACTAACTCTGGAGGTGTAAGAGGGCACTCTGCCATTTGGTGTTTCCCACTGAGTAAATGCTTTTCAAATACCATTATTCCCTTTACCATACTGGCTGCTGTGGAATTGCTTGTTAACTGCCAATTCCTGCCAGGTCAGTTCTTCCCAGTTCCGTGTACTTCTGGACCTGCTCTCCCTTCCTTGTCACTCAGTGTAGTTTCTCAATTTTCCTTTTGATTTTCAGGGATGCCATAATTTTAAATATAAATGATTTATTTTGAGGAGTCTTTGATATTAAAGGAATCACAGAAGCATCTTACTATTCTCTGCTTAGCTCACCTGCTTTGGGATGATTTTTGTCAAGGAGTTGAAGTCCATTCAGTGATTCAGTGGGGCAGAAACAATTTCTTTAATAAGTGGTGCTGGCAAAATTGTATATAGATCTGTAAAAGATAAAACAAGACCAACAGCTCATACTGTATACAAAACTAACTCCATATTTATTATAAACCTAAATGTTGAAACTTAAACCATAAAATTTCTAGAAGAAATTCTAACAAGAAAACAATGAGACTTACTCTTTTGTAAAAATACAGCATGAAACATAAATGCTAAAACACAGAAGACAAAATATACAAATGGGGTTCATAAAAATTACAAACATTGATAATCCAAAAGTTTTATTTAAAGACTAACTAGACTACCTACAAAATGCAAATGTATCTTTAGAAATCACTTATTAAACAAGTCTAGTATTTAAAATCTATAGAACACTGCAACAACTCAACGATAAATAATCAATCACAGAATGAGAAAAAAGTATGAACAGAATCTTTAACAAAGAAGCCATCCAAGATGAATAAATGTATGAAAATACATTCAAGATCATTAGCCATCCCCAAACCAAAACCAAATCACTGTAGAGTCATTTCTAATTCATAGCAACCATACACGACAGGGTGGAACTGTCCCATAGGGCTTTGAAGGCCTAAATAATTACAGAAATCAACTGCCATAGTTTTTCCCATGGTGCTGCTATAAAGGAAATATCACATGTGAAAAGCTGTAATGAAGAGATTTATTTTCTCACAGAAACATAGGTTAAAAGTCCAAATTCAGTGGTCAGCTCTGGGGGAAGGCTTTCTGTGATGGCTCTGGAGGAAGGCCATTGTTATCAATCTTTCCTTGAAGTGGGAGCTTGTGAAGCACAAAGACCCCAAGTCCAAAGGACACTCTCTGGTCCTAGCACTGTTTCTTTGGCATGAGGTCCCCAATATTCTGCTTGCTTCCCTTTCCTTTATATCACAGGAGGTTGCCTGAAAGCACAATACAATCTTATACATTGAGTTCTGCTTCATCAACAAAACAGCCTCCCAATTTCCCTCTTTAACAGAGGCAGGAACATTACACAATACTGAGCATCATGGCCTTGCCAGATTGCTAAACATGTTTTTTTTTTGGTAAAACAATTCAATCCGTAACAGAAGGATTGTGCGATCAAACTGCCAATGATTCAGTTAGCAATCAAGGGCTAAACCACTGTGTAGTCAGGGATCCTTTATTAGCCATTAACCAAAAACCCCATTGCCATTATGACACATAGGTTTCCAAGGAGCAGTTGGTGGATTTCAAATGCTGATCTTTTAAGTAGCACCTGAACTCTTAGTCACTGCACCAAACTAAAATATCATCTTACTCCAGCAAAAATGATACTGATATTTTACATGTTGTTGCTGTTGTTGTTTGGTGCTGTCAAGTTGGTGCCAACTCATAGTGACCCTATGAACAACACAATGAAACACTGTCTGGTCTTGTGCCATGTCCACAATCATTTTTATGCTTAACCCCATTGTTGTGGCTACTCTGTCAATCCGTCTCATTGAGGGTCTTCCTCTTTTTTACTCACTCTCCACTCTACCAAATATGATGTTCTTCTCCAGAGACAGATCCTTCCTGACAACATGTCCAACTTCCAGAACAGATCTTTTTCTTCTTTGGCAGTCCGTGGTACATTCAACATTCTTCTCCAACACCACAGTTCAAAGGCATCAGTTCTTATGTCTTCTTTTTTCATTGTCCAACTTTTACATACATATCATGGGATTGAAAATACTATGGCGTGGGTCAGGCACACTTTAATCTTCGAGGTAACATCTTTACTTTCCAATATTTGAAAGAGGTCCTTGACAGTAGATTTTTCCAATGCAATGCCTCTTTTGAAGTGTTGACTGCTACTTCCATGGGCATTGATTGTGAACACAAGAGAAATGAAATCCTTGACAACCTCAATCCTGTCTCCATTTATGGCTATGTTGCTTACTCATCCAGTTGTGAGGAATTTTGTTTCCTTGATGTTGAGATGTAATCCATACTCAAGACTGTGGTCTTTCATCTTCATCAGTGTTTCAAATCTTCTTCACTTCCAGCGAGTAAGGTGGTGTCATCTGTGTAACACAAGCTGTTAACGAGTTGCCCTCCAATCCTGATGCCTCATTCTTTCTCGTATATTTGCGTGGCATACAGATTGAAAAGGTATGGTGAAAGGATACAGCCCTGATAGACACCTTTCCTGATTTTGAACCATGCAGTGGTGCTTTGTTTTGTTTGCATGATGCCTCTTTATCCACATCCAGATTCTTTAAGAGCAGATTAGGTATTCTGCAGTTCCCATTCTCTGCAGTGTCAGCCATAATTTATATCCTCATGGTTGAATGCTGTTGCATAGTCAATGCAACACAAGTAAATGTCTTTCTTGTAGTCTCTGCTTTTAGCCAAGATCCATTTAACTTCAGCAATGATATCCCCAGTTCCATGTAGTCTCAATTCAGCTTCAATTTCTGGCAGTTCCTTGTCAATATACTGCTGCCATCACTTTTGAATGATCTTGAGCAAAATTTTACTTGCATGTGATATTAACAATATTGTTTGGCAATTTCCATGTTCAGTTGGATCACCTTTCTTTGGAATAAGCATAAATATGGATCTCTTCTAGTCAGGAGGACAGGTAACTGTCCTCCAAATTTCTTGGCATAGATATGTGAGCACTTCTAGTACTGCATGTTGAAATATCTCATTTGATATTCTATCAATTCCTGAACCCTTGTTTTTTGCCAATGGCTTCAATAAAGCTTTGGTTTCTTCCTTCCATACCATTGGTTCCTGATAATATGTTATCTTTTCAAATGGCTAAACATCAATCAGTTCTTTCTGGTATCACTTCTTCCATCTTCTTTTGATGTTCCCTGAGTCATTTAATAGTTACCCTATGGAATCTTTCACTATTGCAAATCAAGGTGTGAATTTTTTCTTCAGTTCTTTCAGTTTGAGAAATGCAGAATGTGCTTCCCTTCTGGTTTTCCATTTCCAGCTCTTTGCACATTTTATTGCAATACTTTATTTTGTCTTCTCGAGCTGCTCTCTGAAATCTTCTTTTTAGGACTTTTATTTCACCATTCCTTCTTTTGTCTTAGCTGCTTGATGTTTGAAAGCAACTTGCAGAGTCTCTGCTGACATCCATTTTGGCTTTTCTTTCTTTCTTGTCTTTTTAATGATCTCTTGTTCTCTTCATGGATAATGTCTTTAATGTCATTACACAATTCATCTGGTTTTCAGTCATTAATGATCAGCACATCAAACCTGTTCTTGAGATGTTCTTTACACTCAGGAGGGATTTACTCAAGGTCATACTTTGGCTCTTGTGGACATGTTCCAATATTCTTCGTTTCGGTTTGAATTTTCAAATGACCAATTGATGATCTGTGCCAGAGTCTGCACCTGGTCTTTTTCTGATTGTTGATACGGAGTTTTTCCAGTGTCTTTTTCCACAGATGTAATTGATTTGGTTCCTATGTATCCCATCCAGTGCAGTCCATGTGTACAGTCACTCTTTGTGTTGGTTAAAAAAGGCACTTGCAATGAAGAAGTCATTAGTCTTGCAAAATTCTATATTGTGGTCTCCAGCATTATTCCTATCATAAGGCCATATTTTCCAACTACTGATCCTTCTTTGTTTCCGATCTTTGCATTCCAGTCATCCTGATTGCATATGTGATCAATTTGAGACTGCAGAAGCTGGTAAAAACCTTCAGTCTCTTCATCTTTGGCCTTAGTGGTTGGTGTGTAAATTTGAATAATAGTCAACTGGCCTTCCTTGTAGGTGTATGGCTATTATCCTATCACTGACAGTACTGTACTTCAGGACAGATCTTGAAATGTTCTTTTTCATGATGAATGCAACACCATTCCTCTTCAAGTTTTCATTCCTGGCATAGTAGACCATATGATTGTCAGATTTGAAATGGCAGAAATCAGTCATTTCAGGTCACTAATGCCTAGGATATCAATGTTTATGTGTTCCATTTCATTTTTCATGATGTCGAGTTTTCCTAGATTCATACTTCATGCATTCCATGTCCCGATTAATGAATGTTTGCAGCTATTTCTTCTCATTTTGAGTCATGCTGAATCAGCAAATGAAGATCCTGAAGACCTTACTTGATCCACATCGTTACAGTCAGCTCCACTTTGAGGAAGCAGCTCTTCCCCAGTTGTCTTCCGAGTGCCTTCCAACCTGGGGGGCTCACTTTCCGCACCATGTCTCACGATGTTTGGCTGCTATTCATAAGGTTTTCCCTGGCTAATTCCTTTCAGAAGTAGACTGCCGGCTCCTCCTTCCTAGTCTGTCTTAGTCTGGAAGCTCAGCTGAAACTTGTCTACTGTGAGTGACCCTGCTGGTGCCTAAATACCAGTGGCATAGCTTCCAGGGTCACAGCAACCAGCAAACCTCACTTGTTGCTTTGCAAGTGAATAATTTCAGTCAACAAAATGTCTTCCAGATTACTCCACAACATTTTATTTATAGATGTATGTAGATATTATATATATGTACATATAAAACATATATGCATAGTATGTATCTGTGTATACATATATAAAGTAATGGAAACTCTGGTGGCATAGTGATTAAATGCTATGTATGCTAAGCACAATGGTTGGCAGTTCAAATCCATGAGGTTCTCCTGGGAAACTCTATAAAGCAGTTCTACTCAGTCTTATATGATTGTTAGGAATCAGAACTGACTCAATTGCATATATATATAATATAGTCATAGATTAAATTTTGTCCCCTCTAAAATATGTGTAGTAATTTGGCTGGGCCAGGATTCCCTGTATTCTGTGATTGCCCTCCACTTTGTGATTTTCTGATGCTGTAAATCCTAGTCTCTGCCTGTGGTTAAAGGAGTAGATTATGCTAGAGAGGATTAGTGTGGGACTGTAAATCCCTTCCTAAGGTCACTGCCCTGTTCCAATGTAAAGGGAGTTTCCCTGTAGAATGGCTTGCACCACCCTTTATCCTTTTATCCTACAAAGGATAAAAGAAAGAAGCAAACAGTGAGTTGGGAAGCTCACATCATCCAGAAGGCAGCATTAGGAGTAGAATGTGTCCTTCAGACATGAGGTTCTTGCACAAAGATGCTCCCTGAACAGACTGATACAACACAAGGACTCTCCTCCAGAGCTGACAGAGGGAAAGCCTTCCTCTAGAGCTGACACCCTGAATTCGGACATGTAACCTACTGGATTATGTAAGAATAAACTTTCCTTTGCTAAAGCCATCCATTTTGTGGTATCTCTATTGGAGCAGTACTAGTTGATAAAATGTAATTGTGTATAGTAATCGACTTTTATTTTGTGGTTTTCCTATGATGTAAATCCTAATTTTCCTATGGTTTATATATATCTCTTACTCATCTGTTCTCATCTAACAGAAAAATCACAAGTGGATGGCTTTAACAGAAGAAGTTTAATTTTACATTGTCCAGTAGGCTACAAGTCCAAATTCAGGGTACCCACTCAAGGGAAAGGCTTTCCACTTTGTAGGTTCCAGAGGAAAATCCCTGTGTTGCATCAGTCTTTCTTTGTTCAGGGAGCATCTTGGCATAGTAACCTCGGGTCTGAATGATGCATTCTGCTCTCAGTGCAGATTTGTTGATGGTATGAGGTCCCCCCTCACCCTTGTAACCATCAGATTATTTTCTTCTGTGCTTAAATTTCTAGAATCCTTATACAATAGCGGCTTCATAAAATATGTCCGTTTGCAAGTGAATAATTTCAGTCAACAGAATGTCTTCCAGATTACTCCATGTTATGAAATGTTTCCTAAAAACATCATTGTTCTTTATCATTGCATACTATTTCATTGTGTGAATATACCATAGTTTGTTTATACACTCATCTGCTGATGGACACTGAGGTTGATTCCATCCTTTTACTATTGTGTAGTGTGCTGCAATAAACATTGGTATGTATGTAACTATTCATGTGACAGAGCTTATTTATGTAGGGTACCTTCCAAACAATGGGATTGTTGAAACAAACGGTATTTCTATTTCTAGCTTTTTTGAAAAAGTGCCAAATCAATTTCCAAGTGGTTATACCACTTTACAGTGTAGAAGAGTTGCAGTATCTCTACAACCACTTCAGCATGTGTCATTGCCTGTTTTTTAGATTAATGCCAGTCTTATCAGGGTGAGATGGCATCTTATTGTAGTTTATGTTTGAATTTCTCTGATGGATAATGATTGTGAGCATTTACCCCTGTGTCTGTTGGCCACCTGCATGTCTTCATTGGTGAAGTGTGTGTTCACATCCTTTGACCACTTTTTAATTAGGTTATCTTTTTTTGTTGTTGTTGTTAAGGTTTCACAATATTTGGTAGATAAAGGGAGATTAAACACTCATTGGATTTTTTCCCCAGTCTGTAGGTCATCTTTTTCATCTTTTGCTGAAGTCTTTGGATGAACACAAGTGTTTGATTTTCAGTCATGTTGTGTATTTCCTCTTCCGGCATTTGTGCATTGTTAGTAATGTTCTGTAGTCTGTTTATGACATATATTAGGGCTCCCAGCATTTTCTCTTATTTTTCTTCCGTTATCTTTATTTTAGATTTTATATTTAGATGTGTGATCCATTTTGAGTTAATTTTTGTGCTTAGTGTGAGATATGAGTCTTCACTCTACGCCCCTCCATGGACATTCAGTTATGCCAACACCATTTATTAAGGACCTTTGTCAAATATCAGCTGCTTGTAGGTGGATGATGTTACTGTTGCATTCTCAGTTCTGTTCCATTGGTCTATGTACCTGGTTTTATACTATCACCAGCCTCTTTTGACTACCATGGCAGTGTAATATGTTCTAAAGTCAGGTGGCGTAAGGCTTCCCACTTGTTCTTCTTCAGTAATGCTTTACATATCTATGGCTGCTTCACTTTCCATATGAATTTGGTGATTTCCTTCTCCATCTCATTGAAAAACGTCATTTAAATTTGTGTTTAGTTTGCATTGTGTCTGTATATCACTTTGGGTAGAATAGACATTTCCAGGATGTTAATTCTTTCTATTCATGAATAAAGTGCATTTCTTCAGTTGTGTATGTCTTTTTATGTTTTTTGCAGTAGAGTCTTGTAATTTTCTTTGAATAGGTCCTTTCTGTATCTGGTTAGATTTCTTCCTAAGTATTTTACCTTCTTGGGAGACATTGTACATGGTTTTAATTTGGTGATTTCCTCTCTGATAGTCTCTTTGATGTTATAAATGAATCCATCTTATTTATGTATGTTTATCTGATCTCCTGATATTTTGCTGAATTCTTCTATTCCAGTAATTTTTTTTTGAAGATTCTTGGGGGAATTTCTGTATCAAGATTATATCACCTGCAAATAGAGAAACCTTTACTTCTTCCTTCAGTTCAGATGTCCTTTATTTCTTTATCTTACCTGATTTCTGTGACTAGAACCTTCACCACAATGTTGGTAAAAGTAGCATCAAAGGGCAGCCCTGTCTGCCCATTCTCAAGGAAAGTGCTTTCAGACTCTTCGTTTAGGATGATGTTGGCTTTGTATAGATGATCCTTATTATGCTGAGGAACTTCTCTTCTATTCCTATTTTTCTGAATGTTTTTAACAAGAATGGGTGTTGAATTTTGCCAAATGTCTTTTAAGCAGCAATTGATAAAATCAAGGGGAATTTGTCTTTTGTTTTATTTATGCAGTTGACTATAATGATTTTTCCTTATGTTGAACCATCCTGGCATCCCCAGTATGAATCCCATTTGATCATGGTGAATTATTATTATTATTTTTGCTGTGTTGTTCTGTTGGCTAGGATTTTATTGATAATTTTTGATAATTATTAATAAATTCATGAGAGATACTAGCCTGTAATTCTCTCTGTGTTATTTTTAACTGGTTTTGTTATCAGGGTTATGCTAGTTTCATAGAACGAATTTAGGGGTATTCCATCCATTTCTATGCTCTGAAATGTCTTTGGTAATAGTGATGATAACTTTTCTCTAAAAGCTTAGTAGAATTGTCCACTGAAGCCATCAGGGAGAGAGCTTTTTCTGGTCGGAAGTTTTTAATTACTTTTTCAATCTCTTCTTTTGTGATGAGTTTATTCAGTTGTTCTACTTCAGTTTGTGTTGGTTTTGGTAGGTAGTACATTTCCAGAAATTTCTCCATTTCCTTTAGGTTTCCAAATTTATTGCAGTACAATTTTTTAAATAGTATTCTGTTATGAGTCTTTTATTTTAGTTGGGTCTCTCGTGATATCTCCCATCTCATTTCTTATTTCAGTTATTTGCTTCCTCTCTTGTTTTTCTTTTGTCAGTTTGGACAATAGTGTATCTATTTTGTTGATCTTTTCAAGAAACCAGCTTTTGGTCTTGTTGAGTCTTACAACTGTTTTCTGATTCTCTAATTCATTTAGTTCTGCACTGAGTTTTATTATTTGCTTTCTTCTAGTGCCTAAGGGGTTATTTTTCTGATCTCTGTCTACTTGTTCGAGTTGCAGGATTAAATCTTTGATTTGGACTCTTTCTCCTTTTTTGGATACGTACACTTATTGACATAAATGGACCTGTGAGCACTGCTTTTGTCATGTTCCATACATTCTGGGAGGATGTGCTTTCATTCTCATTTGAGTCTATTAAATTCTTTATTTCATCCTTGATTTCTTCTATCACTCAGTCATTTTTGAGCAAGGTGTTTTTCAGTTTACATGTGTTTATTTTTTTTCTACCTTTCTCTGTTATTGATTTCTACTTCAGTGATTCTATCACCTGAAAAGATTCTTTGTGATATTTCAGCACTTACGATTCTTAAGATTTTCTTTGTGGCCTAATATGTTGTCAATTTTAGAGAATGTTCCATGTGCACTGGTAAAGAAAGTAACTTGGCTGCAGTTTGGTGGAACATTCTGTGTATGTCTATAAGGTCAAGTCATGTCGGTTGATTGTGGCATTTAGATAGTCTGTGTCTATACTGAGCCTTTTTCTAGATATTCTGTCCTTCACTGAAAGTGGCATGTTAAAGTCTCTTACTATTACTGTGGAGCTTTCCATTTCTGTTTTCAAGGCAGCTAGTGTTTATTTTATGTATTTTGGAGTCCTCTCATTCAGTGCATACATACTTCATGTGATTACGTCCTCCTATAGTATTATTGATCTTTAATCAATACATAGTATCCTTCCTTACCTATTGTGATGGATTTTACATTAAAGCCTATATCATCAGAGATTAGTATTGCCAAGCCTGCTCTTTTTAAAATTTTTTAAGCTTGACACATGTTTTTCTAACCTTTGAGTTCAATTTGCTTGAGTCTTTGATTCTAAGGTGTGTCTCCTGTGGGTTGCGTATGGGTGAGTCATTTTTATTTTTAAAATCCAATCTGCCACTTTCCATCTCTTTTTTGGCACATTTATTCCATTTAAATTCAGCTTGATTATTGATAGGTGTGGGTTTAATGGTGTCATTTTGATATCTTTTAGTGTGTGTTGTGGAAAATTCCTTTGTTCCATTTAATTTTATACACTGAGTCTTTTTTATACATGTTTACTTTTCAGCTTTTTCAATGTTGATGACTTTGTATTTGCTGAGACTTCATGTTTTTCTTGTTTTTTATTTCAATGAATAAGATTGATAGTTTCCTTTGTTGTTATCTCAGTATTTACCCTTATTTTCCTAAATTAAAATGTGTCCTTAATTTTCTTATATTGTTGTGACTTCCTGTCCATATGAAAGATCTATGAAGACATTTTGTTTTAAGTACCTCTTGTTTGTTACAATGATTACATAATGACATCTATATTTCCCTATTTGATTTATGTTTGTGATTCCTTTTATTCAGGTTGTAGTCCAGTTGCTTTCTTCTGTGATCTAGTCTTGTGTTGTTGCCTGATGTTATTATTTTTTTAGCCAAAGAATTCCATTTAGTATTTCTTGTAATCACAATTTTGTTTTTGGAAATTACCTGTATTTCCACTTGTCTGGACATGTCTTAATTTCACCATCATATCTGAGGAATAATTTTGCTGGATGTAGAATGCTTAGCTGGCAATTATTTTCCTTCAAGATTTTGTATACATCTTCCCATTGTCTTCTTTCCTGCATGGTTTCTGCTGAGTATTCCAAGCTTCATCTTTTTGATTTTCCTGTGTAGCTTATTTTTTGTTTATTCACCAGGCGTTCCTTGAATACTCTGGCGGTCAGTTCTATCCTGGCCCCTAGGGTCACCATGAGTCAGATCCGACTCAACGGCACTTGGCTTGGCTTGGCTAGGTACTTTTAAAATTTCCTCCTTATCTTTGACTTGATGCCTTTCTTTTGGAATCTACCTTGCGTGGAGTTTGAAGAGTGTGTTGGATAGACATCTTTTCATCTTTTGTGATATTAGGGAATTCTGTCAAAAAATCTTTGACAGTGCTGTCTGTATTTTTCACTATCCCCTGGTCTTCTGGTACTCCAGTTATTCTTGGATTATTCCTCTTGATAGAATTCAACTTTAATTCTTAGTGTTTCATGGTTCTCTTTAATTGTTTTATATGATGTTCCCACAAATATGTTGACATTATATGCTTTGTCATCAGTGTCACTAATTCAGCCTCCTATTGCCTCAATTCTGTTGCTTTGGCTTTCTGTTGAGTTGTCTATTTCTGTAATTTTATTAATTTCTGAGTTTGCAATTCTTGTGTCTCTATGCTTTCTTGCAGCCTGTTCATTTGTCAATATGGTCCACTGCATTTTGCCTTATCTTTTTCCTGATCTCCTGAATAACTCTAGATACTAATCTTTTGTATCCTTAATGCGATATTTCCAGGAAGTTCTCTTCTTCTGGAAAATTTGAATCTTTGTTTTGAGGACTTTCTGAAGCCATCGTAGTTGGCCTCTTTATGTGACTTGATATGAACTATTATCCCCAACCTGTCATTAAGTTGTTGGATTTGTTTATTTTATGTTTGCTAATTGTGTTCTAGCTTCTTGTTTTGCTTTGTTCTGAAATTTCTGAATATGCTGGTCATGTCTACTACTTTGGTTACTGGTGTCTTTGAAGCTCTAATATCTTAAATAGGTTGATAGAGCTGATACTGTACATGCAGGCCTAAGAGTCCTTTTACATTTCTTGTAGGGATTCAGCTCAGTTGTCCAGATAGTCAGTCACCAAGTGCATGGTGCAGGCTCTTGCCTACATTCTTAGATGAGGAAGGTGAATATTGTAGCTACAGGTATCTGTCTGCAACATCTGAAAAAGGAAGGGGATTAACTGCTCTATCTCAGTGACTATGAGGATGATACCTTCCCTTATGTCTGAATGTAAGTGAAGGAACAGTTTCTGCCCTGAATTTCCAGTTCAGAGGAGTCAGTAAATTTTTTCTTTCCCCCTTCCCTCTGTTTGTTAAGTTGCGCCCTCTTGAATCTCAGAGATTGGCTCAGGGGAGGCTTAAGGAGTCCTAATTCTAGCTCAGTTAATGGTGTTAGACTCCACAGCCTGGCACAGTGCACAAAATGGAGGGGTAAGCACTGGGAGAAGGGGAGAGGTATATCCTGAGGGAAAGATTTAGATCCACACTCATAGTAGATAATAAAGACTAAGCTTTTGATGATGTTGTGCTGTTCCTCATTGGTTCCAGAAGTGTAAGTGGATTCTCTGGCCAATTTCTCTTGACAATGCCCTAAAGGTACCATATGCAGCTCACCATACTGGCTGCACCTACTTCCTGGTAGGTCAGTTCTAGTTAATTCTACTCTCCCTTCCTTATTGTTCAATCCAGTTTCTCAACTTTCATTTTGATGTTCTGGGATCCTGGGATGTCATATATAATGGATTCAGTTGTTGTTTGGGTCTTTGTTGTTAGAGGGTCAGAGGAAGCATCTGACTATTCCACCATCTTGGCCTTGCCTTGCCATTTTCTTTTGTGATGCAAAAGATAGTGGTGAGCAGAGAGAATAGGTAACCTCATGTCATCAAGGAAGTAACACCAGGATCACAGTGTTTCCTTCAGACCTGGAGTTCCTTAGAAGAGAAACTCCTAGTCAAGGGTAAGACTGATGACAAAGGCCTTCCTCCAGAGCAGATACACAGACGAAGAATTTGTCTAGACCTGACACCCTGAATTTGGACTTCTAGCCTTCTAGATAACTCATAACATGCCCTTAAGGAATTCAAACTGCCAACATTTTAATTAGTAGCTGTCTTAGTTACTAAGGATTGTAGTTACAGAAATATCACAAATCGGCAACTCTAATGAACAGAAATTTTCTTCCTCTCAGTTTAGCAGGATAGAGCAAAATGAAACCCACTGTCATCAAGTCAATTCTGACTCATAGCAACCCTATGGGATAGAGTAGAACCGCACAATAGAATTTTGAATAATCACCTAGTAGACTGAAATTGATGATCTTTTGATTATCAGCCAAAGAATTTAACCACTGTATTTTATATTTAGGAGGAAAGAGACCTAAACTCAGGGTGCCAGCACAAGGGGATGGTTGTCTCTCTGTGTCAGTTCAGGGAGGATGTTCTTGTCTCTTTTCAGCTTTTTTTTCATAGGATTCTTTGTAATCATGTGACATTTTCTACTTCATTTCTGCTTGTTTGCTTACCTACGTAATCTGATCTTTCATATTCAAAAGGCATTGATTTAAGGAGGAGGAGTCAAGATGGCAGACTAAGCACATGTCTCTTTATATCCCTCTGGAAACCAAGACCTGAAGTGATAATGAAACAGAGCCTTCTGGTCACCTAGTGAGCCCCAGGACACAGCACAGAGCTGTTAATTTGGACCTCATACCACTGAACAAAAAAAATCTCTCTTTTGCTGACTCCTGCTCATGGCTAGCTCTGGCTCTTGCAGACTGAAGGTAACGCACCATTGTGACTTTTTTTCTGTCTTGGTTGGTGGGCAGAGCTGAGTCTTGCCTAGTGGCTAAACTCAAACACACAGCTCTTGGGATAGGCAGGCAAAATTAACATATTTTGAGAGCAAGCTTTAGGACTCTGTACACCTAACCAACTTGGGGCCTCTCTTTTTATCTCTGCCACAGTGTGGTTTGTACAGAACCACGGGTCCTATGTGCGGGATGCCGTGTTGGATGCGGAAATTTTAGAGAGACCTAATTCTTATACTGCGAGCCAGCACCTGCAAACAGGACAGTGCTTCTCCAACAGAAAAGCAGTAATTTATACATGGTCACCTATGGTGGGGGTCTGGCAACAGAGGCTGAGGACTCACTACCTCTCAACACCTTTAGCCCCTCTATTCACCAACCATGGGGGGGTGCCATCTTAGATATGTTGGGTGCAGCTGGGTTGGCAGCCAGAGCCTGCCCACAGGAGAGTGCTTTTCTACCAGAAAATCAGTAGTTTACACAGTGTTGTGTAAGGATGGGCCCTGTCAGCAGAGGCCAACAGGGCAGTAGCATTGCTGTATTTTGAACTAGTTCATATCATATGGGGTTGGATATAGCGGTGCTAACTTTGCAAGTTGGGAAGAGGGACCTCTACACCTGAAAAGCTGACTGACTTGGGAAGTGATCAGATACCTTTTGTTTTACACTTTAAGACAGCCTAGAGAAATATCTTCAGTCCATTCTCACAGTATCTCTCACAGCCTCTACTGACTCACATGAAACCCAAAAAGCAACAGACACCTATGGCATACAAGAAATCACTCATGGCTTTGGAAGGCTCCCAAACAAAACAACCAAGGAGTTTTCCAGATGAAAAAACTTTTCTGAAATCATAGGAAGATGAATAAAAAAGGATTATATACAGAGCCCTTCTAGACCTTATACAAAATGCAACACAACAAAATGAAAAATGAAGCAATCTGTTTGATCTGATGGAACACCAAAGCCAACCCCTAGGGTTGCTATGAGTCAGATGGAACACCAGTACTCTGAAATCCAACAGATCAAGAACAAAATCAAAGACATAGAAACTTCTATTCAAAGCCAAGAAAACAGAATGCAACAAATGGAAAAATAAAATTCTGACTTGGAAGACAGAGCTACTGATGCCAGCATCTATGAGGACAAATCAGAAAAAAAGAAACAAGAAAAATGACGAAGTATTAAGAAGCATATGGGACTCTATTAAGAGGACCAGCCTTTGATTAATTGGAGTCCCTGAACAGGATGAGACACCTGAGAACACAGAGAGTATCGTTGCTGAGCTGGTGACAGAAAACTTCCCAGAAATCATAAAGAGAATATAGATATCCCAGATGCATATCATACACTGCCCAATGTAGATCTCAGAAGAAAGACTCCAAGACATATAATAATCAAGCTTAAAAAAATGAAACATAAGCAGCGACTCTTAAAAGCAGCAAGACTCAAAGCAAAGCTAACATTCAGAGGGAAACCCTATAGGCTTTCACCAGATTTTTCAGCAGAAACCATGCTGGCACGGAGACAGTGGCATGACACATTCAAAGCCTTTAAGGAGAAGAACGTCTAACCAAGAATTATATATCCTGCAAGACTATCTTTCAAATATGAAAATGAAATTAAGACATTCCCAGATAAACAGAAACTCAGACTTTCTAAAAACCAAACCAAAACTACAAGAAATAATGAAAGCATCTCTTGGCTTTGGCTTAGAAGAACAAAACCACTAATTTTATATTTTAGAATGATGAATCATCTGGAATTCTACTCAGGGAATGTTCCAAACTCAATCGCAGCCTTAATACAGAAAGAAACAATCCAGTGATTATCAGGAAAATTATGGCACCACCATATTAAAAAGAGGGATGTACCACAGTCGTTATAGTCCTTCCAGATGGAGAGGAAGTCGACAAGACTGGTAGAAATTAAAATTGGGTTTATATATAGTATATTAAGGGGGATCTTAGGGGCAGCCATAAAGAACAACAAAGACGCAACATACCATGTCAAGAAATGTAACACAGGAGTCTCAACAACTACAAAACCAGCTCTGAAAAAAGTGAAAAATCCACTCATAAAAAAGAATGTCCCAGAACTGGCTAATAGGAACAACAGAGAAAACATCAACACAAAAGTAAACATATTACAATGGTAGCAGTGAAAACACAACTATCAATAATTACATTGAATGTGAATGGACTGAATGCTCCATTAAAGAGACACTGAGTGACATCTTGGATCAATAGACATGACTCATCCATGTGTTGTCTATAGGAAACTAACTTGAGACTTAAAGATGGGAACAAAGTGAAAATTAAAGGATGGAAGAATATATATCAAGCTAACAATGAACAAAGATGAGCAGGTGTGGCAATTCTAATCTCAGACAAAATTAATTTTAATATAAAATCCACATCGTGGACAAAGATGGACACTATTGTTGAAAGTTTGAGTACACAAGCAAGACTTAGCTGTATTAAATATTTATGCACCTAATATCAGAGCACCTAAATTCATAAAAGAAACAATGATTACACTCAAAAAAGAGTGAGATCACTCCACAATAGTAGTGGGAGACTTCAACACTCCACTCTCAATAAATACTGGAAAGATCATCTAGAAAAAAGCTCAGTAAAGATACAGAAGACCTCATTGACACAGTTAACCAACTAGACCTCATCGATATATGCAGAACTTTCTGTCCATCTGCAGACAACTACACCTTCTTCGCCAGTGCACATGGAACATTCTCCAGAATTGACCACGCGTTAATACATAATGCAATTTTCAACAAAATCCATACCATTGAATTAGTGCAAAGCATCTTCTCAGATCATAAAGCCAGAAAAGTCGAAATCAATAGCAGAAAAAACGTAGGTAGAAAGTGGAATTCTTGGAAACTGAACATCTTGCTCAAAAAACCGGGGGTTATAGAAGAAATCAAGGATGAAATAAAGACATTCATGGATTCCAATGAGAATGAAAACACTTTCTACCAGATTCTATAGGATAGAGCCAAAGCAGTGTTCAGAGATCTGTTTATCTCCATAAATGCTCACATGTGGAAGGAAGAGAGAACCTTAATCACGGAACTAATCCTACAGCTTGAACAAGTAGAGAGAGATCAACAAAGGAACCACTCAGGTACCAAAAGAAAAATTTAGATCATAAAGATTAGAGCAGAACTAAACAAATTAGAGAACGTAAGAACAATCGAAGAAACTGAAAAGTTCAACAAAATTGACAAACCACTGGCCAAACTTACTAAAGAAAAACAGGAAAGGAAACAAATAACCCAAATTAGAAATGAGAGGGGACTGGTCACAAAACAGCCAAGAGAAATCAAAAATATCATAACAAAATACTATGAAAGTATACTCTAACACATCTGAAAACCTAGAGAAAATGGACAAATTCCTTGATTCATATCACCTACCCAAATTATCACAACGTGAAGCAGAACAACTTAATAAACCCATCACAAAGGAAGAGATTGAAAAAGTCATCCAAACACTACCATCCAAAAAAAGCCCCGGCCCAGATGGCTTCACCACAGAATTCTACCAAGCTTTTAGAGAAGAGCTGTCTCCAATATTCCTGAAACTATTTCACAGTGTAGAAAGAGATGGAATATTCCCAAAGTCATTCTATGAAGCCAGCATAACCCTGATACCAAAGCCAGAGAAAGACCCAACAAAAAAGAACTACAGACGAATATCACTCATGAATCTAGTTGCAAAAGTCTTCAACAAAATTCTTGCCAGTAGAACTCAACAACATATTAAAAAAATAATCCATCATGACCAAACTGAAGTCATACCAGGGATGCAAGGCTTGTTCAACATCAAGAAAACAATTACTGTGATCAACCACATAAATATCACTAAAGATAAGAATCACCTGATTTTGTCCATTGATGCAGAGAAGGCATTTGATAAAGTTCAACACCCATTCATGTGAAAAACTCTTAGCAAAATAGGCATAGATGGAAAATTCCTCAACTCAGTAAGGGCCATTTATACAAAACTAACTGCCTCCATCATCCTGAATGGAGAGAAACTGAAGGAGTTTCCCTTCAGAACAGGAACTAGATAAGGATGCCCACTCTCACCTCTCCTATTCAACATAGTACTCAAAGTTCTAGCCAGAGCAATTAGACAAGACCAAGAAATAAAGGGCATCAGCATCAGCAAAGAAGTCAAAATCTCCCTGTTTGCTGATGATATG